>CM060100.1:2802033-3317033 GCA_030522485.1 Stenchaetothrips biformis
GTTTTGGCCGCATGCGGGGGTCTTCTGGCCCACTGTGCGCGTGCCGCGACAACAGGGGCAGTGTGTCACTTCCAGATTAGCCCCCGGCTGCCCCGGGCTAGCCTTGCTAGCCTTGTGTTCCAGGTCAGCGGTTCGGGGACAATAACAGCAACATGCCGCGCTCCAGGCGACCAGCGCAGGACCTACAAGACTGGAAAACCAAACGGCGCGCCCTCCTCAGCCGGCGTACGCACGCATGCTCCGAGAGAGGTTGACGCCGAAGGGATCGCAATAAATAGCCCTCCCCTCGACTCTTTTTTTTTTTTTTTTGCTAGAATTAACACTGCGTAAGGATGCTGCCGAATCTGCCACCCCCAAGGCGGCCGATGGCAATCAGGAGATAAAACCGGCGAACTCGCGCATAAGAGGCCCGGGTGAACGTCGCAGGGCTGGCCCTGGAGGCCCTTGGGGGGGAGGGAAGGGCTCCAAGGAAGCGTGGGCCGCGACGGCGTCGGCGCATGAAACTTGAGAAAGGGGTGCTTCGGAAGCTGATAGGAGGGAAGCAATATCAGGAGTGAAACAGGCAACAGGCGCGCCAAGCCTGCCCGGGCCGGGCTCCTCCAGAACGGGGCCTCTGTCTCTCTCGCACCCCGACGGGACGCCTCGCGAGTGCGCGAGAGAGACAGACGGGCTACTGGGCAGCGCGCGCAGAAATCAGAGTAATTGGGGCGAGCGACGTAAACAAGGCGAATACGTGGGACTCCCGCGGAAAGGCGTTCAGAGAGCAATCCGTTGGTGGGGTCACACGTTCGATTCGCGTCCCATTTAGCGACTCTGGAGCACAAAACGCGTCTAAAATTTTGGCCGCCGCAATGGTCTTCTGACCAACTGTGCGGTGGAGCCTGAAAGTTGGTCAAAATGTGGACGGATGTCGGTTCGCTTCCCACACTGCTTTCCGTCAGTGGGGCTTGACTACCGCTCCGAGCCGCACCACACCATTAGCAGCGGACGTCCGCTTAAACGTGAGTTACTCGCTGGAAAGTCCGTCAACAGACAGTATTTCTTGCGCGGCCCGGCGGCTACTCAAACAGAAGAAACGGTAAATAATAATCACGCCACGCACCCGGCGAACTCGGCGAGCCAAACAAAAACCCTGGATGCATGTGGCAGTGCAACGCAGCGGGGCAGACGCGGCAAAACAAAAAAAGCCAGTATGGGCGGCACCCTCCGATCGTGAGAGAAAAACGGAGTGCCATAGCGCTGCCTATTGCCTGCTCTATTCGCTCCACTTCGGCAGCAGCAAAACAGAGCGCGGGGCTGCAGCTGCCGCTACGGCGGCTCAACAACAACAAGAACAACAACCTGAAGCGCATCGCGGCACCGCCGGGCGGGGGAGCGGGAGAGATCCGTCAGCCTTTATATTGCAATATAAATCAAAGGTGACTAACGCACCTTACCGCGCCGCCCCCGCCTTCACCTGCAAGCTCCGCCACGCCCCCACCGCCCGCAGAAGCAGACTGATTCCGAGCTCTCTCTTTCTCTCTCTCTCTCTCTCTCTCTCGCACTGGTGGAGCGGTCCGTATGGGTTCCCGGAATCAGACCCCAGCCGCCGCCGCTGCCAGATTTGCCGCTGTTTGCAGGTTTCGCGAACGGATCGGGCTGCGCGGAGATACGTGCCCCTTCTCTCTCTCTCTCTCTCTCTCTCTCTCTCTCTCAGTCTCTCTCTCTCTCCTCCCTCTCATTCTTTCTTTCACTCGCACGGGAATCCACACAAGCTTAAAGAAACAATAAGCAGACTCTTTCTCCTTTGGGTTTGCCATGGGGAAAATCAGGAGAGAGCCCAGAGAGAAAACGCCGAGTCTGTATTCTCTCGGAGGTCCAGGACTCCGTCTTGAAGCTCTCAAATTAGCTTCAGAAAATAAGGATCCTCTCGCCAAGTTCGTCCCGGTTGCAGCAGTGCAAGGTGACAGGGCGTTTTGTATGGTGGGGCCTCGCCTTGCCTGGCGCGGGGCAGCGGCCGCCGCCAGCAGACAGCAGCCCGTTTAAATTATCGGCCAGTTGAGGCCTTCCCGCCCCAGGCCTGCAAACTTCATCAACTTCATTGCTAGCAGCGTTTATTTTTCCCACCATTTCCTTCATTTCGCGTCTCTTAATTAGATTCACGTATTAATATCCACTCTGGGTAATCCTTCAGGCTCCAGCCGCGCGGGCCATTTAGCAGACATGACTCACCGCTGAGAAGGTCAACATGGAATTATTTTCTCCAAAACGTATAAACTCCCTGCCGCTTTGAGTCCTGCTTTTAGTCCTGCCATGCTACTTTTTTGCTTGGTTTTTAATCCCCGACGGGGTGCCGGCCTGTGACCCCGCTGCCATCAGCTGCGTAATTGAAGGACAAGCGTTCTCATTGAACGGCCTGTCGTGTGAAAAAAATGAGGAAAAATGGCGGCAAAAAGGATCGTCTGCATGATGAAAGGGTTGATTTGCTCGCTGATTTCAAAGCACTTACGTGCAAAAGAAAAAAAAAATCCATTTACCCTCAAACGACGTTAATTGAGAACACTTTCCTTGGAAAAAGCTAGGTGTCCCAGGAAAGACAAGTTTTGCTTGAAGCTGGAACAGAAACAATTATTCAGCCTGTTTATCACAGTAAAGGTACTTCAAAATGACGCACCTGCTGCCCTGAAAAAAAAAAGAGTTTTTGTTGTTTGAGTTTGCTTTGTTTTTCGCCGAAACCAGTTGCAGCTTTCCCAAGGAAGCGGTGCAAACAAATCGTGTTGCGGGGCGAACGCCGTTCCTCTCTGTCTCTCCGAGTATGATGGCCGCGCGAGAGGAAGGGAGACGGACGGACGCAGCGGCAATTATGCAAATGTCCTGCTGAATGCTCCCCGCTCTTTTTAATGAAAATTTACATTGTTGGGTGTAATATAAGAACTTGGCTCATAAAGAAGGTTGGAATCTAAAACTTAAGAGGTCGAAGGAGCCCGCCGTCCACATCCACCCCTTGTTGCACCCGCTGTTGTGCGATTAGCCTAGCAGTATGGTTCAGTTTGTCTGCAGCAGTTTGTTTTTTAACCACTCCAGATCTGCCGTCCTAAAATTTTACGGCATGAGCAGAAAACGTCCGAACGAAAAGGGGCTCGTTCGTCTGGTTCGCCAAAGCGACGAAACTTTAACACCATAGCGTCTTGTCCGGCGTTGTGGTGCTGTGCTCCGAGTGTCCCCTCCTCTTCGGCGCCTTAATGAAAAGCATTCTCGCGATCCAGAGGCAGTCGAAGACTCGGGTCGGCCCTTCTGCACTGAATTCCTGATGAATTCAACTCAAGAAATTAAATCCAATAAAGCGCCTCGGCGCGTTGCCGATCAGTGCGACAAAGACAACGACAACAACGACGACGGCGCGGATTTTATCACTACAAATTTTCGCAATAATTTTTGTTGTGTGGCGCGGGTATTGAACTCCATTGCCGACTGCTGTGTTCAAGGCGTTGCGTGCCGGGCCGGAAGCCGCCTAGGATCCCGGCAGGCCGAAGGAAGGGGAGGGGGGAGGGGAGGGGGCGTTACCCCTATCCCGTAAAGCCGCTTCGACTGCAAACCGCCTCTGCGGTCAATGGCTCCGCGAGGGGAACAAGGTTAAAGCGAGGCTCGGCGTGCGGTGGCGTGCGGTGGCGTGCGGTGGCGTGCGGTGCCGCGTGCGGCATCGCAAGGCCACGGAGATTAGACCCCAGAGTGGACCGAGTGAAGCTTATAAAAGTTAGCCGTGTGGCCGGGGGCTTTCGGTCGGTCCAGGCCGGACGTCCCGTGAGGGTTACACGTCCAATTTTCCGCCGTTTTGCGCGAGGCAGGCGCGCTTGGACTCCTCACACGGACCCCGGGCAGGCCCCCGGCAGGCCCCGCACCTCCCGGTCAAGGCGGCACTGTTTGCTCGGCAAACAAGGGATGAGTCCCAGACGCTTTGCACTCCCCGAGGTTCGACGGCCGGCCTGCTGAGCTTGCCCAAGGACTGGCCCGATTCCAAACCGCGCTCTCCGTCTCTCTCGCTCCCCACCCAGCACAGGGATCGACGCAACTCTGAGCGCGGAAGTCACACGGCGTCTCTCTCGCACTTGCGGACTATGTTGTGAAGCTAGCCGAGCGTACGCTGTGGCTGGGCTGCGGGCGGAGTGTCGCCTGTCCGGGCTGATTCCGAACTGCCCCTCCCGCACCCCTGCGGGCTGCCCTGAGAGAGAGAGAGAGAGAGAGAGAGAGAGAGAGAGAGAGAGAGAGAGAGAGAGAGAGAGAGAGAGAGAGAGAGAGAGAGAGAGGCTCAGGCCACCGCGGCTTGGGGGATCATTACGTGACCACGACGAGGACGGGGTTGATGACGTGGAAGGGGAGGCAGGGAATGACAAGCAGCGCGCGGAAGAGAGCGGCGCTGCTGCTGGTTGTGAGTGAAAGGACGAACCATTCATCCCTCACCGGGTAAGTACCTGACGACGTAGGATGCAGTGGTGCTCACTGGGTAAAATTCCCCACCAACACCACAAAAAAAGGGCAGTTACCAAACATCACGCATGTTCAGCAACGGTGAATAAATGGCTTCACCGTGTACTTTTGAAAAGACCAATAATGGTCGCTGCGCAGCACGCGGGCATAAGGGCCAATCGCGAGTTGAAGGGGGAGCAAAATGAAAAGGGTAGCGGCACTCGGCCCAAGAACACGGTACGCTGCATCATGCTTTGAGGCTCAGGGAACGCAGCGCACAGTGGGCCCGGCTGATGGCCCGGCCTGGGACGGCAGCAGCATGGCTGTCTGCGGCAATCACGGATTTGCATGCAACATGAATGAATCCGCCACTACCCTTTGGCCTCGCCCCACAGCACGCGCTAATTAAGACGTGGGCGGAGAAGAAGGAGGAGGAGGAGCAAGAGGCTTGCGTGGCCAAGGTGGAGAAGCTGCGACGAGCGGGGCACCAACCCGCCGTCAGGAAACGAGAAAGACCGCAAAAAAGGGAGTTAAGACTGATCTGCGCGGAGAGCGGAAAAAAAAAACGGAGTTTCTAGACGAAACTTTGTGATCAATCACATGCAGAGCAGGTGGCCTCCCCCTGCGTGTAGCGGCCCGAAGGTCCACCATCATTATGCGTCCTTGAGACGGCCTCAGGGCGGTGCCTGTACTGCGCGGCGAGTTGCTACCGGTCTTTGTATTCCCCACGCGCACTCAATCATACCTTGATTGCGCGTACTCGATGTACAGTCACCCAATTTCTCGCAGCGAAATTTTGGCGCCAAGCCACGCGTGGTGCAATTCATGATGGTCTGTCGGCTCCGAGTAACGTAAGGAACTCTCTCTGGAAGAATTCTGCGCAAGGTTGGTCGATACAGCGAAATACGGCAATATCGGTTTTCCTTCGGCTGCAGGCAATTCAGTGGTGTGTAGCGAAGAAAGCGTTCTCGCTCAATCGTGGTCTAGACTCTCAAGTCAAGTCGAGTAGCGCCCGCCAATTGGAGCGTAGGCAACGCGGCCGGCACTCGTGCGCCGCGCGGCCAGGGCGTCACAGGGGCCGGGCGTCCGTTGTAAGTGGCTGCCGCGTCGGCCCGCGATTTGGCTGACACGTCACGCAAACCAGCGGCAGCACTTTGTAACGCCGAAACTCAGGGTGGTGTCACAGCTCAGAGAGCGCACGCACGCGCAGCAATTTAGCAAGTTTTTTTTTCTCTTTCTCCTCCATCCCCTTTAATTTATTTTTATTTATTTATTTATATTTTCAAAAAAAAAGATCGAGAAACTTAGTGAGGAAGACGAGCCGATCAAGCGGCGTGGACTTTGGTTTTATCCTCGGCAATGTTGGAGCGGGTTCACTAGGGCGGCAATGTCCACCGGAAATTGCCCACTGATCTCATCTGCCTCGGAGGCTTCGAGGCGCTCCAGGCGCTGACACGAGGCTGATCGGCTGATAAGGCGGCATTATCTCCTCTTCTTCCTCACTCTTGGGCTGGATCCGCTATTACTGTTCGAACCTCGCCGAAATCAACGATTCTAGGATAGCGAGAGAAATCTTTGATGAAAATAAACCGGAGCGTTCACGAAAGCTATGCAGACAAGTGATTAGAGGCTATCATATAAACCGTAATAATACCAACTATTTTTAATGTCCGCCGGATATTTTTCAAATCCTACTGATTTTTCCTTAGACACCGTCCTGCTCTCCATTAAAATGACACAATTCTGTTCTGTGCATTCCGAGTCAGGCTTGCGAGGTGAGGCAATCCGTGGCACAGAGGTCATGCGCTCTGCGATGCTGTCAGGCCCAAAGTTATGGCCGCGTATTTCGTAGCAATGGTATGCGCATTCGACCAAACACACGTGAAATGTAAATACAGGTCATTTTTCTGAAGCTGGAGTGCCAGGCTGTGATAGGAGTGCTGCCGACTCTAGCCCCATTTATCAACGAAAATGCTTCTGGAATCGAAACCGCGCGCCGCGCTCCACGCCACGACTGCAAGTTGTCACGGAGGTCAGACAATAACGCGCCATCTTCACTTTCAGTGCCCTTGTCAGGAACAGAGAGGAGAACGGTGACGGTTATCGCCGGTGCCCAAGTCAGGACAGAGGAAGGGAAAATTGGAAGCGAGATTGAAACAGTAATAATATCACTGGATGTATCGTGATGATCGATCTCAACGAACTGGCTAAATTGATGTTTCATTCTTCGTACATCTGCCACCGACGCCCCACCCACTTTACGTGAAGGTCAAACGATGCCAACAGCAAGTGTCAGTCTGCGACGCACAATTTATCATCCCTTGGAGGCACGCTGTGCCTTTGTGTCTCAACTTGTCAAAAATGCCTCGCGAAACTAAAGTTGGTGCACTAAGCGTTTGCACACCACGACATTCATTATTCACCTATTTACTAATTTATTGTCGTCAGGGTGTGTGAAAGGAGGAACATCCGATCGATGCTCTTCAAGGATTGAGTTGTTCCTCAAGCGATAAAAGTACCTATTCTGTTACCTCGCTTTTTATAGCCCACTCCTCTTTTCCTGGAAACGACCAAACTTTGAACATTCATTGCGGGCGAGGCGGTGCCCGGCCTGCAGTCTGCACATGTTGCCAGCCCACAGTGCCCACTGCCTTCTAAATGGATACGGCCACTCTGGCCTGGAGCGGCCTGGAAGGCCTGGAGTCCCAGGGGCATCGCCAGTAAACCACAGGCCGCTGCAGCGATCAACGTTACCAAAATTTCGGCAGAGACTGTACCAGGAGCCCTGTGCTGCTTTGCAGAGCCAGTGGGCCAGGGGCCACCGCGCCTGTACACCATGTAATACGCGCGGTTCGTGGGTCCCACTTCGCCTTAGGCCTGAACAGTATGTGTGTTGACTTTTACAATTTGCCGCACCAATGCGTGTGGCTGCTGCAGTCTGTCGACAAAAACCACGGCGCGCGCGCAGACACACGCACACACACACACTACTGCCCTGACACAATCTGACACACACACGACCATCACACACACACTCCACACCCACAGCGCGCGTTCCTTCAGTCCCAGAGGGCCGAAAAGGCAGCAGAGGAATGTTTTCCACGCGACTTTACTAGATTTACGACTTGCATTGTGCCTGCGACTCGGCGCGCCATTTACCAGTGGGGTTGACCGACGCCGCTTCGCCACTATTAGTCCGGGGAGCATCATATAACGCGAGTTGGAGGACGGCATCAACTCGGAATGGTAGTTCAAGGCGACGCGGCGTGGGGCCTGGCCTGCTGCGTGCCAATAATGAGTCATCTATTCCTACAGCACAGGAAATTGCTCGGTGAGCTCCCTGAAATAGCGGCAAATAAAACGACCAGGGTCCCTTGCATGGCGGTGTTTGGTGTTCCCGGGAAGGGTGCAGTGCGTCGGGAACCGAATTTCGGGAGGAGTAGGACCGACCCGCGGCGAAGGCGAGCCCACCTGCGGGCGGCGCCACCCCTTTTGAGGCTTGACGCGTCCCGTGCGCGACTTTACTGGCGCCTCAGCGACAGAGTATCACGCCGTATTGGGCGCGACAGCCTCTGGGCGCCTCGGCTCCCCGGCCTTGGCGGCCTAGCCTCCATCCGGGCTCCTCTCGCCGCGTTTCCTGCCGATCCAGTTTGTTTAGCCTCGTTCCCGTCGGCAGAACTGCACGGCGGCCATGCATCATCGGACCGTATGGCGCGCCTCTTTGACGTATCGAGTCGCCCCGTGAAATTGATAGTTTTCGGCGCGTGTGACTTCAGGCCCCGTGTCTCTGCATGTCGTGCAGCTCGGTCTTCACGGAAAGAGGCGGGAAAAGGGCAGATAAATCAGATTGACGGCAGGTGAAGCAGGAGGTGCAATGAGAGCAGCAGCAGCAGCAGATGACACGACTGTCCGATTCACTCATACGTCATAAAAGAAGGCCGGGAAGGAGAAAAAAATTCCATGCAGAAACATATTGATATATGCATAGGCTGTAGAGGATATCCTACCCCAGGGCTGACCCTGAGAAGAATATATTTCATCCACACAGACCATAAACTTTTTCTTTTTTCAAGTTGTTTTACAAGATCATTTTGGGGGGCGAGAAAGTCCGCCCTTGACGAGCGCCTGGTGGCGAGCCGCACGTGAAACATAAACGTATATATCTCGAGAATCCTTTTTCCGTTTTTACGATCTGAGACGAGGGTCGGCCCCTCGGACGTTTGTGGGCAGCGCTGGCCGGCCGGCCGTAATGCACAAATCGCTCGCGGATCCGACTCTTTGCGTAAAATGGACCATCAGACGGGCAGACGGTGTAAAAGAAGCCATCACTCGGCCAACAGATAAAGGGTGCTCCCGGCGGTGGTGCTCAGGAGCGCACCTCTGTTCTGGTAGTAGTAATAAATAAAAATGAGGTTCCTCCGCTGAGCGAATGAAAAGACTACGAAGGAGCTTGGAATACACAGCGTCAGTCAACAACCTTATGAGAGTTTATTATTAGTCAGAGCTGCATCGTAAACAAACCAAAAGGTAAATTACCGTTTCCTCTGAACCTCCTGGTTTCGTCCGGTAGTCCACTTCCAGACCACGCGCACCGCGGCAACCTGATTCCGGACATTATTTGGAACACGGCGAGGCAGCCGGGCCGCTCCAGCCGCTCCAGCCGCCCCTGCATCCGGGGATCGAGGGACCACCCATAGATCAAGCAGAACAATTTCAGGTGTCCCCCGCATTTCCTCCGACTGCCTCTACTCATATCTTGTGTTTCCCTTTTTGCTCTGCCCACCCTTGAAGCTCTGTTACACCCAACAGACTTTTTTTTTCTTTTTTTATTTCAAAAAATTATTTTAATGCGCTGAATTAAACAAAAAAATCAAATTACACGTCCCGTCTCCTGTTGCAATGCTCACCTTTTTGTACGTGATTAAATTGCTATTCCTCTTCAAAGCGGCTAATCAGGACGAAAAGGAACCTCGATCCGTGTCTTCGTTGGTAATCATGAAGCGAGTCCACGACAGCAAAAGAAAGGGAAAACTAAATGAGTTACTTCCCTTCGCCCCATCTCTCTCTCTCTCTCTCGGTGGAAGGAGGGACCCCCTCGCCCCGCCTTCTGAATATTAGGGAAACGGCATTAAAATTCGTGAGCGCGGAGCAGACATCCGGTGCCTTAATCTTAAGAAGGAAGGTACTCCAGGTATGTACCGCTGTTGAAAGACCGTTCACTTCACTCACTGCAAGAAAAGTAAGGAGATAAATTCTTCCGAAAAACGTCCTGCCCGCGCCCGGGGTGCATGCATGGAAAAAAAGAGATTACGAGGAGATCATCCGTGCTCTGAAATGACTCAACGCCCGTCCACACGATGCACTGTACACGGCGCTTTATACGTTCCCCCCTATTCCAGCGACGGGGCAGAGGGCAAAACAAGCCACGGGAATAAAGATTAATTTACGATGCCCTTGCCCTTGGCCCAGGCTGACGTGACGCGGACCGCAGATTAATATCTACGCTGGACCGCTTTGCGCTATCGCTGAGGAATGGCTCGGTTTTAGTGTGTCCGTGTCCTCTAGAGGACGGGCTGCCTGGCTGCCTGCCTGGCTGCCTGGCCCCAGGCCACGCGCTTCTCCAATCCAGTCGCCTGAAAACAACAGCCCTTTACGATCATCGCACTCGGCCCCTCCCACCCCACGATGCCGCTTTCGTCACAGACATTGTGACGCGGAGCAGAAACCCACCCTTCTGTGTGCGCACACACTCATGTTTGTGAACAATCATGCAAAATATTTCTGGGAAAAAAAACTGTTGTTTACGACACTATTACACATTTAATCATACACCTTCGACAAGACTGCGCGAAACAAAACACACACAGCGTAACCCACACAATCAAGCGAACACGCACAAACACACACTCCCACTACCGCACGGCCGGGCAGGCGCCGAGTACGGTGTAGGGCGAGGGGTCACAAGGCGGCAGGAAACAGCAAGCGTTTGATGAGTTTTTATTACCCAATGAACTGCTCGCGGCGCGCAGCCACGCCGCCCCCCGGGGGCCCACCACCGCCCCATCCGAGGGGCGCGGGGGAGGGGAGACGAGCGCGCGCGGGAAAATTGAGCAGGAAAATGTGGTTTGGTTTTCCTTTAGCGCGCGGAAGCGACACACAAAACCGAATTGTGGAGAATGGTCTTCCTATAAATTAGATAAAGCTTTTAAGGGCGACCACTGGATGGAAAAAGGTTGAGGGGGAGCCGGCGAGGAGTATGCATTGGGGTTGGCGGCGCACAGTGCGGTCGGAGAGAGACTGCGTGGAGCCAGCCCTTGACTGGTCGCCTACTCCATAAACCCCTTCGATAACAAGGAAAGTTGGGAGTCCTGGTTTGTGTGTGTGCGCTAGCAGCTTCGGTGACGCTCTTGATTAGTCCAGTTCCTGGATCGTCAGTCATAAGACGTCAAGTCCACGAGTGCGTTTCCAGTTATTCAACTCGTAGGGTCGCCCTTTGGCGCTCCGGCCTTCGGAGAGTTTCCCTGCATGTGGTGTTTCTAGGAGGCCGTCCCACACGTTCCAGGGTCCCTGTGTTTCCCACAGCAACACCCGAAGTATTTAATATCATCCCAGCGTGCTTAGCGTGGCGACGACGGCTGCAAAACAACGTGTCACTTGTTATTTTTTTAGTTGCGCACACAATAAAACAGCGGCACGGAGGGAAATGCGCCGACACCCGGCCGGCCGCCGCTCATTACGGTTCGCATCAGTTCAGACAACTTTCCCAAGCAACCGCGCCCGTTCGCACGAGCATGAAAATTAGATGGCGCTGCGTCTACCCGAAGCACAACAGAAGCACAATGTGGAAAAATTGCCCGTAATTTTTGTATTCAACTGTGCGAATCTGTTAATAGTTTTGGGCAATGAAATTAAGTAAACATTTATTGTGTACACCTTATTGTGCTGAAATTCCATACAGCGACGCGCGCGGAGGCGCTGCTCTACGCTTCAAGCTCGCTGCAGAAAACAAAAAAAAAAACAAAAAAAAACACAGTTTATCGGCTTCATGGAGTGTGAAGCGGCACGGGCCGGCAGCTCATATTTTAATTAACTTTTTTTAAAATTTCAGGTAACTATTATTTTTCGGAGACAATAAAAACATTGCTCGCGTGGTCGGAGCGCGATGAGAGCGCTCCCAGAGCGACCCCAAGGGGGCCACCAGGGGCCACCACGGGGCCACCACCGGCCGAGTCCTTCCCGGTGGGCCTCAGGCCAGGCCCCAGGCCAGGATCCACCGACACAATAACCCTTCGCCTCCCTGTGGGGCCACAGGCCGCCACCGGCCGAACTGGTTTTGAATACCGTGGTGACGTACTTCCGGTCTGAGTAGGATGGCGGCAGTGATTGGGGACGAGGGATGCGGCGCTCTGATTGGACCAACAATCACTAGGCCGGGCTGACGGACGCGGCGACGGCGATGACCGGCTGGCCTGTTATTTGCAAAGTTGGCCGTGCGAACGGTAACTTTTTGGAACAGAACCCTGCGCCCCTGCCGGCCTGCCGCCCCCGCGGCGCGCGGCACGCTATAAACAGCCGCAGCGAGCAAACAGTCGTTTTGCCCGCGCTAGGAGATGAAGAAGTAAAGTTGGAGAGCATGAATAAATAATTGCGTGTCCCCGATGCAGTGAATGAGTTAACAAAACGACCCGACCGACCACCTGACCCATCCGGCGCATTCCCTAATTTGAAAACTTTCTTGGGGTGGTATTTAATTTCTTTGCGTGCGAAATGCTGGCATGGAATTGGCCGCCGGCGGCGCCAGCCTCGCACAAAATACATACAAATAGTTTGCCGGCAAGTGCGTTTCTAATAAGGCCGACAAAGTTTGCGCAACTTGTGTGAGCGTACACGCCCTTGCTGTGCGACTCGCAGCGCACGCATCGCGATAAACGGCTACACTGCCGGAAAAAAGTTTTCAAATTTATTTAAATTAATTTACGTGTCGTGTGCATTGGCCTCCCGGCACTGCGCGTTCGAGAGCGGCTCGGCGCCACGCGGCAGTCATCGGCTTGCCTACGTACATCGGCGGCCTCGCGTCAGACAAGTGCCCTGGGAAATTACGATTTAATTAAGAGTGTTCCACTGATGCAGACCGGGCGGCCGGCACAGCGCAGTGGCAGAACAGGAGACGCGTGGACCATTGCGCTGGGGGGCCGGCGGGGCAGGCCGGCGGGGCCGGCGGGGCAGGCCGGCCGGCATGATGGATCGCGCCCCACGCAATTACCTCCAAGTTTTCGGAAGCGGCGCGGTCCTTGTTACACGCCCGCTTTTGCAGCCCATTCGTCACGTCCCTCTCTCCTCTCTCCCTTCCTCTCGGCACCTCTTCGTGGCTTTATTCTCTGCCCTTTCTCTCTCTCTCTCTCTTCGTGCCTCCACGTCCTGGCCGCTGCCGGCACGTTGCCGGCCCAATTTGCACTACAATGCCACATTAATTATTAATTTGTATTCGATACGCGCGCGGTGGACACTGTGGGTGCGCGGTGGGTGTGGGTGTGGGCGCCCTGGCGAGACGCGTGTGTGTGTGGGTGTGTGTGTCCGCAGCGGTGGTTAATGCATCAAAAAGCGTTAGTATTGCGGTAGGGCAGCATATGAACACTCGAAAAGAGAGTGTAGTTATGTTGAATGAGACTTTATGGTCAGGATTTTAACGCAGAGCACGTGAGGTTTAGTCCTTTGCAAACATCTTGGGTAGGTTACAGGTTTAACAAAAAAAAATGCACGCTCGTCTTCTGCTGTGGTCTGTCGTTTCTGTCCGTTTCGGTGGTAGTTTCAGGCCGACGCCGCAGTGTGCCTGTTTGCTGTATTGCTGTTGTGGCTGTGGGATGAGCCCTGGTGGAGCTAACTCAGAGGCTCTGGGCAGGCCGCACGGAACAAAGCAAGGACAGATAGACAGCGGGTACCCGAACCCCTAAGTCTCTTTCTCTCTCTCTCTCTCTCTCTCTCTCTCTCTCTCTCTCTCTCTCTCTCTCTCGTGGTTATGCGCCTTATCAGTATCTACCTGCTGCTCCCCCTTCTTGTTTGTTCTACCCACACAAAAGAAAAAGGACAAATTGCGAAATTCAACAAACATGAAACATGGCAAGACAAAAATGAAAGTCTGAGTACGTGTTAGCCGCCGCGGTTTGCGGACTCATTAGTAATCCTTCCCCCCCCCCCCTTCCCTCCGCGTCAGTCCCGCCATAAACACTCTGGTCCGTCACCAACGCCTACACGTTTTTGCCAGTGCTGCGCCCTGGGACGCGCGTGTGACTGGAAGATTGCCTGTGTGTGTGTGTGTGTGTGTGTGTGTGTGTGTGTGTGTGTGTGTGTGTGTGTGAAGGGGGCGTGTGTGAGTGTGTGCGTGTCGCGTTTGGACAGGACGGCCACCCCTTACCTCGAATGGTGCCGTACCTGCTACAACACATAACGGAGTGTTGGTGTGCTTAGCAAGCCATCCCGCCGTAATCCCCCACATTTCCTCCTGACGGTAGAGGGGATGGGATGAGAGGGTGGGGGAGGTTCGAGGCGGCGACAGAACGCTCCAATTTCTTTTCGTCTCGCCGCTTGGGAGACGGAGCCCGTGGCAGGCCCGTCCGTGGAACCCACTACTGCCTTTCCCTGAATCTGCTCTCGCGTGACATGTCAGAAGCTGCATATACGGCCGGATGGCGAAGAACCAGACGCCGGCGGAGATGGCGCCACGCTGCACAGAAGACCGTTGAGGCGGCCTAAATTCTAGACGCGTTTTGAGCTCCAGAGTCGCGAAATGGGACTCGAATCGAACGTGTGACTTCACGAATGGATTGCTCTCCAAACAAGGAATCCATTGCTGGGGTCACACGTTAGAATCGAGCACCATTTAGAGAGACTCTGAAGCTCAAAACGCGTCTAAAATTTTGGCCGCCTCAAAGGTTCTCTAACCCACTGTGCGCTGTATGACGGCGGTACTTAAGACGCGCAGTGCATGCGAGGCGTCCGCCAACTTGAAGCACTTTTTAACTACTTGTGCGCGCTAGTAAGGCGTGCCGCTGAGCCCCAACACGCCAGCGACGCAGGGCGCCCGGTCCTTGCTGCTCGTCTCGGGAAGGCGGCCCGGCGATATTTCGCCGTACTTTGCACCCGGCAAGGCTCAGGGCGCCTGGCGCAGGTAAAGGGGAACATCCACAAACCGAGTAACAAGCAGCCCAAACCTGACTCCTTTTTCTTAATTTTTTTTCCGCCCCAACTGCTTTGCTTATTCTAATCTTGCCACCCACGCCCAGCGCCGCCCCCTGAAAAACGCCGCCTCTTGCAGCCGGGCCTCTCCGAGGCTAGTCAACACGCTGCTGGCACGGCAGGCGGACGATACGAGCTTCGCGTTGTCCTGACCGATGCCAGTGCATGTCACGCGCGCCTCAGGCTGCATGACGGTTGTCTCTCCCACACTCATGGGGCGTGCCGCATGGGTTCGAGAGAGACAGAGCGCTGGTAGCCGGAATCAGTCGGCGGCATTGCATCGGTGGCTTCTCTGGGAATGCGAGTGACCACACTGGAACCGGTCGCCTACCTCCCACATTGGCGTGGTGGAGGCGGCACTAGCGAGGGGCAGGGGGCGCGGGGGCGCGCGGGGGTGAGCGTGCTGGGGCCCCGGCGGGGTTTAGCGCGCTAAGTGTGCGGGGGTCCTTCTGACGGCGCCTCCCAACACCCCACACGGGGCCTCGGGCCAACCCGAGCCGGGCCGAGTTCGTGACAGAGAGGAATAAACACTAGCGTGTATTAAGGGATTCGGTGGAGCGGGGGAGAGGGGGTGGAACGCTGCTCTCCCGCTGCCCTCGCCAGGTCCGGTCGGAGCGGAAGTGCTCTCCCCACTCTTCCATCCGTCTGTCTCTCTCCTCTTCCTTGAGAGCCCCGGCTGGAACCGGAAGTGCAGAGCTTGGTTGCCGAGGCAACGCTTGCCCCGTTCCGCCGGCCGGCCGCTACGGTGATATCTGATCCACGGCCGCTGCCGTAGGGTTCGCGTTTGTCTCAATTCGTATTCCAATAACGCCCGAGTCCAGCGCTCCGAGCGGCGGCGAGCAAATTTGAAACTACCGTGCGGGAGGCTCTCTCTGGACCCGAACAGCGGCAGCAGCAGCAGCGCACTGGGTCAAAGTGCGGCAGGAGGCGCGAGCTCACAGCCGACTCGGGAAATCCGATCACACAGTGGAACGGAAAGGAAAGCAGCGAGAACAGCAACAAGCTCCAAAACTGGCTTCTTTCATTACCGAACGTGTTCGCGAGACCCTTGTGGGCGCACATCTAGGTCACACAGGGCCCTCACCCCTTCCCTTTTCGGTCCCCTCCTTTTTTTCTGGGTCGCTATGCGACGAGACAGGCTGTAAATATAACGTATGCACTGTGGAAAGGAGCGCCAGAGATCGAAGCATGATATGCGCTTTAGCAGGACCAAGTTCCCACGGCGGAAAAGTTGGCCTGCCGGCTGATGCGGCTATTCGCGGGGGCGGGGGAGGGGGAGAGGGGGGCAGCTGGGTCGCGTCAGGGCAGGCAGAAGCTTCTTTTCGTAAGCAGATAGTGGCAGCGAGCTGGGGGACAGGGCAGTGGGGTGCTGTCAACCGTGCCAGGGCCGGCCCGACAACGCTGCGGACAACGGCAGTGCGCTCGCAGTGCCCGACGCAGCACTTTTTATTGAAAGAGGGTCTCGCCGTTTTGGTGTGGGTAGATTGCACGTGCCTCCTGGAATACGTCAACTTTGCCATCGCTGACAACAAGGTGGGGCGCGTCAGCCGGCGGCCTGGTCGCCTTCATGGAAGCCGTCGTGTCGCTCTGCAGGAATCACTGAACCACCGGACTGCAGAGGAACGCACCCAACAAAGGTCCAAAGCGATGCAGGGCGCCGTCAGCGACCGTCACAGGGCCCGGTGACTTATTCAGCTCTTCCCTTGTCATGCAGCCCGTTGTCGGTCCCGTCCACAAAGTGGGAAACTGACCGGGCCTAAAAGGAAAGAGGATTTAAAATTCCGTTGCGGGAACGGACCAGACTCAGCGGGCGCATTGAAGTGCTCATCCGACATGGCTTGTTAGGACGTGCGTCCATTAGAGCAGTGCGTGCATCTTTAATGGAGTGCTTCACGGAGGGCTCGTCGGCCATACGGGAAATTCAACAAAAAGAAGGATCATTGAACACTGGAAGTGCCCCTGGGCTCGCACCAAGCCGGTCTAAGGTAAAGATGTACATCGTTTGTATTTGTTTCGGGACCGTCGGCAGAAGAGTCACTTTCACTGGTCCCGTTTGATGGATTCCGCGGAACTTGGCCTGGCTTGCCTCCACGCTCTAGTGACAGCTGTTTGGGGCAACGGGATGATCAGTCAGCAGGTCCCGCAAATCCCCGAGGCAGACAGAGACAGTGGGTGGGGCGAGGGGAGAAATCGCGATCGCAAAACAAAATACGCGGAACAAAATGGGGGAGAACGGGGAAGTGGCTTAGTCCCCTGTCCTGGCTGCGCCGTGGCCCCTACCGTGGCCCCTGGCCCCTGCCGTGGCCCTAGCCGAGGTCCACAGTGAGCATGCGAGGAATGGAGGCGTTCGGAGAGTCTGCATTCTCAGACCCACGGCCACGCCCCCTCCCCCCTGAAAATCCGCATTGTTCCCTACTGCGTGGCTGCACACAGAGCGTGCTGTGTAGCGCTAGAGAGCCGCCTACTCTGCGTGCAGGTAAACTAGAGCAAGTTACACAAAACAAGTAAAATCACGGCAAACTAGTTGGGCGTCGCTGCTGTGGCCGCGCAATGCCTGCCTGCCCTCACCAACGAGTCTCGTTTCCCGCGACACGAGTGACGAAGTGTTGGCATGCTGAAGAGGAGGAGAAACCTCTCGCGCGCGAAAAAGCCAGATTCAAACGCAGGTCCTCGTCGTAAAGATAATTCGATTGGGGAATACGGCGTGCGTCACGTACGACCACGAGAACGGGCCGAGAGCGCAGCACAGTGGACGGGCCGGGCGGCGACCGCCCGCACTGCGCCCCCCGACACGTGCAGGATTACCACGCCAATCCCTTAATCTTTGTGCCCCGCTCCTGCCTTGTCCTCGTTCCAAATACTTTTCATGTTTCATAGACGACCGCGTGAAAAAAAATAATAATCATAATAATGGCAGAGGCCGGAAGTAGCGATTGTTCAGTCGAGTGGCTCAGGAACGGATGATGACGTAATCTATGATGACGACCATATGCCCCCCCCCCCCCCCTTGGCCAGATCCACGTCTCGGCCCCCCTCCACACTCTCTTTATAAGCCACGCGGTTCTCGACAGGCAGGGCTTCAGAGGCCGACAGCGCGTGAACACGGATTAATACGTATCCAGACAGCTCATCATCGACTACGCTACGGTCAGCCTGCCAGCCCCCCCCCCCCTTTTCCCCTCCCAAACGTCCGCAGAGGATTTTGGCCGTGAATTACGCGTACGCGGACTCTCTGGGTTAGTGTTGTGCGGCGCGGCCAGTTTCATATATATATGGAACTCGCGATTGGACGAAACGTTCTTAACTCTGGGCAAAGCCTCATCCCCGTGTGAATTGTTCCCCCTCGTGGAAATAAATATGACTGTCCTACATTTCGTTTGTGGGGCCTTTTTCCAGACATGTTCAGGTCTCACATAATTTCATTTTTAGTCAGCTGCATTCTTCGATGTGTTTTTGTATGTGTTTAAGGTGCATTCTTACCGAACAAATCTACCGCGGAAAATGACGACATAACGATCGAGCCAGTTGGAAACGTTTAGGTTTTCTTTGCAGTGTATTCCGTGCTTGAGTGGCGCTGTGACTGTATTGGAGTCAAGAGGGGCGCGTCTGTTGTCAATAAAATCAAAACGTTAATGTCGCCTCGTCACGCTGTCAGGGCCAGCCCCTTGCTTGCTGACCGCACGCTGCGGCCGAGGCGGAGGCAATGAGTAAAGAGCGGGATAGTAGGGGGAATGGTGGGGGGAAGAGTGGGTGGGGGCAGCTGGGGAGGGGGTAGCTGAGGAGGGGGAACGCACGCCGGGCCGGGGCGAGTGGATAGGGCCGGGCGGCGCACGCAAGCTGCTAAATAATTGTGTGCGTGGGTTTTAGGCGAGCTGACACACAGTCGCCGAAGCCGCTATTGTTTTCGTTGTGAGCACCCAGCCGCTGCACGGGTCCGGACGCAATGGCCACTGGCCACATGTCGCGCCACGGGTCAAAAGACAATGAAGCCAATTCGGGATGAGGGCCGTACGGAGAAAGTATCGACTGCGGATAACAGCGGCGCCGACACGTCGGCGGAACGCGCCCGCTGTTTTCTTAATTTAATTTAGAGTCCGTCCCACATATCGGCGCGCCTAGATTGAATGCGGTGGGGAATACGCCCCACCCTCCTCCTCCGGCCGACGTTTTTGGGAATCGAGTTTGAAAGTTGTCGGACGGGCAGGGTGGCGCCGCCGGAGGCTCACCCTACACCGCCCCCGTTTTTGCGCGCGCACTGCAGAGGTGCTGAATACACGCTCCGCTGTTGGCACAACTCCATGTGAAGTTCGTTCGTCAAATTCATGCCCCGACTCACCTCCCAGCCACGACGACTGCTGTTCGGCCCAGACTGCGGCGGACTTTCCTGGAAGAGAGGGGAAAAAATATGCATACGTAAGCAGGGCACCGGAAGTGAGGAAGATGGTGGCCGCTTTGGGCAGGGCGAACACGCCTATCTGTAGATGAACACGACTGGCCGCCAACAGGGCGAACACCAATATTCAGCACAAGTGCAACAGTCCACAAAAATAAAGAATTTAAATCACTACACGGCTTTTTTTTTTTTCGCCAGAGGTGTTGACAGGCGGACTTCGGAAGTCGCCGACAACACCAAGCGAAATGGGCTGCCGCCTCTGGACATCCCATGTCGCAGAGCGAAAACGGCCTGCCAAATGCACCGCCAGATTGTCCCTAGCCGGTCGGCGAGGCAGTGTACCCTTTGTGGGGCCATGAGGCACGAGCCATGAGGCAGAGCCACTGCCCCTGGGCACGGCTAATGACAGCGCAGCGGAGGGGATGCAGCTCTCATGTTCAAAACAGCCATTGTGCCATTGTGCCCCAACCTAACCAGACACGCAGCTAGGTTCCGTGTAACAGGGTTCCGCCCACCAACGTCTGCAGTGCACTTCCGTGCCGCTGCCACCTTCCACTGCCGGTAGATGCTTTAAAATGAGCCCAGCGGCTCGCCTCGACAAAGCCACCAACACAACTGCATTCACGCAAACGAACACACACACACACACACGCGCACATAAACACACACAACTTTACTTGTCCCACTTGCTAATAAATTCAATCAGCCCCCTCCGGTCCTGTGTTCCGCTCGCCATAACTTCTTTTTCCAACTTGGTTCGTGGCGGTTGTGCAGCGGTCAGAGAGAGAGAGAGAGAGAGAGAGAGAGAGAGAGAGAGAGAGAGAGAGAGAGAGAGAGAGAGAGAGAGAGCGCTCGTCTCATGAAGAGCGGAACGTTATCACCTTGCCACTCTCACTTTGGCGATCGCTGCTCTCTCTCTCTCTCTCTGTCACACGAGTGCATGGCGGGCGGTCCCAGGCCGCGCGACTCTGCTCTAAGTTTCCATACATTAGTCAGATTTCTCTGAGTGCCGAGCGTGGGAGCGCCGCTGCGGACCAGGTGCACTCTTTGCCGGACGAGCGCGCGGAAAATGCAGCGACTCGATGAATATTTGACGCAGCCATGAGACGCAGCCAGGAAGACCGAAATAGAGCAGGAGGACCCGTTCTGCTTGTTCTGGATCACTGCCAATCAACCGTGCAAGCGTTGCTTTTTTTTGTTTTTATTTTTTTAATAATTCTTTGAACACATTTTCCTGCAGGGACACGCCCCCCGGGCTGCTGCTATCTAGTTACGTCTAAATAGGTAAGGCAACAGCCAAATCTCGTTTCCAAGTAGAAAATGTTGAGTATTAAACGCGGCTTACGCGGAATAGGGCCTCCACGACACCTTCTTTAAAGCTTAAGTACTAACGCGCCCCGACTCGCCAAAGTTGCTCGTTAGGATGAGCCTCGGCTCAGGAGTGGCGGGGTGGGGCGGGGTGTGGGGCGGGGTGGGGTGGGGTGGGGTGGGGCACCGGCGGAACAAATCAAAGGAGCAACAGCCGCACCGCGGCAGCCAGCCCCACCAGGTGGGAGCCATCGCTGAACACGGGGCCCTCTACACAGGAAGGAATAGAAACTATTCAGAGGGAACCAGTCGGATAACTTCATTTCTACAAAGAAAAAAAAAAGCAATGAGGGCACCACCTGCGTGTTACGTTTCTTACTTTCTTGGCACCTTTCCCCCGATTTTGTTTGCTCTTCTTTTTGCCCGGTGTATTGGACTTTTACCTTGTAACAATTTTGATCGCGACTTCTAAATTTCGTTTCGTACTCACATTCTTTTTTTCTTGCCCCAAAACAGTCCCATTTTGAAGGACGGCGTAGGCATGTAAATGCAATCCCCGTGCATACAGCAGTCACACGGATTAATGAACCCCGAGGGTGTCCCTTCCCTTCCGGAGTCGAAGCGCGTGTGCGCTCTCTCTCTCTCTCTCTCTCTCTCTCTCTCTCTCTCTCTCTCTCTCTCTCTCTCTCTCTCTCTCTCTCTCTCTCGGCCAAGCCGCGCATAGCCGTGAAACAGGGGAATAAAAGATTCACTCCGCGTAATGGAAACCTGCTCTCGGCCGAGGGGAGAAAAAAGAATGAAAATGAAAAGGTGCGGGGAATAAAACAAAATGCAGCCTCGGGACAGCTGACGTCACGGATCCGCTTAGTGCTGTCCTGCCGGCCGGGTTGAAATGCAAACGGGGTGACGCAGCCGTAAACACAGACGTGTGTGTGTGTGTGTGTGTGTGTTCCTTGTCACTCCGCGTGTCCCTTGCCAGACGCGACAGCACTCGGCAGGCAGACCACGGAGCGTCTAAAGCGTCGCGGTACAGGCGCCGCCGCAGCGGGTGTCAAGCATCTGCCCCACTGCGACACGCCCGGGCGACGCCGTGCGCCACAGCGGCGCCCTGGCACAGTGGGTCAGAAAACCTGGGCAGGTGCTCCAGAGTCGCTAAATGGGACTCGAACCGAACGTGTGACCCCACCAATGGATTGCTCTCCGAACGAGGAATCCATCGGTGGGGTCACACGTTCAATTCAAGCCCCATTCTAGAGTTTCGGCCGCCTGCAGCGGTCTTCGCTGGCCCACTGTGCGTGGCGGCGACACGCGGAACCATCATACGTTTAGCGCCACACTGGTCTCCGTCTGGGGTGGGGGGGAGGGGGGCCTGTCCCCCGGCGACATATTACCCAGGCGGATGGTGGGGACTTCCTGACCGGAAGCAGTCGCTGCTAGCCCAGCGCATTGTGGTCAGTGAGTGGACTGATCTGAACGGGAAGAGACGGGTGGGGCGCGGCCCGGCCGGAACTAGTAAGAGCGATTGCGCTGCGCGGAGACAAGGAGACAGCGCGGGGCGAGAGAAACTTTCAAGAGGACGGACGAAGAGGAATGTGTTTGTATGCGGAAGAACAACTCACATATATGAACACGCAGGCACTTAAGTTTGTCTTGGTGCAAGCGAGTCTGGGGAGCATGGTGAAGCAGGCAGCCCCGGTGTTACAGAAACCAGTTTTCCAGCTTTTCCGACTCTGCCACGACGAGGTAAACACGTAGGTCTGTGTGGAAACCAACAAAGTTGTTGTCTGATTTCAAAAAAAAAAATTGACTAAATAAAATAATTGTAGGTAACATGACTAAGGTTCCTTTGCAGGGCCTTCGAGCTGAAAACCGTTCCGATTCCACCCCTCGACATCCTGACCTCGCCAACGTCAGTTGGGTCGCGGCCCACACAGTGTGGGCAAAAGCTATTCGGTTGCCTACCAATCAGGCGGCGCCACAAGCTTGCGCGCGCCGGGCCCGGCGTAATTGCTGGCACGTGGAATTCAATCTACGATTATTGATTCTAACCAAATCGGCTGCTACGTTTTGCATGATTATGCGACAGACGTGATGGGGCCGGGAATGCCGGGATGGCGAGAGGGCTGTGCGTAGCGCGGCCGGCCTCGGTGCCGCCCCGCCCCGCCCCGCCTCGCCCGGACATGCTACATGCAGCGCGCCGATCAGCTGTTGGATTCGAGCCAGGTGCTAAACATTTCATGCCTCCTGGGGAGTGGGGAGGGGTGCGCCCCACCCCCACCTCGCCGCTGCGAGTCCAATGCTCTGCCAGCGCCGGACCGACGGAAGTGTTGTGTTTGTGCCGCTCGCACGTAAAGCCCCCGAAGGGCCCCCGCAGGGCCCCCGCAGGGCAGAGGCAGCCTGCCAGCCCTGCCAGCCCTGCCAGCCCTGCCAGCCCTGCCAGCCCTGCCAGCCCTGCCAGCCCTGCCCCAACACAGCCCCACAGTAACTTACCCCCCACCCCCTCCCCTAGACGGGTCTCTCTTCAACTTCATCAAGGTTAATCGCGAAGAAAACGGCGGGCGGATTGAGAGGGAGCCGCCGGTGGCCCGACGCGCGTCAACAATCACATTAATAGCGATCAAAATTAATAGCTAGTGCATATTAAATGAAGGACAGTCTAAAAAAAGGACAGCGAATGGAGACCCTAAACAGCACACCCAGAAAGAAATATTCTACAGTGTTAACGAAAATTATTACGAATTAATGTCAAAAATAGACATGGATGCCAACCAGCTTTGTGTCAACTCAATCATGTCAGAGTGTTGGTTCGTTCCGTGAGAGCGCTTTCTGGGTGGGTGGCAGGCTTCAGGCAGACAAGTGGTAGAGAATCGCGAAGTCGCGCACGGAGACGTGGCAAGGGCAAAGGCGGGATCGGAGAGAGAGAGAGAGAGAGAGAGAGAGAGAGAGAGAGAGAGAGAGAGAGAGAGAGAGAGAGAGAGAGAGAGAGAGAGAGCGGAAAGCACGCAGTGCAGGATGTTCGGCAGGACCTATACAAGAGAGGCGCAGTGCCCCGAGTGTAGCGCGAAAAGGGGCGCATCTGCTGCATAAAGATGAATATGACACGCAGAGAAAAGGGAAAGGGGGGGAGGGGGAGAAAGAGGGGTGGGGTTAGGAGGGAGGGGGAAGAATGGTATCCTTTCTTGGAGAGACCTAAATTTTGGACCACGGCAACGAAGTCGGCCCTCACGCGCAGGGGAGAGAGAGAGAGAGAGAGAGAGAGAGAGAGAGAGAGAGAGAGAGAGAGAGAGAGAGCGACAAAGGCGTTCGATGACAAAGTAGCAGGGAGAGGCGGCAAGTCGGCACCGTTTCCTCGTCGCTAGCGCACCGCAGGCGAGGAGGTTAGCTTCGCAGTGCAAGCAGTGCAGGTGCGAGAGAGACAGAGACTGCCCTCCACAAGCACGGGACTGGTTTTCCGAGCCAGCAGCAGCAGCGTGCCCGTCACGTCACGTCACCCACGTCACCGCCGCGTGCTCACGTACTGCGCCGTGACGGGCCTAAGCCGCCGGACGCGCGACGGACGTCCCCACTGGGCGAGGAGCGGCGCGCGGGATCAGGCATGCCGGGCGCGTCCCTGCCAACAACGAGTGGAGCGGTATTCGCAGGCAGGCTTTACAATCAGCGGCTCGCAGCAGGGCGACCCAAAGTGCCTCGGCAGAGTCGGGGGCGGCGGCAGCCCCTAACGAAACGACATGATTTCGGACTCATTCCGCAGCCAATAAAGGCATTTGAGGCAATTTAGGGGGACGAGAAGGAGGCACAAAAGACGGCCCTCTGTCTCGGCCTCGCGGCCCGGCCGTCCCAGCAGAGCCGCGCACAGATGTCGATTCGGCCGCGGGACGCTGCCGTCCCTATAATTCAAACGCAGGCAAAGGAGACGCCGCCGCCGACGACTCGTAAGGGATAAAAAAAAAAAACGGAAGAAAATAAAAAAAAAATAGTTGCTGCAGCAGCGTTGTCCTATGCCGCCTGCAAGACGCGGGATAGGCAACGCGCTCCACTTGCCTACGAGGCATTGCCTATCTCTCTCTCTCTCTCTCTCTCTCTCTCTCTCTCTCTCTCTCTCTCTCTCTCTCTCTCTCTCTCTCTCTCTCTCTCTCACGCGTGGCGAGTTTAAAACGCGGCGGGCGGTAAGCCGGGCCGTCCCGAGGGGTCGACAACTCAAATATTACCTCGTACGCGGTGACTATATTACCTGTACACACTAAATTACTACGTACTTTTTTGTGCGCAAGATTCGCACAACGTTGTGCATGCGTTTTGAAATGCACGAATTTGTGCGTGACTACGCACGAAAGTGTGCGTTGTAGTGCATAAAATTCGTGCATATTGAAACGCATGCACAACTTTGTTCAAAGGTTATGCACAAAATAGTACATAGTAATTTAGTGTGTATATTACCATGCAATATATGCATGTTACCACAATTTTGCCTCTATATTACCCCTATATTAATTTATATTCCACATATATTACCTATATTACTGGTAATATACGTATACTCCCTCGTACGCAGCAAAGGGGAGTTGTCGACCCCTCGGGCCGTCCCCCTCGAGCACGCCGAGGCCACGATTGATGTGGCCGAGGACACTTTCATAATGATAGGGCAGCTGTAGAGAGAGAGAGAGAGAGAGAGAGAGAGAGAGAGAGAGAGAGAGAGAGAGAGAGAGAGAGAGAGAGAGAGAGAGAGAGAGAGAGAGAGACTGGCGGCTTGCGGCACCAAACAATAGAGGAAGTGAAGTGTGACAACATAACGCGCCGTGAGCACGGCGTGGTGCGGGGGGCGGGGCGGGATGATGGGAAGCGAGCAGAGTACTGATGTGGTAGTGGCTTGCCCTCCCGTTCCGCCCCTGCGATAACCAGCAGTGAAATACGGCGAGGCGACGTGTGGTGGCGGGGCGGGGCGGTGGCTGCGAGGCGCCGTGCTCTTCGAGGGCCGCAAATGAAGCCGTTAACAGGAAAAATGGGGATTTCTCGTGACTGGATCACGGGGTGCCGCTCCAAAGGCACCCTGACCCCCCCCCCTCGCAGCGCAGCCTCAAGCCCAAGGTGCCACCCAGTCGGCCTGGACCTGGCCGCGGTCCCGCGGAGCGCCCCGCGCCAAGTGCCTAATGTTTTTCCGAGGGGTTTTCTTCCCCCTCCCTTCCCTCCCTTGAGGCTCTGGTGCGCCCTGGCGGGCCGCCCTTGCGGAGTCATTGGCGCCAATATTTAAAGCAGCCCCGCCCAGCTGCCTGCCCGGCACCCTGCGAGTCCCCTGGCTGGCCAACAAAGAGGCTGCTAATCAAAACATTTTTTTTCTTACATTGACGCGAGGTTTACAAAAGGTACGCGACGGGGAGGCAAGAGTAAGGGAAAGACAACTCTTTACACAGTGCAAAGCACGTGTTTTGTTTCCAAAAAAAATATTTTTTTTAATTTTAATTAATTTTTGAGGGTGGGATGCCTATAGATGAACTGTGAGAGTTTTTTTTTTTTTTTTTTGGTTACTGGACTCCGCTGATTGGTCGAATATAACATTGTTGTGTGGCTCCACGAGCGCGCAACCGCAGCGTGATGATATGGTAAGCTACCCGCGGTGCGCGACGGCAGACACGCAGTCAATCTGGCGCCGACACGACCCAACAGCGCGTCGCACCTGTCACGCTCTCTCTCTCTCTCTCTCTCTCTCTCTCTCTCTCTCTCTCTCTCTCTCTCTCTCTCTCTCTCTCTCTCTCTCTCTCTCTCCGGCAGCCGCAAATGATGGGGGTCGAACGCGAGGCATGTGTGCCGGCCCACATCATGACGGCCATGGCGGTCGCTGCTTCGCGTTGCGGCGGTGGAGGGGGGGAGGCTGCTGCGTGGGCCTCGCTGATGGCGAAGGCGGATAAGAACAAGGTCGAGGGAATTCTCATGAACTTGCCAAGTCCCGCGCAGTTAGGCTGCTCATCACGAAGTGCGTGGGGACATTTTTCCCTTTGGCCACGGGTCCTTGGCCCTCGGCCCTTGGCTCCGGGCACCGCTTGGCCGCCGGCCCTTAGCCTCTGAGGGTCACTGGGCGTCACCTCGAGGACGCGATGCCGCCGGCCCGAGCCCTTTTCGGCGGCCCTTCTTCGTCAATGCTGCTTTTTCTCCCCCTTGGCTGGCGCTTCCTGTTTCCGGCGGACAGCCAGACCCTCAGGCAGCCAGACGGGGAGATGGCCTATCCGAAGACGGCTCATTACCAGCCCACCTCGGCAAGCAGCCTTAAGAACCACAGCCTAGCCCGGGAAGTTGTGCGTCTAAACATTTTTAGCAAGTTGTAAATGGAAACATTTTTTTTTAAATTACCCACCAAAAAAATACGGCCCGCGTCGCCGCGGGCGTGCTGTGCGAGGAGGATGGATAGTGGGCCGGTTAGTGTCGACGGCACGGATTAGGCCGCCGGGCCCAACGGGGCAAGAAAACATCGCCGCTGACCAAAACTGTCTTACACGAATAACTTTGCTGGTTTATGAGCAGCAAGTCCCTCCTGCAAGTCGCGGGGTTGTTTAAACTGCGGTGGCGGAGAGAGGCGGGGCAGGGGGGGAGAACCCCTGGAGGTGGAGGCGGGCCGGGCCGAGCGCCCGCCCAACCGGCCAACCTGACTGCTTGACTCCAGGACCCACTGTGGCGGGGAACTTTTTGCGGGGAAGATGCAGTGAGCGGCTAGGCGCGGGCCTAGGGGTGGGCAGGGGAACAGGGGCTGCTTCTTCAACGGAGGGACGGGGGAAAAACGAGGAAGCAGTTGAAACCACAGCTGTTGCCCGGATTTAAAGCTGGTCGACGCCTGCCAATGAACCAACTCGCAACGCAGGCATGACGCCACACGGTTAGAGAGAGAGAGAGAGAGAGAGAGAGAGAGAGAGAGAGAGAGAGAGAGAGAGAGCCGCAGGGCCGCGTCCAACTAGACCGTCAACAAGGACAAGAGGCAACCGATAAGCTGATTTGACGTGGTTGCCACGCGGACGGGCCTCCCTTCTTGTTGCGTCAATTGTTCCCTGTGACTTGGTGACCGCGCAAAGGGGAGGCGTGGGGGGGGGGGGGGTCTGTAAGTGAGAGGAGGAGGGTTGTAGGGAACTGGGATCGTCCTTAAGTATTTGAGGGTCGGGGGGCCTTATACTTCGGGATACGGGTCGGGGAGGGGGGGCTGCGGGCGTGCGCGGTCTCCTAAGATGAAAGCGGGCTGTGGTTAGGAGGGGGGCCGAGTCATAGCGCTGTTCCCCAGGCCATCGCAGCATGCGACTTACCTGGGGCCGTGGTCGTGCCGTGGTGGTCTCCACACAGCAACCACCAAGTCGTGACAATTTTTTTTAAGGCCCGCCAAGCGCGAGCAGCACATGGCGCGCGCGCGCCGCGTGCTGCTGTTTTAAATTCTCGCCGCGGCGCGCACGCTTGCTCCCTGGTTCATATTGGTATTGCGCGGCCGGGGCGGGGCAAGCCGGGGCGGGGCGCGGCTGGGCGGGGCGCGGCGGGGCGGGGCGGGGCGGGGCGGGGCGCGCCCAGTTTTGTGGCAGTGTCGTGCCAAAAAGAGGGGCGGAGGGGCCCGCCGGCGGGGGGAGGGGGCGAGGAAGTATACTGGGGATGCCGCTAGGGGTGCCAAGATCTCTGGACGCCGCCGCGGCCGGCGGGGGACGCGGGTGAGGAACGGGGGCTCGCAGCAGCCGCGCCCCGCCCCGCCCCGCCCCGCCCCGCCCCGCCCCGCGCCGCGCCCCGCCTCGGACCGCGCCACAACCGTAATGCCTCTGGTTGCCACGAGGAGGGGGAGAAAGGGGTGACTTTTTTAGGACCGCAGCGCCCGGAAAAGACTTTTTTCTGTCAGAGTTGCGTATCGCAATGCACGCCGGGAACAGGCAGAGGGAGAAGGACTGCCGACGGGGTGTGGAATACAGTGGGGGAGCAGTAATGCTTCTGGCCGCACCCGCAGAACACACACACAAACACACATACACACACACACACACACACACACACACACACACACGCGCGCGCGAGGGGGAAGAAGAAAGCTTTGGTGATGTCGGCACAGCGGCCGCTTCATCATGGGTGCCATCATGTCGAGCCAGCGAAGGACTGCAGCTTGATCCTCGCTGCCCACTGTGCGCTGAGATCGGCAAAGACTGGCAGGCGCCACTCCCGACGCCTCTTCAAAAAAAAAAAAAGTGGAACTCATACTGAAACCCGTAACGGTACGCACCGGGCAGAGACTGACCTGGAAACTTTAACCATGCATGATGCCTTGCATGTCAGAGCAGCCAAATTGGCTGTTTTGTTCCGCCCCATCGATCCCATTTAAATGTGAATGGCGTAATAAAGGAATTCCCGCCGCGGTAACCTGCGTCGGGTCCCAATGCGTCGAGTCCCACTGCGTGAAAACATTCCCCCGGCCAATATGTCGGATTCATTCTCGGCCCTATACACCGCCGGCACCGCACGTCCAGTGGGCTGGAAAGGAAGGGGGGGGGGGGGAGAACGTGTCCCTTGTTGTTGGCGCGGTCGTGGCCGGGATCGTGCGCGCGGCGCCCCCACTGATTGTCACACTCAAAACAAATCCATGAAAGCGCCTCGTCCTTGTGTACTTCGGCCCTTTCGGCCGGGGTCCTCGACGCGGTCCTCGACGCGGCACAGTGGGTCAGAAGACCGTCCAGGCGGCCAAAATTCTAGACGCATTTTCGGGCTCCAGAGTCGCTGAATGGGACGCGAATCGGACGTGTGATCCGCATCAATGGATTCCTCGTTTGGGGAGCAATCCACAGATGGGGTCACACCTTCGAGTCGAGTCCCATGTAGCGACTCTGGAGCCTAAAACGCGTCTATAATTCTGGCCGCCTCGACGGTCTTCCGACCCACCACTGTGCGCGGACGTGCGGGGCCGGGTGCGGGACGCCGGACAAACTTTGGCGCGCGCCGCCGGGCGCCGAACCCCTGCGAGTGCGAGAGAGACAGGGCGCCTGCAGCGGCAAGACAATCAAGGGGGAGTGAGGAATTATTCGGCCGAGGGTGACGCAGGGCGGGGCCACGTCGCGGCCGCTATCACTCTGACAACACCACAGCTGCGGGCTGCGTCCCACCCGGTCGCTTTGTCTCTCTCTCGCGCTCCTGCGGCCTGCCGCGTGGGTGCGAGAGAGACAGAGGCGCCGTTTGCCGGCAGCCTGCCGCGAGTATCTTGGACGCGGCGCGCCCTGCGGCCTACGCCGCGCCCGGCTGCTCCGACGCTCCGCCAAAAGTTGGCTAAGCGAGCCCCCACTTGTCGTCAAGAGGGCGGGGCGGGGTGGGGCTGGGTGGGGCGGGGCGGGGCGTACCAAGGGGCCGTCGGAGTGGGTGCCGCGCTCAGGCCGCAGGGGACGGGCCTGCCTGGCCAACCGTGGCCCACCCC
Organism: Stenchaetothrips biformis; assembly: GCA_030522485.1. Classification (NCBI taxonomy): domain Eukaryota; kingdom Metazoa; phylum Arthropoda; class Insecta; order Thysanoptera; family Thripidae; genus Stenchaetothrips; species Stenchaetothrips biformis. The sequence continues at coordinate 2,831,817 of CM060100.1, forward strand.
GCCTCGCCCCACCCCGCCCCTCGCCCTCACGGCCAGGGTCGCGGGGCCTCTGATGAGCATGACCCGGAGGCCGGCTTGCGGCTCCAGGAGTCACGCCGACGTCACACACGACCGCAGCCCGACGGTGATCCCGATTCCGGGACGGCCCGCTGCAAGAAACGGAGCGACCACCAAACCCGCTCGAACCACGAGATAAACCTTTCAAAAGTTTTTTTTTTTTTTTTTTTGTTTTTTTTTTTAGAGAGAGAATGAAGAACGGGATTTTTTTTTCCCCAAGACAAAAACGAAGGGCCGTCGCGTAGCGACCCTTCCTTTATGCGGTCCAGCGATTTGTGGCCGGCCCTAATGCTCGCGGTGCGGCCCTTGAAGGGCGTCATGAAGGTCGTCACTGCCGTCCGGCCCTTCGTCACGGTAGTTACACTCACCGCCCGGCATCCACGAACCACGTGACGCCACGTCACTCCCGCCCCACAGCTTTCGGCGCCGGGGAAAAAGTTACGCCTGGAAGGGTCAAGGAGTCATCGTCCGGTTTCCGATGCCGACCAGAGCACAGTGGGTCAGAAGACCGTTGGAGGCGGCCAGAATTCTAGACGCGTTTTGAGCTCCAGAATCGCTAAGTGGGACTCGAATGGAACGTGTGACCCCCCTCTCCGAACGAGGAATCCATTGGTGGGGTCACGCGTTCAATTCGACTCCTACTTCGCGACTCTGGAGCTCAAAACGCGTCTAGAGTTTGGCCGCCTGCGCGGTCCTCTGGCCCAATGTGCGCCAGGGGGCAGGATCGGGTTCATTATTTGCACGCTGCGGACGCGCAGACGTCAAGAGGATATGAATTAGGCAGTGGCCAAGTTCTCGCCGAGTTGGCCGGGTAACTTGCAGTGGCGGCGTTCAACTTGATATACTCAATCTTAATCCCTGTGACACTCACTTTCAGTGGCACACGGCGCCAGAGGCCCGTCCCATTTTCTTTTCAAAAAACAAATTAAGTTGCAACTCTATTTTTTATTTTTTTTAAGGGTTACATCTCTACTTCGGGAAAAAGGGGCACGTCTCTATTTAGGATAATGTTACATCTCTATTTCGGACGCTCGCTCATCGGTCCGACTCTCGGCCATAATTGCTGCCAACCTAACAGTGCTGAGTACATTCGCTTGACAAATTCGTCGGGTCATAATTGTTGTCGTGTTGGCTAAACTGGCCAGCCCAGCCCGTTAGCCAAACGGCCGGCCGGCCGCTCGGCCCCGTCACGGCCGGTTCAAGTGTTATACGCCACATTAATCTACTCCTCAATACTGACTGCTAACTGCCCCGGAGTGCCTCGTTGTGTGCGAACAGTGGCCCTCTCTCTCTCTCTCTCCCTCTCTCTCTCTGGCGAAGTGGGAATTGGGACGGCGATAAGCGCTCTTCAGGCCGAAAAACAAAGCGTCTGCAAAAAGCTCCCGTGCGCAGAAATGGCGCAGGGCAAGCGCACTTCCCATTCAGATGAACGTCTGAGAGGAATCTTAAGTCAAGATGCAGTTTCCGCCGTCGCTCTATAGTCTCTCTTGCACCCCTGAGCAACGCCCCATGAGTGCGAGAGAGACAGAGCGACGGAAACGACTTTCAGTGGCCGCGTTAATTTCACGGCTGTTTCGGCCGTTCATTCCAACCCTCACCATTGGAGTCACGTTTGAATAGCACATGGGAGGGGGATTCATACAGGTAATAAAAACACAAGGCGGCAACTCAAAGAGGATGTTTTACTGTTTGCAAAGCAGGGCAGGGGAGCACTGAGTTATACCAAAAGCCATTGTCGTTTCGGCCGATGAGGAACTGGAAAAAAAGAAAGAAAAAACAGGATGATGCAGACTAAACAAAATTAGGGTACAGCAAAAAAAAACTCCGCTTTCACTGACAATTTTATTTTTTTTCTCGACGAAATCTGGTTGTCTTGTCGATACTGTGTTTGTCAAGCAGGGGAAACGTTTTTCCTTAGGAAGCCTTCAGCCCCGCCTCCTCCATCCAAACGGATCCCTGAAACGTGTCGCCCAGAGGACCCACCAAGCCGCGTAAACATATCATGCTCTTTTCGCACCGCGACGTGCAAACACGCCCTCAAAGCACCCACACACTCTCACACACACACAGGCACACACATACTTCCCCGCCTCTCTCTCTCTCTCTCTCTCTCTCTCTCTCCGGGAAAAGGGCGGGGGCCACTCTCCGATTTAACGTACGCGGCTTCCACTCCAGAGCAGTAAATTAAATATCGTTCCTGCACAATGCATGCTGGCATTATATTTCTTGCTCCCCGCTCTAAACAAAAATATTCGACTTATTTTTTTTTTTAATTTTTTTTTAAAGAGCAGCTCTGCAGAGTGTGGAAGTCCACCTGCCGGTATCTTTAATCTTAATGCTACAAAAATTTACTTTTTTTTTGTTTTTCCTCACGTGTCTTTTAGCCAAGCAAGCTGTCATTTTATTTTGAGAGTCTCCAATTAGAAACACGCGGCCATCCTCAAACCTGGTCGTTAGTGGTGACGAGCCTGCGGCGCGGCTGAGTGGCCTCGTTCCTCACACTTGTAAAACTTGGCGCACCGCCCGTGCGTCTTCGCGCTCCTTACCGTGCCTGCTCATGTAACTGTCCGTCCGTCCGTCCGTCGGCAGGCTCTGCGTGGCGCGTCGCTGCGAGCGCCGGCTCGGCACGGAACACTCCCCCTCGCTACGCTACGCTACGCGCCACGCGGCGCTACGCGCTTCGGCTCGGCGTCGCGACGCCCCGCTCCATGCTGCACGTCCGCCCCGGTCCGCAGGCACCGCGGCACTGCCGGAGCACTGCCGGAGCACCCCGCAGCGCCGCAGCGCCAGCGGCGGACGGCGGGCGTCGCGGCGCCGACGCGCAGTGGGCCAGAAGACCGGCGCAGGCGGCCCAAACTCTAGACGCGTTTCCAGCTCCAGAGTCGCTGAATGGGACTCAAACCGAACGTGCGACCCCACAAATGGATCGCGTTCTCCGCACGAGGAATCCATTGGTGGGGTCACACGTTCCATTCGAGTCCCATTCAGCGGCTGCGGAGCTCACGGTCTTCTGGCCCACTGTGAGACGCCAGGCACGCCAGCGCGCGACTTGAAACGGCGGCGGGGTCCGGACACAGTGCACCAGTCCGGCGGCCTGCCGTCGCCGTCGCGCCAGTGCAGTACCTGTAGCGCGCTGGCGAAGTGGAGGAGCCAGGCCGTCGCGGCGGCCGCCTGTGCACCGCGGCGTAGGCCACCCCCTCAACGGCCGCGTCGAACAGGAAGCCGCGTTGCCTACCCCCCGGGCGGCTTGACGGCTTGACCAAAGCAGCGCGGCCCACGTCTGCTTGTGCGTGTTTCTGCCGTTCTTCGCACGAGCCAGTCTACTCTTTGGCGGCGCGCAGGAGTGCGGGGGGTGGGGGGGCACCCGCATTCCGAGGAGCAGGGTCGCCAACTTGCCGACTCGATTTCGAGTGAATGCCTCGCCGGGAACAAGGGGGACGCAAACAAGTGCGGTCGCCTCGGACGATGCCTTGTCGACCGGTCTCGTTACGCGAGGCAGCGGCGATCAAAAGGCACGCCCCTCGTGGGGGGGGGGGGCATGGGGCCCATGGGACAGGACAGCCAGGCCGGCCGCCCCCGGGACTCGTCGTGTGGGGACGCCGGGCATAAATGTCGTTGGCAGCCGCACTTTTCCCGATCGCACAAGCCAGCGCGCCACGCGGCGCGGCGCCATGGCAGAGTCTCTGGGGCTGCAGAAATGTTGGTGTAGAAACGGCAGGGTGCAGATAAATACAGCAGTCTTTGGCGGTGGCATAGATTCAACATCGATTGAGATTATTAAATTAAATATTTTTGTCACATCGAACTTTAAAAAAAAAAAAATGGAGGCCCTCTCCAGCGTCCGCTCTCATTCGGTCACGACCAGTCCAGTACCGACACTAAAAGGAGTGCGCGAGTACGAGAGAGAGGTAACTGACGGCGCGGACGGGGCTGCCCGCTTCCAGCGGGAAGGCAATTAAGAGCGTTTCCGTGTCGGGGCCTCTCCGACTCTTGGCCTCCTTAATATTAACGCGCTGCTGATGTTCCGTTCAAGCGGCCTGCAAACACAGACACTGCCCCTCTGCTACCTTAGGCCCACCCTTCCCCCGCGGCACCCCCTGCGCCGACACCACCCGTTGCGATGCGTCTCGTTGCCCGCATCCCCCCCTCTCTCTCCCTCTCTCTCTCTCTCTCTCTCTCTCTCTCTCTCTCTCTCTCTCTCTCTCTCTCTCTCTCTCTCTCTCTCTCCTTCTCCACCATTGCCCCTGACGTACACTGGGCCCCGGCCCGGTTTCTCCAGCCCCTCCCACCTCTGCATCTTTTCATTTGACCCACTACACCCTCCCTCCACATTTCTCATCCCCCTGCTCCCCCTCCCCCTCCTCCTGGGGCGGCCAGTCTGAATGGAACGCTCTTTAAACCTCATATCTCACCGCCGCCCGTTGTGTGTAGCGCGCTGGATTTCCGCTCATACATATATTTTGAAAGTGTCGCGGTTTTCCGCGCAAAGTAAATCTCTTTCGCTCTTTGCCAAGATAGAGGGCGGCGACCTGCTTGGCGCAATAATTAAAAAAAACGGCGCAGTGTCCGCACGAGTGTGCGTGCGTGCGTGTGTTGTTTTTTCCTGCGCGTTAATGCGTGTGTGTTGGTGAGTGTTTGCGTAAGTGGGCGTGCGATGAAACCAAGGTGAGCGAGCACAGCCGAAGCAGCAGTGCGTGTTGCGTGCGCTCACGGCGTGGAGAGACACTGCCGCTTCACGCCATCCAACAGCGCGACCGCGGGTTCAAATCCCGCCGCCACCCTGCTTTTTTTTGTCGTTTCTCCTCCTCTCCCGTGCGCTTTAATTACCCACTCCTGACCCTTTAATTGCGAGCAGAGTGCGCCTGTTGCCTGGTGGCGGGCCGCCCCCCAACAAGACCGCTGTCTCTCTCACAACGCCACGGCGCGGCGCACCAGCGCGAGAGAGACACAGGACCGCTGTTCATAGTCAGCCCGCCCTTGTGCGGCTCGGCGGCCGGGGTGGCCTCACCGCGAAGGGCAGGCTGCTAAAAGGCCACCTGGGTCTGGGCCTCTCGCTTCGCTTAGCGTCTGGCCTGAGGAAGATAGGGGCTGGCAGGCAGCCTCTCGGCAGGTGTGCTGACACTCTCCCCCCCGGTCGGCCCGACGCCGCACGAACTTGCCGCTCGTGTCCGCCAGGTGCGGCAGGAAAAGTCGCGGCGGCCGCGGTCAACGACGGCCCTGCCTTGCGCCTGCCCCTGGACGCATGCCCGATCAGCACAAACTTTGTAAAAAAAAATATAAAAAAAAAATATATATACTGAGGGTTTTTATCGTTTTGATTTAACTGTCTCTGATATAAATTATGCTGAAGGGGGGGAGGGGGTTTGGAAATGACCGAAAGGCCTGCCTGCTCGAAATAAGTGTGATCGCCGTCGTCTGGCACCCGACGCCGATGGGCGGCAGTCTCGATATTGGGATCGTGACTTCGGGACCCCGCAGCCTCCCTGCCCGTGAGCGCGTGTGTGGGCGCACGGGCCAGGCCGCCGCGGGCTCAGCACGCCCCCGCGCCCCGCACGCCCCGCACGCCCCGCACGCCCCGCACGCCCCGCACGCCCCGCACGCCCGGAGTCGTGCCTCTAGTTTAGGGCGCGCTGTATATTTTGCCTTCCAAATCCACGGGCGCGGAGAGAAAACCAGCCGAAGCAAAGTTATCGGCCGGCGCCACACCTTCAGCCCTTTGGGCCCCCGCCTGCAGGGTGAACGGGGCTGTCGTCGGCCTGTCTCTCTCGCACACTCAGAGAGAGAGAGAGAGAGAGAGAGAGAGAGAGAGAGAGAGAGAGAGAGAGAGAGAGAGAGAGAGAGAGAGAGAGAGAGAGAGAGAGAGAGAGAGAGAGAGAGAGAGAGGGGGCTAGGAATCAGTCTGCTCCTTCGCTCACCAGCCCTCAGCCTGGGCATATGCCCTTCGACATGACCTGAGCAGGCCCGGCTAGCCCTTCCACGTTGGGGCTGTTCGATCATGCAGGCATGGAGGGCCCACCGGGGGGCGAGGAGCATGAGGGGGACGAGGGAACGCAGACAGGACGAGGCGAGAGGGACCAACGGCCTCAAGAAGGAACACGACCACAAGGTTGCGCAAGGGTGAACAAGGAAGACCGAAAGGACTGACGTAAGGACTTGAAGGACATCGAGGACGCGTCAAAGAGGAGCAGCAGCTCCATTGTCTCTCTCGCACTCGCATGGCGCGTTGCTGGGTGCGAGAGAGACGGAAACACGGTGCGGGTCTGCATGCGGCACGAGGCGCGCGGAACAATGGTCGCAAATTGGAGACGGCCATGTCGCTCTGTCTCTCTCGCACCACACGCATGGCGCGGCCCGTGGGGGGCTGCTGCGAGAGGGTCGGAGCACTGTTCAGTTCAGGCTGACAGGACCGCGCGAAAACGTCGCGACGGCGAGGCGGGGGCGCTGCCTGTCGAACGAGACACCTCTGTCTCACGCGTGAGAGAGACAGAGCGCAAAGCGGCCGTCGAGGCGCCGCGCAGGTGAAGGCACGCCGTGAGCACGTCCGACAGTGCCCCGCCAAGTATGAGGCGTGCGACAGCGCAGACGTGTGGGGGTGGGGCGCGGCTGGCGCGGCCGGGCGCAGCAATGCAAGTCAACATACTGCGCCTGCCTGGCGTACTATGTGCGGTCGGGCGGGGCGGCTGCCGCGTTCCCCAGCAGGCACCGCGCCTCGACCTAGTGCGGACCCTGACTATCCCGATCGACTTGGAAATGAGCGAGGATCGGCAAGGGTTGGGGGGAGGGGAGGGGCGGCGGCATTGGCTGGCTGGCCATGCAGCACCGTCCGCGGTGTCTTCCCCGCCAGGCCACGCGAGGCCAGGACGACTTTCCTTCCCCTCCATTTATTTCCTGTTAAACCTTCACCACTGTGTTAAGAAAAATGGCGCGGAAGGCGCGCGACGACGCGGCGCGATTTAGACGGGGTAAACAGAGACATCCATACTAAAAACAAACTCGGGTTGGGGAATCGCCGAAATCCATCGATCCACGACTACACTTAATGTGTCATTTCATCGGCAAACGCTGACACGGTAAACGAAAATCCCGACAGCGGCGACCGAAACGACCCGCAACAGACGCAGCCCGGCTGCCGACACTCGGGACGACACTTTGGTCAGACCTCCCAAACCGTTGAAATTAGATAGGTACAGTAAGCGAGCCGATTGTAGATCTCGGTTTAAACTACGATTCGCTCGCTTACTTTAGCCCTCTATCTTCCACGGTTCAGGCGTATAAATCAAGAAACTAGCCGCAGTGACGCTAGCCAGCCGGTTGCGCCATATTGAATTTGAGGTTATGTAACGACCGGCGGCCGGATTTCACTCACCGACTGGCCATAAATCGACACGAAATAGACATGACACGTAGCTCCAAGCGCGCCCGGAGCACCGAGAAGCTAGTTTTTCATGTTAGAACCGGGAGCCACTCGCAAAACACTTATGTACATATTCCGGAACGTTAATTAACCCGTGAACCGTAAACACGCACGTCGCACAATACACCGCCTGCTCTGACACAATGACTCGCTTGAGGTTAGAGCGCTCGGCGCGCGCCAAGTTCGAACCGTCCCTTCGAAAAGAGAAATGGATTTTTTTAAGTGATTCGAAATTACTCGTGATTTTGTTTACCGTGTGAACGACCAAGCCGCAACCCCAAATTATTTTTCCGCGGTCAGAAATGCGAATATTTTTATTCAATTTTTTTATTCATTTTTTTTTATTCAATTTTTTTATTAGGTAGGTCAAGTTTAGGTCGGTCAGAAATACGAATATTTTTATTCAATTTTTTTATTCAATATTTTTATTCAGGTCGGTCAAAAATAGGTAGATCTAGTTTTTGTCGGTCTACTTTAGGCAGGTCAAATGATATAGACCCCTCGCATCGCACCGAACGCGGAACACGACGAGACAAACAACAAAGACTCCAGTGCGTTGCGAGGGCAGGGGCGGGCCGGGGCAGGGGGCAGCGAGGGCCCGCCACAAGTTTGGCCGAATTTGACAACTAGGCTAGGAATTGCAAAAGCCTCGCAAAAGCAAGCCGCGCATTGCATTGTCTCGCCCCTAGCGCCGTTCCGTCCCTCCGTTCCCCGCCGTTCGGGGCATAACAATCAGAGAAAGCCTCCCCCCCCCCTCTCTCTCTCTCTCTCTCTCTCTCTCTCTCTCTCTCTCTCTCTCTCTCTCTCTCTCTCTCTCTCTCTCTCTCTCTGCCTTTCGGCGGCCGGGTCGGGGAAGGGCGTCGTACTTTTGTTGCTGCTGCATTTAAAGAGGGTCTTGTCCTTCTTCCCACTACAAGGGGCCGGCTGGCTGTCTTAGGGCGGCCCGGCCGACCCAATAGCGGACCGTGGCGTACACTACAAGACTGTAAATCTCCCGCCCTCTTCTTTTTACAGTGAGGTGGAGCCCTCCCGCCCTTTGCCGCGAGGACAGAGGCCGAGTGTGTGTCCCTGGATCCGCCATTGTCTTCAATTTCTATGCCCCTACCAGGGGCCTTCGATTTTCAAATGCTATTCAATGCAGCAGTTGGCAATTCTTTTAAACTCTTTTTTTTTCCCTGCGGTGGTTGTCCGCCCTGAGGCGTGTTGTTCCGGGCCCTCGATCAACAAGCGCGCGGCTCCATCCATCCTCCGCAGCCAATTCAATATGCAGTGGTAATCGGATCGCCAGCGACGAATTATTCAGTCATTCATGCATTCATTGGCCTGCAGCCCGTCATGGTTGCGCTGCACCGCCCGTTGATTGCACTGCAGCGACAATGATGTGTCTTCCATTCCGGCGGAGTTTGGCTATGTGGGTCAAATGGGCCAAAAACCGACGATATCAAAGGATATATGTATCGGAGACCTTTGGACGCAACGGCCCCCAAAATTCAGCAAATTTGGCCACTCCAGTATCGACGTGTTTCTTGTTCTGTCTTAAAAGCGAGCGAACACATTAAATTAGCCGTAAAAGCATAGCCGCCCCCACCCCGGCCCCTGAATGATGTCGACGCACATAGCACGGTAGCACAGCGCGCGGTGTCCTCGGCACCACCGGCGCGCATTCGCCCCACGGTTTTCCACGAACTGCTGCTGTCCTAGCGTGATACCAACCCACCGCCTCTAATTTTCCCGCACCCGCCACCGAGGAGCGGGGGAGGAGGGGGAGGGCTCACTAATTCGCTGCGAACATTTCGGCATTACGTAAAACAAACGGGCTCGTTTTCGGGGCCGGGCCGCGACTCGGGCCGCGCTTAGCACTCCTTTATTCAGAGACAGAATGTGGACCACCTGCCTGGTGGGCAGTGCGTAGCCCCCCCCCCTCTCCCAGTTTGATGCCGTTAGGGGGTAGCTGTGTTATGCGTCGACTCAGAAATGGTGAGCCATTGTTCTGTTTTTTTTTTCTGGCGCGCTGCTCGGGCGGCGTGCAGCATGCACTCGGGGCGCTAAACCTCCCCCGGCGCCTTCCCGGTGTGCCGAGGTAATCCCTCCAGAAGCCGAAAGCGCGCGCGCAGACACAGCGAGTGCGAGAGAGTTGGCGCACCGTGGGTGGACACAGACGGCGGCGAGGGGATTCGTGTGACTGGGATGGAAACAGAGGCGGCTCGGAAGTGCGCGGCCCGGCCGGGCCGGGGCCATGCAGTGCACTTGTACAATTGAACCCCTCGAATGGGGGCACTACGCGCTGCGCTGGCCTACAGGGAGCGCAGCGAGGCAGACACAAGGTGCGGTTAGCATAGCACTTGGCGCCGAGGCCGCACTGGGTGCACGCCGAGGGCGTCGGGACGCCCAGCGGACGCCTGGCGCCGGCGTGACAGGCAACCCAACGCACTTCCTGTTGGAGCAACGACTCGAGTCCTCTGCACTCAATGGGCGGTAAGGGCCTGAATGGCGGCCCCTAGTGCCAATATAACGCGGCCAGCCGCGGCGACAGAAAGCAAAGCCGCCTTTCCAGGGCCACGCCACTCAAACGCCAATCCGGCGGGTCAATTGTACGCGACAGCAGTGAATAAACATGGCGAAAGCGCTGCTGGAAGGTTTACTGCGAGAACCGGAAGCGGGTCTTCATTATTTTTATGTTTTTTTTCCCCAAAGACTGGCTTCACTAATGGGTGCTGCAGCAACTAGCTGCCGATCCAGCGAGTGCAGGGAGCAGAAGTCCTCACCGCGGTGCCCCAGCCGCCGCCGCCGCCGTCAAATGTCAAATAGTTGAGCGGCAAATCGCCCCTTTTGATCTTCGGCCCGAGGACCGCGAGGCCAGGGACCGACCGGAGACCCAGCAGAGCGGCCCTCGACGCCGAGGCTTTGCGCGAGATTAGAAAAGGTCGGGAATAGGCCGGGCCCTTTATGCCTCCATCGGCCGGCCCCTCTCCCTTCTCCCTCGCACTCGCATAGGGCCGCGACTGTTTCGGAGCGCGGGGCCCTGGCGGTGCCCCCGGGCGCCATGGCCGCGCCACGCGCCGCTATACGGCAGTTCAAAGCTCCCTCGGAAGCCTCTGGCAGCCGCTGGCGCCGGCGGGCTGCGTCCACAGAGACACCCGATCGCCCTTTTTTCTCCGCGGCCATGCCATCGCTATCGCCATTGGCAATGCCGCTATGCCGCTTTCGGACGCCGCCGCTGGCGTTTGTGGAGCGGGGAAATCAGCACACTGCGGGCTGGATCCGAACTCTGTGTCGCTCTCGCACCGACAGGATGCCCCAGGCGTGCGAGAGCGGGACAGCGCTGCTCCGAAGCAGCCTGCAGCGCGGCAAATAATTCCTCTCTCCACCCAATCGGAGTATGGCCGCGCAAATACACCCTGCACCGAGGTTCAAGGCGCGCCGCCAAATCGGCTGGCCGCGACGCCAGCGCCCCGCGCGGCCATCGGCTGTACCCGTCAACTGCGCGGCCGGGTCGGCGCCGTCCGCGGACCCGCCAAGGCCGCCGCCAAGGCCGTCGCCGCCGACCGCGAGGACGCGAAGCCGAAGGAAGAGGGGACGGGGCAACCACTCTTCGTAGTGAATATTTCCGTCCGGAAAAAGACCCGTGGCCCTGGGCTTTCCCTTCAAGCGTCCGAGAACTCAACGGGTAGTCCGGGGCAGCGGAATTTTCCGGCAACCGAGTCCCCCCCCCTTGCCTGTTTCTTGGATTTTCGTATCCCCGTCGCGTTGGGAGACCTGGTCAGGCCGGAACACGCGAAGCATTCCCGGCAGTGAAGCCTCAGCCATTCCGCAGCCTCGGATGGCCGAACATAATCGCCAGTAGTATTTCGAGGCATGCACTTAGCACGTGCGGCAGAGGCCCGGCCCCAGGGGCTGCCACGGCCCAGGCCAGGCCGCCCAGACCGCGCTGGCACCCAATCGCAATCAACCCCATTGGCACGAGGCGATGCCTTTGGATCGCTCCCCCTGCCTCCAGGTTATATCGAAGGGTCTGACGAGGGAAATAATTTCGGTTCTTTAATAACGTTTGACGTCTGTGTACTGGCCATGTTTGGGTGGGGGGGGGGGCAACGTGGTGCGCGGGGAATAACACCCTGGGAACGGTTGCACGAGTCTTGAGCCACATCTTGAGTTTGGAAACGTCCGCAAGGCACGCAACAAGTTTTTGGCGATCTTCTCAGTTAGGGTGCTGCTTTGAATACACAGACAGGCGGGAACAATTCTTCCACCACCGGACAGGAGAACGGTCGCGCCTAGGCAACGCTGTCCTTTCAGCGGAAAGGTAAAAGGGAGGGACAGAGTGAGATGCGGGTGAGGGAGGCGAAGCGAGGCCCGCGCAGAAGCAGCCAATAAGAAACGACAATAAAGACTCCCTCTCCTGAAGGCCAATCAGCGCGGCGCGCCGTTCTGAGTGAAATCGCCCAACTTGAGAGGACTCCGGCAAGCAGTCGCCTCGCTTTAATACAGATACGTTGACCTAACCTAAATTGCGGGCGCTCGGAACCACTCATTTCATGATTGCGTAAGGATGCCCGTCTGGCTCGGGGGTTGAGGGTGGGGGTGGGACAGAGAGCACACGGCGGGCCACGTGACCACGCTGGGGTGCGATAAGGATGAAAAAGAGGGCGTTCGTCTCCCTCGTAGGGGAAACCGGGCAAACCCAAGATCCAATCTCCCATGCGGGGACAAAATGAGTCCTCACAGTGGAGGGACAAGGATGGAGAAGTATTGGCTTGGAATTAGAGGAAGCGATGCGCGTCCACGAGGGGGATCGAGCAGCGGTGGTGCATCAACCCAAAGACGCACCCGGGAAAAAGTAACCTATTTTCTGTCTTCGTCGTTCCCGCTGTCCCTGTGGGTGCGACGGAGAGGGTCGGGAGACGGGAGGGGGGAGTACGAGGGATGGTCTGACCCTTCGCCCGTGCCGTGACCCAACCACCGTCACGGTCGCAACATCTCTAGCTAGAACTGGCAGAACTGGTGCGGCACGGCCAGCACTGCCAGCACGCTCGTGCGGTAGGTGGACCCACGGCCCGCCTTGTGGCCCTGCGGGGGGCTGTGGGCCCGAGCGGTTGCTCTCTCGCTCTCCTGGGGTCGCAGGGGGCTCGTGGGGACCAGACCTCATGGGACATTCCGGGATGCAAGGTGGAGCAGATATATATTACAGGCGCTTCGCTTAGCATAGTTAAGGGCGGCGACCCCACCCCTTGCCGACCTTCCCTCGCCCCTCCCCCTCCCCACCACCTGCACTAATGCGACTTTGCAATGATAGAGCAAGGAACAAATAGTGGACGTCGCGGCCACCAAAAGGCGGCTAATTTAGGGCGAGTTTTAGGGCAACTCCAGCGGGGGAGCGCCCACCTTGCACGCCCACGCCGCTCCGTATGCGCCCCGTTTGTTTCTCTAGCGCTGTCCGAGTTGCCGGCGAATAAAGTGAATGTGTCGCGAGGCGGGGATATTTACGACCCCAAGTTATGGGTGCGTCACTTGACCGTTTTGGTGTTTTTCGCGTTCGAGCTGTGTACTTTCCCCGGGGGCTGCAGTGCTGCAGCAGGGTCCAGGGGGAGGGGAGGGGGGCTGTCCTGCTCGAACCTGCACCGGAGTACCGGGAATAGTGACCCGGCTGCGTCCGAAGCGCGCGGCCGGCACTGCGGCTGCGACGCCATGCGACGCTCCGCGACAAGGACAGACCATGCGCTTCCGCACGCAGCCCCGGGCCGCCGCTCGGCCCGGCCCTGGCCCGGCCCCCGATAGACGGTCGCCGCCGCCGCGCGGGTCACTGTCAACACTGCTACTGCCGCCGCAACCAGAGCCAGCGCGACCAGCGCGCCGCCGCCGACGCCCGCCGCCGGCGAATCCTCCTCGGCTCGGCGGTCGGCGGGGCACCGCGGCACTTGCCAGCCACTGACTACGCACGTTGCGCGGCCAACACTGGGCGCCATAACCTCCAAATCTCAGCTGGAGCCAGCATCGCTCCGAGCCGCGCCGCTGCACCCAGGACCCAGGCTGACGAGTCGACGCCCAGAGGACCTCAACGCGTTGCGACCGTCCGGCCATGCAGCGCCTCTGACGCTGTCAGGCCCACTGTCTCTGTCAGGGCAGCAGTCCGAGATCCGCGGCGGACTCTACAAGACCAGCCTCGCGCAGCCTCGCCGGCGAGCTCCCCGTGCTCCGCCAGGATGTGCTTGACGGCGGGCGAACACCAGCCCTGCGCCCTGGTGCTGGAGGATGGCACCGTGCTGCAGGGACGCTCCTTCGGGGCGCCGGTGTCCACGCACGGCGAAGTCGGTAAGTACATTGAACGGACACCTGCTGAGAGTGTGAGTGTGTGTGTGAGTCCTAGTTGCAGCCAAGTGCGCAATTACCGTCAGCGGCATGCAAACAAGTATAGGTGCATCCGCCGTGCAACAGGTGTCGTACTGGTGCATGCCGAACAGCGTGCATTTTTTTTATCGGTCAGTGCCATAAAAACATTTATTTTGTGGTGGTGTTTAAATTTTTTTTCTGTGGCATTTTTTTTTTTTTTTTTTTTTGGAGTGAGTGTCCTGACCGGGTCTGGTCGGAGCCGTTGGACTGGGTTGACTGGGTCAACGGACGGGATGCTGCAGCGAGGACCGGTGCACGTAGGCCTCCTAGGACGCTGGAACGGCGGCTCGGCTTCAGACACCTGTTTTGTGAATTAAAGCTTTCTATCATAAACCTCTGAAGGCCCGTGCTGTGTGGCTCTGATCAAAGACCGGTCCGGCTTCTCATCCTGGAGGCGCGGATTGGAGTATAGCCGAGTATACCTGTTCTAGTGTACAGTGTACACTACGTCACTAGCGGCGACGGAGTCTCTGCGGCGCGGAGTATCTCCGTGGATACCCCGCCGCGGGCGCCTGCCTGACTCTTGGCGGCGCCCGGCTGTATTTCTGCTAACCGGCTTTGTTATATAGGCGTATGCATTAAAGCCGCAGACTTAAAAAAAAAAATACTTTATTGCTGAAGGTGGTTTCCAGGTGCCACTTGCAAAGCTTGAATTGGTTAAAAAAATATTGTCTGTTGAATTTGTCCCGGGGGATGCGGTGTTTGCGGGGAATTCCGTTTTGGACAGCTACTTTTTTGCGGTTAATCTCTAGTGAATATTTCCCTTTTTTTTTGCAGTGTTCCAGACTGGTATGGTAGGATACCCGGAGTCCTTGACGGATCCTTCATACCACGCTCAGGTCCTGGTTCTGACTTACCCACTCATTGGAAATTACGGTGTGCCCTGTGAGGAGCTTGATAAACATGGACTCCCACGGTGAGCTTTTCTTTTTCATTTACCCTTGCATATCCATCCCAAATAAATTTTGATCATTTTTTTTACTCAAAATTTTGTTTTAGTCACTTTGAATCTCGTCGGATCTGGGCATCCGGCTTGGTGGTTGGAGAGATTTGCGAGACCCCGAGTCACTGGGAGATGGCCCGCACTCTCTCGCAGTGGCTGGGGACTCATGGCATCCCGGGAATATGCGGCATCGACACCCGTGCCCTGACCCAGCGGCTCCGTGAGCGGGGCTCCATCCTGGGCCACATTGTCATGGGTTCGAATCCTGCCATTCAGTCTCTCTCCTTCATGGACCCCAACACTCGCAACTTGGTTGCTGAGGTCTCTATCAAGGTAAGGTGTTTTTCTCTCAGCTTTCACTATGCATTGTACTGTCAGATTTTTATTTCTTGCGTTTGGTTTTTCTCATTTCAGGCGCCTGTTACGTACAATCCGACTGGCTCTCCTCGTATTTGTGCAGTGGACTGTGGCTTAAAGTACAACCAGCTTCGTTGCCTTCTGAAGCGCGGTGCTCGAGTTGACATGGTTCCCTGGAATCACCCTCTGGACCCTTCTCAGTTTGATGGCCTCTTCCTCAGCAACGGACCTGGTGATCCAGCCATGTGCTCTGCAACAGTTGAAAATCTGAAGAAACTCCTTGCCGCCAAGCCTGAATCACCTCAATTGAAACCAATATTTGGTATCTGTCTTGGACACCAACTCCTTTCCACAGCAGCAGGATGCCGCACATACAAAATGAAGCAAGTTCAATCCTACCATCTGAATGTTGTGGTATATTTTGCTAAATTATCTACAAGACAATAATCATTTTTCTTTCTTTGTAGGTATGGCAACCGTGGGCACAATCAACCAGTTACCCACCATGGAACAGACCGCTGTTTTATGACATCTCAAAATCATGGGTTTGCTGTTGATGCTCAAAGTCTGCCTGCTGGCTGGAAAGCACTCTTCACCAACACCAATGACAAATCAAATGAAGGCATTGTCCATGATTCTCTGCCATTTTTCAGGTACGTATCAATGAAACATGCAAAGGGATTAGTGTAATACACAAGCTTTCTTCTTAATTTAATGAAACTTTTTTTTTTCTAGTGTTCAGTTTCATCCAGAACACACTCCTGGTCCTGAAGATTTAGAGTGCTTGTTTGATGTTTTCTTGGATGAAGTGAAAGCCCATGCAGCAAGTTGGGGCCGTGGTTCTGGTGTGAAGATGGCTAATAGAATTAATGATCTTTTAGTTTACCGCCCAAGCCCAGGTGTTGTTCCTCCATCTCCGGATAAGCCACCAAAGAAGGTTGAAGCAAATGAATTTTGGATGACTACTATCATAAAGTAGAAATTATTTTTTTTCTAATTTGCAATTATCATTTTTTGTCCAGGTTCTGATTCTGGGATCAGGTGGACTGTCCATTGGACAAGCTGGTGAATTCGATTATTCTGGTTCACAAGCTCTGAAGGCTCTGAGAGAGCAGAATATACAGACTGTTCTAATCAATCCTAACATTGCCACTGTGCAGACCTCCAAAGGATTGGCAGACAAAGTTCATTTTCTGCCTCTCATTCCAGAATATGTAGAGCAGGTAATTTAAAATTTTGTTTTGTTCAAAAAAATATACTGGGACAGAATTTTCTAACTTATCTTATTTTTCCAGGTGATTTGCCACGAACGCCCTGATGGTGTTCTCCTCACGTTTGGGGGCCAGACTGCTCTTAACTGTGGTGTCAAACTTAACGAAGCTGGTGTATTTGAAAAATACAATGTGAAGATCTTGGGTACACCCATTCAAGCAATTATTGACACTGAAGATCGCAAGGTTTTTGCCGAGCGAGTAAATGAAATTGGTGAGAGGGTTGCACCAAGCTGTGCTGTTAATTCTGTTCAAGAAGCACTTGATGCTGCAGAAAAATTGGGGTATCCAGTTCTTGCAAGAGCAGCTTTCTCTCTGGGAGGCTTGGGATCAGGCTTTGCAAACACTCCAGAGGAACTGCGAGTTCTGGCCACTGCAGCATTGGCACATTCCAGTCAGTTGATCGTAGACAAGTCTTTGAAAGGATGGAAGGAAGTGGAATATGAGGTTGTCAGGGATGCTTATGACAACTGTATCACTGTGTGTAATATGGAGAATGTAGACCCTCTTGGTATCCATACAGGAGAATCTATTGTTGTTGCTCCTAGCCAAACGCTGAGCAATTACGAATATAATAGACTCAGAAGCACAGCCATTAAGGTGATTCGCCACTTGGGCATTGTTGGTGAATGTAACATCCAGTATGCTGTCAGTCCCACATCAAATGAGTTTTACATTATTGAAGTCAATGCTCGACTGTCTCGCAGCTCTGCTCTTGCAAGTAAGGCAACTGGGTATCCCTTGGCTTATGTTGCTGCTAAATTGTCCCTTGGGTTGAGACTTCCTGACATCCGAAACTCTGTCACTGGCTCAACTACTGCCTGTTTTGAACCAAGTCTTGATTACTGTGTTGTGAAGATTCCTCGCTGGGATTTAGCTAAATTTGCAAGAGTTTGCTCCAAGATTGGCAGTTCTATGAAGAGTGTAGGAGAGGTAATGTCCATTGGGCGATGCTTTGAAGAAGCATTCCAGAAAGCTCTGCGCATGGTGGATGAGTCTGTGAAGGGTTTTGATCCCACGATCCGTGAAGTTTGTGACGCTGAACTTGAAATGCCAACAGACAAGCGCACATTTGTTGTGGCTGCCGCGTTACAGGCGGGCTACTCCATTGACAGACTTTATGAGCTCACCAAAATTGATCGTTTCTTCCTACATAAAATGAAGAATTTAATAGAGTACCAGTCTTGCCTGGAGTCCTTAGGCCAAGGCATGCTCTCTCGAGAACTTCTTGTCCAGGCTAAGCAGCTTGGTTTCAGTGATACGCAAATAGCGTCCTTTGTGAAGAGCACTGAAATTGCTATCAGGAAATTGCGAGAAGAGCATAAGGTTTTCCCTTACGTGAAGCAGATTGATACTGTAGCAGCAGAATGGCCTGCTGTTACAAATTATCTCTATCTGACATACAATGGTTTTGCTCACGACGTTGCTTTCAGTGGTGGGTCCACCATGGTAATTGGCTCAGGAGTCTACCGCATTGGAAGCTCTGTGGAGTTTGATTGGTGTGCTGTCGGCTGCTTAAGGGAACTGAGGCAGTTGGGAAGAAAGACGATAATGGTCAACTACAATCCAGAGACTGTCAGCACAGATTACGACATGGTGGACAGGCTGTACTTCGAAGAAATATCTTTTGAAGTTGTGATGGACATCTACAACGCAGAGAATCCAGAGGGTATCATATTGTCCATGGGAGGGCAACTGCCCAATAATATTGCTATGGACTTGCACAGGCAGCAAGCCCGAATCCTGGGCACCTCTCCTGACTCTGTTGACGGAGCTGAAAACCGGTTCAAATTTTCTCGTATGTTGGATCGCATTGGAATCAGCCAGCCCAGGTTTGTGCTCTTATTATTTTTTATAGAACTCGAGTTGCTTGACATGTTTCTGTACTGAATACATTTTGTTTAACAGGTGGAAGGAATTGACAAACCTGGAGTCTGCCAAGGCTTTCTGTGAGGAAGTTGGCTTCCCATGTTTAGTTCGTCCCTCTTATGTGTTGAGTGGGGCAGCCATGAATGTTGCTCATACTCCCAATGATTTAGAAACTTACCTCAACACTGCCAGCTATGTCAGTAAAGAACATCCTGTTGTTATTTCAAAATTCATTTTGGAGGCAAAGGTATTTAATTTCTCAATTAGTTTTCTGTTTCAAAATACTCTCACATCTTGACTTTCATTTGATGACCATGAGCTCATATGTTGATTTAATTTTATTATTATAGGAAATTGATGTTGATGCTGTAGCTTGTGATGGTGCAATCATGTGTATGGCTGTCAGTGAGCATGTGGAGAATGCTGGCGTTCACTCAGGAGATGCAACACTCATCACCCCTCCCCAGGACATTAACGAACAGACTTTATCCAAGATCACTTCGATAGCAAAGGCTGTCGCTGGGTCTCTCGAAGTCACTGGCCCATTCAACATGCAGCTGATTGCCAAAGATAATGACATCAAAGTGATAGAATGCAACGTGAGAGTGTCCAGGTCTTTCCCATTCGTTTCCAAGACTCTCGACCATGACTTTGTGGCCATGGCCACTAGGGTCATTGTGGGAGAGAAAGTAGAACCTGTCAATGTCATGGCAGGTTGTGGAAAAGTCGGCTGCAAAGTGCCTCAGTTTTCATTCTCACGTCTGGCAGGTGCGTTTTTTTTATTCCTTACCGAAGATAATTTTATTGTTGTTCATTAATATTTATATCTTATACTGATTATTATCTGTCATTGAATTGTAGGTGCTGACGTGATGTTGGGAGTGGAGATGGCTTCTACTGGTGAGGTTGCGTGTTTTGGAGACGACAGATATGAGGCTTACTTAAAGGCTATGATGAGCACTGGATTCACCATTCCAAAGAAATCAATTCTTCTCTCCATTGGCAGTTTTAAGGTGGGTTTTGTGTTCTGTTTTGTCTCTTGTAATTTTTTTTCATAACTCTGTAAATAACATTTTGTGTCATGTTTTTCTTCTGCCAGCACAAAGTTGAACTTTTGCCTAGTATGCAAGCCTTGAGCAAGATGGGCTACAAACTATATGCAAGCATGGGTACTGCGGATTACTACACTGAGCATGGAGTTGATGTAAGTAATATTATTTTAAAGTTAAGACTATATACAAATATTTACACATAATAATACTGCCAACGATAAAAGAAATCAACAAACTAATTGCACTTAAAGTAAAACTGAGGAAGTAACTTTAGTTATGATCTAATGGTAACTTTGTCATCTAAAGTAGACTAGCCAGGCAAGCTATGTGGTCATTGCATTTTCTTTCAATAAGTCGGTTAGGCTAAGAATTGTCGAGCGCTCTTTACTTGAATGCGCTCTGGCTGCCTTGGTCACACCTCGGTTTGGACGAGTCGAGCGAAGAGCTGCTTTGCGTCGTTGGGGCAGTTGTAGTCTTGCTCCAGGAGGATGAGGAGGTGCAGGGAGTGGCGCAGGTAGTGCTTGGCCTGGTGCAGGGCGTTGAACTTGTTGCTGGCCTCGGCCATCTTGATGAAGTGCTCCGAGAACAGCTTGAGGACGGCGGCGGTCCGCTCCAACCTCTCCTTGCTGGCCGTGCCCAGTTTAATCTGCGAAGGGATAAATATTTAGCTACAGGCACAGCCTCCCCTAAAGGTAAATAACCGGGCTAGTGTTGGTGGACTAGACGCACCGAGTCCGGGGTGATGGGCGGCGCCTTGGCGAGGCGCACCCTCACGGCGCGGGCCCTCTCGTCCTGGAAGTCGCGCCGGAAGATGTCGATCCACTCGGTGTCGTCGGCGTGCTCCAAGTCCTGGGGCGCGGTGCGCTCCTGCGGGCTGAGCTCGGTGCCCGCGCTGCCGTTGAGGATGGCGGTGAGCTTGTCCAGGTCGAGGCGCGGGTAGAAGTCGTCCTCGTCGACGTAGGCCAGGCGCCGCCACGTCTTGAGCACGCTGGGCAGCGTGAACTCGCGCAGCCGGAAGACGCGCTCCTGGGCGTGGCGCACCTGGAGCAGTCGGCGAGTGAGCGATGCGTTTGGCGCAGGGGGTGGGGGTGGGGGTTGCTGGCGGCGCGTGTACCTGGCTAGTAGGCGCCTCCTCCAGGAGGTTGCGGTCGCTGATGAAGTAGTCCGGCAGCTGGCGGCGCTGCAGGGCCTTGTACATGGTGGCCAGGGCCTGGCGCAGCGCGGCGCCCGGGCACCAGCCCTGCGCGGCGTCGGCGGTCTGGAACGAAAAGAGGGGTACGTGAGGCTGGTCTTCGGACCGCGGTTCGCCGCTAGGGTGCATGAGGCCTACCTGGTTGACGTCCCACTCGCACCGGCGCAGGAAGCCGGCCCGGATGTGGTAGGGGGTGAGCCCCGGCACGCAGTGGCGCAGCGCGAGCAGCGTGAGGTAGGCGTGGGCCTGCTCGCCGGGCAGGTTGAGCTCCAGCAGGTGCTCCGCGGCGGGGAAGGCCAGCGTCCACTGCAGGCTGGCCAGGTCGCCGCCGCTGCCGGACGCCACCGTGACGCCGCCGAGGCCGTACGCCTGGCGAACCGCGGACTTCGGCGGCCACGCCCCGCGCGCGCGGTACACCCACTCAGCAGCGGCGCGGGGCCAGGCGGGCAGCGCCAGCGCGGGGAAGACCTCGCACTGGTGCACGCGGATGGCCTGGCCCAGCGCCAGCCCCAGCGCGGACACGTCGTCCAGCTGCTCCTCGCACTGGATGGCCGCCGGGCCGCCCGCGCCGCGCACCGTGGCCAGCACGACGCTCTCCCGCGGGAAGCCCATGGCCGCGGCCAGGGTGTCGTGGAACGCGTCGGCGAAGCGCGCGAAGTAGGGCGCCGCCTGCAGGTAGGACTGCACGCGCAGCTCGAAGGCCTCGGGCGCCTCGTCGTCGTCGTGGTGGCTGCCGGCCGGCCGGCGCTGCACCATGACGGGCTGGAAGCACTCTTCGGGCACCACGCCGGCGTCGCCCGGCCCGTTGTTGGGCCGATACTCGTCCAGCGCCAGCAGCCGGCCCGACAGCTTGCGGCTGCGGCTCATGCTGCTGGCGCTCATGTCGCTGATGCTGAGCGACGACGGGCAGGCCGAGCCCTCCGAGGTGATGACGGAGTCCACGGAGCGCGGCGCGTGGCGGCGCCGCGTCGCGTCCGCGCTCAGCAGCGACGGCAGGGACTTGATGGACGACGTCGGCGACGGCGTCTTCCCCGCCCTGCCCGGTAGACGCAGGTGCACGTCATCCTCGACCAGATGCTCGCCGAGGTCCTCCTTGAGGTCCTCGTGGTCCTCGCGGAAGTCGCCGTTGCAGGAGCGTCCTACTTGGCGTAGTTTGATGTGGCCTGTGTGGGAGCGACTTAGGTGAGTGGGTGGGCAAGCAATTGAAGATTCGGAACCCAATTGGAGATAAGAGCGCGGCATAAAGTGGGCGCTCCTTACTGTTGTAATCCACTTTAATTGACGTGCATCGCCGTGCGGGTCGTACGGTGGTGTCGCGAGCGGGCTAATCCCTGCCATCGCTCTTCCTGTTGCCTCTGCTGCTTCGTGGAACGCGTCGGGCAGCCCTTTGTGGCCAAATCGAGTGCCTTGAGAGATTATCCCGTTCTAAATCAGTGCCCGTCCGGTCCCGGCCGCTGGCCTTGCGGAGTCGGGCTCGCGGTTCTCACCTGGCTTGGACCCCGCCTCCATGACGAGGTGGTAGTGGGTGGCGGCGGGGCACGGCGGCGGCTTGGCGGCGTTGCCGACGCTGTGCAGGCGGATGTTGTCGTCCACCACGATGCGGCGCTGCGGCGCCACCAGCCGGTCGGGCTCGCTGGGCCGCGGCCGCCAGCGGACGTGCCTCGCGGACGCCAGCACCAGGGCGTCGGGCTGCACCACGCGGCTGCACCACGCGTTGTCGTCCGCCGACAGCGGCGTCCCCCGGACCTCGGCGTCGAACGCGCGCCGCAGCTCGGCCACCTCCCTGGAACGAGCCAGCGAGCGTCTCTTCGTCGTTCCAACCCCGAGTCTCTTCGTCGCTCCAGCCTTGCGCGGGCGCCTGCCATCGACGAGGTAGGCAGCCGTCGGCCTGGGCGACACGCCAGTGCGGCGGCGTGCCTACCCGCCGTCCCGCAGGCGCTCGCCGCTGCCACGTCCGCTAAGGCCCCCCTCCCAGCTAGCTAGAGTGATGGCGTTATGAGGAGTGTGTCATAAAAGCACTTGCGAGATCCCTCCCACCCGCCCGCCCCGGGCCGAGGGGCTGCAATCGTGCAATCAAATTAGGAGGATCGTTAGCTGATTGGTTGCCTTGTCGACGCCGCGACGACGCTCGATTAAGCAGCCAATTTGACGGACCGGCAATCAGCTGCGCTCCGGCGCAATGGCCGTGGGATGACGGATTATCAAGTTAGGAGAGACTTTGGGATACGCGTTTTGAATTTCTCAAAAAGTGGGACTAGCGTGCCGTATGGTCGGTCGGCGACCTTATCACGGTTTGCCTAGCAGGAATATGGGCACGTTATCGTGCGTTCCTCTCTCAGGCGTGCGCAACTATGTTGCCCGTGTCCGGCCGCGGCGACGCTTTGATAAGACGGTTTGTCCAGGCCACCGATGCGGTACGATTGATAATGATAATATGTGGCTCTTATTACTAGAGGCGGAGGGAAGTCTTAGAAGGTGGTATGTATATGGTAAAAACGACGACCCTCTTTACTTTAACAACCCCCTTATTCGAGTTGTGTCTCTCAAACTCGCCGCGCTACTCGCAATGTCTCTCTCTCCTGCCGCTAGTCGCGCTGGCATTCAATCCTTTGTCCATTTCAGTCTGTTCCGACCGAACTTAAGCCGGACGCAAGCACCGAAGTCCGATAGGTGGGATTAAGGTAATTTGCGCTGACGATTGTTTCGTGCTGTCGACACGTTGGCAGCGGAGGAAGGCAGACCCTCTGCTCGGACAGTCTAACCGCATTGAGCCTACAGTTATTGTTCTTTTTTCTCCCCCTGCACTTATTTTGGGTACCCGTCAAAGCGTGTTTCCCCTTGAATGTCTACGAATAGCCACAGCTGATTGACATTGATTTAGACGAGCGGACAGGTGCAAATTCCACACCGACTACTGTGACGGCATTAGAATTAGCGCTGGCCTTAACTGATAGTGAGCGTCTGCCCTTCCCCGTAACGTCATGGTTGGCGGGCACGCCGAGGAAGATTACGGCGCAGAAGTCTTTATGTTGAGGAAACGGTCGCTAAAGTTAACAAGGTCCTGCATGAGATAATGTTTTTTCTCGCTCTTTTACTCCAAGTCCAACAAAACAGAATCCAAAAAGGAATAGAGCCGCCTGCCCTCATGTTAATTATTCCTCCGAACAAATAAGTGGACGAAGGCTGCTCAACCTTGCCCGCACGATAAGATAGCCGTCAAATCGCCAACGCCGGACAGCTTTCGGTTTTGTTTGGCTGGACTTACTCGTCGTAGTTCCTGAAGAACTGCACCGCCATGAGCAGGTTGTCGAGCAGGAAGCCCTCGGGGTCCACGGCGAGGGCCTCGCGCAGGGCGCGCAGGGCGTGCGGGTCGGGCTGGCTGGGGTCGGTGGCGGAGAACACGACGTCCTGCAGGCTGAGGCGGATGTGGGTGGACGGCGGCGGCGCGCTGCCGCCCCTCTGCCCCCGGGGGCCGTCCGTTTGGTGGGGGTGGGCCCCGGCCGGTCTCCTCGACGCGTTGCCCATGGCTGGCGGGGCCTGCCTGGCGCTCTGACGGTGGCCGCCAAGGCACTCGGCGAGACCGCCCGGCTGCTGTCCACTCGAGGGCCCCGGCCGTGATGCGCCACACTCGCGAGCCTCGCGAGTGCCAGGCCGCCAGGCGAACCGCGTTATCTGCGATCCCTATCTAAATGTTGGCACTACTGGAGGAGCCCGGCCGGGCCTTCCCCGTGGCCGGATGGCCCCGCTGCCCGAGGGGTTGCCTGCCTGCCGGGCGGCGCTGCCGACGGCGTCGCCGGCGTCGGGTCACGCGGTTAAGTGTTCGCCGAGCGCCGCGACGCCCTTTGACCCGCCCCGCCGTTTGTTTCCGCAGGTGGAGCCCGTGCAGTGGACGTTCGAGAACTTGGACTCGGCCGAGGGCAACGGGAACGGCAACGGCAACGGGGACCGCGGCGAGCTGAAGCACCTGGCCGACTTCCTGGCCAACAAGCAGTTCGAGCTGGTCATCAACCTGCCGATGCGCAATGGCGGCGCGCGCCGCGTGTCCTCGTTCGTGACGCACGGCTACCGCACCCGCCGGCTGGCCGTGGACTACTCCGTGCCCCTCGTCACCGACGTCAAGTGCGCCAAGCTGCTCGTCGAGGTGAGTCGGAGTCCCACTGTGCCCCTTACCCCTTATGCGTGGGTTGCGAATGGTGGGTTGACTTAGCGGTCGTGTTGCAGGCCATGCTGAGGATCGGCAACGCCCCGCCCATGAAGATGCACACGGACTGCGTGTCGTCCAGCAAGATGGTGCGGCTTCCCGGCCTCATCGACGTGCACGTCCACGTGCGGGAGCCCGGCGCCACCCACAAGGAGGACTACACCAGCTGTACGTCCGCTGCCCTTGCTGGGGGTGTTACCTTGATTTGCGCCATGCCCAACACCCAGCCAGCCATTACTGATGCCACTGCATTCCAACTTGTCAAAGAGGTAAATTTTGGTCCGTTGCTCTTGAATGAAAATTTTGTTTAGGTGGAATCTGTTATTTATGATTGTTCGTTCATTACAGTTGGCAGCGGCAAAGGCCAAGTGTGACTATGCACTGTACGTTGGAGCTTCATCTGAGAATTTCAATACTATTCGGGAGCTAGCTCCTCAGGCTGCAGGTCTAAAGATGTATCTGAATGAAACATTCACAACTCTAAGACTGAAGGATCTCACCATCTGGAGGAAGCACATGGACGCATGGCCCACAAAGTACCCTCTTTGTGTACATGCAGAGGGTCAAACAACAGCAGCTGTTCTCCTCTTGGCTTCTTTCCATAATCGCCCTATTCATGTTTGTCATGTTGCACGCAAAGAGGAAATCCAGATCATCCGGGCTGCCAAAGAAAAGGTACGTCAACTTGCTTGACCCTTGAGATATTATCCCATTTTATGATGACATTTTATGGTGTCTGATAATTTTCTTTCTTTTTAATTTTTTTTTGTAGGGCTTACCTGTCACTTGTGAAGTGAGCCCCCATCACCTGTTTTTAACAGAGAATGATGTAAAACATTTGGGACATAAGAAGAGTCGTGTGAAGCCAAATCTTGTGACTGAGGAAGACCAACGGGCTTTGTGGGAAAACATGGACATTATTGATTGTTTTGCCACTGATCATGGTTTGTAGACTTTTTAATCTCCAAGGGATGATTGCTTTATTGTAAGCGTATTTTTTAGTTAAAATGTTGCTTCTCTTTTCAGCACCTCACACTGTCGAAGAGAAAGATTCGGACAACGCACCCCCTGGTTTCCCTGGACTTGAAACTATGCTTCCTCTGCTGCTTACAGCTGTTCATGAGGGCAGGCTGACCATGGAGGTTTGTACCCAATGAACTGCCCCAGGCTTTGTTTTACTCAAAATGCACATTGTAAGGTCTTTGTTTCAATTTTTGTAGGACATCAAAGACAAATTGTGCCGCAATCCTCGGCGAATTTTCAACCTTCCTGAACAACCAAATACGTATGTGGAGGTGAACATGGACACCGAATGGACCATTCCTGAAGCACTATCTTTCAGCAAAGCTCGCTGGACCCCATTTGCTGGACGGAAAGTGCGTGGCTGTGTACAACGGGTAGTTCTGCGTGGGGAAGTTGCTTATGTGGATGGTCAAGTAAGTGATTGCTGCAAGTTTTTAATGCCGGTTCCACTATTTCGTATTTTGAGCATTGTCTTGATATTTTTGGTATGTTTTCTCAGGTACTTGTTCCTCCTGGCTTTGGTCAAGATGTTCGTGAACTGCAGCTCAAAAAGCAACCCCTTCTCAGTACCTTGGCGTCCTGCGTCTCGCCCCCTGCGGCCAGCAACCACTATGGCGAGCTCAATGGAAGTCGACCATCCTCTGCATTGGACTTTGACCGGAGTCATGCTGTCAAGGAGATGGATGAATCTCACAGGCACGAGAATGGATGGGATGACTCTCACGACCGGATCCACCGCTTGGCTCCGGATGTGCAGTCGATCCAACGATGCACTTCACCTTTGACAACCTCTCACAACCGGTACAAGAGTGACTCAAACCTGTACCCAGCGCCTGGAGCAGCTCACCACAGTTTAAGTGGGGCACATGTGCTTAGTGTGAGCATGTTCTCCAAAGATCATCTTAATGAGATATTCAACTTGGCTCAGACAATGAGAGCTTTTGTTGTGAAAGAACGTAATCTTGATCATATTCTCAAGGTAATTTTGGTTTCGGTCAGAAAAAATAATCATTGTTATCTCTGTAAGT
The DNA here is from genome assembly GCA_030522485.1 of Stenchaetothrips biformis. Taxonomy (NCBI): domain Eukaryota; kingdom Metazoa; phylum Arthropoda; class Insecta; order Thysanoptera; family Thripidae; genus Stenchaetothrips; species Stenchaetothrips biformis. The sequence continues at coordinate 2,858,611 of CM060100.1, forward strand.
GCTAAAATTTTTGTTTTAATTTTTCAGGGCAAAATTATGGCATCCATATTTTATGAAGTTTCCACCCGCACAAGTTGTAGCTTCGCAGCTGCCATGCATCGTCTTGGTGGACAAGTAATATATATGGACGAAACATCATCTTCAGTTAAGAAGGGTGAAACTCTTGAAGGTAAGTTAAAAATTTGTTGTCTTATCTAATGCATCACTTTCTTATTTATTCTTCATTATCCTGATCTTTATCAATTTTCAGACTCAGTGGCAGTAATGGCAGGTTACTCAGATGTTGTTGTAATGAGACACCCCGAACCAGGAGCTGTTTCTGTGAGTATTGACGCTTTTAATGATTATCAAAAGAGTTGTGATTTGAAGTTACCCTTTTATTTCTGCTTACAGAAAGCGTCAGCTCATTGCCGGAAACCACTGATCAATGCTGGAGATGGTGTAGGAGAACATCCTTCTCAAGCACTTCTTGATGTATTCACAATCAGAGAGGAGATTGGTACTGTCAATGGACTTACCATTACTATGGTTGGAGACCTCCGTCACGGAAGAACTGTTCACTCTCTGGCTCGCTTACTCACTTTATACAATATTCAGCTGCGTTATGTGGCTCCATCAGGATTGGGCATGCCTCAGCATATTGTTGACTTTGTAAAGAGCAAGGGTATTAGTCAGGAAAATTATTCCTCATTAGAAGAGGCACTTCCTGAGACAGATGTGCTGTATGTAACAAGGATTCAAAAGGAACGGTTTTCATCACAGGATGAATATGAAAAGGTGACTTACATTTTGACCAATTTTACTATTAGGTTTGAGCTTAGTGCTTTGTCTTAATTTATTTTTATTTTTTTTTCAGGTCAAAGGGTCCTACGTTGTTACACCCAAGCTCATGACATGTGCCAAGCGTAAAATGATTGTCATGCACCCTCTGCCACGAGTTGATGAGATCAGTGCTGATCTTGATTCTGACCCTAGAGCTGCATACTTCAGACAAGCCGAGGGAGGCATGTATGTACGCATGGCACTGCTGGCCATGGTCCTAGGCAGGTGCTGAAACGAGTTTCAACAGGGTGTTTGCTTCATTCCTCATCTTGATTTCAGTCATGGTGTTTTGTAAATTAGTATCCGTCCCCATTACTTGTACCATACATTCCAATTTGCTTGCTGATGGAAATCAACTGATGACTTTTGTACTTCAATTTTAATGAAATGTTGTTTTGATAATTTTTTATGCTTTCGTTTTTAATGTGGAAACTGATTCGGAGTTTTTCAGAAACTTCATTTTTATTGGTCCTACGAATCATGTTCATGACTTTTTTACCCTTGTACTTGGAGTATATTTTGAGGTAATAAAAGAAATATTTTACAATTTTATCAGATCATTTTTAATTAGTGTGTACACCACTTGACTAGACCTCCATGAAAAAATAAATTAATTTAGAAAAATAATTTACTTAAGTTTAAGCATTAATGCACAACTATTTTCATAAAATGTGAAATAGAGTGCTGAAACTACCCCAGCTTTTATAGTGCTAGGCCACAACCCTTTATAAAGGGCTATGACCCCTTCAGTCTTGACAATTTTGCTAATACAATGGAAAAGTCCTGATGTGGAGAAAGTCTGTAAAATCAAAATTAAATGTAGACAGAAAATTTGTCATGTAGAATAAAACGCCCAGATTATATGCAGTATAAACAAACCTGTCCAAAATCAAGACGGGCGGCTTCGAAACCAATCACTTGCAGTCTCTTCTTGGCCAAGTCTAAGGGATATACAGCCGACTTAGCCACTGCTCCTGCAAGTGCTCCTATAGCTAAACTACGCTCAACAGCAGGTTTCTCTCCTGTGAATGCAGATGGCATGAATTAAAACAGGTCACAGTAATTCATTTGGAGCGTAGAATCTACATACCTTCTCTTAATGATGTGAGCTTCATAAGTGCTGTGTAAGTAGCAAACTGAATTCCAGAATGAGGGGCCATCTGAATTAATACTGGAGCTAAACCTCTAAACAATCCTTTGTGGCCCTCTTTTTTAAGAATCTCAGTGACAGCATGACTGGTGCTTGAATATACCTGTGTTCAATGAGAATTTTTTTTTATTGGTTTTACCTAACTGTTACATCAAGTAGTCAAACGGCATTTTTGTTAAATACCTTCAATTTGCCTTGAGCAACTAATCTTGTCCGAACTACATCAAAGGGAAATGAAACAATAGCTGCAAATATTCCTGCAGCACCGCCACAAACAAAGTGCACAGCAGGTCTATGATGACTGCCTCTCCATTCTGGAGCTATGTTCCACACTTCTCTGGTGAGAACTTCAAAACATGTTGCCTGTGTGACAAAAAATAGAAAAGAACATTGGAAAAGTAGGCCTTCATTACTACCTTGTACACAACGTTAATAGCTGATCAATACCTGAGCCACACCATATAGTATAGAAAGAACTTGAGCAGGTACATGTCCCTTCCACAACGCAGTTACACCTTCTTCATGGATTATTCTTCGTAATGCTTGAGACACGCTCCAATACTTAGCATTTGCTTCCTGTTTCAAGGGCTCAACCTGGAGCTACATAATTAAAATAAATAGAACATGACCATGTACAAACACACTACATGCATATGAAAATATCGCAAAAATATTGATTTGATACCTGAAAGCGAATTTTGATAACATCAAGGGGCTGGCTTACAGCTCTTGTCAAACCACCGGATGTTGCACCAGCCACCGCATATTCAGTGTCACTCAGACGTTTGGAAGCGTTTTCATCATAACCGACCATTGCTAGACCTTGCGACGGCAGAGAGGTAAAAAGGTAAAAAATGGCACAAATTTAAGTAATAAACAGCTTGTTCCAAGCAGACGACAGACACAAAGCCACCATTTTTTTACAGGTTAAAATGGATTTTTCCAAACATATCTGAAAAGAAATCAAAACATTTGATAGCCTCACCTCATAGGGAGTGTTGATCTGATTATTTCCTAGAGGATAGATTCTTCAATATTGTAATTTCGCTCTTTCCTACAAGTCAAAGTTTGCTTGCTGTTGAACGGCAGCGGACAGACGACAGACAGGAGGACAAATAAGCTTTCGTGCCAATAACGTTAACAGTATTTGCACGTTATGTGGGCGTGCAGACAGGTGTGTTATTACAAGGTTCAATCTTCCCAGAGCACAAGTACTCACAATGGCGGAATGACGCCATCTTAACTCGAATGCTTCTCTACAGTCTACAGCATTGAAAGCCACGTATTTTACGGAAAATCGATCACTTCCGTTCAAGGAAAATGTCGAATTTGAATCTCTCACAGCAACTTACATTTGTGAACAATTAATGACAGAGCTCTAAATATGGCATCAAGATAGAAGGGCAGGGGCAGGGTTTGCAATGGCCGACGAAGCTGCGTCTCTCTCTGTAGGTCGCCTAGAGGAGCGACAGTAACAACATCAACCCGTCAGGCCGTGCACAATATTCAGGAAAATAATGGCTATCACGTATTTTTAAATTGTGTTTACCTGGTGTCCGAGTGTATAAAGTAATTGCTTTCTGACTGAGTCTCGAGATAATGTCCACTTTAGCGTTTTGGGCGCACTGATTTAGCTCGCTAGGAGAAGACAAGCACCTGTTGCTCCAGCAAGCAGAAACATGGCATTGTTATTGAAGAATGCGACCAACAGCATCTGGCACGCTTTTAACGCATTGTGTTCAGATAAGAGCGGCACCGTCGTCAAATCCAAGCTGAAGGTAATCTTCGACCCGTAAATTGGCTGCTGCTCACATTTTAGGCCATCTCTTTCCCGTGGAATTGGCCATCCGGGATGTGTAACATGGAGTGACTCATTCAATGTCTTATAAGGCAACTCGTCTTGGTACTCTGTCAGAGTGAATATCTAAAACTCGCCCATTCCTGTCAAAAATATTGGACGGATGGATAAAACACATTGGTGTGGCATGCATCCCTCAAAAAAATCATTATATGTTTTTTTAAAAAGTGAATTCTAATGTCTCAACCCTGCAACAATTTCAGGTCCTCACAGCAAATATTGGGACATTACTCGACCTCTATGGTGTGGAGAAAGGCCTTGAGCATTATCGGAGTACTGCAGACCTCAACTTTGAACACTTCAAATATTACTTACAAAAGGAGGTTTGTTGCTTTCTCAAAAATTATCATCATAATGTAGGTTTATTTGATATGTTGTCGATGAACTTCGGACAAAGAACTGACATGTGTTTTCTTCGTGTTTGTTTCTAGGTATTTTCATCATTACCTGATACTTTTACCCTTACAACAATTCAAGATTTTGAAGCTCGAGTTGATGAAGTGTGCTGGCTAGTCTGCAAAAAGGATTTAATTTCTAGAGATAAACCACTGCTTCCTGATAATTCTGTTTTTCAACTATTCCGTGTTTTCTGTATGTTGTCTGACCTTGTTCAAGAGTCCCATGAGACTTTTCAGGTATACCTTTTTAAAAATATTTTTTCTGAAACATTTGTGCTAGTGTGAAAACTGTAATTTATAATTTCTTGATTCTCTGCAGGTGCTGATGCATTCATCTGAAGTTGGCAAAGTAGTTTCTGAAATTGTAAATTCTGTTGGTTTAGAGTGGGATGCAATTGAATTTGAAAACTTATCCTCTTCTGTCAAAGCCTTTCGTTTTGGTTCCTTCCTTGCTCTCATTGAGACCAAGTATTTTGGGGATGGAAGTGTTGAAACTGATGGTCTTGTAGAGGCTGTGCGAGAAATTTTCAGAACTTATCTTCAAGATGTGTTGAAGAAGGTGAAATAGATTTTGAGGAGGTGAATTCTTTATACATTTGGACAGCTTTCTAAGATCATCTAATTTTCCTCTTCAGGGTACTCTCATGAAACGCGGTTTTCTCCTTCCTACACTTCGAGAGTATTGGTTCGTACTGCGTCCAACAGAGCTAAACTATTATAAGAGTCAAGATGAACGTGAGTGCTGTGGTAGTATTAGCCTTGATACTCAGTGTAGAGTTGATGCAACGTCTCGAGGCATGAGAACACAAGATAAGGCTCACCGCCTTGCCCTGCACACCAGTGAAAGAACTTATGAATTTGCTGCTTATGATCACAGGTAGGTAACATATTTTGGCTTTGTATGAACTTTATTCAGTATTTATTAATATATAATGTTGTTAATTCTGGGCTGATCTAGGTCAAGATTGCAATGGATTTCATCTCTTCACTTGGCGATTGCTCAGTCTAGCAGCCGTGAGGGCTATCAACGTACCCTGGCAGCCCGTCGAAGGGCTCAAAGAGAAGCAGATGCTCTTCGTCAGTCAGAAGAGCATAAACGCAGAACAAGCCAAATCCTCGACATGGAGATGACACGTGCCCAGCTGCAAGCTGAAAAGATTGTAATGTTCTATGCCTATTTTAATCCATTAATATTTTGTTGTGAGACATGAAAAAATTTAATCAAACTGTTTTGAAGGCCCGTGTGGCTGCTGAGTTACAGGCCAAGGAATTGGAAGCAGTTCATCGTGAAGAGGAGAAAAGGGTCCAAATGCTTGAAGAAACTAGGAGGACACTGGAGCGCCTTCTTGAGGAAGAGACCCAAGCTAAACGTGATGAAGAGATTGTGCGCAATTTGCAGGGCAGGTTAGCTATTTGACTTAAAATTTCTGTGTATCTTGAAATCATAAGTTTGGCACTAATATTAATTAATCATTCAGGGTGTTGCGGGAGGAAATGGAACACCGTGAAAAACTAGAGAGATTGCAAGAAGAGCAGAAAACACTGTTAGAATTAGAAAGAGAAAAACGAATGGAATTTGAGAAACAGCAACAAGATAAAGAAGTCCAGTTGACAGGTACAATTCCATTTGTTTTACATGTTTTATACCGTTTTCTATGTTTTAAATATATGGACATGTGCCAAGTCGTCACTTTTCCTCATTACAGAGGCACAACAACGTCTGCGTCATCTGGAAGAGGAAAAGCAAAAGCTTGACAAGGAATTGAGGTCTGCCCAAGAAAAAATAACATCTTCAGAAAAATCAAAAGAAGTTCTTGAAGCAAAGCTCAGGGTAAAGTTAATTATTGGTAAACTACAAGTCATCTTTATTTTCTTGTCCTAATGAGGGTTTTGTCTTAATTTTAGGTCATGATGCCACAGCTGAAAGATTCAGGAAGAGTCTGTAGAGCTCTTAGCTTTGTTCCATCCACCAAGGAACGACCAGCTTTTGCAGAAGTTCGAAGTAATGTCAGTGCCAATGGTGTCAAACGTTCGGAGGAAGCGCCTCATTGACTGATTTTATTTTGAGAATTTAAAACCAACTGTTCATTGTTTTCTAAGGAATCTTCCTGTGTTCTGTCCTCAATTTTCCTCTTTTACTCTGCTTTGGAGGGAGGGACATTCCAATCATGTTTCACTCAGAGTTGTATTATTATCAAAGTTGTGATGATTAATAAGTTCCAAATATCATATAATAACAATTTCAACGACCAGAAAGACTAATTTATGGGACCACTTATACTGTACTTGTTTTCTAGAATTGAATCTCAATTATCTTAAGGTGCCTGCAATGTTTTAGCATGGAGGTGGCAGTGAAATCCTGTTCCAATTTGTGACAGGCAGTTTGTGTGTGGTGCTTTTCTTTGCCGTTTTATTGATTTTTATATGTTGTCTTTAATGAGTTGATATATCATGTCATTCCTTTTTATAAAAAAGTGTAGTGGCTATTTACATCCTGTGATTTTTATTCCCCCAGTTTCTTTTAATAATCATACTACCTATTGATTGTTAACTCATGAAACTTTTGATGCAATTGTTATTATTTTTCTCTCAAATTCTAGTTTTGTTGATCATGTGTTGCAGCACTCAGAGCATCAGATTTTGTGCTGACATTTATTTATGATTTGGTTACCTTGGGTGCAGCTCCAGCTTCATCATTTATTTTTTTAAGGTAGAACCCTGTATAGAGAAGACAATATTTTGAAACTCTCTTAGACTTTTTTTTTTAATGTCAAGAATATTTGTTTTCTCTAGCTGATCTTTATGCTGCTAACTAACTTTACTTATTTTAACTCACTCTGGAGCATGTTTACTTGCACAATTATTAAATTTTTGACTTCTTCTTGATCTGAACCCAATTGATTTACTGTCTTCTATTAATTGTATGTGTTCCTTTGCTCACATAAGTTTGTGCTAGTCATTGATGTGACTCAGAACCTTTGGTTGTATGAAATAAGTGCCTCAGTGTCATTTCTTAAGGTTGGATTGAAGCATTTTAAAATAAGGTTTACCTAATATTTGTAAGTTCCTTATTTTCAATCAACGGTGCTTCCTTTTTCCATATTGTAAAGGTCATTTTACATCATTGTTTTGAATTTGATTTTGGCACAAGTGATCTTATTATAGGCAGATATTGTGTATGAATGATAGAAAACAATTGGTAATGAGATAAGATAACATTGACCCCCATCTGTTTGCGGAAGAACTTTGTTCCTTTGTGCCCCTCTTGCCTTTGTGTTTAGTCTCGCTTTTATTTATGTTTCTTTTTAAACTTGCCATATTTGTTAACTATTGTCTATTTTTTTAGACAGGTGCTATGTGTAGAGCAGATCTGATTTTTGAAAAGTGAGATAGTTCAGAATCTCCCCTTTTTTTGTAGGGTAATTCTATGTTAATAAATACTCATTACGTCTCCATCCCAGTATATGATAATGTGTCATATGATATATATAGTTTTACATTTATTTTTGAATGTTACTCGAGGTTGTGTCTTCTAGAGCTGGGCTCAACTATCTTAATTATGGCTTAATTTCTGCATTTTTTTTTTCTTTTTGATTATTGAAACTTTGTAGCTGGTGCATTGCAATGCACTATTGAAGTATATGAAATAAAGCTATCTACTAGGGAAGTTATGACGTGCTGTCTGTCTTTCAACCTATAGTCCGCATGGGCCGTTCGTGGTGAAGAGCAACTCATCTCGTACCGCTGGCCTGGACTGGAGCTTGCCCTTGCTTCTCTTGTTCGCATCTTTTTGCCTACCCTTGCGTTCCGTCCATCCCCCTCTCCTCCTCCTCCTTGCCTGCCCCGAGCCGGCCGCCTCTCCCCCGCCGCTCCCCTGGCCTTCCCCTCCCCTGCCTCTCCGCCGCGCCCCTCGCCCCCGAGCGGCGCGCCGGCCGCCACTGGGCATGCGCCTCGTTTTGCCTCCACCGCGCGACAGCGGCAGCGGGGAGAGCGGCGGGACGCGGCAGTCCTGGACCCCGTCCGTCCGTTCGTCGCGCGCGGCGCGACCTGCGAGTTTGCGCGAGTTGAGCAGGGCAGGCGTGCTGGGTGTTGTTTTGCGAGGCGGGGCAGGGAACCTCCTTGGCAGTGGCCGTGGGGTGCCGCGGTCTGGCCTTTGTTCGTCATGAGTGCCATCAAACACCGCGAGTACATCTTGGAGGCAATCGACCAGCTGCGGAGCCGGAAAACGCGGCCTGACAGGGAGCGCATCTGCAGCTTTGTGTCGAGGCGGTGCGGCGCGGATTCGCGTTCCACCATCGCGGACCTGGAGCGCCTCGTGGACGAGCAGGATGTCATCAAGGTGGAATACAAGGGGAATTTCAGCTACCGCAACGCGGCCAAGTGGTCCAAGCTGTTCGTGCACAAGAGCCGCGTCGAGGTGGAGCTGAGCGACCTCAACAAGCTGGAGTCCATGCAGGACGAGTCGCAGCGCATGAGTTACGCGCTGCGGTGCGCGATCATTGAACTAGTGAGCCGCGACGCGGACTACCTGGACCGCGGCGTGCCCGTGTTCGAGCTCGAGCAGTACGTCAAGACCAAGGACAGCGAGTTCTTCTCGCGCATCTCGTTCAACGTGCTCCTCAACCGCGAGGCCAAAGCTGGCACCGTTGTCAAACTCGAGAACGGCAACTACTTGCTAGGCCCGAGCGGCAGCGGCCGTGGAGAGCCCAGTGCCGGGTCGCGCGCCGCGTCAACAATGTCTGGCTCCTGGTCAGGGTCCGGCATGTCGGCCAGCGAGGCGGAGATGTCCAACGACGACCTCGACGACTCGGCGCTGTTCGACGAGGCCAACGGGGACGCCGTCAACGAATCTCGCGTGAACTCGCCGTCATCGCCGCAACAGCCCCTGCCGCCGCTGCCTCCACTGGTGCCGGCGCCGGCCGTGCTCATGCAGAGGCGGAGTGTGGACGAGAAGCGCGACGCCGACGGCGACGTCGTGATGGCCCAGGAGCCGCCCCCTGCAGCGCAACGCGACGAGGGCGACCAGGACCACGACATGGAGGAGGACGAGGACGATGCCGCGGCCGAGCCAGAGGTGGAGCCTGAACCGGACCCGGAGCCCCAACCTGAACCGGACCCGGAGCCCGACCCCGAGCCGGACCCGGCGATGAACCACAAGGAACAGGAGCAGGAGGGAGGCACCGGGTACCGGAAGGGTGAACGACGCAAGGTGAGCTCCGCGCCTCCGCCCAGGCCGTCATCCAGGCCCTGGCCTAGGACGCGCTCCGCTGCGCGGGTTGAGGTTAGGTTCGCTGGCGCTCCCTACTGCGCGCTTTTGTCCTGAGCCTGCGTCGCGCTGTCAGTGGCACGGCCTGGTCAGGCGGCAACCGTCTCCGGATATTGTAAGCCATGTTCCCGGACACAGGCCGCCAGCTGTCCGTACCGCTGTGTCATTGGGCCCCGCAATCTGCCCCTCTGGCACTGTGTCGCGCACCCCACCCTTGCAGGGGAACTTTGCTCTGGGTTGCTGTGATTGTGGGTCACAGGCCCCACTGTAGGCTAGGGTCGGGCGTGGTGTTACTTTCTTAACTTCTTCTCACTACTTTCTTGTTGGTAGAGCTATGACTTCCCCATATCTTAAATTTATCTCCTTGTGTTGTGTCGCATTCTATTTAAAGTCCGAATCGACCTTTGTTTACGTTGTCAACACTTGCCTGGTCTAGCTATGTCGCACTTATACTACAAACTTTCTTTCGGTTTCAGAGAGCAAAGAAGAAAGTATTTGATCCTTCTGACAACAATCTGCCCAAGGCTAAGCGTCGTGGCCGACAGGCAGCTACCATCGAAAAACCTTTGAAAGCGACTTTGGTTGTTAACCCTCCTGCTGTGACGAATTCTCCTGCTACGCCACATTTTGTTAATGGCTCTGGAAACACCCGAACAGTTTTCAATGGCAACAGAACTCCAAATGGATCTTCATCGCACAGAAATGGATCATCTTTTCGGTCCAGCAATGGTTCAGCATCCTATGATAATAAGGACATAAAGGATGTGAAACCACTAGTATCATCTGGCAATAAGTTGAACTCGATTGGCACAGGTTCAGTAGCTGTGTGTGCAATTTGTATCTGCGCAATAGTTGATGGCAAAGCAATACAGTGCAAAGATTGTGCTCAAAAAGGTGTGTATTAAAAATTTTCCACAATGCTGCTTCTATCGCCAAGTAAGAGAAATTTTCATTGTTTTTGCTTTTGCTATTTTTGCAGCCCATTTCTCATGTCTAATAAAAGGGAACAGGGCAAGGTTCCGCCCCAACTCCTGGCAGTGCATGACATGCAAAGGATGCCAAATTTGCTCCTTTACTGAGGAAGTTGTAAGTATTCACAATTTTGTTAAATTTTTGACTGGAACATAATCATATTAATGAAATGCCTAATCAATAAGTTTTATTTTTAAGGGCACAATAGTGGTTTGCACAAATTGTGATGAAGGGTATCATGTCAAATGCCACGTTCCAAAACCCAAAATCCCCTGGAAAAAATGGATATGTTTCCGGTGCACACCCCCAGTTGAGCCAAAACCGCCAACTCCAGGTAGAAACTTCATTCCCTTGTCTCGATACTTATTCTGTGATCATTTAATATGAGCATCATCTCACTTTTTTTTCTTAGATAAACCTATATCATCTACTGCTCTGAGGCTTGGAGCATATAATGAATTAACAGTCAGTGCAATCATGAAGACACTACCCCAGCTGCTGAAGCCGAAGATAGAAGAAATAGAAACTGAGAATTTAAAGGTTGATGAAACAATTCCTGATGCATCAGATTGGTCAACAGATGAGGTTTACAATTTTTTCAATTCCAAATTCCCTGAATATGCTGCTGTATTCAAAGATCAGGTATGTATTTATTAAAGTGTTTGCATATTGCTAGAAGATCTAGGAGCAGGACAGTGATGCATCATGACTGATTGTTTCAGGATATTGATGGCCGATCTCTACTTCTTATGACAAGAAGTGACGTGGTAAATGGACTTCACTTGAAAATGGGGCCTGCACTGAAAATTTATGGACATGTAAAAAAGCTGCAGCTTCGTCGGGGTAGCTCACATGTTCTTTGGGAATAAGACTTATCTTAATTTCATCCATTTAGGACTCACACATTTTATAAATGTTACACTTTTAATTTATCAAAAAATGTTCCCGCATAAATTTTTGCTGGTGTGGAGACATTCTGTAGATATTGGCCACATAAGCAATTCTTATACTTCCAGAAGTGTTTTTTCTCAATGTACAGTAACATGCAATGATTGTAGTTGCCTGTGTGATGGAGGGAGGGGGAAGATTTTGGCTGTTTATATTTCCTAGTGCTCTGTAATGGGCATCTTTTCTGTTGGCCTAATCATGGGACTTTGAGCACCATAGTGGTTGTTTGGTTGGATTTTTTAGTTAGTTCCACTGACCGTAGTTTGCCTTTCATAGCTGATGCTGTCATGATGGCAAGTAATGTAACCATTGTATACCACATAGATTTAGTAAAATAGGCAATCAGTCGAAAAAACCTGTTATAATGGTTACCATTTCAGACAGGATGATAGGATTGAGTGCTGAATCATGTGTAACAATTTGATTGTATTGTTATGAAGAAATGAAAGTTTTACTCTTCCATTTCACATTGGCATTCAATGCCACTTGGAAATTACTATTTTAACATTGCTTTGGTTTCTCTTTGTCTGGTTTTCGTTTTTTTTGTATGCAACAGATCACTATATTTTTACTATACATTCTTTTCTTGAAGTAAAAATATAGTATTGATTGTTGCAACAGATGACAAGTATGCCAATTACTTTGGTTTACTCCTGCCAGAGACTGTTTCAGATGTACATGTTATTTTGGGTCTGTTAAATTGTACCCTCCTACAAGGATTTATTGGTGGTATTGTTTCTCTTTTTTCTTTTTTTTTATAGCAGTACATTTGTAGAATGTTGAGTACTTGAAAATGTATTCACCCATTCATGAAGACTGTGATCCTAATATAGGTTTTGTTTAGTTTAATAATATTTTCACCATGAGACCTGTTGTTTGCTCAGGTGCCTTCTTTGCTTTCCTTTTTTAATTGTTACTCTCAAGTTTGAAAATATGATATATAAAGTATCTTTTTCATCTTGAATAAGGTATACTGGTAGATTCTTTTAAGACTGATTCCATGACCTTCTGCAAGCATTGAAGTATTATGTTGTGTGAAAATAGATAAAGAGTCTCACATATTTCTTCTACTCTTGAAGTTGTGATGGTTAGGCTTGCTGTAAGATCTTCCCCAATCATGTTAAATTTTGTCTAAGCTATTTTTTTTAAAGACACCAAATGTAAATGAACCTCTTGCTGACAAGAACAAAATAAAGAATCAACTGAGCTTTTTAACCTTACATTGTCTCCTGTTGCTGATTACCCTCAACCTCTCATCAATAAGGACAACAAAGAAAAACACAGTTTTTTTTAAATATACAGGATATATATTTCAAACAGATTAAGTTTCATAAAAATTTGAACAGCCTGTAGTTCTGCTGAACGTCTCAGGGTTGGCCATTATTTGGGAGGGTGGTTACCATGGTGACCGTGTAGTTGGCCCCTCGTGCACTCGGACGCTCCCCGCTGCGTTGGCCATGGATCCGAACTTGTGTAAGTCCGCGCCCGTGTCTGGGAACACAAAAATCCCACCCGGCTAGGCGTTCCCGCGCGCGGCCGGACTAGTCCCGACTCGGCGAGCTGAGATTGAAATTCCCCGTTCGCGTGTCCTCCAGCGCAGAGGGCCTCCCTGCGCTCCCCTCTGCAGGCGGGCAGACGGGGCCAGGGACGGGGCAGTCTCCGGTGCGGCCAGCGTCGGCATGGGCAGGGACCACGCCGAGGACAAGAAGAAGCGCACGCCGGCAGCCGACTCGGTGCAATCTGCGCGCGCCGGCCGGCCGGACGCCTCGCAGCAGCATGGGGGCGCAGGTACGGCTGCGGGGAAGGACCTGTCAATACCCCACGCCCCTCTACGAGGCCCTCTCTCGCGCGGAGTAGCGACGGCACAGCTGTCACGTTGCGTTTGGTTGCACTGGCCCGCAGGCGCGCAACCCTCCCGCAAGACACGCAGCAGGGCAAGCAGGACGCAGTGCAGCGCGCGCGACTCGGAATCGGTGGCGCCGCCGTCCACCTTCGAGGACCCCGACGTGCAGGACGACAGCAGCAGCGACACGCTGGGGCCCACGTCCAGCAGCTCTACGCTCAAGGACCTTGACGTCCACGACCTGGGTGCGGAGTCGCGGCCGGCAACCGGACAGCCCCGAGGTTGACGACCCGGACCTGACGGACTCCTCTCGCCGCAGAGTCAGAGTACGGCCGGCGGTCGCGGCGCAGCGCAACCTCCCTGGGCGGCAAAGACATGGCCGCCGCCGGGCCGCTGCAGCGCACCAACCTGCTGCTCAAGGCCATGAACAGGGACGTGGAGGACGCGGCGCGCAGCTGCTCCCTGCGCTCCCTGCACCCGAGCCAGGAGTCGCAGGGGCCCTTCACGTCGTCTCTCAGGAGCGGCAGGGTCTGCAGCGACGCTGACGACGACCACCCACCCCACGTCAATGACACCCCACGAGTGGAGCGCCTGCATCATAGGTGGGATACCGTAACTTCTTTTTTTTTTTTGTCGGATCTGGCTCTGGACGTCATGGTTCTGATCTTATTACTTTAGGAAGTCCAGATCAGACGAGCGCGGCGACCTGTCCACTCGCAACAGAGTTCGGCGGCAGGGGCAGGGGCCTGGTTCGGGGTCCTCTATAAGGTAGCGGTCCACCGCATCGTTCTCTCCTTGGCCGACGGCCGCCGACGGCCCCGCGGTGAAGCCTCGCTCGGTGCTGACTGGCGGACTGGCTAGGCGGTGATGTCGGTGATGTCCAGGGCACGGGAGAGTCCTTACACGGCGCTGGCGCTGCAGCAGGTGGGCCTGTCCGAGGCCAAGGCCTTGCTGGAGGGCAAACGGGCGCGGCTGTCCAGCGTCACCTTGAAGCAGTGGGCCACCCTGCCGCCCGCCTCCTCAGAAAACAGCAGCGCCGCCTCGCCGTCTACGAAAGGCGTAAGCCGGTGTCGAACCCGCGGCGTTGCCTCCTGACAAACAAGACCCTCAACGCTCTGTGTCGACACTCAGACCCTGGTGCACCGCGTGGACTCGGGGCGGGCCGCCAGCCGTGCGTCGACGCGGTCCTCGGGGACGCAGCAGCAGGACGCGGTGTCCCGGGGCCCGAGCGCGTGCCGCATCCACAGCCTGACCTGCCACCAGGAGCACGCCGCCAAGCCTTCGAGGCTACGGCCGCGCAGCATGTTGCCGCCGCAGCCCCAGCCCGTGCCACGGCGCCGGCCGGTGCCCTGCGCTCCGCAGGAGACGCAGGCCCCGCAGGTGGGTGCAGGCTGTGGGCCTGGACGGCGCGCCGGAGGGAATGACCTGTGAACCCGTTCGGCGCGGTGCTGCAGAAGGCCGTCGGCGAGTCCGCCCTGGCCGGGCTGACGGCGTGGCTGTGGTCGGTGCCAGAGGGCGCGCGCGCCCAGCTGCACGGCGCGCTGCACGCCGTCTCGGCCGTCATGAAGGAGCAGCAGGCCGAGGCCACGCAGACGGACATCGACCCCATGCTGCTGGACCACCTGGTGGAGCAGCGCATGGGCCAGGCGGTGGCACTGCTCGGCGTGCACGAGCGCGAACGGGCGGCGCTGGCCGCTCAGAGGGACGCCACGTCGGCGAAGCAGGACCGCGGCAAGCACCCCAAGACCCAACACGGCCAGGTGAGGCCGTCAGAGTTTTGTTCGTAACTAGTAAATAAAGTAAATAAATAAATATTACAGTAAACAAATTTTTCTCTCGGACTCTTTAACAGGGTGAGTTAAGTTGGTGTTTCAAGGCCGCAAAATGGGCGCGGATTCAGATCCTCTGTTCGGAAGGGTAACACCGCTTTGCAGCCGTTCCAGACGCAGCATCCTCTGATGCTGTCCATGGACCGGTGCCCCGGCTTGGTGTCGCCGTGGTCCTGCAAGTCGACCGTGCCTCTGTACCCATTGAGCGCCGCCGACGACGTCGTGTGGGACAAGGCGGCGACTTCCCCGACGGCCACGCCCCCCTCGGCCCTGGTTGCCTTGAACGGCCTGGCGGACATGCACAAGGCCGACGCGCTGCAGCTCTCGGCGTCGGCCAACGAGCCGAGGTTCACCACGTCCGGGGCCTCCTTGGCGTCGTCAAAGGCATCGCCGCAGCACGCCAGAAGGTGCCAGATTTGCTTTTTTCCCGCAAAGGAGTGAGGACGCACGCTGACAGCTCCCCCTTCCAGCGCTGAGACCGTGAAGAAGGCCGCGGAGGCAGCCCCGCCCCTCGAACTGCGCTCCACGGCGCCGGACTCGCCGACGCCGCCCCGCACCGCGCTGCACTCCCTGGAGCCCCACCTGCTGGCGCCCCCCGCGGTGCTCCTGGACGAGGGGCGCCGCCCGCCCTTCCTGGCAACGAGCGCCGCCGCCCTGGCCGCGCGGCCGCCCTGCCTGCCGCGCTCCGTCGCACTGTCGTCGCGCGTCTCCACCGAGACCGTGTCCGGCGAGGCCGTTCTCCTGCCGCTGTGCCTCGCCAGGCCGCCGGCCTTCACGGCCGCGCCCAGCGGTGAGCTGCCTGTCTCTCTCGCTCTGAGACGGCTCGCCACGACATGAGGTGAAAACGTGTCAGCCCGAATGTCGGTGGCAGGGCTGCCGAGTGGAACCCCCAGCGAGGCGTCGAGTCCGACGAGTTCTGTCCTCACGACCGACGGCGTTGGCATCGTCAGCGAAGCTTCCTGCACCATCTCGTCCCTGCACTCCACGCCAGGTCCGCGAATAACCGGACGAGAGCGTTGCGATGATTCGCGTGTACGCCCTGACGGTGCCCTGACCCCTCCGCAGAAGCCTACCCCTCCACGGCCGTGGTGTCCAGGGGCCCGCTGGACCTGGCCCCCGTGTGTCCATCCACGCAGACCAGCCTGCTCATCACCGAGCAGGAGGACGACGTGCTGGTCGCCCTGGAGAGCATGGCGTCGGTGGGCAGCGCTGCCCTGGTGGCCATGGACGCCGAGGCCGCCAACGTGCTGGTGCACGAGGTGGACGACGGCGAGCGGGACGCCGAGCAGCCGCCCAGCATCACGTGCGAGTCGCTGGAGTCCTGCGAGGTGCCTCTTTGATATTACTTTCGCATCAAGTGTTCCCAATTTTATTTGTTTTTAGACGCGTTTTTCGACTTCCGTTGATCTGTCCAGGAGTATTCAAATGCCGTCTGCGGGCCCGCGGCCATCGGCTACAGCCAGAATCCCCCGGCACCCCTCGCCGCCGCCCCCGCGCCCCCCGCCCTGGGGCCACCCACGCCAGATGATGATGCTGGAAAAGAGGCACAGGTTGAGCAGGCAGAGGCGGCGGGAGTCGAACCCGCGGCCACCGCGAGCAAAGGCAACCTTCCGTCGCCTCAGACGCACTCCTCTCAGAACCTGGAGGCCAGCGATGTGCAGCTCATCGCTTTCTGTACGATCCTCGACCAACTTAACGATTTGCTGGACAACTTCAAGGTAGGACCTTGAAGGCCTGATCGAGTTCTAGTACGAGCCGTTTTGTTTTCACGAGGCAACTCGCTTCTGTCCGCCTCTAGGAGAGGCCAGAAAACCGTCGGCGAAGCCTGATGCAGACCGAACTGGAGCGAAGACTCATGACCCTGTTCGAGTGCACGCGGCCGCAGGTGAGGCAAGGGGCCTGGCCTCCCTCCGGGCTTGGCAGTGCCTCAACGACCTCGTTTCCAGGTCGGCGACCTCGTGCCCACCGCCAAGAAGTTCGCCTGCAGCGTGTCCTACTGGATGGAGACGTACCTGCTCCGCGCTGAGGACAAGCTGGCGCCTCGGAAGGACCCTAGGCCCTAGCGGCGGGCTCGGCGGCCACCTGGCCTGTCCCGCGGAGACGTTCAAACCGCGCCGCCGCGCGGAGTAGTTCCACCTCGCGCCGCTGGCAGCGCTACCGTCGGCCTCGCGATACCCCGCGCGCGAGGGGCCCCGGTCGCTGGAGCGTGGTGGGGGCAGCAGCTGGCAGAAGCAGCTGGGCGGCGCGGCAGCTTGACTACCCGCGCTTCGCGGCCACCGCTCCAGGGCGGCGCGGGGCGGCGCGGGGTGCGGCGCGGGGCGCGGGTCGCGATGCTTTCCATCACTACGCCACTCCTTCCTCACCTCGCCAACAACCAGTCGCAGCGGAGCTGCCGTGCCGCGCGGTCGTCGTCGTCAAGATCACATTGCAGCCCGCGCGACCGGCCCCTCCGGGGGGAAGTACCTCTACTGACCGCTCTGCGAGTTGGTGTCCGCCAGTCTGCCCGAATAGACCAGTGCCTGTGTGACTCTGTGTTGGCTTCGGCCCTACCCGACGACGCCCTGGTCGTCCTCGACTTCACCGCGCCGCCAGACGGGCGTCCTCGGCGCTAGCGTCCGCCGCGTCCGCCCGGCCGGTGAGTAAGGCGCCGGCGTCGTCACCGTCGCCGCCGCGCCGCGTTTTACGTCCTCCAATGAATGTTTACGGCCGTTTTGTGATTTGGAGAGTGGGTCAGCCGCCGTCGTGCCAGCGGTGGGCGTCCCGCGCGCTGCACGGCAAGTGCGGCCCGGCGCGCGTACTACGCAGTGTGTCGTTTATTTTCCGTCAAGCTCCTTGACCTAATGAAGAAATGTACAGTGCTTTTGATTCCATTTTAATTTTCATTCTTTGAATTGCACGATGATGTATGACACGATTGTTTCGTCTGCTCCAGCGCGTACTGCACTACGTGTCTTGTCGAGTGCACTGTCCAACTTGTTGGCCTCGCTGCGTGGCGGCGGCGGAATCTGACCGCCATGGGGGCCTACAACCAAAAGTTGGCGGTGCTCCGGGTGTTGTCACCTGAAGCGCTGTCTCTGTCGCACTCGTGGGGCGTCTCGTAGTGGTGCGAGGGAGACAGAGCGACGAAACGACGGCAGAATCGCTCAGCCGATGTACTATCAGTCTCTAAAGTTTTGTCTGGGCGATACCCTGTGCGCGTGAGACTGCTCATAAGGAGACCGTTGAGAGTCTCTCGCGCATGGGGTATCGCCCAGACAAAACTTTAGAGACTGATAGTACACGATCAACAAGCGGCTCTCCAGTGGAGTGGGCATGGCGGTGAGGTTGGGAGCCAGTCCGCCGGTCGCGTTGGGTGAGGTTAGCAGTTGGAGGAGGAGGGGAGCAATGTCATCAGCACCGACACGGTGCTTCATGGCCATGGGGGGGAAAAGGATGTGACAATTGGCGAATGGCCTAGGTACGTACCCAGGCCTGCCGGCGGCGGTCCTGATCAGAGCGACCGTGCCGGAGTGCTGGAGCCGCCACTAACAACGCTAGAGAACTCTGGAAGCTTCTTCCCACAACCTGTAAGACGACTCCACGCTCGGCGGCCGCAGGGCGAACCCGGCCGGCGACGCACGTTTCCTCTCGCTCTGTCTCTCTCGCACCCCGAGGAACGTCGCGTGAGTGCGAGAGAGACAGCGAGAGCGTCGTTATCGTGACGATTAGTCGACCGCACCGCCAAATCTCCGCGCCGCTTTCTTGGATTTGGCTGATTAGCGCGCGGCTCTCGTAGCCGATCACAGATTGCAGAGCTCCGTTCACTCGTGCGAGCATTGTGTGCGTGTTCGTGTCGCGACTTTCTTTTGTTTGTTTGTTTGTTTGTTTGTTTGTTTGTTTGTTTGTTTGAGGATCGACGCACTGGCCTTGGCATTCCCCGCACCCTATTGTTCTAGGTTCGCACCATTCATTTGCCCGACTTTCGTTGCGATTGTTGCTATCGGCGACGCCCCACGCGAGTGCGTGCGGTGTTGCACCTTCGCGTGTCGGAGAGAAAACCGCTATTTTATTTTCTACTCATTTCCCGCGGGAAATATGAACGTAGTTTGGCATGGAATTTCGAATAAATCAAAACCACAGCAAAAATGACGTCATGCCCGCAGCAGCCGCGCAGCGACGAGGTGGTCTCGCATCACCACTACCCTCTCCAACACGAATCACATTACATTACATCCCGTCTATGGGAGGGGGCACCAGGTAACACACACACACACACACACACACACACGCACGCAGCAGCTGGCTGGGCTGCATCAGCTGGGGCGATGTCGCTCTGGAGTGTGCTGGAGGCTGCCTGGAGGCTCCTTTATTCTCCCAGGCCAGGAAGTGGAAGAGCGAGCGAGAAAGAGGGAGAGAGACAGAGGGAGAGGCAGTCGGCCGCCGGGAAACAGAGAGCTCTTTGGTCCAGCAGCAACCCTCGCCGCCTACTGTCGTACTCTGTGCAATCTGCGCGGCGGGGGTAGGAACATCCTTTTAAGATTTAAATACCACTTTCGGGGAATTCGTTTAAAGGGACGCCCGCCCGCTACGTGACTTTCGCGCCAATTCGGGGTACACTCGAGCGAATTCTGCACGTCGGTTTTGCCCGTGGGCAACGCGGCGTGGTTTTTCATTCATCGTCCTTCCATCCTCCTTTTCTCACTGCTTGTCCTGCTCCCCGAGACACTCAATCGGCGTCCCCGATGCGAGGACGGCGCACCGAGACGTTGGGGTTTGCCTTGGCAGGGATCAGCCGGGGGGAGGGGGAGGAGGGGGGAGTCTCACCTTTGAGGTGTGTGCGAGGAGGAGAGAGGGTCGGCGCGTGCCGCGTTCCTTCCAACGGTCATTTTGTTGCCGTTGCCCCCTCCCCCTTGTCCCACCCCGCCGTGGACGACGCAGCCGGCGCGGCTTCCAGAGCACATTCAGTCCGTTCAGTCCAATGCACGGGGCCCGGGGGGCTCGGACGGGGTGTGAGACAGAGAGAGAGAGAGAGAGAGAGAGAGAGAGAGAGAGAGAGAGAGAGAGAGAGAGAGAGAGAGAGAGAGAGGGAGAGAGAGGGGGGGGGGTGTCGGCACGTGTCACTCAATACGGCTTTATAAATAGGCCGCGGGGGCCTTGTTGTCGCGCTGGAGAATGCTGGATACGACGTCTCTGTCCCTGTCTTTTTCGGGAGATGCCGTGACTTGAATCAGGGCACACTTGAGAGTGTGAGTGAGCCAGCGTGTGTGTGTGTGTGTGCCACCTCAGGTTCTCGTGTCACCTTGCCAGCGGGCACTGTAGTACACTCACTGGATAGTCTCCTCCAGACGAATATAGCTCCGGCGCGCCAGCGTTCCAGCCACGCGACTCCCACGCGTCGAGTGTCTGGACGGCTGTAATAAGTCGCGATGCCGACGCGGTGGGACGGGCGGTCGCGGCAGAGCCTCTCCGAGCGGCGCGGCGTCGCTGGGCGTCGCTCTGTCGGCGGTGTACGAAAAGAGGGGGGCGGGCATGCGGGCCGATGCAGCGGGCTGCGTGCGAGAGTGGCGCCGCTCCCGAGCGCGGCCGCGTCGGCGGTGCGAGTGAGAGGGACGGCGGGCCGCCTTAGTCCGTCGGCCTCAGGTGATAACCTACAAACCGACGCCCCGCCCCGCCCCACCTCACCGCGCCCCTGTGTCATCACTCTTTCTTTAAAACAAAAACACGAAAAAAAATAAAGGTGAAACAAAAATAATTGTGGAATAAAATTTCAAAAATTCAAAGGGTATTTAGTAAAGAATGGCACGCGCGTCGATCCGTCCGAGAAGCTTTACCTTACCGAAGGGTAAAAAAGGCCGACATAGTAAACCTGTCTGTAAAAGAACGAAAGTAATGAGGGCTCGCGCTCGGATATACGATTCCTCTCTCTGGATCGCTAATTGGGTTCGCGCTGCAGCGAGTGGCGTACCGTCTGCAGACCGGCGCGGCGCGCCACCAGGCCGACGGACGGACGGCGGCGTTTGGGCGAGGTTATGGACCGACCGCCGGCATGCCGACGATGATGAACGCGAGCGGGGCGGGGCGGGGCGGGGCGGGGAGCAGCCCGCACACACACCTCGCCCACCTCGCCATTCCAGTTCCCCCAGGAAGGCAGCCTCGACGGTCACGGCAGGCCGGCCGGCCGGGGAGACGCTCGCGGAAAAATGCGGACGGCGGCCACCGCCAACGGCCAGGGCACGGGGCTGCCAGCCCTGCCAGCCCTGCCAGGGGCGGCTGGCATGCCTGCCAAGCACGCCATTGCGAAGAAGGAAGCGGGGTGGACACACGACGCGCACGCACGCGGCCAGAAGAGGCGCGCACGTGCGTGCCGTCACTGCTTCGCTCTGTCTCTCTCGCTCCCCAACGGAGCGCCCCACGAGTGCGAGAGAGACAGAGGCGCTGTTCGGAGACAGGCCAGACAGTCCGCGGCACGGCCCACCCCTTGTACGGCATCGCTGCGAATAGCGCATGCAGTGCAGGCGGTAGGGAAGTCCTGTGGAGGCCGCCACCGGGTGAAGCGAGTCACACAGAAATGGCATGCGATATTGAGGTGGGGTCTGGGTCCTGTTGTTGGGGGAGGGAGACGACCAAAGAGAGAGAGACAGAAACAGAGAGAGGCCCTGCGGCGCGGACCTCACTCGGTGTCTAACGAGGGCCGTGATAGGACGCCGCAACTGGAGTGGAGAGGTCTAGAGGGGTCCACGAGAGAGGTCGCGCAGAGGCCCTTAGCGGCCACACTCCCTACAAAATGTTAACAAAAGATAAAAAAAATTTAGTCCATTTTCTCATCCAGGTGACTGATTTTTAGTCAGTGATGAGCTAAGCTCAAGTTGGGCGTGGCCGGCGGCTTGGCATTGACCTGGCGGTGGTGCTTTTGGCAGTACGGTTACGCGATGCCCCGGCGAACTTCTCCGAAATACATACCGCGGCACTGTACTGGAAGCGGGCTGGAAGTGACGCAACCCGCTCCTTTGTCCGCGGCCCCTTTTCCCGCCCGATTCGCCAAACTCCGAAGCTGCTACTCCACTTCGATCCGAAGTTACGGCGAAGGGGTTATCGACGAGTCAGCCGCGCCCCAGGCGCGCCGGTTATGATGAGTTAGAGTCGCAGGTGGGGCCCGGCCAGCCCACTGTGCAGGGGCGTCCGCGAACCACGTGACCGCACTCCACTGTAAATAGCCCGGCGTGGTGACACAAACTACACAATGTTCAAAAAATTCTCCTTTTTTTTTTTTTTTTTTTTTTTTGAAAGCTTGTTGTGGAAATAAAATTGCCTCCGATTTTCGGAAAATCTGAAAACTTGCAATGTGTGTGTTGCAGGCGCCATGGCGTCAGCCTTCCTGTCGGCCGTCATGGAGGTGGAGAGCTGGCTGCTGTACTCTTGGGTCGCCCCGGAGTGTTCTTGTGAGTGCCAACCCTCTCAGCGTTTATTTTTATTTTGACTTTTATTTTTTACCGTACCAGCATGAGCATTATTCGCCACCGCATAACTACTTTTATTTCATTAAAAAAAAGCCATGTGCTTTGCTCTTTTATTTTATTTTTGTTCATTCCCTTTTGTTTCGTTTCGTTTGTAGTTTAGATTAGACTGTGAGTCATCCTTCACCGGCAGCTGGGACCCCCTTGGTGTTGAACGCGGACCGTAGACGCATTTCTTTCAGATTATTTTGGCAGCCTACAATCCAGGTAAGGAGTGCACTTGTTGCCCATTCAGCTTATCGCAGATCTTTTTTTTAAATATTCTTTTTTTTTTACAAATTTGCGTGTAACCACAACATCTTTATCAGAGCAGAGGTGTCGGAAGTGAAAAAAATAAAAGCCGTAATTTCTGTCGTTACTCCACGCCTCCCGAGACTCTCGGGCGCAGGGGTATCGCCATGTCCCAACGGACAGAATAAGAAACGACAAAAAAGAAGTTTTGTAGAACACCCTTCAGTTGGCATCCCTTTCGCCATGTTTGTCTTTGTCCCACTGCGACTCGCACTCATCTCCTCGCTCTGTCCCCAGCCATGGCGGAGGGCGGCTTCAGGGCGCGCGACATCGGCCTGCGCGCGCAGAAGAAGATCCTGAGCCGCATGGCGTCCAAGAACGTGGCCAAGGTCTTCATCGACGACACCACGTCCAGCCTGCTGGACAACCTGTACCGCCTCGCCAAGAGCTATGTGAGTAGCAGCGTCAAGTTCAATGAGATCGCTTCGCTCGCCTCGCCGGCACTTGAACCCCGTCTGTTTGCAGTCCAACAACAAGAAGGAGGCCGAGAAGGTGGTCAAGAACATCATCAAGGTGGTCATCAAGCTGGCCGTCCTGCACCGCAACGGCCAGTTCAGCCACGAGGAGATGAAGCTCGCCGAGAGATTCAAGGTATGCGAGCAAAGATTTCCCTGTCGCTAACAAATTGTCGCGCCGCGTCGCTGACTCGCTGTCTCCCTTCCAGAGCCGCTTCCACGCCGCGGCCATGGCTACCGTCAGCTTCCACGAGGTGGAGTTCAGCTACGACGTGCACTACCTCCTGGCCGCCCTCAACGACTCGCGCGCCGTGCTGCAGCAGCTCGTCGCCAGCCACCTCACGGACAAGAGCCTCGCGCGCATCGATCACGTGTTCGGCTTCTTCGCCAACCAGCAGTTCCTGGACGCCGTGTTCCGCCGCGACAGCGTGCACCGGGAGCACCTGTCCCGGCTGGTGCACGACATGAACAAGGCCATGGAGGAGGGCAGCATGTGAGCGCGGCGTGGGGTATCTACGCGACGAGTAGCGCCGGCGCGCGGGGTATCTGCGCACTGCCGGGCAGGCAGCGTCGTTCCAAAGAGTTTCATTCGTGGCGCGTCGCCGCGGGAACAGGGCACACACTTTTATTTTATATTTCGTTTAGTCTGTTTTAAAAAAAACGTTTGTTGTAGAATTGTTATAAGGCCGTGGTTCAAGGCCGCGTCGCCAGCTGAGGAAGTGACTAGTCCAAGCTGTTATGCCCCTTGGCAGTAACCAGCAGATCTGTAAATAGTGCCGAGTCTTTTCAGGTTCGAATGTCATAGGTTAATATTTATACAGTTATACTCAAAGTATCCGACTCTCGTTTATTTTCCCAACCTTTCCTACACATACATCTCCTATGGAAGACAAAAAAAAAGTCCGAGAGCTGATTTCGACAGACCCTGTATACGGGTCCAGCCTGTCAAAGGCATAAAAACAGGGAGAGAATGCTTCACTTCGATACCCCGCGCTCCTGATGCAGCGCGCGGAGTATCTACGCAGCCCTGCCGCGTAGGCCAGCGGCCGGCACTCCGGCTGCACGGGCTGCCTGCCCTCTCGATGACAGGGGTCTCGAGGAGGACGATGCGCCGCCGCACTCGTTCTTTGCTGTAGTTCGAGTCGAGAATTCTTGTTCGGCGATCGCTAACGTTCCCACTTCCACTGTGGTCGCTGGTCAGTCGGTTCAGACGCTACCTCCTCGGGGCCAAACCACTTACCCAAACCGCGGCGTGTTGGCCGGGACGGCCCCGCTGCCGCACCCCCTCCGCGCGCCGTAACCAAGCCAAGTGGGTCACTGCATGACCCGCCGACTGACCCTTTGCCCAGCACCCTGTGCCCCCCCTCCCCTCCCCGGCACACTCGTAACTCCAACCGCCCCGCGAATGTCGTTCGGTGTGCCGCCTGCCGCCCGGCTGGGCTGTTCCACGAATGCATCGGGGAACTCAAGAATGCGGTCACTCGTTCCGACGGCGCGTTCTGTGAAGTGAAGCGTCGTCCGCTGGCCGACCGCGGTGACTGATCTGTCCCAAGTGGCGCGGGCCGCCCCAGAGTGGCGGTGCCCCACATCGCGGCGATGACGAGGCGACACGGCCTCCAGGACGCCGTCAAGGCCGCGGCCGCGCGGGCAGACGGCCCGCCGCCGGGGTGACCCGGAAGTGCTGCGTTGAGGAGGGTCCGGCGCCAAATTCGAACGGGGCCGGCCGCCGTCTCGCCGCCTGACTTAGGGGGTCACGGGGGGCGTCCGGACGCGGGGCCCCTGAGGGGGTGGGCGGGGAGGGGGCTCCAATCCGACGGGCCCACTTGGCGCCCCCTGGCCGGCGGCGGCCGGCCCGACAATTTGCCTCCCTATCAATCTGGGCCAAGTGAAACAATGGGACGCCCCCACCCCCTTGCCCGTCGGTGTGATTAGGGCGCCCGTTTGCAGCGCGTGTGTCTGGTCCGCGGCTAATAAGGTCGCACGTGAATTTAAACGGTCTATCTGGAACAAGGCTTGTCTGGCCTCTTGAGAGAAACGCCCTCTTTTCTTTTTATTTTGAATTTTTTTTTCTTTAAAATTGATTTTAAAAAAAATAATAATTTAAAGGAATAGTGTAGAAGTACGCGGGAGCTTATATGTGGTATGTGAGTTGGTGGCATTCGCACGCTCACACCCACACACTCACACACACCCACCACCCGGCACGCGGCAGGGAAGTCCCGGCTGAACTGAGTCACCAACCTCAGGGTTAGACCTTTAGGCCGGCTGCCCTGCTGTGCGGCGGACGTATTTCACGGCTGCCCCATGTTCCTGTGTCCACCGGCGTCGCGGCCACTGTTCCGGCCGCGTCCGAAATGGAAGAAAAATGACCTCCAGCGCGAGCAGTGTGACTTGGACAGGAAGCGACGCCAGGCCCCTCGGACGCAGCGAGGGGGGAGGGTGCCTGCTAGGGTGTCCCACAATATTTCCAAAATGCCTTTTTTGATGAGTGCCGGGGTGAATTTGAAAGATGACACAAAATGAAGAAGATCTGTGTAAAGGAATCGAATTTCGGACAATTAAAAGTGCCCGCGCAACGCGGTTGAAGTTTGTGACGGAGTAGGGTGGGACATGGGGTTACAAAAACAGCCGTAGATAAGCCATTTTTCAACGGATTTCAATTCCGATAACAGCATTGTGTTTGTAAAGAAAACGTCATTCTTTTTTGTAAAAGTGTATTTTCTGTACAACTCAATGCCTATCTTCCAGGGGCACGATTCTTTGCAAAACTTGCTAATTTCAAAGTTTAAAAACCGTTTTTTGACCCACTTTAAGTCATCGGATCTCAAAGAGGGGGAAATATTTAGATTCCGCATGACAAAATACCCAGGAAAATGTAACATTCAGATTTTAATATGCAGTTGCCTACCTCTCAGGGGCAAAATATATGACATTTTAGTGATTTTTCGTGCTTTTTGCGCACTCACAGTGCTTCCATATTTTTTTGAAGGTCATATTTAGGTTCCTGGTCCAAAGTTCACACGATAAGGTACTTTTATGTTTTCAAGATGCGGTTTCAATGATTACTTTAATATTTTATGCTTTGCCCCTAAGAGTTAGGCAATCGCATTTTGAAATCAGAAAAGTTCTTAATCCGATGTATTTTGGTCCAAGGAACATAAATATGACCTTTAAAAAAACATGCAAGCACTTTCGGTGTGCGAAAAATACGACAAATAACTAAAATATCATATTTTTTTGCCCCTGAGAGGTAGGCAACCGCATATTAAAATCTGAATGTTACATTTTCCTGGGTAATTTGTCCTGCGGAATCTAAATATTCCCCCCTCTTTGAGATCCGATGACTTAAAGTGGGTCAAAAACGGTTTTAAACTTTGAAATTAGCAAGTTTTGCAAAGTATCGTGCCCCTGGAAGATAGGCATTGAGTTGTACAGAAAATACGCTTTTACAAAAAAGAATGACGTTTTCTTTACAAACACAATTCTGTTATCGGAATTGAAATCTGTTGAAAAATGGCTTATCTACGGCTGGTTTTGTAACCCCATGTCCCACCCTACTCTGTCGCAAACTTCAACCGCGTTGCGCGGGCACTTTTAATTGTCCGAAATTCAATTGCTTTACACAGATCTTCTTCATTTTGTGTCATCTTTCAAATTCACCCCGGCACTCATCAAAAAAGGCATTTTGGAAATATTGTGGGACACCCTAGTGCCTGCCCTCCAGGAGTTGTCGCAGCTCCGGGCGGAAGCAGTGCAATGGCGGTATAAACTGACCCCTCCCTGGAGTTCAGTGCGACTGAATCTCGCTCACAGAGTACAGTTACGGCGACTCGGAGCTATATTCATTGGCACTAGGCGTTGCAGCCAACAACGTGGGTGTGTTGTGAAGGAGGACTGTGGTCGAAGATAACTCGCTACACACCTTGAGACGTACCCAGATTGATGAGAACGAAATTAATTAGGACGACAGAAACTGGGGCATCTCTCTCTAGTGCTCGCTCTCCCTCTCTCTCTCTGTCTCCGACGTCCAACAAATGACAGATCGGCGCCGAGCCCAGCGATGGCTGCTGTCGGTGGGGCCTAATGCGTCTACGGCCCGCCCCCTCCCCTCGCTGCGGTGGCGTCCGCCGCGCTCGCGTGCGTCTCGACGGCGGCGGGGTCGACTTGGGGGCGCCGCCGGGAGGCAGGACTGACCCCTCCGTTTACACCCACCCACCCACCCACCGCCGGCACCGGCCACAAGCCGCCACGTTCTCCTTTCGCTTTCTTCTTTCCTCAGACAGACCGGCCGCTCCGAATGAGTCTTCAGACTGATCAGTCGTTTTCGTCGCTATGTCCCTTCCGCACTCACGGAGCGTCCCGCGCAGGTGCGAGAGAGACAGAGCGACGAAAACGACTCTCGGAACCAGTCTGGCCGGCCCTTTGTGCAGGCTTTATAGGCCCATCGGGTCACAGGCAGCCATAGGCGCGGCGATAGTAGTGTGAACGTAACGGCCGCCAGAGACATGATCCATCACGACTGCCAGCCCCCCGGGGTGGGGTGGGGTGGGGGTGCGAGAGAGAGGGCAGAGGGCTCTCGATCGGCGAGGCGTTGTTATTGGGCTGCTTACGCCCCTCCAGGCCCCCGGCCGTCCCGGCCCCCTTCATCCTGGCCGTGACTCCGTCGCCGTCCTCCGCTCGTCTTCGCGTGCGCGTCGCGCGCGTGCTCGGCGCCCCGCGGTGGGCGTGGCTGCCGTTTCATTCCAAACAGTCTCTGTCTCTCTCGCACCCGCGCGGGACGGCCCCCGGGTGCGAGAGAGACAGAGAGCGCTGCTGTTGGGCGTCTCTCGCCGCGGGATTCCCTCCGTCTACGCGGACATCTTTCCGTCGTTTCGCCGCAGTCTCGGGGCGCGATGGCGTAGAGTGACGGCCGACCGGTCTCCACCGCGCGGGCAAGTCTCTGCGCTGCTGTGTCTGGGAGTCACTGAACCCGCTGGGGCGCACACACTGTATTTATGACGTCATTCGCCGCGTGCTTCCTGAACCCGCCCCACTGATGATAGTGGCGCCGCTGGTTCCGAACGCAATCGCGGTGGTCTCGACGGCTTTCCTTGGCTTTGCTGGTTTGCTGGTCGGTGGACTTCCCCCCAAAGCGCCTTGGCCTGCCTCCCACCTCGGCCGGCCAAATTTACATGCTGGCCCGTTATTCACCGGGTGATGCGTGGCAGCACGGCGCGGTGCCGTGCCAGCCCGCCCGCACCAAATAACGTGTTTTTGCCTTATTTTTTATCGCCCTGGCCGACCGGCCGACTTGGCCGACTTGGGGTGGCGGGGGGCGCAACCCGGCGGCCCTTCTTGGGGGCGTCCTGGCCTCTTCTAAACCCCGTATGGCAAACAGTAAAAATTAGAGAATTTCAGGTTTCGGGCTCGTCTAGCCAAGGTGAAAAAATTTAGCTCCGGCCTCTAAACCGGACTGACGAACATATTTGAAGCAGAGTTACAGTTAGCGAGTAATTTATTGGTGTGTCGAGTGCTCCTTTTTACCCTTACCCTATACTGCGATTCAGGATGGAAGGCGGCTCGGCAATTTTTGTCGCCTTGCTACGCCTCCCCAGCTACCGCAGCAACATTTCTGACCTGGCCCGTCCTGGACCCATCGACACCGACCCCCGAGCCCCGCCCCATTGTGCGGGTGGCGAGCGACCCTCGCAGTCGGACAAAAGGCCAAGGAATAATAATTAGCTCCTAACTGCGGGACCAAATCGCAACTTGAAATTTGGAACAGGTATTGAAGCTGACACGTGTTTTAAAATGTTCATACAATTTTATAGATTTTTGTGAAAACGACATGTCGCTACGACAATTTTAAGCGAAGACCATCCCAAATTTGGGTCAACGAAAAATAATGGCACAAGTTTCAATTTTTTTTTAAACCGAGTCAGTTTTTTCGTGTGGGTCCAAATATGCGTTCAGTTTGTAGAAATTTTACCAATTTCAAGTTACAATATGAGACTTTTCCACGGTCATTATAAATGCAAAGGGACAATAGGTGGGTCTCTCGACCCACGCCACCTTCACGCGGACCTCGGGCCACATGCAGGTAGTCGGCTGTCATCTACCACCGCCACAACGCCAGCCGCCTTCCATCCTGAATCGCAGTGTAGTCTGCCGCGGGTAACCTGAAGGAGGGCGAGTTGTCTGCGCTGCCCCTGCTCAACTAGATGTTGGTCGTCTTGGAGTCCCTAGTCCCTCTCCCCGCCCGGCGGCGCCCTGCTCCACCCCAACGCGCCGCCACCGCCCCCCCTCCCCCCCCTCCCCACCCCGGCCCGCACAACAGCACACAGGTGAAGCACGCGCGGCCCAGTCGCACCCCGGCCGTCGCGGCTCCAAGCAGGGCAGGCGGACTCCGACTCGGCTCCGCTCCGAACGCGCGCCCGCTCGGCTCGGCTCGGCTCGGCTCGGCTCGGCTCGGCTCGGCTCGGCTCGGCTCGGCTCGAATCGCACAACACAAACAGAGCCATCTCCGCGGCGACATTCTGGCGAGGGATGTCCAGCGATGTCAAGTGAGTGATGTGACGCCCCACCTCGTCCACGGCGCTGCCATGACGGCGACCAGGATGCACCCGCCGCCGCCGAGGCCCAGGATTCTCCGCACCGCTCCCGACGGCCGCCAAGACCGCCATGCCAGCGCACACGACTGGTAAGCAAGAGATAAACACGCACGGACTGAAACGAAAAAAAAAATAAAAAAAATAGGGTCGCTCCTGCGAGTGTTCGAACCCGGGGCGGCGCGGAACGACTCGAATAACAAAGACGGTGCGGGAGGCCGGTAGCTCGCCGAACACCTCCCCGGCCGCGGAGGAGGGAGGGAGGGAAGCGGTGCCGCTATCTGTGATCGCCTCGGCCCCCCGGCGGCGCGCTGCAGTGCTGCAGGGCCTCGAAGCACGTGTCGGGGAATCCCATTGATAAACCAACCGCCAGAGCGAACGCCACTCGAACGGCGCGCCAGTGTTCCGGCCGGACAGGGAATTCCATAAGCCACGCCGTCTCATTTGCATACTGGCGCCACCTAAAACTCTCACTCTTATTCCCTTTACGCGGAGGGGTGGCGCTTGGCGGAGGGGCTTAGGGGGTTCTCCTAGCACGTATGTTAGCGCGAACGTGAGTGTGAGTGTGTGTGTGTGCGCGCGCGCGGCTGCATGAATTTCACATTAAAAGGGGCTATCCGTGGGAACAAAGGCAGTGGGGGCCTAAGTCTGTCAACAGGATCGCATCGCTCGGGGGGAGGGAGGGGGTTAAAGCGGGCAGTAAAAACGAGCGCCATGATAAAGCGGGTCTAGTCGCCACTGTGAGAGAATGCGTTCTGTCGCACTTCATTGTTGTTGTCTTCTTTTCTTGTTTCTCTGCTGCTGTTGGCCAGCCAGCTGCACGGGGTGTGAAGACACGTCTGTCCTCGTTTAAAATTGACTGTCTTCGATTGCCCTTGGCACGCTCAGATCCGACCACACAGGCTGCCAAAAAAAAGTAGGAAGAAGAAGAAGCGGAAAAAAGATGAATTGTTAAAAAAATAAAAACAAAATACAGATGATTTGAAAAAATTGGGCCGGCGCTCAGCGTGTACTGTCGTACCCTTGCCGAGACCGGAACCGTGAAAATTACCTGGGGGTTGGCGGCGCCCCTGCCGTCCCTGCCGCCCCTGCCACCCTCCACCGCCTCTCCAGACATTACAACCCCTCCCACCACCCACCACCCTGGCCGGCCGCGAGCGATTCCCAGGTGTCTCTGTCTCTCTCGCACCCGTGCGGGACGCCCCGCGAGTGCGAGAGAGACAGAGCGATGTGCTTTTCGGAATCGGCGCCCAGGCCCGCCTTGGCCACGCACCTTGCGTGGAGGTAAAGGCGTCCCAACTGCGCCGAGCCACGATGGCGACAACCGCTGCTTTCACCGTGAAAGCCGAAAAGCTCGAAAGCTATCTCTTTATTTCGGGGAAAACGGCGACTCAAAACGGCTGCGTCGTCATCGTAATCCAGTTTTCACGACCGATCGGAAGAGTAAAATCGCGGGAAATATGTTTCCATCCTGGGCGTCCTCAATACAGCCCCGGCTCGGTTGGCATGCAAGAGGAATGCGCCGAATCTATTAGGCTGCTGGTCTTCGCACACGCTCCGTGTTTGCCGGGGCCGAGGCCCGGCCGTGTGTACAGGGTAAGGAATTCAGGCCGTGTGCACGCCAAATTCACCCTCCGTATGAGGGCTGCGAAAGGCTGCCGAAAACTGAGTGGAACAGTCATATAAATGGCCTCGGACATTTTCCTCAACCTCACAAAATACCTCTTTAAAAAAAAATTAAAATAATGTTGAGGTTATAAATTTTTTAATCGCGATTATTAGACATTTTCCTGCTTTTTAATAATTTTTAGGGATGTCGCTTTTTTTGGCGGGATCCGCCTCCTTGCTTCGCAAACTACTGTCCCCGGCGTCGGCGCGGTCGCTACGGAAAAGTGAAAGCGCGACAACGCGGCCGGATCGAGACCTCCGCCATCCCGCGGCACGCGACCGAGGGATGGAGAGAGAGAGAGAGAGAGAGAGAGAGAGAGAGAGAGAGAGAGAGAGAGAGAGAGAGAGAGAGAGAGAGAGAGAAAGAGAGAAAGAGAAAGAGAGAGCACTGCCGGCCGGCTCGCTGCAGCAGTAGCCCCGAAGCCGCTGCTCCGATTGCTCCAATTGCGCCGCATATAGTATACGAATTGCGCAGACACCGGTTGCATGCGGTTGCATGTCGGCCGCCTGGGCGAAACGGAATAACGAAACGGGTGCAAGGCCCCTATCCGCCGGGCAAGGGTATCAGCGTGAGAGTGTGTGTACAGGACAGGGACGTACAGTAGGACAAAAATGTTGGGAAAACCCAAACACGGTCCAGTTTTATTTTTACTTTTTTAAGCGAAAATTTATATGAGTATGTAGTGCAGGCGGTGACTAAGTTTCTGAGAAGTGATGGCTTCATCGTCCCGGCCGCGTGGACGTGTCGTGCTGCAGGGGGTGGGTGACCATGAAGCGGGCGGCCGCGTCCGCAGCGCCGCCCATCGCGTCACCGGCGGGCCCTCGCCCACATTACCGACAGAGACAAACACGCGTGGACACCATCGATTCCGCGGCCATCCTATCGAACGCCGGCGCCGCGTCGCTATGTGGGTCAGCCGCAAACGGTTCGCCCGCGAGGGTCAGCGCGGGGTGGTCAGTTCGCGCGGGGCGAGGGGGGGGGGTCAAGGTGAGGGGAGGAGGGTCGCGGGGGAGGTGCTGATGAAAATCGCTTTTCGTGGACCTTGCTGCGCCTGCGATGGCGAACATCGAGAGTGAGTTGGCAGCGGGCAACGCTGTTTACCGTGGTGTCGGTCTGCATCACATGCAGCAGCACCGCGGGGTGCTTTGTGACGGCCGGGCACTTCTTTACTCGGCGGCCGTGACTTCACGCGATGCAGTAGGGTGGCCCCGGCTGTTGCAGAGAAATCTCGTTCTTGTGACCAAGGAATTTTCGGCTCCGCTCGTGGAAAAGACAGTGCCGTGGGTTCGAACGCAGCGCCGTGGAGGTGGCGCTACTAGGAATACAAGCCTCGGCGACTTGTCAACACCCCAAGGAGATTGAAATCGCTGCGATGCAATTGCCGCGACGATTCAGACCCCTCGTCTGGCGTCTGGCTGCCGGCCGGTAGGGCGGCCAGTCCAGGCAGGCAGTCCAGGGGTGAGCGGCCCGCCGGCCGTGCCCACTGTGCGGCCGGGCCTTGGACACGGCCCACGCCGTCTTGAGGATCGATCCGAGCCGCTCGGACCTCCACGCCGACGCCGGCCTGCTCAGAAAACCATCCGCGTTGAATCAGAGCGCGGAACAAAATGGTTGTGATAATTTTGTTTTTCCTGATTCGCACGTTGCCTCGTGGCGATGTCCTGGAGTCTGGAGTCGGCTGGAGGTCCTGCAGCCACCGCGGTAAAGGCAAACTGGACAAACAGAAGCGACAACAAAACAAAAGAGCGCTGCTTGTCGTTGCGCAATCCATGCCTCAACCCGCTGAGTCACCGAAGGGGTGTCCTGCAAGAATTACCCCGCTAAACGCTCCTGAAGGGCTGGACGAGTGCCCCCTGGGGGGCGCGGGGCAATACCCTGTGGACTCCCCCCCCCCCACCGCCGCCGCCACGCCACATGACGTGACTGACCGGAAAGGGCAGCTCTCCAAAAGACCGCGAAACGCGATAAAGACCTCGCCTTTGTCCGATTGTTCCATTTTTAAAGAGAAAGAGCCCCCCGCGCGCGCGGTCCTCTATCTTTCTCTATCCTTTCGCTGGGGGGAAAGAGAACACTTCAGGCATCGTTCGTTTTCTAGAGAGAGACGCGACGCGGTTCGTGTGTTCCCACATCCCCACCACTTACACTGCACACCTTGGGGTTACCTCGCCTCCTTGTCGCACCTGTGCGGGCGGCCCGGCTAGCGGGTCGACACGGTTCAACAACCACCCTGTTTCTGTTTATAAACGCACCCCCACCCCCCACTGCATTCCTACCCCGTGCGCACACACGCCTCACGTTTGCCTTGTTTTCAGGTACACCGCAAGAATAAACGTCTGACATTTTCTAGCATTTATTTTTTTAAAAATCAGTCTTGACCAGACTTACTCTTGACTAGTAAGAACATCAACAAGTATAATAATTCTGAATTTTTAAACTCGAAAACGAAAACAAAAGCAGTCAAAAAAACCGTCTGGTTCCGGTCTGCAGTGTAGGCGCGCGGGGAACGCGGTCAAGCGGCGAGGGTTGCGGTGGTCAGGCAAACGACCGGGGAAGACCGGAAGTAAAACAAGTGGGCCGCTGTCCCTTTCGCATCGCAACCCTGAGAGAGAGAGAGAGAGAGAGAGAGAGAGAGAGAGAGAGAGAGAGAGAGAGAGAGAGAGAGAGAGAGAGAGAGAGCGCTACTCCCCCGGCTAGCGTGCGTCCGTGTCCCATTGGTCCGCCATGCGGGGGGCGCGGGGTCAGGGAGTCACGGAGCAGACAAACTCATCATCGCAGTGGCGGCGCGATCCACCGGATAAGACTTTAAGTTCGGGGCGCGGGGCCGTAGAAGAAGGCCGTAACTGTGGGGGAAGTCCCGCTCAGTCAGGGCGCTTTTCCCCAGAAGGTGCCGTGCTGCAGTAAAGGCAGACCGGCTTCCTGAGTTTCAGAGCCCTCCTGTCTCTCTTGGAACGCCCCGCCAGCGCGACAGAGACAGAACGCTCGCTGACCGGCGATGTTGGGGCCGCAGGTAGGCGAGGCATGCTGCTGGTGCTGCTGGTGCTGCTGGTGCCCGTGCTCGCCAACTACCCCCTCTTCGATGTGGCCACACGGATGCGCGTGCTGCTGGTGCCGCGCGACGCCGCCGTGGGCTCCGTCATCTACCGCCTGCGCGCCACCGACTCGGACTTCGACTACCCGCTGCACTTCGACGTCGGCGGCGATGGAGGTACGAACCAACAGCAGCGCGCCCGGCCAATGCTGCGCTGCGGGACAGCCAACAACAATGCTTTAAAATTTAAAAAAAAAAAAAATAAATAAAAAAAAATTGTGTTTTAAAATTATTATTTTTTTAAATAATATATTAAGGACAATAAAAAAAAACTTAGTACAACAATGCTTTAAAATTTTAAAAAATCTCTCTGACTGTTGGCAGCCCCGGGCGCCCAGGTGTCCGTGGTGCGGCTGGACAACCTGCCCTGCACGCGCAACATGTCGTACTGCCAGGCCAACGTGGTGCTGGCGCGGCGCCTGGACCCGGGCAGGGTGTACGACGTCCGCCTGCGTGTCCGGGACTCCCGCGGCGACGCCACCTCCATCGACGCCATCGTGCAGCTGGGCAACAACACGACGCCCATGGACTCGACGTTCCCGCGCAGGCCGGCGCTCATCATGGTGCCCGAGGACACCAAGCCGGGCACCGAGCTGGAGTACGTCATCGTGCGCAAGAACCCGCGCAACAGCAGGCACGCCATCGTCGAGCTGTGGGTGAGTCGCACTCCAGGACGGGGCCGACCGCCATGTTTCCATTAACAAGGACCCCCACCCCCGCAAAAAAAAAAAAAAAATCTGCAAGGGCCTGGTCCTCCGTGGTGACTCTCTTGTTCGCGCAGGGGTCGCCGCTGTTCACGCTGGCGCAACGACTGAGCTCGCGGACCGAGACCAACGCGAGCATCATCCTGGCCGGGCCCCTGGACTACGAGACGCAGGCCATGTACACCCTGGACCTGTACGCCCTGGTGAGCCCCCACTCGGACTATGCCAATAAGATGAATTTATTTTTGTTGACGGCGGATGTTTCTTTTGTGACGCAGGACCCGTTCGTGGAGCCCGGCCAGGACACGCGCAACATCGCCGGCTTCCAGGTGGCCGTGGTCGTGGTGGACGTGCAGGACACGCCACCCGAGTTCCTCGAGGCGCCGCCCGTCACGCAGCTCGACCCCCACCTCAAAGTGGTGCGTCCTGGCGCCGCAGAGCGCCGCAGTGCGCGTCAGACGACGGCAGAACGTCAACTAAACCGTGTCGTCGTTGTTGCTTGGCGCAGGGAGACGAGGTGGTCCGCGTCCGGGCCGAGGACGGCGATAAGGGCAAGCCGCGGCAGATCCGCTACGGACTGGTGTCCGAGGGCAGCCCCTTCACCACCTTCTTCACCGTGGACGAGCGCACCGGTGAGTCCCGGACCGGAAGTCCAGGTCCGGAAGTGGCGTGCGCCGCGGTTAAATCTCAACGAGCTCATCGTACGTTCGCAGTTAGGCAAGACGGATAACGCGAGGGGGTCGAGGGGGGCTGAGTGCTCCGAAACGGTTAATTACCTCGTCACGGCCCCCACCCCTCCCCTAGGCCGGCCTCGGCCATCACTTTCCCCGAGGCCTATCCAAGGGGCCGAGATCGGGATCGCCGCGGCCATTACACCTCGCGCCACGTGGGGGCCTCGCCCCTCGCCCGGCCTGGGGAAACCAGGGCGGGTCCATCCGAGTCCTTGCTGTAGTCGAACGCCGTGGAAAGAACCTCATCTTTCTCCAAAGCACGGACAGTCGCGAAGTGAACGCCGGACTATTAACGCGCATGACGGGCCGTTAATTCTGCACTACTGTAACGACCCTTCCGTCGGTTCCGGCCTCTTCAAAACGACGCGCATGCAAATCGCTCTGCGGGGGGCTTTGTCAGCGGGACTTGACGGGGTTTAGAGGGTTCAGGGGGCACCGCCGCCTCAACCGTAGTGGCGGAGGGGGTGGGTTGTTGACCCTCGCAACGCCGCGGCGTCCAGCCGCATTAGAATGCAACGGGGCCACGCCGCAGGGGGGAAGGAGGGGGAGATGTACCGATACGCTGCGGTCAGCACTGCCCCCCGCCCCCGCCCTGGAAACACCACCTCTTGAGACGCAAGACGGCTGCCCACCTCTCATACACCCCACCCCTACCCCACCCACGGCGACTACTTATAGCTGCCGCCCAGACTTGGACTCCCCCGAGGCGTGTCCGAGCGGCCGCCGTCGTGCTTGTTTTGCTGGGCGAATAAAAAAGTAAAAACCTAACAAAAGCCATCGCCGTTCTGGAAAAATAAAGCAGGCATCGTTCCCACGCTTGCCGGCGCTTTGATTTTTTTTTTTCTTGCGGTGTAGGGTCCGTGACGCTGGCCAGGCCGCTGCCGGAGCTCATGTCCATCGCGCGGCCGCAGCAACCCATCCTGCTGACGGTCATGGCGGAGGAGGTTCGCACCAACGTGGCCGAGCCCCCCGCCATGGCCTCCACCGTCACCCTGGCCCTGCTGCTGGGGCCGGCGGCCAACTCGCCGCCCTACTTCGACCACCCGAGGTACACTGCGAAAAACAAACGCTGCCCCACAAAGCGATTGAGTCTTAGATTTCGTTAAAAAGGGGCTGAAACCCGTTCCAGCTACGTGAGCCGCATCGCGGAGAACAGCCCCCAGGGCGCGCCGCTAGTGTTCGGCGAGCCGTTCACGACGGTGGTCCGCGACGACGACCAGGGCAAGAACGGCGTGTTCTCGCTCTCGCTGGACAACAACAACGGCACCTTCGAGGTGCTGCCCGGGGTGGCGGAGCAGCGCGCCACCTTCGTGCTTCACGTTCGCAGCGCCATGCTGCTGGACTACGAGATCAACAAGGTGCTGAGCTTCAAGGTGGTGGCGCGGGAGCTGACCCCGGACTCGGCGCTCTCCGCCACTGCCG
This sequence comes from Stenchaetothrips biformis, assembly GCA_030522485.1. NCBI lineage: Eukaryota > Metazoa > Arthropoda > Insecta > Thysanoptera > Thripidae > Stenchaetothrips > Stenchaetothrips biformis. Next base: position 2,896,137 of record CM060100.1, read on the forward strand.
ACGTGATGGTGTTCGTGGAGGACGTGAACGACAACCCGCCGCGCTTCCTGGAGGCCGAGTACCGCGCCACCATCCCCGAGAACGTGACGGCGGGCGTGCGCATCGCGCAGGTGCAGGCCACGGACGTGGACACGGGGGAGTTCGGCCACGTGCGCTACACCGCCATCCTGGGCCGCGTCAACGCGTCGCTGGCGCTCGATCCCGAGACGGGGGTCATCACCGTGTCCAAGGACAAGCACGACTTCGACCGCGAGGTGGCGCCGGAGTTCCGCGTGGACGTGGAGGCGCGCGACGAGGACGGCGCCGGCCTCCGGTCCACTGTGCCGCTCATCATCCGTGTCCTGGACGTCAACGACGAGACGCCCAAGTTCGTCCGCGAGCCCTACGAGCTGATCCTCGCCAACGACCGCGCCTCCTTCTCGTCGCCGGCCTTCCTGCAGGCCACCGACGCGGACGCGGAGCCCCCCAACAACCAGGTCGGCCACCTCGCCCGAACCTAACTTGATTTATTTCTTCTTCATTTCGGTCGCTGACTTAATTGATTGCTACTCAGGTTCGCTACGAGATTCTCAGCGGCAACCGCGGGGAGCACTTTGCCCTGGACAGGGAGACGGGGGAGTTCACCGTCAAGACTCCACTCAGCGCCAGCGAGTCCGTCATCACCGTCAACGTCCGCGCATACGACCTCGGTACTAACTTCATTCTTCATCCAACCGCGACTTCAGTTTCAAGCTCTTCACCTTTTGGTTGTCTACCTCGCAGGCGTTCCCCTGCGCTGGACTCACGGCATGGTGCGCGTCTACCCCCCGGAGACACGCACCCGCACCATGGTGTTCATCGTGCCCGGCGTGAACCCGGACCCCAAGGCCACGGAGGAGACGCTCAGTTCCCTGACGGGCGGCAGCGTCACCATCAAGGACATCCGGCCGTACGACGGCGAGGACATGCCGGGGTCGCCGCCGGGACCCAAGTGAGTGTGACCTGCATTAGCCCGGTACACAGTGGGCCAAGACCGGCACCGGTGTCCTGGACCTGCAGATGCCCCAGGCACTTGATCGGGTGCCTCGTGATTGCAGGAGCCAGGTGACCGCTACGGTGCTGTACAACACCCAGTCCGTGGTGGACGTGGCCAGCCTGGAGAAGCGGCTCAAGGGCAACAGGACAGCCATCATGATCGGGGAAAACGTGGTGAAAGTGAGTCTTCCATTCCGAAGGCAGCTGGGCGAAAAAAGGTAGCCTTGTCATGTTAAATTTTTTTTTTTTTTTCAGGAGTACCGCGCGGACAGCGGCAACGTGCTGTTCTGGGTGCTCATCTTCTTCGCCGTGCTGTTCGCCCTGGCGCTGCTGGCCGCGCTGCTGTGCTGCTTCTGCCACGGCTGCCCCTACTACGCGGGCCACAGGTGGGCTGCAGTGAGGTTGCCGGCAGCGCCATCTAGCGGCGCCAGCCCCAGGCTCGGCCCGCCGCCCGCGGCCGTCCCAGTGTCGTGGTGTGTCGCTAAAGGTTTCCTTTGCCCCTCCAGGAAGGGGTCCCGCGTGCACTCCGCCGAGAACGTGCAGCTGGTGATGCACGAGCAGGCCGCCGGGGCGGACAAGGGAGTGCAAGGTGAGCGTGGCGCTGTCTGACCGAGGTGGCGGGTTCGAGTACCCGCTAACCGTTTCTGTTGGTGCGCAGCAGGTTGGATGAACCGCCGCCAAGAGGCGTGGAGTGCGAGCGGCAGCGGCCGCGGGCCGGCGGCCGGACACGGTGGCTACCGCGGCGGCCCCGTCGAGTCCACCGTGCCGGGGCCACGGCTCGTCCTGGAGCCCGCGTCCCTGCACGGCTCGCTCAGGGGGTCCTTGCGGGGCTCCAGGCCCAACTCGTCGAAGCACCCCGTCAAGGTGATGCCCCTGGACGCCGCAGCGCTGCAGCACGGCCACCAGGCCCTGTACGTGGAAGACGTCGACGGCGGCGAGTACCGCGTGCTGGACCCTGCGCGCATCCTGGTGGCACAGCCCATGCAGCGCGGGCAGCACGCTGGACCCTCGCCAGCGCGCTCCAGGGTGCACGACGGCCACCTGCCGGGCCACCCCACCGACGACCCGGACACGGACTCGCTCCGGAGGCACGAGAGGGACAGGGGCTCGGACCAGGCCGACGACGAGGACTACAACGGGTATGTGTCTGCCGCTCTGCCTTGTTGCACTGGGTGGAGCCGGATAACTAACTGACTTTGCCGTGTGCCTCAGCCGCGCGGCTCGGCAGCCGCTGTTCCTCCGCGAGGGCGGCGCCGAGATCCTCCGCCTGGTCACGCAAGGCGGCGGCCATCCGGGAGGCGGTGGCGGCGGCGGCGACGTCAACATCGCCGTGAACCAGGCGCCACCGCAGCAGCAGCAGCAAAACAGAGAGCTGCGGCCGTACACCCACGTCGAGGAGATGCAGCAGCAGCAGCCGCAGCAGCCGCAAGGCAAGGACATCATCATGAGGCGCTTCATGGAGGACCAGGAGCAGCAAGCGTCGGACGGACTCAACAGCAGCTACCACGACATGCTCCTAGGACAGGTACGGATAAGCATGAACAAGTTCGGTGGGGAGGTTATTCGGTCATGACTAAACCAGGATTTATCTTTGCCAGGTGGCCGGGCTGAACGCGTTGCACAGCCTGAGCCAGGCCTCGCTGGTGCAGCAGTACCTGGACCAGCAGCGTGACGCGGGCCGCGGCAGCTCCTTGCTGCACCGCTTCCTGGCCGAGGAGGGCCGTCGGAACGCCGAGGCCCGGCAGCGCATCATGGCGGCGCTCGACCTCCAGGTAAGCGCTGCGTCGTGATCCTCGCTAGCTAACACCGCGCGGCCGTGGGGTGTTGCTGCAAGTCGTCATGCGCGTCGTGCTGTGCCTTCAGGACACCCAGAGCCTGCCGCCCGGGCCGCTGCTCACCACGGCGGCCGCCACGCAGACCGACGTGGACTCGGCCACGCAGACCGAGCCGCTGCACCTGCGACCGCCGCGGCGCGAGGTGCGGTCCGACAACGACTCGCTGTCCTCGCTGTCGGACGACGACGACCTGGACCGCGGGGGCCGCCGTCGGGGAGGTCGCGGGGACAGCGGCGCGTACAGCGACCGCGAGGAGCGCGGGGGCGGCCCGCGACGCCGTACTGCCTACCGCCGCTCGCACCAGCGCTACCGCCGTTACCGCCGCCGCAAGGACCTGCTCCGGCACAACATCAAGACGCCCATCCTGGAGGAGAACGAGAGCTCGTTCGAGGCGGCCGACCTGGTGCGGGCGCGCGCGCGCGTGGCGCACGTGGACCACTTCAGCCAGACGGACAGCCACGCGCAGGTGCAGGTCAACTCGTTCGAGCTGGAGCCCATCAAGAGCCTCGTCAGCGTGTGCGTCGGCGACTCGGAGGGCTCGCCGGTGGAGCACACTCAGGTGCGTCGCGCGCATTGAAGGCTGACTTGCTTGTTGCTGTTGAGTGGACGAGTCATCTCGGTGTTTCTCTTCCAGGACGCCGCAGCGGACTACTACGAGGCCGACTCCCTCGACGGCCAGCTCGAGGCCGACGCGGCCTTCCAAGGCGCGGTGGCCGAGGCGGTGGCCGAGGCGCTGCATGAGCGAACGCACCCCGCCAGCTACTTGGACTCGGGCTACTTCGACATGGCGGCGCTGTCTGCCGTGAAGGACGCCGTGGCCGAGGCCGTGCGCGAGCTGGCCAACGAGAAGCCGTCTTCGCGCAGTCCTAGTCGCAGTCCACAGCCCAGTCCCGGCCACGGCGCGGCCTCCCTCCAAATGGACGAGCTTCGACCGCCGTCGTCGCGCCCCAGCCGCTCGCGAGAGGGCCGCGAGGACGCCGCCAGCCCCGGTGGACCCAGCCGCAGTCGCAGTCGGGCGGAGTCCGAGGGCCGCGGTCTCCTCGGCCACGACATGCAGAAGGCGGAGGACGCCGCCGTCCGCGGCCGCAGTCGGTCCACGGACGCGCGGCCCGGCGGGGCGGGGCGCCGCGACGCCAACACGAGGCTGGACACGCGGGGCGCAGGCCACCGGTACGTGCGCGGGGAGACCTACATGAGCCACTACAAGAAGAAGCGCGAGGAACGGGAGCGCGAGCGGCGGAAGGCGGAGCAGGAGGCCGCGGCGCTACCCCGCGCCGCCGTGGCAGGACGCCGCGTCGCGGACCCCGCCGCCGCCTCCTCCCGCGAGCCAACAGCCCAGCAGCGGCCCACGCCCAGGACCAACCGCGCCACCGAGGCGCGCCGTGCCAGGGCCGCCGACACGATCCGGCGCCTGGACGCCGAGGCCGTCAGCAAGGCCGACGAGGAGCGCGCCAAGGCGTCCAAGGCGGGGCAGCGGTCGGAGCCGCGCAAGACTTACATCGACCAGCCCAGGCCGCACATCGACGACGTGGGCCGCAGCGCCATCTTCCAGGTCAGCATGACTCAAACACAGGAGTTTCCCCCTTTTACAGGAGAAGAGTATTATTCCAGGGAGCTTTCTTTGGCCAGTGGCCCACCCCTTCGACGCCTGTCGTGCAGGGATAAGGAACTTTTTGATTTTTGAACTACTTACTTCTCGCGACGCTTACTTCCTGACAATGAGCGCAAACCCTGATACGAACTCGCGCCTTACAACACACTCATACACTGCACTGTGACATGGCCTTGTCCGTGCGTGTAGACGATCGCGGGGAGTCACGTTGGCGGCGAGAGCAGCCGCAGCAGCGTCTCCATGGCCTGCCTGTTCGAGAACGGGTGAACGCGCCGCCGCGTCCTGGAGGCCCTGCAAGTCCTGGAGGAACCCCGCTGGGGTACGCCGATGGCGGGCTTGACACGTGAAACGGAGGTGGCCCGGTGGTAGGTCCACTGTAGACCCACCAGTAGCCCCACACCCACACACTCACACCTAGCATGTCCTGCAGTCCAGTCCTTGTCACAGTCACTTCGGGTTGGTCCAGGACCTGCAGGTCCGATACACGCCCCACATCCGCCCAACGTGGACGTCAAAATTACACTAAAAATCTAACACCATCTTGGCACGAATGCGGGTCACGTGTTTTTGCGAACGGCATCGTCGGGGAGGTGCATCGCCATCGCTACATGACGTCATCGGCGTGTTGCAGGACACGGGGCGCCGCATCCCGCTGACCGAGGTGGCGCGGCGCGTCAGCGACGAGGACACGATCCGGCGCCTGCACGAGGAGGGCGTGCTCTCCGTGGTGGCCGTCGACCGCGCGGACCGGCAGCCCGCCGACAAGGGCGGCGCCTTCGACGACGACCTGGACTCGGGCATCGTCATGTCCTCGCTGCAGCGCGGCGCAGGCGGCGCAGGCGGCGGCGCGGCCCCGGGACGCAAGCGGAACCAGCAGATGACGGAGAAGAGAAGCATCTTCACCATCGCCTACGACGAGATGCACACCCAGCACATCCGGGCGGACAGCACGACGCCGCCGCACTGAGCGGCAGGCCGGCTGGGGCACTTTGAGGGATAGTTTGCATGCTAGTGGGCGGCGAGGGGCGCGGTGGGCGGACGCGCGACGCTTCGCCGCCACCGCGAGGGAGAGGGAGAGAGACGGCGGCGGCGTGCGGAGGTGAGGTGAAGGGCGAAAGCACCGCGCACCGAGCTCCGTGCGCCACCTCCTGGCCCCCTATGAGCTCCTGCTCCCTGTCTGTTGGCGCGCACGGGCAAGGGCGCTGACGTCACCCAATCTCAATCTGAATCGCAGTCTCAAAATCGTCAGCGGGTTGAGGGAGGACTGGTCGACCGCGGCCGCGCAGCGAGCGCAGAGGGTCCGAGGGAAGGCCGATGACGTCACGGTCAGACCGATTCGAATGTATGCAAATTTGGAATTATGGTTAATACTAATATTTATATTTGCTGGTACAGCTCAATTTTGTTTATACTGTTCAGTTAACCAGATGGACGAGGATGATGCTGACTGAGCTTCCTTAACACCCCATTTTAAATCAGGGACCGTATCCGAACTGGGTGACCAAATCTATGCTAAGCCCCACGTTCCTATGAATGAATTGAAGATGGGACCTACAGCAAGTGATCTACTACCTCCACTCACATTGGTCGCACAGTTTGGGTGTGGCCCCTGATGTCTCTTTTTTATACCATGCTACTTGTAGTGTTACCTGTATACCTTGTTAATATACTATGTTCACTGCCAATCCTTTTTGTATCAGATAACACTAATTGAAATAAATTCCAGAATCCCAATGGAGTGTGAGAATTTTTGTTACTAGCCCTACATTCTACAATGATTTGTGATACTTAAGTGAAGCAGAGGAAAAAAGTGACACAACAAAAGGAATTGCAAATTTGGTCTTGGATTTTATTAACCATGAAGTTTTTCAATTTTACATTTGTTTAGAGTTTGTCAAAAATTCGTAGAAGGCAAAACATCAAGAAAATTCTCATAATGGCAGTTTTCCGCTAGCTGGTTCAGATCTAAGTCCATTTTATGAAATCTAGCACAATTCATAAAGTAATATAAACATGCAAATGTCTCACTGGTGCATGCAAAACTAATACCAGATAATATTTAACAATAACAACATTTGTTATATATTCTGCATAAGTTTAAGATAATTACTGAAATTATCCATGTAAAGAATACAAACGAGGGGTGCCTAAAACAAACACATTGAAGCACATGTGATACTAAAACAAGAAATTACAACATAACACCGGAAGGTAGTAAGGAAGGTTACAGGAAAAACAAGTCATCAGCATCTTATCAACAGATGAATAACAGATTTAACATGGGTAACTTGAATTGTGACAAATAAGTTAGATGGCTTATACAGCCAACCAAAAGAAAGTTTGCCATAAATTTACCAGGAGAGCACTATTACAAAAGACTCCGTCAATTATGGTACACTTATTGTCCAAATCTTCTTTCTTTATTTTGTCCCCAGTTAACAATAACACAACAACAATCATGGACTGTGATAAATTAAAATTGGATGAATTATGAACTGAATGATCATCGGGGCAGAAATTTAACAACTTACCATGCAAAAAATTAAATTAAACTATTTGTCTAAAAGTATTACCAAATTGATTGCACAAGGTAAAAGGAAGGTCAGTCACATTCACAAAATATTCAAATTTCATACTATATAAATAAGTACAAATATCCATAACTATCCACTTCACAACCTGCAGTGCTTAAGCAAACTGCAAAATTTACAAGCGTTTGAGGACAATGCCACCACTATTTCGAAGTGGCAAAGCCCTGGCTTGATGTCAGACAAGCTTAGAAATACCTAAAGCATCTCGTACCATAAAGTCCCTAAGGGTCCACAACGCATTCACCATAGTACCATGATTTCCAACACCATTGGCTAACCAGTGGCCTGGTAATTTAGCTTGATCTGAAAGTGGAGTATTTTCAGGTCTAGCTTTCAATTGCTTCTCCCAGTTGTTGATTGACCTGCTGTCTGCTGACAAGCCTTCAATATACCTAGTTAAAAATTGATAAGAAAAGCAAGTCAGTGAATTTTTAACTTGTATGCAATGACTAATATTACAAGGAAATATTAAGAAGTAACTCACTTGATGTAAGCCTCCGAGTGCAGAAGCCTTTGAGGTTTAGGTGGTACGGAGACAAACAGAGCATCCAAGGGTTTGGGAGGTAGCTGGTGCACTATTCCAATATTATTGTGCTGAGAGTGAGGTGAGGGTGTATTTCTTGCCTGAGCTAAGACATGATTAGCTCCAGACACTGAAAAAAAATTGAAACCAAATGTTAAAAGCGTCTTTAATTACACAGACCACTAATAAGAAAGAAAGAGGAATTAAACACTTACCTCCAGTGTGATTTAATAGTGTCGGTTGGGAATGACTCAGAGTCGCAGGTTGCAGTGGTACTGCTCTTGGTTTACGAGAAATTACAAAGTTTTTGCTTCTTTCATGAAGAGGGATCATTCGGCCAGTGCTCTTTTGAATGTGAACCTCTTTAACATGCCTAGCTAGGCGCTGAAGATTAGGGAAAGGTTGGGCTCCTTTTTTGATCCTACCACAATTCCTCCACTGGCACTGCCATTCTGTCTCTGTTGGAGGGAGAAACAACCCATCAAAAAATGGTCCTTGCGTCTATGAGATCAAGTAGGATGGAATAGAATCCTACTCTAAATTACCTGCAGGTTGATTGGCAAAGTAGGTGTGGACATGACCACTTGGATCCATGCCAGAACCCACACAATGGTCTATGCAATCACCAATTTCTTCAAACTGGAAATCGCAGGTATCCCAGCAACACTCCCACAGCATTTCAGTAACAGGTACAATGTGATTTGGGCCAATTTGACCAGCAGTGCTGTTGGCTTCAGCTTCAGCAGCGGCGATTTTAGAGGCCATTTCCTCGTTCATCTTAGCAGCTTTTTCTTCCCAAGCAGTTTTTACTTCTTGAGGTAGCCCTCGCCACTGGAAAGGAAACAATTCATTTAAATATAGGCCTTTTAACATGAAAATTTTTAAATGCCTGTGATGCTGGCTTACACTATTTACAGCAATAAAGGTTAAACAACTCACCTCAGTACCAACAATACGGCTTACATCACCAAAGCTTGATTCAGGATTATTAGCAGCAACTGCTTTCCTCACATCACTTGAATATAAAATGTATCCAGTAACTAATTTTTTGCCATCTTTCTTGGCCTGTGAAAACCAAAAAAAAAGTATTAAATTACATGAAAATACTGAGGCAGGAACAAGAATACAATCATTAAAACTACTAGTGTCTAAAATATGAAACATAATCTAGACTTAATGAGTCGTTAATGAAGGCAAGAGAGACGGACCTTCTTTGCTGAAATAGGTGCTGATGTGATTCCTAAAGACATGGTTGAACCCATCATTTCCCCAGACCCCACTGAAGGAGGTCCACCGTCCAACGAGTCATCCATCATATCTGTCATTTCCATTTTAATATGGTCCTAAAATGAACAGAATTTATAAATATCATTAAAAATACGATCACATTTTTTAAAACAGGAGAACATATGATTAAATTACAAACTTACCATGCTATTTTCATTTTTCTCGTGAACCGAGTTTTGAGTGGCATCACACCCAATCTGGAAACAAATTATAACGGACAAATTAGAACACAAAACAAAAAGGAATTGTTTATACTAAGCTGTTAAGTACACAAGAAAGGAAAAATGGAAGAAAGTTAAAGTGTACATGATTGCCAATAATATTGTGACCTAAATTATTGACACATGACACTTCATGCAGAAGAGAAGGCAGATCTGAATGAGTCCAATTCCAACTATCCACAAAACAAATATGCCAACTCAGGAGGATCAAATGCAACAACAGGATGTTCCAGGAGTCATTTACAAGTTGTTCAAGCATCCTGCCGCCACACATTTGAATTATCAACCAGATAACACCACTTATCAGTGAGGCCTATCCACTGTAGTGAGGTTAGGTGCGCTTGCCACCTCGGAGAAACGCGGGGACAGTTCCACGACTGCAAATCAAAACTTCCACGAAAGGGGACAAAAGGACAATATAATTTACCCCCGATTCACAGGATGCTGATCCTTCGTCTGACATGGTTGCTGGAGAGCTGGTAGGAAGCAACGTCAACAAGTAGACGGAGCAACCCGAAGGAAGCCTATTTCTGGGGCAGGGCACCAGCCGCACACCGTTCGTGACGATTCAAGATTCTGCCGCCGAGGACTGCACTCCACACCATACTCTAGAGCACCGGGAGGGCCGCGGTTCAAATCTCGCGGTGGCACAGTGGGAAACGGGGCGAAAACAAACAGCGCCGCGACGGTTCCAACCAAAGGGCACCGTCACCCGCACCACAGATCGGAGCACTGCGACCACGGAGCGAGCGGAGCGCGATGGTGGCGGCACCAGCCAACCAATCCCCTGTGGAAACCACGCAGCACATAACCTGAACCCGACCAACCCAGCCTGTCCCTATTGTGTGGGCGGTATCAAGGCATCATTTGATTGCCGAGTGGGCAGTGTTACAGTGGCGTAGCCGCGCCGTGCGGCCCGGGCCCTTTGACCCCCGCCCCTACGCCTCCACCGGCGCACGCGTGCTCGCCGCCAAGGCTGTCCGGGAGCACGGCGGCGTACTTACAGGGGTGGGGGGCGCGTTGGCCTCCTCGTTCAGGAACGACATGTCCTTGACGGCGCTCATCGGGGCTGCGGCCTGCTGCGGCCGGCCCGGCGAGGCAGACTTGGGCACCCACAGGGAAGCCCGGCCCCCTCAAGGACAAGGCGAGGACGGCGTTGACGCGAGGCCGGGGAAGCGCCCCTCCGGCGCCCCGGGGGCTGGACGTAGCTGGACGGGGACGGAGCGCGCGCCGCGAGAGTCACAACAGAGCCTGGCCTAACCTACGCGTTCACATGTTAGTTGAGCTGCGTCGGGCCGGCACCGGCACGGCGACAGACACGGCCACGGCACCGCGCTAGCACGCTAGCACCGCGAGGTGCGGCCAGGCAGGCGCGGCAGGCGGCGGCTCGCCGAGGAGGCGCGAGAGGGGCAGCGCGGGGCGGGGCGCGGCGGGAGGCAGGGTGCGGAAGGGCAGGGCTGGCGCTAGGGGCTGCTGCTGCAGCCGGCCAAGACTCGGGCCTCGGGACGCGCAGCACGCGGACGTCGGCCGCGCACCGTGTGGTGGACGACGCCGCGCAGTGTGCCGCACACCGCGGGGCCCGCGGAGCAAGTCGGCGCTAGCGCTGCGCGCGCCCAAGCAACGCCCTGAGCAACCGTTGCGGCGATAAGCGAGGAGGGGCTGAGCTTGGCCCGCCGCGACTGTAGCGCGCTGACGCGCACCCTCCCCGCGCGTCCGCGGCGCGCCCAAGCTTGGCCTCGACCGCCACGCCACGCCACGGCCCACGCCAACGTCGGCGGCGGCGGCAGACAGCCCAGCCCCGCCTGCTTCACTGCTCGCCTCAAGCGGCGCGGCTCGCCACGGCGCGGTCGGCTCGGATCGAAAACGGGCGAGGCTGCAAGCGAGGGGCACGGCGAGGGGGAGGGCAACGTCCCCGCCCTCCCTCTCCGTCGCGCCGACGCGTTCGGCCGCGCTCGCTCGCTCGCTCTCTCTGCGTTACCTGGCCGTACACTGCGGCCCGACTCCCAACAGTGGTTTCGCCGCCGTCTCTCTCGCGCTAGTGGGGCGTCCCGCAGGGGTGCGAGAGAGACAGCGCGAAGAAGCACTGTCCGCAGACAGCCCTGCTGCCCACAGCGACAAAGACGGCGCCGACGCCGCCTAATCATCAGAGAAATGGAAAGGACTGCGAAGCAAGGGAGACCCGAAGGCGTGGAACTGAGACGCCAAGCGCGAGCACCACCGGTATCGGTACCGCGTACCCACGCCGGCACGGCGCAGATGGCCACGATAAACGATCCGCGCCATTGCGCACGTGCGGGGACGCGAGGGGGACCGGCAGCACCGAGTACCTGACGCCAGGAAAGGCGACCAACGACCCGCCCGAAATTCCGGCGGTTTCCCAGCCTCCCCCCCCCCACCCCCTCCCCGCACGAGGACTTCCCTCCCGCTGGCCACGGCGCCGCGGCCACCCCCGCCTCGCGACCGACAGCGCCTAGCCGCGGCGACGCCTTCCGCGCCACGCGCTCGCCGGCCGGCCGGCTAAACCCACGCGCCGCCGTCGTCGTCGCACCCTCTCTCTCGCGCGCGCATGAAGTGGCCCGCATCGGTGCGAGAGAGACCGAAACTGTCTGCGGACAGCCTTCAGGAAACTGGTTCGACCCGCCAATAACAAACACCGCGCGACGGCGGCGCGGCGGCCTGCGGGTCTGCCGTGCCCCGGGGCGCCCTGGAGGGGCAGAGGGTCCCCCCCCCTCGGCGAAGGCGAGCCGTGGAGGCGGGGACGACCACGCCGGGGCGGCCCGCCCCCGCCCCCATGGCCGTCGCCGCGGAGGGCGGAAGTTGACGCTCGGGGGAAATATTAAAAGCGAAGCGGCGCCGCGTCCCTAACGACGCCAGTCATCATCGGGCCGCCCCTTCCCTCCCCCAGCGGCTGCCGTCGGGCGGGGGGGGGGGGGAGGGGGGGGGCGACGACGCCACGCATCACCACTCGGAGTCAAATTGATTGAAAACCAGGGGGAGGGGCGGGGGCAGTCCAGGGCGTCTTGCCTAACCATGGCCTCCACTACTGTCGTCATAAGAGAACAAAATTGTACCTTTGGTGGATTGATTAATCTGCGGAAGAAGTAGATCTCATCTTCGTGGACAGCGTTGCTATGGCTGTACTTCTTCAAACCCTCTGGCTCTAATTTCACAACCTGCCTGATTGACTCGTCGTAGACAGACTCGCATATGTACACATTGTGCTCGGGAATTTCTGTTGGGCGGCCTGAAAAATGTGAGCACAAGGTTAAAAAATTAGCTCCATTTTTAAGGCATCAAGGCATCTGAGGGAACAGGACAGGACTTACTGGAAATGTATTCCTGGTGTTCCAATACTGCACACCTCCCAATAATGTTTTGCAAAGGATTCACTCCTTCAATACAACTTAAAAACAATTCTTGTTTGTAAAATAATCTTCCAGGGGTTTGAAGAATTTCACGGGGAGTGAGTAACCATGGACCACGGACAAAAGTGGCACCCCTGTTGATTCAAAGGGAAATTAGGGCTCAGAGTAACAAACTAGGTGACTGGATGTTGTAAGTAATAAAACATCTACTCACTGGTGATCTCTTGCTATGCTATCAACTTGGCCAATTAGTCTAGATCCCTCTTCATTTCTAATGTAAATGAAGTCACCGGTTCGTAGAATCCCAAAGGATGCATTTATTTGCTCATAGTACCTCATACCAGGCATGCACTGAGGCATTGGTATTTCCAAATCCTGCGAGCAGAAGCATAAATTAGATAAAGAAAACCAGTCAAAATCGAGTAGATTATGTTAAAAGAAAAGCAAAACAAAGCTTACAGGCAAATGTTTATGCTGAAACTTATCATTTTCCTCAAGTTCAGCTATTTCTTCTCTATGTTTATCAACCCTATCTTTGAACACTGAAATTACACGCTTGGGTTCTATATATTCCTCACGCTCTACAAACTTGTAGTGCTCAGCAGCATTATGCACATTTTGCCAGTACTAGAAATGAAAAAGATCAATTAGTAACATGAATTGATAAAATAGCCAACTGGTAGCATGTACTGTAAAACAATTTAATTTGTTACCTTGATTTTCTTAAAAGAGCGACTTTTGGTTGAATAACGGGATTCGCAAACAAAAATATCTTTGTCTTCAAATCCCTCAGGTTTGTACTTAAAATAGTCTCTGACAGACAACACTGCACACAGTCCTAAAATTTCATTTAACTGTATTGTAACTGTCTGGTCACTTTTAAAAACCTCCTGCAAAGACAAAGAACAATTATGGCATGTGCAGTCATGGCAACAAAATTAAATAAAAAAACAAATTAGTCCAAAGAGCCTTTCTAGCACACCTGCTCTAAGAATTTCCTTGTTGCTACGTGGTAAGTTTCATTAGGTCTATAGTAAAAATTTCCATAAATCATCTGCTTTCCACCTTCATCAGTCCACATTCGTTCAATGCCTAAGATGCTCAATTCCATGCCACGCTCCTTAGGCTCGACATACACAAAGTCGCCCGTTCGGTACACTTGCTTGTTGTGCTCCATTTCAGAATCTACTGCAGTATCACCGTTTTCCTGAAAACATGAAAAAAAATAAAAAAATTAATAGTTACTAAAAGAGTGATGCAGATGCATCTTTCAAACAGACGGCCATGTGAGATAACAGCACAACTCACCGTGGGCTTGTTCTCGTCAACTGTGCGTGAAGCATCCAAGTCCTCTTCAGGCTGTTCCTGAAGAAGCTTTTGCTGTCTGGTCTGTTCCACTGCATCAGCTAAAGTGTACAGAGTGTAGTTGAGAGCTGGCGAGTTGAGCAAGTCACCACCACGACACAACTCATCTCTAAGTTTAATGAAAAACGACTGTAGCTCCACAGAATCTTCAAAAGCTTGTGAATCTGTGCGTGATAAGTGGCGTGCTCTTTCCATTACAGCAAATATGTCAGTCTGAAATACATCTAGACGCCTATAAAGACCTCTATCCAGCCGCCGCTTTATTAGGTCAAGGGACAGACAGCGCACTCTACAGCAAATGAAAAAGAAAAAAAAAAAATTAGAAAATAAAAAATAAATAAAAAAATGAATTTATTCCAAAACATTTTGGATTATGTTGTGCTTACTTTTGACCATCAACCTCATCATATTCTGGGAGCTCTGCCATTGAATCTGAAAAGCATCGCCCTTCTTCATCTTGATGATTGTAAAATGATGTGAACAAGGACAATAAGAGGTCCTGCACAGCAAGTTGAACGTCTGGAACAGATTCCTCATCTTCCCGTAGTTGTAGCTTGGTTTGAAGAGTTAATCTGTGCAGCATCAGAGCATCCTGCACGTGCAATAGGAGATAAATAGATAAGACATATTAAAGTAAAATGAAAAACTGGTTGTTTCTATGAAAAAGTTAAGAAACAATACCTTGTATAGTTGTGAGTCAGGTTCATTGTACTTGCAGGCATTGTCACACATTAAAATGAGATCTTGTGCAACTTCTTCAAGGTTCTCATAAGCACTTGTTCTCAACTTTTGAGATATTTTATCCAGATCAATGGGGCGCTTTATCACTTCATAATAGTCTGGGTATTCCTGTAATTTAAAAAATGCATAATCAGTATGCACCTTAACAATCATATTAAGCAAACAGAAGTGGGTTTCTTACCAGTTTACTGGGCAATTTGGAGAAGATGACTGAAAGCTGACGGCCCTTTGGATCTTTATATTCCCGGAAGGTATCATACAAGGTTCTCATCTTCATGCTTTGAACAGATCCCATTATTTTCCGGGGCTTGGCGGTTCTGTAAGGAATTGGGGAATTACTTTGGCACTCAGTAAAGATAAATTAAGACCCCTGCAAGACTGTGTAAATTGAATCCCAGCTCATTGTGTTAAGCCAAAAATGGGAGAAAAAATTAAAAGCATACCACAACACAACAAAAACAACAGCAAAGACACACACAAACACAAATATGTTGAGACACAAATTCTCACCTTGTGTATGCTCGAACACTTCATGTTAGGCATGCAATAAAGACAGAGAGGCGAAGGCATATTCAATATCAATAAATTACCTTGCATGAGTTAAAATGTTAATGAGAAATAAAAACTATTTGACAGTTCTGAAGTAACTACTTACATTCTTGGTGTCCTTGCTACCCCACCTAGCTCCCGCACTTTCTCATAGAGAACTTTTTCCAAGTTGTTTGCATCTTCATATATAAGTGATGTTTCTTCATTATAGGTTCGACAGTTGTTAAACATCATCTGAAAATTTTCAAAATTTCCGAATGTAACTACAATGTGCACATGGAGCCTAAAAAAACACAATGCAAGCCAGAATCTTCACTCAATTTTCATCAACTACCTTAAAATCTTCCATGGCATCTTCTTCTGAAGAATATTTTTCATTTTTGATATTAGCTTCAATAGTCAGTAAATCAATAGGTTCTTTTATAACCTGATAGTAATCAGGGTACAGCTTTCTAGACGGCTTTTCCATAAAAAGCAGAATAGGTTGTCTTCCATCCTCACACTAAATTGAAAACAAATTTTTTTCAAAGTTAGACAAATTTCAGAAGGCACTACAAACAAATGCGTGAAAACCCCCACAGATAAAACACACGATTGTTGTAGGGTGCAAGTCAGTTGATTATAATGAATTTGCACATTGGTTAACTTATTCATGAAGAGACACATTAAATTGATGAGCGATACCAATAATCAAATCAGGAGAATGGGTATTGTTGTAAGTTACAGCATTACAAGAAGGAACTCTGATACAGATGATGCAAGTGGAAAGGACACATATGACCTCTTGTCAAAGAATTAGAAGTGAGATGGGACCTGACTGAATTTTTCCACCCTCACAGAGTAATGGAGGTATTACCACGTATCCAATGAGTGCTTTAACATAGGCTTGCAGTCTCTTCTTGAGTTGAGGGTTTTTCACTTTAGGCTTGGGGGTTGCCGCTTTCCTCCGAGGCCTCTTTACATCTTCTCTTTCATCAGAATCATCTTCCTCACTGTCAGACTCCTATAAATAAACAAAGCAATTAAAATTAGGTAACAAATACCAACACACACACTATTCTCTAGAAGTTTCATTTCTATATACCTGCTGAAAGTCTAAAAGTTCTTGAACTTTGTTTTGCATTTGTTTCTGAAGTTTGACTGCATCCTAGAGAAAACAGAATGAAAGCAAATTGAGTACATTTCACATCATGGGTACATGAAACAAAACCATAAACTGTATTGTACCTTGTAAAGTTTTGAGTCTGGCCTGTTGTATTTTTTGGCATTTTCAAACATTACATTCAAATCTCCAGCAACTTCACTGACTGTTCCATATTCACCTTTCTATAGAAACACATGAAATCAAACCATTAGAAAGATTGCAATGGTAGTCCAATTTAACTAAGCAGCAACAAATCAATTTGTACTTACAATAAGTTTATTTCTTATCTGCTGAAGTGAAATAGGATTTTTGATTTCCTTGTAATAGTCTGGGTAGTATCGTTTGGAAGGCAATCTCCAAAACGGTTGACTTAGATTGTTGCCTGCAAACAAATAATTTGAAAAAATGAAAGAAAGAGAGAGTGAGCCAGAAGTAGTGAAAGTCAAAGCTGTCCATTCCATTTAAATTTAAAAGAGAAAAAATTACCAGTATTCTTGACTGATTGGTAAAGCTGCCATCTGGGATTATCACTCTCTTCATCATCTGAAAGATCATCATCATCAGAGTCTTCATCATCATCTTCATCTTGAAGTGCAGCAGCAATGGCAGAAGCACTTTGAGATCCTCGCAGTCGCTTGTTCCTACAATTTTTTAAAAATTTGGAAAGATTACACAAAACGCCTAAATGCAGTTTAAAATCTATTGTACAAAGGCATACCTGATCCGTTCACTGCATTTTCCAGGAGAATTTTTGTTACTTTCCACTTCAACTTTTTTGACTTGTATCAATTTTCGGAGAGTTTTGGCATCTTTGTAAATTTGTGAGCCTGGTTCATTAAATGTACATGCATTTTTGGTCATAAGCAGGAGATCTTGTTCTAGCTCATTAAGACTAGAATACTTATTTTTTTGAATTTTAAGACCAATTGTTTTAAGGTCAATGGGGTTAGAGATTATATCATAGTAATCAGGATAATGCTATAAACAAAGAGAAAAACAAAAAGGTATTAAAAAAGGCAAATTTTATTGATGTAGAGAAGGATTTTGAACTCAGGCAAAATGTTTACCTTTTTGGAGGGTAGAAGTTGGAAAGGGGCATACAGTGGGCGATCAGCTTCATTAGCAGACATTACAGTGGCAAATAATTCTTCAAGTTGATTTGCTATTTCATCATCTGGGCATGAGCCCTCTGATGTGTCGTCTACTTCTTCCTTGATTACCCGGCGCTGAAAATATTAATGTGTTTGTGAATGTGAAACAATAAGTAAGAATAACACTACTAGGCTTTCATGAAGAGGAAAAAAAAGTGTACTTACAGGCCGACCTCTACTTCTGTAAGAGTCCAGATCGCCATCTGATTTGAGCTGTTCTTTCAATGAACAAAATAGGTCCCACAAATCAACAGCATCTTTATACTCCTGGGAAGAACGCTGAGGCACAACAATAACATGTTAGGCAATGAGTTCAAAATTATTTCAGTGAACCAGCGATAGGAACACAAAATAGAAATACATACCTTGTAAAATGCCTTTGCATTGTTAACCATCAGTTCAATATCTGCCGTCATATCTTCCACCTCCTCATACTCATCAGTCTTAATTTTTTGTTGAATTTTAATGAAGTCCATTGGACTTGTAACG
Organism: Stenchaetothrips biformis; assembly: GCA_030522485.1. NCBI lineage: Eukaryota > Metazoa > Arthropoda > Insecta > Thysanoptera > Thripidae > Stenchaetothrips > Stenchaetothrips biformis. The sequence continues at coordinate 2,914,024 of CM060100.1, forward strand.
ACTTCATAATATCCTGGTTCCTGACGCCGCTTTGGGGCTCGCACAAAGGCCTCGCAAATAATGGTACCATCCTCCTTTTTGTGTGTTCTCAAAGCATCATACATTTGTTGACACTGCTCACTCTGTATTAAAGAATGAATAAATAATTTAATTGTTATACAGAAATTCCAAGCACAACATTCAGACAAAACAACATACAGGATCCAGTTTTTTCCTTTTCCGAGCTGATGGCTCAGGCAATGACTGTGAATCTGATTCGCCACACTCAGATTCTCCATCCTGCCGGCTGCTAGTAACAGATGATGTCCGTCTTCTCTTACTCATTCCTTCTGTAAAATGGGGGGAAAAAAAACAGTTGTGTGAATATTCTAGAATCGACTTCAAGAAATAATTTGAGAACATCAAAATTATAAAAAGATCAACATCACACAGACATAATGGTTAAAATTCATGACAAAGTTTTAATTCAGAAATTGAATGGCCACCAACAAAAACAAATGTGTCACTCACACATACAAGAGTTGTTCATAAAAACGAACCAACATGATAAATTCCGAAACAGACTAAAGGGAAAATCATGCAAATTCTTACAAAAACAGAAGTATTTATCTACCAAACATTTAAACTGTCAAACTTAGTCCAGCTAACCTACAATTCATAAGGAGGTCACCCAAAAATCTAAAAAAGTCCTCTTAGTGGAATTCTACGATGAAGTGAGTATAAAAACAAAGACTATTCCAATATAATTCTGTGGTACAACAAGTTGAATTTCGACTCCAAACTTTCAATGGAATAACAATATAGTAATATATGATGAAGAGAAAAAACAGTACCAGAGTCCAGCACCCACTGAGCAAAGTTGAGATTAATTACGACTAATACACATCACATGGCACAAAACAAACCAAGGGGGGCAACTTTGCACACGACTACATGTGAATTAAACCTCTCACACAGCACAATCACGATACAAAACACGGCAGACGGGGGGCATCTAACCTATGGGACACTGAAGCATCTCTTCACAATCCATCCCGGCGACTCGAGACAACCACGTCGGCGCTCTTTTAGACTCTCACAATAGCTAGCTGGGCGTGGCGGGCCACAGACTGTGCACTTTCGTACCGAATAAAACAGTTCCTTGAGTTAGTTGGTCAACAAATATTGCCGCCGAATGACAATGTTTATGACATTGCGTTCGGCGGTACGCTGCCCTGGCCGACGTTCAGCGCATTATTCAATGGAATGCAACACAAGCGCTCCAACCAATGTTTCGTACCTGCTCGGTATAGACTCTCCAACCCACAAAAAACTCAATTTCTCGCTAGAATCACATAGAAATCTTGAAAAAGTGCAAAAATCCACCAGCCATAAGCGACGAATAAGATTGGGTAACAGCCAAACCGAAGCCAAGATTAATTTTTGTTTGGCTGCGAATTTCTGTTCTTCTTGAGGGCGGAGGAGAGTCCGTTCCAATACGACAATGATTGCTGGTCAGTTGTTTACTGCAGTAAAAAGACCCATTACAGCTCTACGTTTCGAAAAGAACCTTCAAATACAAACAAATTAAATTTTCGGTGGTATTTAAGTCAATATTTTTTGGCATGGTGCTCTTTTTCACCACCATACACATCAAGTAACACACGTAGACTACCACCACCACCGACCCCCCTTCCCTCCTCCCCTCCCCTCCAACCGCCTTGCCCCTCCCTTTGCGTCTTTCGGTCATTCTCCAAGGAAAAACATTGTATAGCAACACTTGATGGGTGTTGCCCGTAGGAATTTTTTTCTTTTAAGAGACACAAAATGTGTAAATTAAAACTTGTTCATGTGTCACTTGGCCTGTTAGCATTCGCCCTAGTTTCTATTCAACCAAGTAAGTTAATCTTGTTTCTTTCTATCCCTGAGTACTTACGTACGCAGATGAAATGTGCCTTAACCTATGACGTACCACATAACCATTTGGCAATCAGTTTTAATACAGGAGCCGAGAATCTACGCTCAGTAGTTATCTGGTTCCTTCACGATTCTTTATTTATTTCGACAGGCACACATGTCGAGTCTGACCATCTCTAAAGTAGCTTATGTCGACTCTGGCTTCCTGAACTTCAGTCTTACAAATTTTTGTTTTACAGCTACTCTTACTTTCTTTCATATATTTTTCTCATTTCAGATGATGCTGCTTGCCACATTCCAATTATCATCAGGGGATCATGGTTTTCTTGGGAAAACAGACCTGTCCTCACTGAAATCAATGCAGATTCGATGACGGACAGGGGCTACTGTGTTGACGTTCGTGAAGATTATCATGTCAACTACACGTTTGTGTTTCAAAAGGAGTCATGTTTTCACTGTGTCAAACTGATTGTGAGAACTGTCAACGTCATGGATAAACTGGAAACAGGCTGCGTAAATCTCCCACCAGACACTGCCCCGACTCTTGAAAGAGTGTGTAGCAGACTAAATGAAGAACAACAGCTCATTACTCTCTTCTCTGAAAATCCGATACCTGTAAATTGTCGTTCCAGTTTAGAAGGAGTCTGGCAATTTGCTTACCAGGTAAGGGAAATTCCTCACAATTTGTTATTGTGTTTTTCACCAGATTAATCCTCTTACTGATTTATTTGTATTGTTTTCTGCTTCAGAATCGTTTTAGATTTACTGGTGAATGTAACAACCCAGCAGCTCAAATCAAGTCCTGCCAGACTGCTGGTACGCAGTTCCTGATTACGAATCAAAAATTCAATATTACATATAAACGGTGTGATGGCATGACAGGAACTTTTGATGGAGGTAATGTTTCATTTTATCTTTATGCATTTTAGTTTGTTGTTGTTGTAGGGGTGCAACTGTGATATAGTGATGGGTTTCAATAATAAATTTTTGTGTAAAATTTTTGTTTGCAGTGGTTGAATACAGTTGCCTTGGAGATTGGTTCGTTGGAAAGAATCACTATTTTGCTGTTGTCAATACCAAGGAATCCCGAAAGGATGAAAAGTATCGTTGCTTCCTTAAAAACAGAGATGACGATCTGTACATTGGTGTTTCCATCACTGCTGAGTGCAGTACCCTTAAAACAGTAGAAAAAAGCCCTGAGAGAATGCGTGTAACACCAGGTTAGTTTTACATTTCATAAGGTACTGTAACATTTTAAAATGATAGTTTCTCAATTATTGTTCTCTTTCCTTTTGTGTGAATTTTACAGTTAAAGCAGAAGTTGTAGAACCTGGATGTCGCTTGCCACAAAACTTTTCCGGTGACTGGATTAATACTGCTAATATAGATGCAGACGTTTTTATCAATGACACGCACATTATTGAAACTTATCATCCTGATGAAGGACGATACCGTCGTAGTATCTATGTTTGCCGTGAGACAAGGGACTCTCGATATATGATGGCCAGGCTCACAGTTGATGGTTGCCAGAAAGATTACATTTGCTTTGATTTTGTGCCTCGACACCATAATGTTATTCGTTACCGCAAGGGCATTGCTGTTATAAAGGACGCTTTTTCTAATGTGTGTTCATGGGTGCAGTTCAAAAATAATGTTGCCTGGAAGTATGAACTGTTCTTAGGTTTGTATTGGATCATGATTTATTGTTACTGCCTATGTCAGATGTTCAAGTGGCAGGTTGATTTTTCTTTTCTCTGTTGCAGCCAAAAATCCTAATCCTGTACGTTGTCCTGTTGGTGGAAAGTTCAATTTCACACAGAGGGGAGACCAACCATTTGAAACACGTATTCTTGGAGGAGTTACTTTGTCTCCTCGTCCCAATTTACATTGCAAACAGAATATTTCAGATTTATCAGTATGTGACACTGAACAAAAAGAAATTCTGATAGATGAAACCTACTGTCTCTCTGTGGACCACAGAGGACAACCCAAGGATATTTACAGTAAGCATTTTCAGTGCACCATTTTATTGTTTAACTTATTACTATGTTGTGGCACATACACAGAGCTCTGATAAGCTAATTATTCTTCTCTACTTGCTTCTTTAATCTTACACTTCACTAATTACAGGTGACCCTGATTACAAGATGAAATGCATTGGGTATTGGAAGGAAAATCTGAAATCATATTTAATTACCTATGATGAACTTGATCCCTTCAGCAAATACAGATGCTGGGTTAGTAATAAACAGTGCTCTGCACATATAACTGTTGCTCTACTCTACCAAAGCCCATTTTAATTTACTGAGTATTGTGTACTCAATTTACTCAGGTTTACCAACGTGCAGATCTCAATCGGATACTGATGTCCCAAGCTATTGGTGCATTCTGTGATTTAAAGCAAGATGTCACCAGTTGGAACTATACTGAAGGTGCCACTGTTGCACTTGATATGGTTGAATATGAAAGAGAGCGTAAGTAAACTTGATCTCCCCATCAATTTTCACAGAGCTGTGCATTCTATTTTCAAATTTGTAAAATATTTTCCAGGTGATCGGTGCCCTATGTTCTTTGATGATGGCGAAAATCCATGGTTAAAGACTGAAAACAATGTTAAAGTGTTCCATTTTGGTACAGGGTACTTAAATTCTGATGCAGTTCACTTAAGAGTCAGTGGTCTTGTTATAGCCTTGTGCCTAGCTAGTATTTTGCACTTAAACGGCATTTTAAACGACTTTTAGTATTTCTTCTCTTTCTCAATTTTAATCCGAGCCCCATGTGTTAGTTTTATAATGTTATTTTACATTCCCAAGCCATATTTTTATTTCATGGCAAAATTGACTTAATATGCCTTATGAATGAATGAATGAATGAATGATCAATATTCCAGCTTCCACCATAAATCATGTCATGTTTTGTGAGCGCACACATTTAAATTAACCTTTGAGTGAGAAAAGCTGTATTTAATGTTAATGGTTATCATATCACATCTGAGACCTTTTGTGTTCAGTGCTTCTCAATTAAATTTGTTGGTGATGTTGGCATTGATAGTCTTAGGTTAAGTAAATTTTGTGCTGGTTCAGTCTTGGAACTGCAAGACATGGCCCAACAGGGAAATTATTTTTTTAAATAGATGTACAGTCTTTAACATTAGTCTGCTGGTTGCTCTTGTGGTTGGGGTTACAAACTTCCACTTGTCCAATTGGTTGATCTCTGCCACAAAAAAAAGTGAGATTAAGAAAAGGTTTGGTAAACCTTCTGAATCTATCTATCTCCGTCCAGAACATATAAAGATAGTGTGACATGTTATACACGTTAAGCTCCGAATATATTTACGTAAATGTTACAATAATTATTTTATAAGGACCTAGCGTCTAATAAGTTTAAATATTCAAGTTTCATACACCTCAGTGCCTTTTCACAATTTTTAAATTTTTTTTTTCTTTTTATAACAGTTGTTATTTTTAGAACCTGCGCGTTTGATAACCAATTCTATATGATGAGCATTGAATGTATTTTCTTAGAATGGCATGCAGCTATGCTGAAGCTGCATCCGCATTTACCATGCTAGTATTGTTTTATTTTTAGGACTGTTTACTCCGGTTTACTCTTATTGTTGACTTATGAGAACTAATTCACAAAACAGTGTTTTAACAATTGTTATATTATGTGATAAGGCTGAACCGTAGATGTTAGTTCAACACGTGTCCACATTACCATTTTTTAGTGATCCGATGCTATTCATACTTGTGGATCTGATTAGTGTATAAATTTGCTTTTGTTATGTTACTTTTTTGTACTGTATAAATGATCTGAATAGAAGCATTCCTTTTATATTATTATTTTATTGCCTCCGTCCGGACCCTGAACGTCCTCAAACTCAAATCTGAACAAATGTAATGTATTAAATTGAACTTTTGAATAAATATTTTATTCTAATCCAACGTTTTGATTTAATGAGCCTTAATTGCAGTCACGATGACAAATTGGTGAGCAGCAGGACGAACGCCGCGCCGCGCTCTTGGCGCTTGCTCTGCCTATAGTGCTGGATCCTCTATACGCAGGCACATCTGTCAACAAGGGACAGCTGAAGCAGACGAAATTTAGCTCACCAGAAAAAGTTTCAAAGTGTAATTTCACTGCTTTGTTGACTCCATACGAAATGGACGTCGCGAGGAGAGCCCTAAGAAAGTCCTTGCTCACACAGGTTTCTGAAATAATTTCGTTCAGTCGGTACAGGTAAATTTCTAAGTCCATAAAAGTGCGAGCGGTGTGGTACAACGTAACCCTTTAAAAGTTTCCTATTCTCCCCTGCAGCTTCTTCTCAATTTATTTTGCTAGCATTCCATTTAGCCAAAACAACATGAATTTTAATCATTTTTTTGTGTGTGCTGCGCTATTATTTGATCCTAAAAAATTATGATGACTTTGTTATTTTCCAACAGCTCAGAGACCCCAAGTAATTCAAAGAATGAGCCTTCAACAGTCAAAGAGAAGCCAGTTCCCATAAAAGCTCCGCCTCAAGTTCACAAGGAACGCGTTCCCAGAATAGGTGACGATGGCTTTGCTGTGACCTTAATGGGTGTAGTTAAACCAAAAGATGACCAAATTTTCCATGCTATGGGCTCATGCGATGAACTTTGCTCATTTGTTGGGTAAGACCACAAAAATTCCTTCTAGCTGTGTAGTAGATCTTGTGATTGCTGGCAATCATCACATTTTAGTGTTTACAATGCATGTTATGTTACCAATAATCCTATACCATTTTTCAGGTTGGCCCGTGAATATGCTCAAGATAATAACCACACATATGTAGAATACTTGAAACGGATTCAAACTTTACTTATTGACATAAGTGTAGCGATTTCAAATTGCAATTATAACTCACCCAATTCACCTCCAGTCTCACCCACTGTCAGTCCATCTCCATTGAGTATTAAGGGAACTGCCTTTTCAAAACGTCATGCAGCAGAACTTGAAGAGTGGATTGAAGAATACAGTGAATCACTGCCACCTGTAGAACACTTTGTCATACCCGTAAGCTACTTGACTTCTGAACCTACATTTAAAACCAAATTTGTCTCTAAATTTTTTGAAAAGTTTGTTTCTTTTTCTAGGGAGGTGGTCAAGTATGTGCTGTATTGCATGTAGCTCTCTCAATCTGCCGGAGGGCAGAGCGGAAAGTACTGCCCCTAGTCCGGGAAGGCAATCTAGATCCAGAGGTTTTAGTGTATCTTAACAGGTCAGTGGCCACCGTAACATAAACAATATTTACATGTTATGTTATGCTCATTTCTTCTTCCTTTGCTTCTTTTCAGACTGGCAGAATTTTTATTTGTCATATCAAGAGTAGCATCTCAAGCAGATGGGGCGATTGAATCTGTTTACACCCCAAAGCCCTCACCTAGTTCCTCCTCCTGAGCCATCCAGAAAAATACGCACCTTGTACCTAGGGGAATGGCTCCCTGTAGTCAAATTGAAGGAGTGGTCATATTTCTCCACAAACATTATAATTTTCGTATTATTTCAATGACCGATTCCTTTGTAGTGCCTTGTTTTGTTGTTATAAAGAGCAGCAAAGCCTTATTTAATGTTGTAAACTGTTGTGATCTGAAATGATGTGTTTGTATTTATTTAATTTGAGGCAAGGATTTTCTTGTATGTTATCTCTTTCAAAATGCAGTCCACATAGAGAAACTTTTAATCACGTTTTATTTCACCTCATAATGCTCTGAAATTCCCTGCCTGGGTAGAAGGCAACCCATCCAGCATGCCTGGCAGGTAGGCAGCCCTTTGGTCCTCACGTGCTTTAGGTAGACAACTCATCTTACTTCGGAAATGTGAAATGAATCCTTTATTACCCGAATTTCGTACAAAAAAAATAAAATATGGCTGTGTTGATATGACTGACGTGAAACTGCGCGCTGGGACTAGGACGGCGGGGGCCGTTGGGGCCCCAGCCCCCTGGTCACCAGCTCCTTGAGTCGCACCTCGTCGATGACGACGCGGTCTCGAACGCTGTTGAGGAAGTCGCGGAAGTAGTTGACGTCCGTGTAGAGCCCCACGGGGTGCTTGGCGAGGCCCAGGCTGACGATGCCGCGAACGTACCACGTCCCGCGGCTGTCCTTGAAGCACAGCCCGCCGCCGCTGTCGCCCTTCGCAACGCTGGGCACCTTGCCCTCTGGAACTGAAGGAGAGCCGGCCACAGGTTCAAGCGCCTGCCTGGTCCAGGCAAACTTTCATCTACAAAAAAGGGAAAAAAGTCCAAGGAAATTTGGCATACCCACGACGTAGCCCGCGCACATTTTGTCGGGCGTGATGTATACGTGCAGGGCTCTCTCCAGGTTGTTGAAGCAGGCCTCCCGGTTGACGACGGGCAGCTTGGCGGAGTACAGCGTGTCGCTGGCCGTCCTGTTCTCCGTCGCGCCCCAGCCGGCCACCTGCAGCAACAATCGGACCGCGTTCGATACAGACACGTCGCTGCCACGAGCATCAAGCGTCTACGTGGGTGCTGGTTCTTTTTGAGCGCCGTGAGGGGAGCAGACAAACACAGGTGACTGATCGGATATGGCACAACTTTTTAATTCGAAGAAGTACATAAATAGGAGGCACGATGGCGCTAAAACAGCAGGACTTCTGTCAGGTTTGCGTCCTCGGGCCGGGTCCCCGTCGTGTTTAGGCTCAAGCTCTTGAGCTCCACGAGCAGTGGCGAGGTACTGACCATGCCGACGTCCTCGGACCGCAGCTGCATCTCGTTCTCCGGCGTCCAGTTGATGCACACCGGCGTCACGAACTGGCTGAGCGAGGTGCGCTGCTCCAGCACCAGCACGGCGATGTCGTGCGAGAAGGAGGCGCTGGAGCCGCGGTAGTTGGGGGCCGTCACGATCTCGTACACCTGCGGGCGGGGAGAGCAGCAATGGCTGGAGTAGCGAGCGCGGATAGATAGATAGGTAGCCGGCCGGAAGTGACGCCACCCACCTTGAGCTTGACCTCCTTGTCCCGGTCGTCCGGGTGGTTCCAGGCCGACTTGGTCTTCCCCAGCGCCACCATGTACTCCCCGGCGGACAGCTTGTTGCCCGCGACGTCCGCCACGCAGTGGGCCGCTGCAAACCACAATCAACCTACGTGTCAAAGGACTAAGAATTTTTCAATTCACACCTAGTAATTTTTCAATCCGCACCAACTATTTTTTTTATTTTTTTTATTCGCTCCGAGTTTTTTTTTTGTTTGTTTTTTTTTTAATTCGCATCTAGTATTTTTCAATTTACACCTGCATGTGAGGCGGTACAGACCCGTGAGCACCAGGTTCTCCCGAATGAGCGAGCCGCCGCACTGGAACTCGTATTTGCCGCTGCTCCAGGCCGTGGCTTGGCGGCGGTACAGTCCGGCCTGCCAGGGGAAGCTGGTGATGTTGATGGCGTCGCCGCCGATGATCAGCTCCTGGCGCTCCAAGCCCGTCGTGCCGCAGCCTGGCGGGGCACAGTCGTACAGTCACAGTCAGAAGCCGGCCCGGGTGCAGTCACTGTCAAAAGCTGGGTGCCGCTACTCACTCTCCGTGCAGAGGGGCGGCTGGAACCCGGACTTGCAGCCGTTGGGGCAGCGGCCCGTGAACTTGTCGCAGGGCGCGCCGTTGTTGCACTTGCCGCACGTGAACTTGCAGCCGGGGCCGAACTTGGTGTTGGGGCACACTGCAAAGGGGAGCGAGGAGGGTGACTTGAGGCACGTGCTCAGGGGTGCTTACGGGTCACTTAAGTGGGAAGGGCTTACGCTTGTCGCAGGACGGCCCCTTGAAGCCCGACGCGCAGGTGCAGGGCAGCCCCGGCCCGCACACCAGGAGCCCCTCGCAGCCGTCCCGCGTGTCGTCGGAGCAGCGCTCGTTGCAGTCGCCGCCGATCTGGTTGTTGCCGCAGCCCACCTCGCACGTGGTGCCGGTGAAGCCGGGCGGACAACGGCACTTGGCGGCCTCCAGGTCCAGCAGGCCGCCGTGCTTGCAGGGGCCGGGCTTGCCTGCAACCAATCAGCGTTCAAAAGCCTCGTCATAAAAAATAACTTTGAAAAGATAAAATCACGCTGAAGTAAAACTCATGGGAAATTGATTTGTTTGGTACCCTCAAACGGAGCGCCGGCGCTGGAGCTGGCGATGTCGAAGCCGAACAGCTTGTTGACCGGGATGGCCGTGGTGACAAAGGTTGTGATGTCGCGGTCCGCTGCAGGGGAGGACATAGGCCGCCCGTTTCAAACATATTTCACAATACAAGGAAACTGGTGATGTGATAAGAGGCCGGGGAACCCACCGAGCGCGTTGCACGTGTCCGCGATCTGGACGTACACGTTCTCCTCGGAGCTGGTGGTGGCGTTGAGCACCAGCTGGATCTTGTCCGTGCGCCGCACCAGCTCGAGAGGCAGGTCCACCACTCTGCGGATCTGCACCCAGCCCACCGACGCCTGCACAACATTTGCATAAGCGGCGGGAAGTGTTGTTGACTTTCGGTTGTGACGTGAATGCTTACCTCTCCGGGCGCGAGGGAGATGATGGGGGTGATCTGGCGGTAGCCAGGGCCCACGCCCTTGAAGCCCAGCTGCAGGCGGCCGTCGGCGGGGACCTTGGCGCCCAGGACGATGCACAGCTGGTGTTGGCGAGGCGCCCGGATCGGCGGGCTGGTCAGGGACCCCTCCGTGCGGCCGAACTCCAAGCCCCACACCGGCCACACGATGGACGGCGTCGACAGCGTGCTGGAGTCTGCGGCCAGCGGCCAGAGTTAGCGCACTCCGTGCTTCACAGGTAAACGGCGTCGGTTCGAATCCCCGCGCCTGCAAAATGATGACCAGCTCACCTGCGAGAACCTGCACCGTTCCCCTGCCCTTGAACGAGCCGATGACGATGTAGTTGTGTCCGACGGGCACCTCCCAGATGTCCGGCCGGCCGCCAGCCCCCTGCAGGGTCAGGGACACGCGCCAGCCCTCCAGCTTGAGGGTGAAGTTGTACTGCGGGGAGGGGCCGGTCCATCCCTCGGCCACCTGCACGAGAAGAGGATGGTGAGGCTCTAGAGCGTCGCTGCCGTGCCGTGGCATCTCGCGAACGGGGCCTCACCGTGTCCTCCGTGCTGTTGATGACGGTGACCCTGGTGCCCCTGTCGCCGCGGCCGGGCATCCAGGCCGCCTGCTCGCCGGTGGCGCCGTACTTGCCCCAGGTGGCCCGGAGCACCTTGCCGTTGGACCCCGTCAGCAAGGCGCCGTAGCACAAGTCGCCGCGCGGCTTGGTGCACAGGAACACGCCCAGGCGGCCGCCCTGGTCGGGGGTCCACACCAGCGGCAGCTCCCGGCCCGCGTCCACGCGGCCCTGCCAGGCGGGGTCGGCCTGCACGGCCAGCGTGCCCTCCTTCTTGTAGCGGTCCACGAACAGGTGCTTGAAGCGGCGGCCCGGCACGTCGAACACCCGCAGCTCCTCCTGCGCGCGGTCGCCGCCCTCCAGGTGGGCGTGCAGCTGGCCGGCCGAGGTGCGCTCCATGAGCAGCGTGTAGCGCCGCACTGGCACCCACTCCTCGCGCACGGACTCGTCCTTGGAGTCCACCGTCGTCTTCAGCGTCACCTGGGGGCGCAAGTGGGAGTGTTTGGACGAGCGCGCCAGTCCACCAGGCCTGCCTACCCTCCGCTCCACAGGCGCTAAAGCCGAACCCGCGCGGCCAGTATTCGAACCCCGGACCCACCTGTCCGCCGCCGGGCACCCAGAAGGGCCCGCTGGCGCCCTCGGTGCCGTGCTGCGACCAGTAGTAGCGCAGCCTGCCCTGCGCGTGGCCCGCGATGGTGAGCCCCCAGCACGAGCGCGGGAAGGGCGTGTCGCACAGCAGCACCGTGAGGTAGCCCACGCCGTGGCTGGCCGGCGTGAAGTCCAGCCGCAGGGTCTCGCCCGCGCCCAGCGTGCCCTGCCAGCCCTGCTCCGTTTGCCGCAGGAACCCTGCGCGCCAAAATGGTTGCAACAACAGGGTGGAGGGCGGTGACGCGACGGACAACCAGGCAACGCGACCAACCTCTATCCTGGGCGGACTCGCGCAGCGAGGGGTCCAGGATGGGCGTCGTCTCCGCGGCCTCCGCGGTGGTCAGCTTGCGCCAGCCGTCGCTCTCCCACTCGGAGCAGCAGCGCTCCTCGCTCGACACTGCAACAAGGTCGCCGTCAGGGATGCCACCCGGCAGGCTGAGTCGTCTCTCTCTCTCTCTCTCTCTCTCTCTCTCTCTCTCTCTCTCTCTCTCTCTCTCTCTCTCTCTCTCTCTCTCTCTCTCTCTCTCTCTCTCTCTCTCTCTCTCTCTCTCTCTCTCTCTCTCTCTCTCTCTCTCTCAGGGGCGTACCGCTGAGCGTGGTGTTGCCTCGGCGCAGCGGCATGCCGCGCGCGTTGTTCCTGGCGATGATCTCCCCGGACTCGAGGGACGTGGCCCCGGACGCGGCGCGCTGCAGCTTGTAGATGGTCGTGATGTCGTAGATGTCTGCGGGGCGAGCCGCGTTAGTAGTGCATCGTCAACAACGTGACTCATGCAGTAAAGCCGAAACTGACCTGCTGACGCCTGGCCGGTCCACAGCGCCAGGACGACGGCCAGGACGGCGAGGACGGCGACGGCGGCGACGCGGGGAAGTCCCGCCATGGTCTGCCAAAGGAACACGCGTGGATCAGTGCGAGCGAGGCGCCTTTTGTCGCCAGTCCGGCCGAGTTGTTTTGGTCTTTCACTCGGCGACACACCGGCGGCGACTCGTTCAATAATTCACGGCTTGAGCAGCGTCTTGCTGACGTCAGAGCGCTAGAGCGGCTCCAGGCGCGACACGCATGGCCGCACTGTGTTCGCCGTCCACCGCGCCTGCGGACTGATTCTGAGAGTCGCTCTGTCTCTCTCTCACCCATGAGTGCGAGAGAGACGGAGCGACGGAAAGACGGCTCTCCGGAAGCGGAGCGAAGCGTGAGACGAGCGCATCATGCAGGCGTTTTCGCGGCTCGTTGGTGCTGCACCATGGAGACAAGCTGCACCGCGGCATGCGGAAACTTCGCGAAGCCACTGGCACTGCCAGCCGGGGACGGGCTGTACGGCTTCACCTCGCCCATCTTCACCGCAGCCGCGTGTCAACCGACAACGACTGCGACACTTACTTGAGGGGCTCTGTGTGCTCGTCGGTACTGTGCTCTGCGAACTGCGTATCGCCGGGCGGCGCGGCAGCGCTCTGGCGGGACTCGCTGCGGAAGCCTCTCTGGCGCGGGGCTCGTGGTGGGACACACTGAGTGAATCAGCGTAGCGATCTGCGATGCGACGCCGGCGGCTGGCCGGTCGCTCCGGGCCGCGCCGGCCGGCCGGCCGGCCAGGACAGCCAAGACGCCGAGGCTCACTGCAAACAGGCAACATTGCTGCCCCCGACCGGTTGGGGGGCGGCAGGAAACTGCCAGACGCGTTAGGATACCCCCCCCCCCCACACACAAAGACACACACACACACACACACACTGCCCCTCTGTGTAAAAGAGGTCGTGATCGGACTTGCCCCCTTCCCCAGGTGTCCCAGCACGAATAAGTCCAAGTGATTTCATGACCGCTTGGCGGCGTCAAGTCTAGAGTAAGACGAAAACAAACCACCGGAGACGCGGGAACTGGCGAGCAATTCCGAGGGACCGCTCCGTCGCTCTGTCTCTCTCGCGCTCCTTCGGGACGATCAAAGAGTGCGATAGAGACAGAGCGACGGAACGATCCTTCCGAATCGCCCGGCCTGGTTCTGCAAGTGGAGATAAACCGTCATCGAGGGTCACGGAACGTCGAACCGGCCGAATCGGCAAAGTGTGCGTTTGGCCGCGTCAGCGGGCGTCACCCTGCAAGGACGGGGGCTTCCCCACCACGTTCGTGATGCTGTCTCAGAATCGGGGGAATCCGTCGAACCGGCTTTTGCGATGTTCTGGCACGCAGGCCGGCCGGCCGCGGCAGCCGCGGCTACGAGGAGGGAGTGTCAATCAACCTCAGAGTAGCCGTTCTCATGCGCGGCTTGAGGCCCTTCCACGGACAGCCCGCTGCGTTTCGGCCCGGCGGCGCAGCTTGGCGCTGCATCGCTGCATTCCGGCCGCCGTGACGCGCGGTCCGCGACTCCCAGACGTGACGTCACAGGAAGGTCTTTCCCGCCAGGACAGCCAGGGGGTCGCTGGCCACCACTGCCAGTTACTGCCGTCAGAAGGTCGGCCCCCGGACCGGGGAAGCATGGAGGCCGACGAACGAACAAGGCGCTCTGCCCACTTTGGAAACCGTTGCGGTTCGAAGCGGAGGGGCGTGGTGACCCAGTGGAATTCCCACACACACTCGTAGAAAAACGATATGACGTATATGCAAATGAAACCTGAGAAAAAATGAAATAAAAAAAAAAAAAAAACTGAATTCTCATTAACACGAGCGTCTTTTCCCATTAACAAAATCGCGCTTCATTCGAACTTCGGCGCGCTCATGATGGCCAAACACACGGCAAAAAAAAAATAGACGTATCAGTGTTGCCTTAGTTGGTCGAAATTTTGTATTCTTCGGACAAAAAAAGGAAACAGGAAACTCGGTTTGGTCACAAGTCGCTTTAAAATTCTCTAGTCCATGGAAACAAAACATTAAAATGTGTAGACGCCCGCACACGCTCTCTCGCGGCGCTTGGCCGAACTGACTACGTCGTCTGGTCGGTCTGCTGTGCAGCTGATTTTGCTGCGCTGTTTGGGTTAGCCTCGTTACGAAAGGCTAACAAGTTTAGGGATTTAAGCTTCAAATTTTGCCAACATGAGTGTGCCTATGGAAGTGATCACGCATACCCGGAGGGTGTGCAGTCTGTACAAAAAATTGGCCCGTAACGCTCTGGCCTGGTACAGCGAAAGGTGAGAGTGCTTCACTGTGTAGTTTTCAACAAATCTCAATTTAACACGTCGAGTAAGGCCTTTTTAACATTTCATCCTAGTGTGCCTTGCAGTTCTATAATGGACTCTGTTTATAATGTCGTTGTCCACTTGTGGTATGTTCAATGACATTTGTTCTAACCTAAAAATATATACACCTTGATGTCTTCTAATAAGCAGCGATGCTTATTTGAGTGTATCAGGATCAGAAATTTTTATTGGATGGCTTTCATAAGGAAGCAAGAGGTGAAAGCCGAAGGCGCTAAGACATATTTTGATGCATTGGCTTGTGTGATAGCTGCTTTTTGTTGCAGGGCACTCTACCGCTACCATGTCACCATGCTCAGAGCCGAGTTTGACAAGTACAAAGGCGAAAAGGACATGGTCAAGGCTCTGAAATACGTGGAAATGGGTGAAGCAAAATTAAAAGCTGAGCAGCACTATGCTCCCATAGTTTGTAAGATCATTTCAACTTTTTACATAATGGCTATGCTTTTTCCCCTTCCAAATTATCAAGCGTTTGTTTAATTTTCTTTTACAGTCCCTTCCTCTCCTGGTGGAGTGGCCTACCAAAGAAATGCCTATATTCCTGATGTTGCTGTCGACTACTGGGATCCAATTGAGAAGGCATTCTACCCACAATACTTTGCCACACGTGAGCAAAGAAAGAAAGAGTATATCGAGTTGTGGGAGAAAAAATATGGCAAGGTTAACCCCAAGGATTATGAGGTCCATCATTAATGTCTACGTCAGTTCATTTATATGGAATAGACCCTTTTTGGAGGCCTCAGAATCCATTTGTAGATGATTTGTGTATAAAAACGTTATTGAGTCAGGCTTGTGATGATAACTTCTAAATTTATTCACGTACAGTTTTTGAAGGTTGTAAATAAAGGTGAACTTGTAAATGTTGTTTCATTGTCATTTTTGGAGAACCCCTTTCCCACAGTTTGTTAAGCTGAAAAAATTTATTATTTTTAATTGGAAAGAGAAACGCAAACAATAACATAAACATTGGCAATTTACTTTTTTTTTTTTTTTTGCATGGGTGAAATGTGTTGATAATGTGTCAAAAAACAAAAAATTATAATTGATTCTCCCGCTTCCCCCTCCCCTCCTCGTGCGCTGTTGTATTGTTTTCTGATGTTGCCAACCTACATTTTCTGTCACAGTGCTTTTGATGGCCCACGAATATTTCCCGCAAGGAAAGCCTTTATGAATAGTAGATGAATTGAATGGCTTCTATTAAAACATGTCCCCAGCTGAAAGTATTTTTATTTGAGGGAAGTAACACCTTCTCCTGAAAGTAGTCTATTTTTGGCAATCCTGTGCCCCTCATCGGCTGGGCCGTTCACCGTTCACTTCAAACCGTTCAAAATTCTCCTGCGTTCACGAAATAACCCGAGAATAACCCAGTTCACCAACCTTAAATTTGATCCCTTTGCTGTGAACAGGACGAGCGTTCTATTTCTGTTTAGAATCATATTGCAGGTGTGCCACTGACAGCTTGAATCACTTCTGCTAAGTGTTTACTCAGAAAGAAAGAGGTTAGTGATGCCTATGATCTTCGTCAATTCCAATTTGGCAAGGTGATTTATTCGTTACCTGTGGTTTTGTGCGTTTCAATTTAGCGTTATTTTCCATTTTCTCTGTACGTTTTGTTTTCGTGCCGCCGTAGACTGGCTCTTTCATTGCATTTTGTTTGAGGTACTGTGTGCAGCAGGTTCTTCACTGCGCTTTGTTTCACATTACAGTCATCATGGAGCCAATGGCCCTTGGTTCACCAGTGGGCAGCCCAGTATCAATGGGTGGAATGCCACAGTATCTGCCTCAATACCTGCTGGGTGAAAGTGATTTCAATCAGTCTTTGAATCAATCACTTTCACAGTCGCATTCTGGACCTAGCAACACTCGCCAACTAGGAATAAGCCCAACCAGCCCAGGAAGTGGTAGGCATGTCACCTTCTCGCCACCCTCAATGGGTGGCCTAGGACCTGCTCTCAGCTCTGCTGACTCTCGAATCAATAGGTATGTTATCTTTTGAAATCTCTGGAATGGTGAACAGTGGCAAACTTTGGCATCGGTGCAAGTCTTGTTTTTCCTTTTTTTTATGATTCCCTTAATCAGCTGGGCCATGATTTCAGGGCACCAGCAGCATCCGGCCTCTTAGGACAAAGTGAAAAGGGATCTGGACCCCCAACCACTGGCTTGTTCGACACATTGCGCCCATCGTCAGAGCAGTCACCATTTCTCTCTCCATCAAAACCAGTTGATGGATCAATGTTTCAGGCGTAAGTGATAAACATCATTATTGCTAAGCCTAATTAAAATTTCCAATTATTTAGGTAACCATTTCTGTGTGCACAGGAATCTGAATGCATCATTGCTAGCCTCATCGCCACCACCACCTGTTACTCCAGGGAATCATCCACAGTGGACTGCAAACGAACCTCTTTCTAGTAATTGGGTGACAATCTTTGGTTTTCCAACCTCTGCTACTTCATCAATACTTGCTCAGTTTGCACGATATGGCAATATAGTAGACAAGCAATTGCCTGTTCAAGGGAACTGGATGCATTTGCAGTATCAAACTCGTGTAGAAGTTCGACGGGCTCTGGGAAATAATGGAAAAATATTTGGGGGCAATACTATGATTGGAGTAATGCCATGCACTGACCCTGTAAGTGTTCTGTTTTAGAAATTCAATTTGCCCATAGTACACAGTGGTTGCTCATCGCAAAATGCTTCTTGTTTAATGTTGCAGGCTATTGTTGACATCAGTAAGGAGAATTTTAATAGAGACCTAAACATGTCACGAATGAGTGCTGCCTGTAACACGTCATTTGGAACACCGTCAATGGGTCTGCCACAGTCAAGTGTAGCCAGTCCGTTTGGAACTCCTCACAGTGCAAGGCCACTTCAGAGAGCCTTCTCCAGTGCACATTTAGGGGATGTAAGTATTTTTCATGTCGAGTTCCCATTCAGACTGTCTGGACTTCTATTAAGTCAATCTGTTTTGTTCCAGATTGTCTCACCTCAACATACACCACAGAGAAGCACAAGTTTTGTATCAAGAGCTATGGATTATGTCTTCAATTGGTAAATAATTTTAAAAAATGCAAGGTTTTTATTTGAAATGGAAAATTGCTCCTGATGTATTTTATTTTATAATTTTCAACCTCCTCACAATGTTAAGAATGAAATGACTGAAGGTAATTTGCCTTGTACTGTAATGAGATCGCCAGCATTGTTGTGGGTTTTTGTATGCCTGTGTTGGTCATGTGATGTTTTTAATAGCTGTGAATTTTTTGATACAGTCCATTTTCCCCTTTTCTTATACTTGTATTGTTAAGTTTTGGTTTACATTTGTGCCTTATTTCCCTTAGTCCATTGATTTTGTTCGTGTATCCGTCTGAATATGTTTGGCTTACAGTGATTCAAAGATAGTTTATAAACAAGACAGTCATAATGAAGCAAACTGTTTTTATATTATTTATTTATTTCCCTGAGCAAAAATTTTTCTCACCATGACTGAATTACATTGTGGGGCACACTGCCCACTGAGTGAGCGAACCTTACCGCTAGACGACCACGAACAGAAACGCCGCGGGGTTGGCACCGGGTGCACGCCGTGCCACGCCCGGTAACTGTCGGACTGTCTAGCTCAGCGGTCCCCTACCTTGGGGTCGCGGAAAAATATTTTGGGGTCGCGGCTTGGTCCTTGGGGTCGCCTAGGGTCGCCAGACCCCAAATTAAAAACACCATCCGGAGACAAGAGTATAAGGTCACTTCAATTCAAAAATAATGACGTAAATTTTTGCAAGAGAAAGGCTATTTGGTGCAAGGGCGAATGTTTGGCTGTGGAGAGCCGCGCAAATGTTTGTTAGCCATTTTTGGGTCGCGAGCCGAATAAGGTTGGGAACCGCTGGTCTAGCTACTTATCGCATAACGCCACGGACTTGCCGTGTTTTTGTAGTTGCGCTAGTGGAAAAATGAGGCGGTGTGGCGGGAAAAAAAAACCGTCGGATTCCTAACAAGGCAGCGGGGTTGTGGTTATCGCGTGGTGCGTGCTACCCGCACCCCCACCACGCCACGCCAAGTCAAAAGACAAGGTGCCGGCCGGCATGACTTTCACTGCCACCGCCCACAACAAGTCAGTCGTGTCCAAACTTGGCTGGAGACGGGCTGGTACCTCGAAGAGGCGGCTGGGTGCGTGGTTCCGGGTTCGACCCCCCGCAAAGTTCAGTGTTCGCAGTTCCCGTTGAAGACTCCCGCCAAGACATGGAAGCCGGCAAGGAAGTGGTCGTAGTCACAGGTGAGCCCGACTTGGTCTGCTTTTTACGTTCAAACTCAAACATTTCCTTCCTTTACCCCTCTCTTTCTCTTCGTTGCATTTAAATGAACATTCTCATTAGCATCGTCTGCTTTCACGTTAGATTTAAGTTTTTTTGTTTTTTTTTTTTTAAGTATTTTAATTACTTAGCTCATGCCTGTGTGACACCGACAGAGAAACGAACTCGGGATCCGGCGCACAGCATTATCCTGCTGATTCGGGCGTTTCCTTTGACGGGGACCAACCCTCTGACCCTCCCCTCCAAAGTGGGCGAATCATTCGATTCGATTGCCAGCACCCATCAAATCAGTGCCACCTAATGGGACGCTGGCAAGGCGAATGGCGCGCTTTGCTCTGGGGCCTTCCCTTTCACGGCGTGTGCGCCTCTGTGGGAGCGGCGCAAAATATTTGCAGGCCTCTTCAAACACGCTGGCCGGCAAAGGGTGGAGCGCTGGGCGGATGACTGGCTGGGTACCGCTGTGCCGGCCAAACAGCCGCCCTACGTGAAGGGCCCTACGCGCCAGTGGCGTAACCCAGTCCAAGGTCACCGGGCAACCGGCCCACCGACCGGCCCACTGGGTTACGCAGTACGTACGGCACGCCGGAGGGGTCGTCGTAGTCGTCAGGGTCAACCACGCCGCGTGCTTGCCGAGCGAGTGTGTGGGTGTGAGAGTGTGGGTGTGGGGAGGCATGCGTGAGGACAGGTGGGTAGTCCAGTTTGTCCCTCAACGGCGTCCAACGCCTTGGACGACGCAGGACGCAGGACGCGCGCGCCCGACTAGCGGCGTATAGGCCAGCCGGCGTGCAGGAGTGCGGCCGGGCTGCCCACCCGCCCGTTGGCGGGGGCCTTCGCCGGTTTCCGCGCTAACCCTTCTTCCTTGTGCGCAGGCGGCAGCGGCTTCCTGGGCCAGCACGTCGTCAAGCACCTGCGGGCCGAGGCCTCCGTGCGCGAGGTGCGCGTCGTGGACGTGCGGCCGTACGCGGACCTCCTGGGCGCGGCGTCGTCCGGCGTCCCCGTGCACTGGACGTGCGCCGACCTGGCCGACGAGGCCGCCGAGGCCGTGGCGGCGTGCGAGGCGGCCTTCCGCGGCGCCGACCTCGTCATCCACTGCGCCGGCCTCGAGGACCGCTCGCACCCCGCCGACCTGCACGCCCTCCACCGGAACAACGTCCAGGGTACGCCAAAAATACTTTGTGACACTGGAATTAATTTATTGGGCGAGTTGCGGCGCCCCGCTGCGCCCCTTCGTCGCTGACGGCGCCCCTCTTTGCCGCAGCCACCGAGGCCGTGGTGGCGCTGTGCCGGCGGCTCAGCGTGCCGCGCCTGGTCGTCACCTCCACCATGGAGGTCATCATGGTGCCCTACCTGCGCGGCGTGCTGGGCAAGGCGATGGGCTCCTTCACGGTCATCGTGAACCAGACCGAGGCCCGCGCGCTGCCGCCCAGCGACCCCGCCGAGCTGACGCCGTACGCGGCCTCCAAGCTGCGCGCCGAGCGCGTCGCCCTGCAGGCCAACGGGTCCGCGCTGCAGGACGGCGGCACGCTGCGCACCGTGGCCCTGCGGCCGCCGCTGCTGTACGGCGAGGAGGACCACCGCCTGGTGCCCGGGCTGCTGCGGCTCGCCAGGCTCTGCGACAACACCCTGCTGCAGGTGGGCGGCGTTGCCAACCGCCAGCAGCACGCCTACGTCGGTAAGCCGCCGCAGAAGGGCTCTGCTAGCTCTCTCATGTTTTAGGATTTTTAGAGACTCTGTGAAAGTTTCTCGTCGATTGTGAACGATGCTTCGTCGCTCTGTCTCTCTCGCACTCATGGGGGAGGCTGCTTAGCCAGAGGCGGAGCCAAGTATTGCTTTTGGCAGAGGGGCACAGCGTGGCCTGAGGAATGCCGGGCCCACGCGCTCCGCGAATTTGATCGCCAAATCGCGTCGCAATGCCAGGCTGATGCTGCACGGCGCCCTCTGTCTCTCTCGCCGCGGCCGCGGGGAGTGCGACGGAGAGAGCGACGGCGCCCTTCGGACGGAGCCGACAGGCCCGGACCAGGGCCCGAATCGCGCCATTTAAATGCACCACCTGTCGCGGCGCGGCCCGATTCCGCCGCGGAGATTCCCCGCGCCTACACTGTAAACTTCCAATCGCCTCGTCGCTCGGTCTCTGCCGCTCTCACGGCCCGCCCCGCAGTGACGCGAGTGAGACAGCGCGTCGGAACGACTCTTCGGAACCTGGCGATACCCCGCGCGTCAGAGGCAGCCAGAGGCAGCCAGAGGCCCCCGGCATGGCTCCCTGCGCACGGCCGGCAGCCGCATTGTAGCTGAACGGCCGAAGCCCAAATGGTTTCCAAGTTTAGCAGTTCGTTGATTGGTCGGTCGGGGATAGACTCGAAACAACTGCACTGCGTGCGCTTTGATCGTTAGCCTTGCCGGGGGCGGCACCGGCAGAGGTTGCGGGCAGGGCCGGCGGAGTCTTAGTGTTTGTTGCATACCAAACAGTGCCAACGGTCTCCGATAGAGCGCGCTGGTGGTGGCACCTGCATCTGATATCAATTACTGGTCGTGTCGGCAGCGCGGACGACGGTTCTCCTCCTCCCCTCTGTCTCCCCCTCCCCCTCACAGTGGCGGCCCTCATTAGCCGAATGGAGTGCCACAATGGTACAATGGTACTTGGAGCGAGTTGCGCCATAAACTATCCCTCGAGCGACTATAACGCCACACGTGGTGTGCCGGGGATCAGCCCTGGATCAGCGCGTCGCCCCCCCGCCCCGCCCGCCCCCGCCCGCCCCCGCATGCCCGAGGGACTGGCAAGGGGCCGTACCCTGGCGGCAAAATTCCGCCCACTCACCATCGCGCACCGCACAGTCGATGGAAAATTGGAAACCGCGCGTCAGCCTGTAAAGCCAAATTAAAACCGCCCCCTCCCGCGCCCTTTCGGGAGTGCATGGGAAATTCGGAAACCGCGTGGAAGCGGCCGCGGGCCCCATTATACAAGCATGAGCAGTAAAAATGGCGTTTACTGTAATATTCAACATGATTATGATTATTATTATTATTATTATTGTTATTGTTATTGTTATTGTTATTGTTATTATTATTATTATTATTATTATTATTATTATTATTATTATTATTATTATTATTATTATTATTATTATTATTATTATTATTATTATTATTATTATTATTGGTTGAATAACAGTGAAGCCGTCCGTGTTGCAGGCAACGCGGCGTGGGCCCACGTGTGCGCGGGGCGCGCGCTGGCGGCGCACGAGGACGCGGTGGAGACGCAGTCAGTGGCGGGGCTGGCCGTGTTCGTGACCGACGACAGCCCTCGCGGCGACCTGCTGCGCCTCACGCAGATGCTGCTCACGTTCCCGGACGTGTCCGGCGTGGGCGCGGCGTCGCTGGTCCGCGTCCGCGGCTGGCCGCTGCCCGCCTGGGCGTCCTACCTCGCCGCCGTGGCCGCCGAGACGCTCCTGACGTCCTGGACCCGGTGGCAGCTCCCCGTGCAGCCCAGCGCCCTGGTGCGCTACCTGTCCTCCTTCGTGTCGCTGAGCAGGCTGCGCGCCGAGACCCGGCTGCGGTACACCCCCAAGTACGCGGCCGAGGACGCCGTCGCCAGGAGCAGGGCCTATTACTCCAGGGCCAAGGACCTCAAGACCATCGTCCAGCAGTAGTGCGTGCTCCCTGCCGGCAACCCACTGAGAACCAAAACTTCCATTCCTTGTTGACTTGTTTGTAAGACCTTTGTAAATACATTTTATTGTTTTCGAGGTGCCTTTCCCTCCGCGCCGCCAGCGCGCCACCCGCACCTCGCAAGGAGCAGCAGCCGCACCGCCGCGCACTGAGCGCATTGTCCGACACTGCCCCAACTTGGCGACCCAAACTGTAAATTTATTACCCACCCACAAAGGTCCAATCCCCGTTCTAATCAAGTCGCCTGCTCGCCCGTCTTGCTTTTTCTCCATTCTAATTCGGCGGCCGGCTAGCGCTGGCCGCCGCGGCCTGCCCCTGGCCCACTGTGCCCTGGCAGCCCCGACGGCGCTGCCAGCTGCGGCGGCGTTGGCGTTACCAATTTGCAGCCATGCTAATTCTTGTTAAATTCGCCCCGCCGCGGCGGAACAGCTCGCACCCCCCGCGCGGCGCGGCGTGGCGTGGCGTGGCCCCGTTTCAAAATCGAATTAGCACCATTTTTACTTCGGGGCACAAATTATTGCGGTAGTCGATACACCAGCTCATCCCCCCCTTCCACCCCTTTGCCTCCCCCCTCCACTCCACGCCACGCCCCAGCTCGCCACCACATAATTGGAAATTGGCGGCGGGATATACATCACACGATTGTTTGGCGAAAGCGAAAACTGCAGTATTTCATGGGATATTGTTGGCGGGCGGACCGAATTCCTGGCCGCGGTGCTCCGCTCCACTCGCGCGCCGCTAGTGGCGCTAGCAACGGCGCCCCCTGGCGGCGGCCCGCCGAACCAGCGCGCCACGAAGACTGGGACAATGGGGAGATTAATGCCGACGGGAAATTCGGAAGGGGGAGGGGGTGCATCTTCGCACCGACTGCAGCACACGGAAGACGGAACTATTTCGTTGCCGTCGAAGAAACCGAGGTCCCTTTAGTACTTGCTGTGGATGCGCCCACTCGCCGGTTCGTGAGGGCGGATGGGTGGCCTACCCTCCCGGCGACACTAGCACTAATACGAATACGTCAGGCTTTTTCAATTCTCAGACTTTGGCTCAAGATGAAAGCAAAAAAGGAATATCGCACTGAGGTACCATTCGAAGAACCTCACAAAGAGCCTGACTGCCATCTATTGAGTCAGGCTTGTGGATGTACTTTCGAAGTGCGTATTATTTCTGGAGCGGACTCGCTCCGTGGTTTGTCGGAGAGGAGCTTGTGCGGGCAGTGTGGTGGTGGAGGACACTTTAGAAAGAGCTGAGCTAAGCGAGCGAGTGCGGGCCGTGGCCTGGCCGTGGCCGGGGAAGGGCGATCTCGAACAGTGCGTTCGTCGCTCCGTCTCTGTCGCCCTCACGGGGCGTCCCGCGGTGGCGCGAGGGAGACAGGGCGACGGTTCAGCATCAGCCCGCACCCACGTCCCTCCACGGCACGCCACAACACACTGGCCGCGAACAATGGGCGAAATCAGAGCCCCCCGAGGGTTTCTAAGTAGTCTGGGAAAGAAGGGCCCGGGGAGGTGGAGGGGAGGGAGGGGCCATGAATGAGGGTGCATCTCCGACGGCCAAATTCCTTCCCTTTGGCTCGCTTTGGCTCCTTGTAGCCGAACTAGAAACTTGGCTTTGGCTTATTAGAGTCTGCCTGCCTCCCTGCTGTGTTGCGACATCGTGGGAAATTTCCCTTAATTTTTGGGGCCAAATTTTCTCTATGGGTTTTTGAAAACAAAAGTACTTTGTATCACTTTTCATACCTTCCATGAGTAGTGTATGGTGTGATCCCTGAAGCCCCGGGCGGCAGTCGCAGTATCACCGCAAGGTCGCGAACAGGTGATGAATTATCGCATCGGTATTCGTGACGGACATTGGGTGATAGCGAACGAAGATGGAAAGGGGGTGAAAGGAAGGAGAGAGAGAGAGAGAGAGAGAGAGAGAGAGAGAGAGAGAGAGAGAGAGAGAGAGAGAGAGAGAGAGAGAGAGAGAGAGAGAGAGAGAAACTCTCATCATTGTCACACTGCCGCATTGCCGCCATGTTGCTGCTTAGTCAGCACGTGGGCCGTAGTGTGAGGAGGGGGCGTTGTAGTGGCGGAATGTGGGGGCGGGGCGGGGCGGGGCGGGCAATACACTCTGTACCGCGCACGGGTGACGGCTGGAACGCCAGGGCCAGACAGGCCGTCGCGCAGTCAGTCCCGCCTTCATCAAATCCACCCGTTTGGAGCGCTGTTCGCACTCCACTTTGCGCGTTAGCGCGTACGTCGGGACGAATCCGCTAGCAAGCGGAGGGGGAGGCCGGAAAAAGGAAGGCGGCGCTAGGAGCTGTCGAGGAAGGCTGGCCGGGATGGACTCGTTGTGGCGATGACAGGTAGCGGGGCCAATCCAGCCGGGATATGGCCCTTTAAGGGTAATTCCGATAGATTACGCTCGCCGCCGGAGTAGGCAGGCAAGACCAGGGGGTGGGCCGGGCCCCGCTGGAAGCCCGCTGGAAGCCCGCTGGAAGCCCGCTGGAGGCACCACCTGACCCTAATGATGATAGTGTTTCGCACCGACGGCGCAAAGAGTTACGAAGGCGGGAGGCGGGACTATCACTTGACGGCGAGGCAAGCGGGGGATCAGCGGAGACGGCCCAAAAAAAGGGAGTGGTGAATAAAAAAAAGGGAGTGGCGGATGGAAGAGACGCGAGGGACCGCGGGCTGAAGAACGGCTGTGTCCGGCCGGCAGCCCGAAGGACGACAGCGCACGCTCTGTCTCCCTCGCCAATCACGCGGGACGTGCGAGAGAGACAGAGCGATGGAATCACTGGTCGAGAATGAGCCTGCTGACCGCCGGAGGTGCGGCCTATGAATAATCGTTTCCGCCGCGAATTGGTCTCTGTGGTTCGGTGTGGCCTTGCCAGCCCAGCCGCGTCGGGCCGAGGCTTTCGAACCAGCCTCCGAGGACGTCGCCAGGATGACGTGTCGACGCCACCCAGGGGTGGAGCACGCTGCACACACACACACACACACACACACACACACACACACACACGCACTAGCACGCCCACATGCGCCCACGCAAAGTCCCACAGATTTACTCGTCTCCTTAGCCACCCCTTTTTGTCCCTCCGACACGCGCGCGCGGCTGAGTCGCATTGTACGCCCCCTCCCCCTCCCCTCGTACATCTCTTATCCGCAAAATCGGATTGATGATGTGCCCGAACCATCTTGTCGTCTTCTTCCTGGTCCCTTTCCTTGTTTCCCTCTCTCCTTGCTCTCACCGCCTCTCCTTGCACTTACTTCACCCTCGTCTTCTTCTTTTCTCCTTTCTCTTTCTCTCCGTTTCCCGCCCTGGGCCGGTGAGGGCAAACGCAGCGTGTTGCCACACCGGTCCGGATCGGCCCTGATAAAGTGCGGCGCTGAACAAAACATCTCGAAATAATCATGATTTGTTGCCGCCGGTTTTTCCCCCTCCCCCTCCCTGCCTCCAACTCAGACCACACAGAAACTAGCGTTGCCAACCGACCCCCTTTACCGGGGGCAGGCAGGGTGGCAACCCTACTCCGCCGGCCGGGCCCCTCGCGCAGCGCCTCAGACCGGGCCATCCTCCAAGCGCTACCCGAACAGGGCGCGTTCGTTCCAATTTCAAAACCCGGTACTCGTGGCGCGGTCCGCGGGTCTTCCAGCTCGTCACCCCTCCCCCTTTAGCCCCCCGGGGGGCTCCGCTCGCCTCTGACCCTTCCGCCCCGAGCTATGTGTTCTCGAGATTAATGAGATGTGGCCAGCCAGATTCACGATGAAAAGCGCCTTTCCTTCTCCTCATAAATTTGACCGTCGTTTCTTTTGAAATCGGCCGCCACTGCCGCTGTCGGGACGCGGCGACCGCAGTGAGGCCGCCCCCTGGACCGCCGTGGCCGGACCCTTGTTACGCGCCCCGACAAAAAAAGCGGCGGGAAAAAAAAACCTTGACCATTATCTAAATGAAAACCGAAATATTTCAAACTGCGCGCACGAAAAAAAACCGCCTGGCGCAGCGAAAGGTGCTACGTAAGAAAATATAAAAGGCGACACGAATTTACGAGTGAATTTACGAATACACGTGTTGAAACTCGGTCGAGGCTGCGGGGCTGGGCGGGGCGCACAGAGGCAGCGCCAAATAACTTTCCCTCGTGTCAAACAGGCTGCCTGCGGGCCTGGCTGCCGGGCTCCAGGAGAAAAACCGGCGACGCGTCTGTCTCCGTCACCGCGGGCCCGGCCGGGACGCGGACCCTCCCCCCCTTCTCTCTCTCTCTCTCTCTCTCTCTCTCTCTCTCTCTCTCTCTCTCTCTCTCTCTCTCTCTCTCTCCCTCTCTCTCTCTCTCCCCGACGGCCTCGCTGGTTACTATGCATGAAAATCAGCAGGCAATTAGACCGTATAGATTTACTTTGCAGAGTGGCTGTCCCACGCCACGCCGCGCGACGGGGAGGTGACGGATCGGAGAAGCGGCCTCTTTCTTCTTCTTTCTTCTTCTTCTTCTTCTTCTTCTTCTTCTTCTTCTTCTTCTTCTTCTTCTTCTTCTTCTTCTTCTTCTTCTTGCTGAGTGGACACGGCCGATGCACTCGAAGGGAGAGGCGCACAAGAGAGGCGGCGAGGACAAAGACTCTGTAATAAGCCGGCGCGCGGCACTGCGGTGCAGCCATCATCACGACCACCACGATGATGACCACCACGATGATGATCACCACGTGTGCTAACACCAGTGTAAGGTGGCCCTACCACGCCGACAAGTCGACAAGCCCGGACAAAGCAGGAAAAAGGCGCTGCCGTATCTCGACCCGGTCCCATAATAACAAGAGAGTTAAGAAGGGGGGCGAGGAGGGGGGCTGACCGGGATTTATTTGCTATCGGAGGACGGAATCAATTCTCGGGGCGAAATGGAGTGGGCGGGTAAGTAGGTCCGTGTGGAAAACCGCTCCGAAATCCGGTTAACGAATCTCGAGCTGGAAATGGACCATTCCGCAGAGGATTTAGTACTTGCCACTTTTCTTCGCGCCTCGGGGCGGCTAAAGGCGGCTAAAGGCGGGCTGAGCGGCGGTACCGAGCAGGTGGCGCCCCCCGCGCTCCCTGCGGCTGCGGGCTGAACTCCCCAAAGCCCTTCCGCCGGCCGCCTCCACCACCCACCGGCCCACCCTGCGCTAGAGTCCCGGCCCGATGGGGGCGTCAATGTGGTGGCAAAACGCTCGGCAATGCCACAGGGCAATTCGCCGTTGGGCCGTGCCCGGCTGTGGCTGCGGCCTGCCGTGGAAGGAGAACCAGTCAGCCTGTCTTTCTGTCCGTCCGTCTGTCTGTCGGTCGGTCGGTCGGTCCGTCCGTCCGTCCGCCTGCGCGACCACGCATGTCACTGCCTGGCCCCGATTGGCTGCACAACTATCAGCACTTCATGCGCCAACGCGCGGACTCCCTTCTCTTATTCGATTCCCCTCCCCTCCTCATTTCGCTCGGCGGTTTTGCATCCGGAGGGGAGGGAGGGGCGGCCCGGTTGGGGGGATTGGGGGGGGGGGAGAGTGAGGGAGAGAGAGTTGAACCGCGACGTCACAGGATTATCAAAGAGCGCCGGAACTCCTGGGCGACACCCGAGTAATTCCCGAGCATAACTCCCGAAGGGTGCCAGAGATACCAACTCCCAGAAACCGACGCCTGCGGCCAGCGGCGCGGCGTGTCGCACACAGGCACCAATTTTTGGGTCCGGCGTCGTCCCCTTGATTGATGTGACCACCGACCAGCCCTGGAGGACCTGGAGCCTAGAGCGGTAGGCGGGGCGAAGCAAGCCCTTCTGGAAGCGTGGAACTGGGCGCGGCCGGAGTTTGGCGCGGCCTGGGTGTGCTCACGGTGAGGCCTACGGGGCTTTTGGGTCTCGGCCAAGACCCACGACAAGGCCGCGCCGGACAGGGCCACTGTGACACCCACGCTGAAACTCGCACGGCTACACCAGCCCCCCTGAAGACAATGAAGTGCCCTCAGCCCAGCCTGCCCTGCCTGCCGTGCCTCTCCAAGTGCCATTTTCTGACAGAGATCGAGTCGGCCGCCCTGCCCTCCGCTAGTTCTAGACAACAAACCAGCAAAAACTTTCCCGATACCACTAGCCACCCCCTCCACTTTTCCCCTCTCTCCTGCTCCGCTTTCTCTCTCTACACCGCGGTTTCGATAAGAGAGAACCGTCCAAGTGTCAAAACACCGGAAGGCTCAAGTGTGTTTGTGTGCGTGTGTGAGAGAGAAAGAGAAGCGGTGTGTGTGGATGTGTTATTGTGTGTGTGTGTGTGTGTCTGTCGGTCTGTGTGTGTGCGCGTGCGATTGCGTGTGTCCTGTGTCTAAACGCGGTGCCAGAGTGAAGGGGGAACGTGTCTGGATTGTTTGGGGACGGTCAGGACTTGGGGCTGAGATGTGGCCTCGACAAAGGAGGAAAGGATGGACGCGGTGGGATGAGCGGAACTAGCAGGCCGGAGACTGCAGGAAAAACAACAACAAAACCACCACAACTCGGTGAAACTTTTAGTTAGTCTGAGTCAATCTCTTCCGTAGCAAACCTCGATAACTGTGAATAGTAAACAACCCATTTTATTTATGGCGAAATACTGGAAATCAACGACTTAAAAACAAAGGAACGCACATAAAAACTGATCTCTTTTACCAACGATTGAAGACCTGAACGAGAGAATATTCACTATGCTTCTTTAGAAAATTCTTTTTTACTTTCACAAAGTGTAGAAGAAAACCCAGAGAGAGTGAGGAGAGAGGATGAGAGATGCCTTCCGAGGCTGGCTGGCTGCATGTGACTGGCTGCTGCGCTGCAGACTGCAGTCCCCTATTGTCTCCTGTCGGATCCCCCTACCTCCTCCTCCTCCGTCCTTCGACTTGCGGACGACGTATTGTAGAGGCAAAAGGGGGCTTTGCCAACAACTTGGGGCTAAATCACTTCACCTCTCAATCTTAACTCGAGGAAGACGGGAAGAAGAGTAGCTTGGGGAGTGAGGAAGGGGGAAGAGAGGCAGAGAGGGAGAGAGGCGCACGCGACATCGGCGACGACGTGGACGAGGACGGAGTGAAAAGACAGAGAGAGGCGGGCGATTGAAAAAGAGCCTTGCGCTGCTGATTCCCAAACAGAGCTCGCTCTGTTCCGCTCGCTCTCACGGGGCGGCGCCCAGGGCTGAGCGAGACAGAGCGAGGAAGCGATGTTCGGAATGAGCCTGCAGGGGAGGCCGTAGACGAGGTAATATAATTCGGAATAGGCCGGTAATCTATCACGACCGCACAGACACTACGGGGATAGATGGGATAGACGAAGGCAAGGAAATGATCAGACTATCGGCTGCGAGTCCTTCAGTCCTTGAGGACGGAGCAAGACACCTCCCCGCGCGCCAACTGCCTGCTGGAAAGCAGCCTATGGGCTTCACCTTTCTGGAAACGTGTCAAGATCGAAGCAGAGTGACGTTTGCCGAAAGTATTCCGTTCGTGTCGCGCCCGATCCGCTCTAATATGCCTTTTGTGGGAGCGGCGTGTATGGGCAGCGGAATGACTGGCGCACAGCTCTCCCTGTGTCTCCTGCACCCATTTGGAACGCCCCATAAGTGCGAAAGAGCCAGGAAGAGCCACAGAGCGCTAAAACGCTCTGCGGAGTCTAGAGAATTCAAAGGGTCCGCGACAAAGACCCGCACCACGGCATAAAAACAGGTTATTACAAAAAAATTATTAAAATAATCGCTGTGGCTGTGGACGTTTCTGATAGGCGGGTGGACCAGTGGGTGGTCTGGTCGGCCCTGGGAGCGCGGGCACCGCGTCCAGGTGAGGACTGGGAGTGCAGCACGTCCATTAAGGGCTGCGTTAAGCCAATCGGAGAAAGGATTGCCGCACCGAGCTCCTTGCTCCGGCAGAGGCGCCTCCAGCCTGCCTGCCGCTTTGCGGCACCGGCCCGGGTTCGAATCCTGGCGCCAGCGGCAGGTCGGGTCTCAGTTTTAAATTACTTTTTTTTTTTTTTTGTAAAAATAAAATGTTTTTTTTTGCGTGGCCTGCCGCAAGTCACGGAGGCGCTAGGCACCAGAGCCAAGCAGGGAAGGCATCACTGTATTGTTGTGTGAGGACAGAGGCCCTCAAGGGAGCATTCGGCCCTGACGAGAGCACCCTTCAAGGACGCAGTTACTTGTCCCGGGGAGGACCCTTGATACCTCACTGTGTCCCGAGGGCGGGCGGACAGGATCAGTGAAGACCTGAGGACTACGGGACTTCCAGAACACGCCGCGCGGCACTTTTCAATTTTCACACAGAAAAGGATGTCACAAAAACAGGCCAAGTTTTGCCTCTTCTTTTTAACAAGGGAAAAGAAGGGGGCGGGGAGGGGGCGTGCGGACATATATATAAATACGGCAACTAGGGCGTGGCCGGGGGATATCACGTGAATAATGCATATCCTCATCCTTTGGAAGGTCCGACGCTGTGGTCTCAAAGAGAAGGATTCGGTATGTTTAGGGCTGCGCCACGTGACTGCCTGGGGCGCCCGGCTTCTTCTGCGACAACTAAGAAACTCTCTCGCACCTGGTGACACGCCTCTTGAGAGTGACAGAGACAAAGTGTCGTGCGGATCGCTGATAAGTAAGGCGACGAAATAGAGCCGAACCGTTGCGGAGCACGACAAATAGACCCAATGGAGCCAATAAACGAAAAGTCCAGCAACTTGTGAATAACGACTTGGCACGGAGCGGTTTACATCGGTCATAAAGGAGCGGGCCTTATCTGCACCTCGGCCTGCACTGCCTCGCCGGGGCCCCGTCCCGCACACAATGTTGCCGAACTGGTCGAACGGCATCGACCGCGTAGTGGCGAAAATTCTTTTAAGGCAACACATATTCGATGAATTCCTATTTTCCTCCCCCTCCCCTACTGGAATGCATTTCATTATCGGAACTGGGAGCTTTCACAATGCACCTCCATCCACTCTCTACATAGGGCCGCACACTGTGTGTGTGTGTCCCACTGTACCGCAGGAATGCAGTGTCGACGAAAGACTATAAAGGCGACACATCAAAGCGAGAGGATGCGCGTGATATACAGCGGATGCAAATAGGGCACGCCTAGTGTGACAGGTGTGTGAAGGGCACCCCCGCCCCGTCGCGCCACGCACCGGGAGGTAGGGCCTTCTGAGACGGGTCTACACTCCAACCAAGTATTAACGACCCACGGCTCGGGCCTGCAGTCAGCCCCGGCAGAAAGTTAGTTTGCTTTTAATGAGAGGCACTTGGCGCGAGCAGGGCGTGTGCCTGCGAAGGGCACGGCCAAGGCACGGCCAAGGCACGGCCAAGGCACGGCCCACCAGCCAGCCCAGCAGCCCACCGGGGAGGAGGCCTGGGCGGGCCGGCCGGAGCCGAGGCCGCCAGACGTAAGCGTTTTGCCTTCCCACTCGCTGGAGCGTGGCCCGCCCTGGAAGCTGAGGAGAGGCGATGGTGTTCGAGGACGGACCCGCTCTCCATCCCCTCCCCTCTTTCCCTTGGCCTCGAAATTGGCCACGTTTAAAGAGATTGATGAACGGGGAACGAGGCGCTAGAAGACAGAACAGAGGCGTCACTGCTTGATTCGAATCAATCATTTGTAATCTCGGACGCAAGGCTTTACAGCTGCATACAGCCCCCGCCCCCTATTCCCCCCTCGCTTCGCCCAGCCCCCGCCCCCGAGCCTGATGAGACCCAGCGTTCATCAATATTCCACGGACAAGGCGGGGTGGCGGCCGCGTAGCCGCGTAGCCGCGCAGCCGCGTAAACGGACGCGTGGCTGGCGGCGCTGCGGCGTTTGCGCGCGGATTCCGGTGTCTGTCTGTTCCGAGCGGAGAGGCAACCACCGGAGCTTTGGCCTTCACGGCCTGACAGCTCACCCTGCTCACGCGGTGCGGCCCGCCTCTCGCCTGCCTAATCCTCTGCGAGAACTGTGCCTAGTGAACCATTAATTGCGGGCCGCCTCGGGGCTGGCTTGTCGTCGTCGTCCCCGGGCGCTCTTCCCGGAACACAAGAGCGCGCTGCTAACCGGCGCCGCTAACTCCGACAATCTTCCCCATTTCGATTTATTTTTTATTTTCATTTTCTTTTGTGCAGAAGTTTAGAGAGCAGCAGTTATCAAGCCCAAAGTCTTAAATCGAGACAGAACGGAGGAGAGCCGCTCCGTCCTTTCTCATCCGCGTCGCACCACGGCCATCGTCACTTGTACACATTAAATAGAGAAAAGTTAAGACCCCCCAACCCCAAAACACCACAGAAAGCTTTCAAGATTCGCATTTTTCTACAAATTTTGAGTCTCGCGATTGCGGATTCAATTAGCATGGCTGTCCTTTGTTTCGTCCGGCCGCACTTTCTCCTTCCTTTCCCTTCCCGTCATTCGCTTCCGGCCCGCTGAACCGGAAACGAGATGATAAGGGCAAAAGTTGCTCTTGGTTTTTCTCCCGGCCCACCCTCGCGCCGTCTCTCTCACTCTCTCCCTCTCGGCTCTGCCGCCCGCATCCTCTTCCCCGAGTGTCGTGTCACAGCTCCTTTCAAGTCTTTCTCTTCGACTCAACTTTGTCGATCCATTCTTGTTTGCCGCAACGCATAACGCACCGCCAAGCCTCGCGGTGACCCAGTCCTCGCGTGGTGGTCATCCCCCCACCAAAAAAAAAAACAAACCAAAAAAAACCCAAAAAACAGCAAACAAACACTAAAAAATCAGAAAAACGCATACAGACAGACCTGCAGAGACCTGAGTTGCTCTCTACGCTTACCGGGGCGTTTTTTTTTAAATGGATACAGACACGACACCAGTGCGTGGTTCCGTTTTTGTCACTCTGGACGGGGCCACCTGTTCCGTATAAATTACAAGACGCCCGCCGCGGAGGCGCGTAAGTTTTGCCGTTTCAAGTAGTTGCCCCGATAATTCACAGAGGGCGCGTCGCGTATGGCAAAGTTGTAGTTGTAAGACACATCCGCCACCTCGGCCCCAGATTCTATCTCGGTTATGAACGCAGCCAGTGTGTGTCGTGCGATCCTGAGTCACTGGCTGGCAATGTAGCACGCCGCTTCAGACGGCTATCCTCTCAAGCTCTGGTATGTTCCTGCAGTGAGTTCCAGGAAATTCACATGGCATCAACTGTCAACTTCGTGGTAAATGTTCCAGACGTATGCTCCCGGGGTCTAAATGCTAGCAACGGCACCCCTTTCTTGGCCTCTGGAAGCTGATAAGACGAGCGGTAGAAGTGAGGTGCGACGTCACCTGGAGGCCTCTCTGTGTTCCCGGTGGGGTCCGACGAGCATTGATTGTACCGAAACTCGTTATTTCTCGGCAGGGCCGCGCTCGAGTGGGACGACCTTACTTTCCGTCAACGACTCTCGATCTCGCGCTCGAGCCTCTCGAAGTGCGACGCGACGCGCCCCAAGTTGCCTCTCTAGAGGAGCCCACCCGCTGGGCGCCCTACTGACATGGAAGGAAGCGCCTACATTCAAAGACTAGGTTTCGTTTTAGATTTATTGTTTAGATAGAGAAATATCCTGAGTGTTCCTTTGAAAAGTACTGATATCCGGGTTATGACTCCAGCTGGATGGAGATGGAGATGTTTTAAGAGTGAGCTCGTTTATACCGTTGAACAATTGCACCCCATTCTCCGCCCCGGCCCAGCAGCGCTCCTGGGCCACAATTGCCCCCTCTTTACCCTCAAGTCCGTGTTGGCGTCGTGAGGCGTGCGCGTGGGCCGTCGCCGAACACTTACGCCGCACGCAGCGCGGAGCCCCCCAGCTTCCGAACTTTGCTGGCCCTGAGTAAACCTCTCCCCGTATAGTTACTGGCACGGCGTCTAGGGACTCTAGTCTTTGCCCGCGTCTTTCGGAGCGTTGCAATGCCGCGACGCATTGTCGAGCACCCAGAACATAAACAAAACGAAACAGCATGCTTAGAGAGATATTCCATTTTGCAGAGTGTGTGTCCCTTTTTGACAGCGTGGCCCTGATCGCGAATGGGGAAGCGTGTATATCCCTTGGAGGCCATGCCCGCGGGCCGCGGGCGTGGGTCCGTCCGCGGCGTGACAGTTGCCATCCCCTGTCGGCCCCTCCGCCGGGCGGCCCTGTGCGGTCAGCCCTGCCCCCCATCGGCCATTCCGTCACCGCAAGCGTCGTCATGCGCATTTTACCGCCAAATAAGGCCATAAAGCTATTTGTGGCTCATGGAAATTCGGGCTAGTCGGACGCGCCGTTGCGTCGTTCTGTCGATCGGCCCCACTCAAAAAATAAAGCAGCGTACCGGCGGCGGGGCGCGGTGAAATACAGCGCACCTCTGCGAGTTACGTTGCTTCAGTTCCACTGATGTATTCTATTTCCGCGGTGACGCGAGGTCGTGCGGGGTGGCGAACGTTCGGGTGGGCGCGAAGCCACCTACACATTTATTGAATTCACGTACGCGCAGGGGCGCTGCGCTCGCACCGAGTCCTCCTCAAGCAGGGTGACAACAGCCGAACATATGACATTTACGAAAAATTCAGTTGGTAATCGGAGAGAGAAATGGAGTGGGGTTTGCTGTTTGTTTTATTTTGCAGACTGCGGCACTAACCAACCTTACGCCCCAATGAGATTTTCTCGCGGATAATCCCGGAGGGTGGGCGTCGACACAATCGGAAAAACACTTCTTATCACATCAAACACGCGATAAACTACTAACCGTTGGGGAAATTCGGCGCCCCGCAAGAAGTTGACTTTACCAATTTAAGTTGTAAAAGAAACCTAATTAGGGCGGTAGAGCGCCGCCAAGGGGTTGCGATATAACTTAATTATAACACGGAGCCGGGAGCCTCATCGGGGACCCTCGCCTGTTTCCGTGAGGGAAGTGCTGCCCTGCCTGCACGCACTCTGGCGGCGAGTGGCGTCGTTCAGTTGTCACGAACGCAGACTCACTCCGCACCTCCTGACCGTTTGATGCTACTTTGCCCACCAGGACGGATGCCACACTCGTCCATCATCCCCGGCGGCAGTTGTTCCTCGCACGCGCGCGATCATAACGACATTATAAACGCGAGTTTTCGGGATCAGCGACAAGGCTGCACAGCGGAGGGAGCGCCCGGGAGGCTGATTCCGAAGAGTCGTGGCGCCTCGCACGGGCGAGAGAGAGACGGAGCGACGAAACGATCCCTCGGAATCGCTCGGTAGTTGAGCCGGAAGGGGATTCCGCAGCCATCACAGATCATATGCCGCCCCGCCGTGTCCACTCGGCACTGCCCACCGACGCGACAAGCAATTAAAAAGTGATTAATTTCACGCGTTCGGCACGGCGGGGCGTGTCGCCGGAAACGCCGCGGATTAGGCTCCGCTCGCAGCATGACGCATCGCGTATGCAGATTAGTTGCTTCATTTAACTTTTTTTTTGTTGTTGTTTTTTTTTTGCTGCGTGGTTGGCCGCCTGCATTGACCAGCACGACCCGATCCGCTGCGCCGCAGCGCCCTCACAGTGTCGATGCGTCGGGGGAAAGATTGCGTCCCAGCGACCCGAGCCGGCTGGGGACGGCCCGGGATCACGAAGCCCACAAACAAAGCACTCGGGAGATCTAATTTATGCCCTCCAAGGCATTCGCGCGCTCCAAACTAGGTGAACTAAGT
Source organism: Stenchaetothrips biformis (assembly GCA_030522485.1). NCBI lineage: Eukaryota > Metazoa > Arthropoda > Insecta > Thysanoptera > Thripidae > Stenchaetothrips > Stenchaetothrips biformis. The sequence continues at coordinate 2,950,401 of CM060100.1, forward strand.
TACGCCGGATTTGAAATTCCTCTCGAACTAGCCGTGATGCGAGGCGACGCCGCGACGCGCCACCGAGGCGGTGCGGCCCTGATTAGAATGGTTTGTCTCCTGCAAACAACAAACTCCAGAGGCTGAAGCTTTGACCATGAGGTCAAGTGTCTAGGTTTCATAAACTGTCTTTTTTTTTTTTTTAATTTTTAGCAGATAGAGCATACTACCAAATATAAATTTGCGAAACGGAGAAGGAAGGCGATAAATGAATTATAAAGGGTTTATTCTTTTGAACTCTGTCCGTAGTGATTTTTTATTGTTATCAATATTGTTACACATAGCAGCTCCTTTGGTAGAGCAGCTCGTCACATATATGTACATAAGTAGACCGAAGTCAACCACATAAGATTATTATTATTATTATCAACATCAACAATAATAATAATAATTTTTTACAATTATGGTAAACATAGTTTTATAATAAGGTAATGATAATGGTATCATGAGAGAGTTCACTCAGTAAATTAGCAATCACGACAGTTGCACAGAAGTAGAAATTATCTAGGTTGAATTTAACATTGAATTGATCGCGGCAGAAAATAGGCCTGTGTTTTACGGTCACACAGGACTTAATTTATCAGACCGGTTCTTCGAACATAGCACCAAATACTATGAGGGAGGAACGGATGACTGGAAGATCTATTAGGGCCATAAAAGGTGAAGAAAAGGAGAAGCCATGTAAGCTGGTATAATATGCAGAAATCGAATCATAATAGTTAATTGAACCGACTCATTTTCTTATAACATAATATATAATGCAATGCCTTAAAGAAAGTCAGTTACTGGGCAAATGTTTCGAATTAAAAATATCAGAATCTTTGCGGAATACTCTCTCAATCTGGAGTAAAGAATTATGCGATATAATGAAGCACATAAACGATAGGAATTGACTCAACTGTACTGTATAAGTTCCAGGAGCTAGGGTCGGTGGATCCCAAAACCAGTGAGCCTGCCCTTTTAATTGACGAAATCTCTTGCATAGTAATGAAACCCTTTTCAGGCACATTCGCAACGTGAAACCATTAAGATGTACCCGGTTTAAAATCTCCACGAAAATAAAAGTCGAAGAAGTCCCCAGAAAGGGTGTGTTCTGGCCGCTTTACAAGAAAGAAAACTACGAACTGACCGGCCAAGCCCCTGGGACAGGCAGTTCTTATTGTACTTGAAGTATTCAAAAAATGGCCTCAAGAATCTAGGAGAATAGAACTCATCGAAGACACAAAAATACTTAGTGGGACTGCTGAGAGTGAGCACTACGAGGATGGTCCGGAGTCGTTCACCCCAAGACAATGTTAATCAGTGACACCAATTCAATCAGAAAGCAAGTTTCGTGACAAGGAATGACTGGTATAAATAGTGAATAAGATAGAATTATAGATCAATGTATTATCGATACTCTGTACTAAAAGTTTGTGAATTGGCATCTGACCATTCTCGTGGGTTGATTTCTCGAGGCACCATCACAGTGAGCTTATCTTGCCATTTCCTAAAATGCGATCACCACAAAACCGATGTGTTCTTTGATCGGAGTGTCACATACATACGCAATACAAACAGTAGGCCTATCATACATAAAATGGTGTTAAGACAATAGTATAAAATAAAAACAGCACACATTGGTTGTTTATTGTTAAGTAACACAATAGTTTTGAGAGGTACAACTGTTTTTTCGTGCTGGGTCCAGAAAGGTGTTAAAAGTACTCTTTTTACGTTTTATGACTCGAAATAACTTTAATATTCTGCATTCAAGATTTTAACATGAGATAAAAGTGCGATCTCTGTGAACAATCTCCCTTGTTTATGCGGGTGTGTTTCGGTGAACACCCATTAAATCGTTTTAAAAATACTGTAACGAACTTAACAGTTCCAAGCGTACACAGTCAACATCAAATGTCGTTCGCGTCCTTGAATCTCGAGAAGCACAAGTCACCTCTCGATTATTTGCTCGCGATACTTTTCTTAATTATTTAAATATTCTTACTACGCCACGAAGAGCGATGTTCTTGTACTTGAGTAGATATCTGCAACTACGATCACAATAACGTATCATATACGATAGTTTAAAATGACAATTGATATTCTGTGTTTTCCTAGACTTGCTGATACAAGGAACACAGTCATGAGCGCTGCATCCAACATTAAAAAAACAAGTTAATGACTCGGCAAAGTTAACTTTTATTTTGAAAACAGCAAAGACGCTTATAATACAACATGATCATCAACAGAATTGTAAAATCTTAAGAGAACCTTTCATGTGGTAAGTCAAAATTCACGAAAAAGCACAAATGTGAGTGACTTAAAGGTAAGAATTTCTTCGGAAAACACGGATAATTAAAAGGGCATTTCTACACAGAACAAAAGAAAACTTAAAGTAATCTCGAACAAGACAATGAGAGTGCACAAGAAGCGCCCAACACACCCAAATATCAACGGCAAAACAACGCATCCTTAAGCAATCAACTCGCATTCACAGATGTAGGCACGCCACGCGCGCTTTCTAACATATACAGTATAATGATTATTCCCTATACACAATTATCGTAATATTGTAAACATTATATGAACCACAATAACAAACACAGTTTAGATAAACGAGATAATTCATAGTCAACACAAAGATTTCACAAGTTTTTTTGTTATTTTCTAAAATTTTTGTCTTGTGTTACTGCATGCCTACAGAGGAAGACATGCCCCTTGTGGGGGACAAACCACTTACGTTTGCTTGAGTGTGTGGCAACAGTCAATTTGTGATGATTTTTCGTTATGTACACAGTTCTGGTTGCTAAGCGTTGGTGAAGAGCCGAGTCCTGCAGCGGGCCAAACCATTTTGCGTATTAGTAACCGTGAAGAATTGCGTTTACTTGCTGATGGAGCCATAAGAAACCACGCGGGACGGAATCAAGCAAGTAGTCGTCCCAGACGTGATTCTGCCAATGCGATCGTCGCTTTATTTGAAAAGAATATTTGTGAAACTAGGCAAATGACGCGAAAGGGGAAGATAATACTAAAATATCAAAAGGAAACCGAAACAAACTCGTCTCCCACTTTTATACACATTACATAGTCTTATGTTATAGTGATTATTGCTTAGATTCCACGATGTGTTTCAGGTGACTGACCACAATTAGAATTTTTTAGGTACTAATGGCTTATACAATTACACTCTCTTTCACACTCACAGTCATGTTGAATCTATATACAGTACAACCCTTCCTCGTCAAGTTTGACTCTACAGCAAGCAAGGTTACGCTTTACGTTCATTTAAGAAAACTGGTGCTGTAGGAAATCGGCTCGTGCAGTTCAGCCGAAACTATGATGTGGTAAATGCTTGGCCATAGCTGAGGCAAAAAACCCAAACGGATTCAAAGCCTTTAAGAAAGGGATGTAAATAAAATCCTCACATATTTGTTGCCTCACTCACGCACGATAGAATAGTCAATAAAAAAGAAATTTATGGTATCAAAATACAGCATATATTTAGAGTACAGTAGGCATTAGCAATTAAAATTTAGACGTGTATTGCTTTCAAAGATTTTTATAGTGACTATACAGCTAATAAAGAGAAAATGTTAATGAAAACATAGAACAACACAAGAAAAACACGGATGCCCCAAATACATACTATATCACTTGGTTCCAATGAAATCTTCTTCACCTCAACTCTACTTTCAGATCCCTCCTATACTATTTCTGACAAGTTACTGCCTAATTTCTCAAAAACAGTCTTTCTTTGAATAATAGAAATGGGAGATGAACCCAGAGGGAAGAAACATTGGTTGGAAATAGAATCAGTGCGTCAAGCGCAACATTTTGCGTATTATGCTGGCAAAGGAAACTGTTCTTCCCACAGCAGATTCGCTGACAAGTAAATAAAATAAAACAATCGCATCAGACGATAAACTATAACAAATCGTTTTCACGCTTAAGCGGAAATAATGAGATTTTACCGTTGCTAAAGTGATTAGGACTTAACAAACTCAACAGAAAACTAAAATAAAATCTACTATGACTTTTTTGGTAGGTGGAAGGTATAAAACAACTCCCAACGCAAACAGGCCACATATTTTGTCTGCCTATCCGCATTGAAGTCTCTCTCGATAAATACAATAACAAATAATAAATTAAATTACAATATCTACCGACTGATCTAGACACGCCTCTACGTCTATCCTGGTGGTCGCACTAGAGAACACATTGTCAGTTCATGACTTCGCTTTTCTATCACACAATTGGTGTGAATCAAAGTCCGGATCGAAACGAGCAGAGAATCATTACTGTGCAAAACGCTTTAAAGTATATTCTACAGCTACGGAAATCACTGGTGCGTGACAGCAACGATAACCCACTCGATTGGACAACAATCGCAGAACGACCCCTTAAACAAAAAACCTAAAGGGGACGTCTGCAAGAGTTAAAAGGTTGGGAATGCGAGCACTCAACAGGCAGAGTGTGAGACTTACAACAATTCACAGTAACTTTAGTCAATAATTTGGCTTCAAGTAGGACTTGCGTGTTCAGTCCGCCGACACAATTTCTTTCCAACCGAAGTAAAGTACTCTTGGGATAAGGATGTCTTTAAAATTGGGCGCATCCATGGAAGCTGCCACAAAATAAGAAAAACAATGCAGCAATAATGTTGCACTTGAACCAAAATATCTAAGCAAAATTCACGTCGTGTAACAGTTTTTTTTACAAATTACTAAACATTGCCTTTCCTATAATGAACAAGTCCCTCCACAAACACCCGACCAATATGCCTACCTTTGGACCAATCATTAAAATTATTTGGTATTGGCAAAAGTTTACCACAATTAATTCTTTAAGTATGCGCCATGGGTTCCGTTCGCCAAAGCATAATGCTACAAACTGAACGTCGAATTAAGATTAAAAGTTTTGTTTACAGGCACGAACACACCGTAAAGTAACAAATCAACACAGCTGATTCTGGGCGACATCAAGAAAACATTAAAAAAAACTAAAACAAAACTATGAAATAGAAACAAGCAAATCACATTGCATCATAACGTTTTTGTAGCTCATTGTCTCATATTTAACAAGGAAACGTGAATATAATCTAGTGTACAGATTCACAAGATTACATGTCTAGTCCTAATTATTCATAGACTAAGCCTAGCAAATTAAGCATGGGACACTATCTAACACATCCTTAATGGTGGGAAGGTGGGACTCAAGCGCGAAACATCAATATGAGTAAATATGTACAAATGCGTAAATTAATGAAAATATAGGCATGTGTAGGTACAGTTAAAGTTTTATAAATTTTTGAAGAATTTGCATTATTTGTCCGATCTTTCTTTTAATGCAGGAAACACCAAAGAAAAAAAGGGTTTCATAATTTTGAATTAAAGCAAACAAAATAAGAACAAACGTTGAGAGGACACAATGTTCCTATGTTTGTCAAATAAACATCTATTACATGACGAAAAGAAAGATCCTTCTTTCGTAACACCGTGCAGAATTTTAAGGCGACAAATAATAATGGTTTTGTTTTCCTCTGTTTGGTCCATTAGGAGATTGATTAACAAGTAAACTGTTTATACATAAATAATTAGTAAGGAATCTTTTAATTCGTTTACCCTGTAATATAACATTTAGTTCATCATAAATATGTCATAAAACTTAAAACTAACTAAAACAATTACGAAAAAAGAAGACCCTAGCTGCCATGACAAGCTACCTTTTCTTAACGTTCTCCGGGTCTATACATGCCAACAGTATAGCACGCGATGGCTTCTTGGCACAAAGATAAAATCAAATTATAACAAGCCAATGTGAATAATTAAAAGTGAAATGAAACGCCGAAAGACGCAAGGAGTTGGGGGAGAAAACTGACCTAGGACTGAGAGACAGGAAACATGCCTCTAACACTGACAAACAAAACATATCATAACATTGTGATTTGCCAGCACTTATAACATTTTACAATGTTTACAACAATAAATTGCAAAGTGTAGATAGAGACGTCACTGACGCCACAAAGATATACATTCATTGCGCACTGCGCTTAGAGCAGTGTTGGTGTGTATATGTTTACTGCAATCATTTACTTACATAACTAATATATCTGTACAACTACAATGATGATAATTATAAACATAACTAGCAGAATTGCCAGTAAGACACACACAGCAGATACTGAACAAATCGAAAAAAGGGGCTCCATATAGTGGCAGCCACATAACATCAATAACATGCAATACGGAGGGTAAAAAGTATACATTTCGGTAAAGGGATCAAGTTATGAGAAAAATACCTCACCTGAAGATATGACCATCTCTCCACTAATATTTATTAAAAGAAATTGGAGACAAAATAAAAAAGAAAATTTCAACCTCTAATAATTGTCCAATGAAAGGAAAAAAATCACAAAGATACGTGTAGAGTTAAACAACTGTATAGCTTAATAAACATCTTCCTTAAATCCCCTTATGACGAAGGACTTAGTAACAAAGTTTACGTTAACTTTACTATATATGTATATAACATATATATTTACACACGTACATATACTTTCATTATTCCGTTGAATGGTTGGGAAAAAAAGAAAGAATCACAAGAGAGTCGTGGTTGCAATGGCAGGCGGGGCTAGCTGAGGAGTAAATGCAGGGGGATTCTCAGAGATGACCGTAAGAACCCTGTGTGATGTTGCCTTCGAAGCTCCTCATGCTACTGTTTGCCCTCGCCGCACGCCAAAAGCCTCCACCGCCTTTGTCCCCACTCCTAAAACATTTTACTTACGTTTAGAAAAAACAGTTGTTTCTGTGTATTTAAGAAAGAAAATAATAAATGTGACTGTACCTATTCGTGACGCTGCTCAATGGTACCCATTGGTGAAAGCAGCGGGAATCAATGGCCCCTGTAACAAATAAAAAAATAGATGCACCATTTTTACAGTGGGACTAAAGTCTAAGATCTACAATTTTAGTTAAATTTAACGTGCTGTAGTAGTGTTTTAGTCCTAAAAATTGCCTTGAAACTTAAGTCAATGATACGATTGCGTGAGTACGTAAAAAGATGATTGTTAGTGTCACCGACGAACAAAATTCACGATGCAAAACGAGATGAAAGGACGACTACGTTTATGTAACATGGCAACAATATTACATATCATGCTAAGCGGATATGCCTTCTCAGCTGAGGATATGTTAAACCGAATATTGGTTTTATATAACTTTAAGATGACGGCTTATTTAAAGCGTTAAAAGTGTCAGCTTTGTGATTATTTTTTTTCAGTGGGAGGAACGCGGTTTTATTATGAGGCCATCTGAATGCGGAAAGAGCCAGCTTTCTCTTTTCAATAATTAATGCGACTGTGGGTTTTTGGACCAGTTAAAATTTTCGTGAACTTAAAAACTAAAAAATGTTTTTGTTTTAAAGAAATTTTGTTTTTAGGGAATCCTTTTGTCACAGCATTTTGCCTAATATAAAAAACACCGCTTCTGCAATCTGTACTGCCAGTTCCAAGCAAGTATTGGTATCAAAAGAACAGTTTTTTTTTTTTTTTAAATAAAGAAATATGATGAAACGCGTGAGAGCGTAATTAAAAATGTACAATGTATTTTCACCATTTTATGTATTCATGGGAATCAAAGCACTGGCAGTACGAGGGGACGCTCACCCTTACCGGGCTGTAGTTGATGCCGGGTGCCCGGCTCACAGCCATGGCAGGAAATGCTCCCTGAGGCTGGGGGGACGCCGCCTGGACGTAGTCACTGGAGGAGTACAGGTCCATTGGGCCCGGCCCGGGCGAAGAAGCTGCGGGAAAACCCCCTCGGCTTGAGTGCGGGGACGTTGGTGGTCCGAACCCTTGCGCAGCTGCGGCTGCCGCCGCCTGGTAGTTGTTCATCACTGGAACACCCGACAATGATCCGTTTAAGAACGCCAGCACATCCACAGCCGAAATGATCGTCCCACCACGGAACTTTTGCATGCAAATTGTAGTCAAAATCAATTGTTGAACTGTAAAATGAAGCTGTTCATGGATAGTGAAATGTGACACGTTGAAAGGAATGAAATGATGCGGACAATACAAGAAACGGATCTTTTGGTTGAAGGGAAGGATAACAACAGTTAAAGTTAAACCGTGTGCTACCTCACTTAACTCCGAGCCCAAACTCTCTACCCTGCAGCTGAACCAGTTAACCTATAGCTACTAGGTGGGAGTGCCAACCTTGACGATTTGTTAAGAGTTAAAACTGAAATGCGGCCTACTTTATTTATTTCTCTTAACCATTTTCCAGTGACCTTGATTTGCCAAACGTTTCTCACCAAGGGATAGATAAAATCAATTTCCCCCGTCCCTAAATGGGGACAGCTGACAAGGGCAACAGCATACTAACATGCACTGGTACAAGCTTTTGTGAGTCATTTGCTGGCAAAAGTATGGGTTTGCAGACCCTACAGGCCTTTGTCTACCAAAATGCAAAAGCCCTAGTCCCGTTAAGAAGCATAACCCTGACCAAATAACAAGCCCTCGTTCTGCTAAGGATTTTCCTTAAAATCTTAAACGAGTAACGTTAAAAACACTGTAATGCAATGTTAAAATAGTCTTTTAAAATTGTTTTGCATAGGAAAGACAAATTTGCTGTTGTGTCAGTTCATTAAAGATTCAAAGCAATGGAAAAAACTATAAACCGTGGGGAAAATCAATAAGGAAAAACAAAATTTTCCACATTTTATCAAGCTGAAAATTGGTCACAAAATTAATATCAGCAGTGTTTAAATTTAATAGCTGATATGGGCCATCTTTCAGCAAAGGTTTTAAAACAACCAGGAACGGTTCTGACCCGAAGAAAATGATGGTTTCATCTCAATCCTCCCTCAAAGCGTACAGATGTAACTCCTTAAACGCTATTTACACTTGGAGGCGTTAATTATTTGAGGGATGGAATACAACCACAACAAATACGCCTGTCGTAGTTTTATCAGGCTCAATCAATATAGCAACAGATTTTAGTGTGGTAAAAAATTACAATTATTCTAATCTATGTAAGTGCAATTACATACTGATCCTAGCACCAACATACTACGTCCTACGAAATAGTGCATCCAATATGGTTAGCGACTTAAGACGTATTTTACTGTCATCTTATTGCTGCTGATACAACCTTAGTTGCCCCTCTAAAGTTATACAAGCCCTGGCTATTTACTTACCTGATAAAGCCTGCGTGAGGAGTGGGGTGTTGTTGTTGGGAGTAAGCTGGCCGTTGGTGAGGTCCACTGCACACACACGCACACACACGCACGCGCAGAGTTAGATTGGGTATGATACTACAGGTTTCCACTTCAAAACAAAATTATCATCTTCTTTAGTGCACTACTTGTTTTAGGTTAAGGCAATTAGAAAATAAAGTTGCTACAATAAACAACAATTGTACGACATTTTGTCTATTAGTCGTTTACCAAGAGAAACAGGACATTAAAGCGACTAAAGAAGTTGTTAGTTTTGTTTATCTGTGAGATTATTTCACTTCTACAACGTGTGCTAAAAAAATTTCACATGAAAACAAAAACAAAAAAAAAAATAACAGAAAATAGACAGATATAAACGTCGGTGGGACCCAAAAAGAAAAGTGCGCTTAAGCCACTCTAAGACGAAATAGGCCAAGAGCAATGTTTGATGTGGATTTTACTAAGGATTGCATTACAGTAAAAGAAAGCGGATAGTAAAGGAGTTTGTAAGTTGCTATATTAGCATTAACAATGCTCTGAACAAATGCTACAGGATTTTTGTCAAGAGCTTTTCTGCCATCGAAACGAACTATTTTAAGAAAATCTGCTTAAAAGGCAATGCCCTTTTCATTGTGGTTAAAATGGCTTGTGTTATATTACAAATTTAAAAAAAAAAAACAAAACAAAAACGTTAATCTACGCGGCACTGCTCTTTCAGGCACCCTTTTAACGAAACTATTGATTCTACGCAAGAAATGAGCACACTCTGCAAAAAGAAATTGCACCAATAAAAAACCAAAAAACAGCAGCTGAAACCACCACATTGTTTATGGCAATTTTGTGAGGACTCGCTTGATTAAGAGTTATTTTTCGAATCTGTTCTAAAGTTTTACTTTGGGCTTGAGATAACACCTGATTGTATGTTGAATGGGCACCTCTGCCTAGCTACAGGAGTTTGACGGAATAAGTAAAGTTTTAAACAACTTGATGTGCTAAAATAAACACACAATACAAAACTACGTTTGCTTAAAAATTGTTATTACTTTATCCACCAGTAAGGTTGATATGATAAATAACAATCTTTAAGTTGGAAGTTCATTGGATCTAAAATGAATACACACTTCAGGTACTAAAGCCCTACTGAGAAATACCACACGCGGCCCAATACGAATACCACAGCCACATGTATTTTCACTTTGTACTATAATTTACTTTGACCATCTACCTTGATACTATTTTCAAACGGTGTCTAAACAACATTGTTCCCGTTAATACAAGACTACCCAAACCTATGAGATGACTATTACTTGTTTCGTCGCAGTGTTACACTAATTTCTATAAAGAACCTAATTTTGTTGTTTTCAAAACACAGTTTCAATTTTCTCCTCTATACTCTTCCTACAAACACAATATGTTCTGTTTGACAAATAGTACCGATGACAAAATACAAACACACAAAGAATATACCATGTAAATGGAAGAAGTTTGGTTGACTCTAAAAGTCAACCGGATTAGGACTAAACGATTACTCAGCAATGTACTCGATTAGAAAGACAATTGAAAAAAGTATATACTTGTTCAAATTCAAAATGCAGGTGTACCTGCTAAACATGTTTTCTAAGGGTCATTGTTTTCTCTTCAACATTTTTTAGAAATTTGAAGGAAAAAAACCGTTGAACCAACTTCTTACAGGACCACCTAGTATTCTCTCTCGAAGATAGCGTCTAATTTATCACTACTTTAATCTCCAATCTCATAAAATAATATCTATTAATAACGGCAATGTTTTTGTCAGAAGTAAAGTTCACTACATGATGAAGATCCATCCACCAAAGCACACAATATGAATTAAACCAATTACCTACATCTTTCAAAAATTGATTTTTAAGATGTATACACATTATTACTAAAAAGCAAGGAGAAAAGTGTCATAGTTTCTAGTAAAATCACCATCTAAAATAACGTCTCCAACCCTATACATTCAACCAGGCTACAATGAATGACCCGGAAGTAGTTAAAAGTTACTACAAACCAAAAAGTACAACATTTATATTTTTAAAGGTTTTAAAATGTTTTTGTGGAAAATGATAAGACTAATGGACTTGGCGGAATATTATTTTCACGTGCCAATTTTATATCAACGTTTTATAAACTTGTAGCCTGTTTGATGTTTGTGTCTATACCCAATTGAGTACAATAAATTTTACTGAAACAGGTTGCTACACAATATGGATGATTGAACATACAGACAAGGAAACTAGTCTAGACGAATCTCTTTCTACGCACTTAGCATGGAATGAACAACAGTCATGACTACCATTTTTAACCCTCAAAACACGCAAATGATGACTACGAGAAACACTCGGAACTATCCAAAAGGTGGAAACAAACTGGACTATACCTAGTGGCAACATTCGGGTCATACCAAGACTGGAGCTAGACTTGTAGGAGAATATTACTCGCCCAAGTATTGATGTCGAAGAACCGAGACGAATCCAAGCGATGCAGAAATTCCTTCGGATTCCTTAAAGCTTCCTGGTTGCTTGTCATCGAAGTCCACGATCGCTACATGCTAGTGTTTGTATGGTCTATGCATCTTAGCAGTATGAACTGCTTTCACAATAATGTACACTGTTCATATTATGTTACCCCAGAGGCAAAAATAGCATTTCACTTGAGCAAAAAGCTATGCAAGGTCGAAGGCTACCCCAGCATTTTACTGGAACGCCCCGGTAAATACTCGCTGATGATGACTGCAGTGCGCGTGAGATTCAAAATCTAATTTCTATGCAACCTAAAATCTATTTTAATGGAATTAAGTTCAAACCGGCCAAACCTTAAATATTCTACTCGTCAGCACGCCAAGTAGAAAAAAAGCTTAGACGAAGCTAATTTACTGTTGCTGTAGTTTGACTAAGGAAAAGGATAGGCTGCGAAACCTGCCTCCACATGCAGCGCACTTCTTAGGTTACTGGCAAATTTTGTTCTTTTTAAGTCAAACAAGACCAGCAATTTTGTCCTCCTCGCAATTTGAAAATTTAAATATGACACGGGACGTGGAAACCACGTTCTATGAGTTGGCATAAAAACTACAAGGTTCTAAAATACCTCCTAATAGACTCTAAGATCCAAAAGGGAAAGGACAGACAGAAATTGAAGCACACATAAGTTTTTGTAAAAATCCACATGAATCAATGTTTCTGTCAGAAGGTTCAATCTTAAAAGAAAAACACGCAGTTCCAGTCAATTATTTAAAGTCAAGTAATATTTGGTGGCATTTCAAATCTATTTAAAAGAGATCTAGAAACGTTTGGCAAAGTTTTATAAGAGTGGTTCAGCTGCCTCAATTCTATTCCTTGTTAATGTGACAGCTTAAAACCTATGTCAGGCACAATCTTCTAAAAACGCAACGTGCAGCCACAAGCAGGGTGCTTCGACCTTGCATAAGTATGCTTTAACAATTCATCAAGCTTGTTAATGTGGGGTATCTACAGTGTAATTTTAGTGTGAAGCAAAGAACTATGTGTTTTCCATGACGGCCTTGACTCAAGGTGTTTTTGTTGAAGAGATGCATTGGAATGCTGACTACACAAGGGATGAAAGATTCAATCCCAGATAACGCCCCAAAATGCAGACATGAACAATTTATTTTCCGAAGAAGGCACGATTGTGCACATGTATCATTCCAGGAGCAAATTTAAACTAGTTCCACGCCGTTTTTATCGGGTTGTTTCTGAACAATTCTTGACATATTTTTAGACTAATATGTCCATTTTGTCTCGTTCAGCCTACTTAGAAATTTTCCAGACTTACGAAGGATTGCTGGAAATCAACTAAATTTCATCAATCATCGACCTCTTTTCGTAAGTATGCAAAATCTCACGTCAATGTAAAAAACGTACCTTAGTGTTAAAATTATGTACACGAAAATTTGAAACGATTTGCCGCAATCAAGGGCTTTGAAAACAAGACTCTCAACACATATCCAACATTTTTAATCTTTCTATTTATGACACTTTTATGGCATGCCAGATAACTTAACTTTGTTCGTATTCCAACAGTGTAACGCAATTGCATACATCTTAACATATAAAATATTTCTAATGCCGGTTCAAAAATTATTTTGGGTCATTTAATTCTGGTACATCTGCAAGTTTTTTTTTAACTTGTTTGCACGGAAAGAGTGAACAACGTTTTATTTCACCCTAAAACATAGCTGCGTTGAACATTTAAACATTTTCTATTTTCTGTGGTGTACTCAGTTCTACCTTTCTATAGTTTGTTGTTTACCACGCGAACAACAATCATTAAAACATGGGCTGATTTCTTTGTACAAAGTGTTTTTTATGTTCCTGTAGACCACTCCCCACAGCAATACAGCAAGCAAATATCTCAGTTCTTCCATCCTGCATTTGATTGTCGGGAATGAACTACCGATCTTAATCACAGATAAAAATAAACCTAAAAAAGTTGTCTTAGAAGCGATTTTACCGTCACCCAAAGAGTGCAATTTGAATTCAATTAGAATTTTGAAAATCCAGTCAGCCCACAACATTTTCTCTGGCCTTGGGATATCCATATGTTATTTCTGGCATTAAAGCTTCTTTTATTGGCTACTTCAAAAAGCATGGGCATGGCAGAGCTGTAAAATTAAATTAATTTTATCACTTTTTACAATAACCGCACTTTTTCCAGGAGGACACACAACCCGGCTCAAGCAACAGAGATGTACATTTAAAAAACCTAAGTGGCTCGGAGAAATACGCCTGTAGTAAATTAGAAATAAACGAGAAATAACATTGCGGTAAAAAATAAATTGTTTCACGAAAAAATGCAGTCATGTTTTTCTGCCAACATTTTTTTTAAATCACAGTAACCTTATTGTGTAGAGTAATAAGTAAGACATAGCTTAAACTTAAAAGTAAATATACGATTTGACCAGTCAAAAAAGCGAAAAGAAATGTCACTTAGGCCTTTACGTAAAAAACCACGTTGAACCTTAAAAGTATTTAAGCCTTAAATGACATTTAATGGCACAAGCTAGGTTAATGGCAAAATGTGGCATGTCAGGCTTTGCAATCAAAACTTTCATGGAAAGACCCTAACAAGAACCCTAATCAAAATCATTTCGGAAACCCTCGTGGCTGTGGTCAGACGCCGCTTTAGAGATACCTTAGCTGTGTTTTCAGAGTCTTTTAATGCACGGTAAAAACAAAGTTTCCCAGCATTTATAACAAATTTAAGCTCTTTCTGCAAAGCTGTCAGCAGACAAACCGATAACAAAAAAAAATTAACATCAGTAATGAAAAATATATGTCAAAGACATATTTTTGGATCATTACGCTCCTTTTCTAGGATCAGAGCGTATTTTTAACTGTATAATTCACAAAGTTTCCAGATTTTAAGCTGTTTGTGCTTTTAACGATGCGCAAAGCGCTGTTTAGCGGTTAAAGCGGCGTTTCAAGTTGGTGTTGCGCCAAAGTTTACATGCCTTTAACATTGAGTGGTTTTTACATGTGCGTCATGGCCATCCAAAATATGGCTTTTTCAAAATTAAATAGTGAGCACAATTTTACCACGGACATTGGCCTCGTTTGTAAGCGGAACTTCAATAAGACTTTGCCAAGGAAATTCTTTATGAACCTGAACAATTTATTCAGTACTCTTCCTAATCGTTGTATCAAGTTAAGCAAGGAATCTTCCAATGATAATTTTTTTTTAAATGGCCTAATTTAACTATAGTCCTTACGGATGGGTGACTGGAACTAGTTAAACATCTACCCCTTGGATATGGACAATGGTTCCTACTTAGTTTACATACAAAGACAGTAGCACGTTATTAGATTGCACGGAGTATCCTTTCTACACTCTACACAAAACTGTTACCTATTTATAAGAATTGCCTCTAGAAGTTATTTGATAGATCTACATAAAATAAGCAAATACATGTTGCAAGTATAAATTTGTAATGTGAAAATCCACTTTCAATTTTTGCTTTATAATAATACACGTTTTATCTTTAAGATGATGCCTCTATTGACTTGATTTAATCAAGATCTGCCTATAAAAGATGTGTGGTCAAGAAACTCCACTATGAAAACGTTACAATGGTTAAGATCAAGAACTATGGCGTAACTGACAATTGACAGAACCTTGCGTAAACGATTTTTAGGAATCATATGCAAGAGTAGCAGATGGTTCGACTAAAGTGATTAACTACCCATCTGATTCATTTAAATATCTGTTTAATAA
This sequence comes from Stenchaetothrips biformis, assembly GCA_030522485.1. Taxonomy (NCBI): domain Eukaryota; kingdom Metazoa; phylum Arthropoda; class Insecta; order Thysanoptera; family Thripidae; genus Stenchaetothrips; species Stenchaetothrips biformis. The sequence continues at coordinate 2,965,887 of CM060100.1, forward strand.
CGCATTCTTGTACAGTGCGTGGTATTAAAAGGTAATGGTGTGCTGCTTTTTATGTTGAGTTGCCTTTGGCAGATAGTCCTTAAAATTATCAATATTATTGATGGATTCAAAGTCGAAGCAAAGGCTTTTACAACATGAGCCAACAAGTGGTTAACGAGAGGCAGTCCACATTGGATGCAATGACAGTAATACCAAGAATTCGCAAAACACAGCAATGCACATGCGTTTATCAAGCATTAAGAGCCGTACTGATTGCCCAAACAGGAAAGGGAAATTGCAAACAAAGCACCAGTCACAGGAATATGCTGAAGGACTAGCCAGCTTTCACCCAGAATTAACATGTAACTGCTGCTTTACAGGCAAACTCTTTGACACAGGATATCCCAAGGCCTAGAGAGGAAGATGACTTGGACCATAAACGGCACTGAGCTGATCCAGGGGCAAAGGGAGAAGGGTAAGGGGATGGTGGTGGTGGTGGTGGTGCAAGCTGGCCGCAGCCAGGTGCTGCTGGCTGTTACCTGTCGGATAGGGCAGCCCGAAGCCTGGATAACCGGAGTAACCCCTGCCGGCCGCGTAGGCGGCGTATGCGGCGGCTGGAAAACCTGCACACAGAAACAAGTAATAAATTATTGATCGTAATACGCATTTTAGCACATGTTGCTCATTCAATTAGCAGGTATTGCTACAGCCGTTATGTTATAATTATAATGGGGTTCAAAGTAATGAGCTGAGCATTGTATTTTTCCTAGGTGCACAAGTTTTGCTAAGAAATGATTTTGACATTGTTTTTTTTTTTTTATCAAAATGGCTAGAGTGTTTTTTTAAGTACTTTAAGGCGGTGTGAAAGATCAGAGTCAAAACCAACAGCAGTTGTTTTCTACTGAAATAATGTCAAGACAATTGCCTAATTTTAATTCAAGACTAAAATATCTATAGGCAAGTAACTGATCAAATCGAGTAAAAGCATGTGCTGTAAATTACACTGAAACAAGCTTTGTCTACGCTCCTTATTTTAAATAGAAGATGGATGAAATTGCTAGTACGTTCAGGATGGATAAAATCGCTAGTGGGAACCCTAGTGGGAAGTTCATCGCGCATTTTTGGATTTATTGCAATTGGTATGATTCAAAAGTTTACTTTGGTTTGAGTTGGAATCAGAATGAATTCAAGCCGTATAATTGGGAGAGGGGTAAAGTAAACTGATGTGTGTAGCATAGAGATTGTTTCAACCAGATGTTTTGTTACACGCTGCAATCAGTTTACATAGCAACCAACGTGTACGAACTTTTAAGCAGCAATGATGCGCAGATTTTTTTCGACCAATTAAGCCAGATTATACTCCATTATGAGGTAAATCCACTTGTTTTGCATTGCATTATACCACTTTGTAATCCTGATAGAAGAATGGAAACCAATACAAAATTAACAAATGAAAATATTTTTTTCTGTACTGTATATCAAGTGTGACAGTGGAAAAGCTGTCCAAAACTTGATTTCCCGTTCAGAATGTTGGCTGGAACGCCATTCGGAGCTCGAAATATAAAAAAATGCGTGGGATTTCGCTATTTCAAATGAGCCTTTAGTCAAAATAATGAAGTAAACCGTTTGTAAAAAAAAAGTTTAAAGTGCATAACGTCTAGAATGCCTATTCAAAAAATAAAAAAATAAAAGGTGTACCACTTAACTGAACCTCTTACATTTAAAAGCAATTGCTGAGTCCACAGCTCAAGGAATAGTTCTACATTAAATGTACAAGAGTGACGAGCAAATAATTTTAGGTCAACTTGTCAAATTAAAAGAAACATGTAGCAAACTTTCAAGACTTGAATATTCTTTACCAAGCAACAACAAATGAAAATGTCTACATTTACATATATTTAATTATTCAAAATACGATTGTATATATACTGTTGCAAATATTAAAAAAAGACGTAATGAGCTCTTTTAGTGCAGTGGACGAACATACTGCGCTGACCAATCCGCACATACGCCTTAACTTCATGCGCATCATGCTAGATGGCTGGCATGGTCGTACTTACCCTCAGGCAAAGCTCCCAGAGACCACATGAAATCTAGAACACCAGAAAAGAAAGAGAATAGTAACCAAGGAAAAACTAAGCTTCCTCACGTTTCTATCGGCGACGTGTCGATACTCCGCTATTGAGTCCTTTCACTTTGCTAAAATGGTTGACGCTAAAGATAGACTGCATAAAAAGATTTGTCAACATGGTTGAAAATCGTCCGGTGTAACAAGTCAAAGGGATAAAAAACAGTTCAATAGGCAAAAAATGCGAGAATGAGTTTAAATAAAAACGAAAGAAATTAAACAAAATTTAGAAGATAGCATCCATGAAATTTCATAACAACTATAGATAAACTTGGCTATGCTACGAATCTACGAATTCCTATGGCAGGACGTACCACCACAAAATGAAAGTGGTTGATATGAACAGAACTGAGATATTTGAATTTCTAAGTAACAAAATTACGTATTGCTAGTGAAAAGTTGTTTGTAACACCTACATCACAAATTGATTGGAATGTTAACACACGTCTATACAACAAAAGCCCACTCATATTTACATATAGGTCCACATTCAAACAGTTACTAACAGACTTAAGGGTGGCTGTTTGTTATGAGATCTATGGTTAGTGGAAATAACTATGACAACGTTAAACGCAAATTTCACTAAATAGTAAGACAAAGACATTGAGCTCACACCGAGAATCTAGATAAATAGCAGATATATTTTTTGAGGTGTAACACGTTTCTTGTGATCTGATTTTGACATGGTGTCTCAGCTGATTTTTAAAATAAATTGTTGTTCTACATGGTTCAAGGCTATTAACCTCCTTTATTAGTGAGGTAGATCCGTGCTTCAAATCAAACTTTATTGCGTGTAAAAGAGAGACTTCTTTACACTGATCGATTCTATCTGATCCAAAGGTTTTGATTTCATCGTAATTTTCTGTTCAACAAGAAACGTTTTTTTTTTTTGGAATAAATTTTAAAACCTTATCTGACAGTACGTTTAACTACCTGAACTTTCTACATTTTTCCGGTCCACGCGTAAAATAATTCAAAACAATTGAAATTTTTGAGACTAGTCAGTAGGTTTTTTTTAAAATAAATTTTGGAGTGGAAAACAATGAATATTAATTTACATTTGTTGGCAAAGAGCAATTCTCTATAATATTGGGACCCGGGGGTTCTTCTTCTTTCTTCTTGCCGGACTAGTATCTTCACAATCCGTGTTGATTTGAGGAACTACGGGGGAATCACTACAAGGAAAGGAGTCTATTCTACGATTTCTACTCTAAAGGCTAACTATTCTACAAAATTATGACAACAATTTTTAACGTACATATTTCAAACATTTTATTTCAAACAGATTATATATTATAAGTACAACTACGAAGACATTTAAGATACATAGTTGTCAAGAATTTTTAGCTAGGAGACAAACTCTATAACATTAATGTTCTCAATATTTCTAACCGCTATGGTTAGTGACGCTGCGCTATGTGGCTGCATGAGGCAGAGTATATAAAATATACCTCCAGGTCGATTGATCCGTGTGAGCAGCTGGATAAAGACGCTTCTATTCTTCTTTGTACAGTATATAACGCTACCTACAACCCGCTCTGCCGGGAAAGATAACTAGGGCCATAGACAGCACATAATTGTCCATTATGGTGGGCAACATGAAGAGCAGAAATCTCAACAAAGCTTGACGAAATAAAATCACAGATCCCGTTACCAATATACAGTTATGCACCTTCATAACACTACCGTTATGAAGGTGTTCACAATAATATTTATAGTACAATCCTCTATACAGAAAAGCTCTATAATACATTGGTTGAATCTAGATCATCTATGCCTTAACTTCTAAAAAGGTATCACCTATGTCAGGAATACATATGATTACTTGGGTAAGTAGCATTTAATGCTTATCTGTGCATCGTACATTTGCAGTCGCATTTTTCCCTTATGTCAGTGAGCTTGAGATTTTCAAATTAAAAAGGAATGAATCTAACAATAAAGAAAAGATATGGGTCACAGTTTAACATCTAAAAGTGAGTTTTCTATTCGTTTGATCCCTAGAAAATCAGATTTGTCACAATATTAGATCCAAAACTCTATGTCTGCCTATATGAAGAATTTATCTATATATAATACAAAAATGTAAATTCGGGATCTAAGCTATATATCTAAATTGATTTTGTTCTAATTGCTAGCTACAAATGAATTTTAGATCTGCTGGGAAAAATAAATGTAAGTCAAAAACGACTCTCAGTCAATATAACATTAATGAAGCTACATTAGTCTCAAAATCTCACGTTCGACAGTCAGAATGCACGAAAACACTTTTCCCCACAGTTAAAAGCGACTGGTTGGGATATAAAGGTTGTTCATAGAATGATCTATTATTCTAAGAGAGGAAAGTAACAAATCAACAATTAGACCTGGGTTACAAGTAGATATAAGTACACAGTAAAGACTTTATATGCATTACCTGCCAGATGAGTAACAGTTAAAATGTACAGAATTACCTAACGCATATTTTTAATCTGGAATACTGAAATGATATTATGAAATTTCATGAAAGATATCTTACAGAGGGGCTTATTACAAAACCTGCCCGAAAAGTGCATATGTGGTAGAACACTTCATTGGAGCGGTCATCACAGCACGCACTTATCTGTCAGCGGGCAAATTCTGGAACTTGATTTTCCAAAGTACAAGATATCATCATAAAAGGCTTTGCCCACTTTTGCCATTTTATGGACAAGGCAATCACGTAAACAACAAAAATGTCTGAATCAAAGAAAATAAAAGTCAAACAAAATGATGTAAAAATAATTGGTAGTTAATATGCTTAAAATAAAACATGAAAGAAAATAAGATCAAACTTTAGGAACTGGGCGACTCAGAGTATGGCACGTTGCAATGCAAAATTTTTGGACTGATCCTTGGACGTTTTTATAAACTAGAAATATCGAAATATTACTAGAATATCTGGCTTGACTTTCTTAATTTTCTACTTTTGTACCAATGGAAGTCTTCTTCACATTTAGCAAAACTTGCCAAGTAACAAAAAATAAAACCAATTAAGTACAATCCAATCTGCAGATCATATTGAATGCTTCTTATGGTATCAATAATTGGGAAATCATGCATAGTTTCGCAATGTGCGTATCAGCTTAATCCAGCTTCAATAGGAGGGCCTGCTTGTTTGTGACCCGTTGAATCAACGTGGCCCTAAACACTCTTTGCAGATCTGTTTGCAAAACATCAGACGGAAGCCACTAGCAATGTAGGAATGCCGTTTGTTTTGAGAGCCAAAGAAGTTAGCTAGCGGCTTAGACTGCGGCGGCAGCGCATGGCGGAAAGGTGGGGAAACTCATTTCATGAAGGAGTTTATGTGCGGCCGTTGCACTGCATTAGTTCAGAATTCGTTCAACTCAGCAATACTACATATTTTTTGCTATCTATGTGGTCATATGACGGTAGTTTTTGTAAAAGATGCCTTCTACTGTCTTTTGTTCATCTAGATTGACGCTATGCAACTAACGGATCACAGAAAGAATCCCTTTTAAAGGGGTCTCAAAAGAAAGTTGGGAAAAATAGTATCCCAGCACTTTTCAAGGAACATAACGTTAAAGGGACGACCACGACACCCTTTCCTTAAAGAAGCCGTTTGGAATGTAAAGATAAATAATTTATCAAAATATCAATAAATGCTAAAACGACTAGAGTTGGGGCCAAAAACTGGCAATTTGCGAAGTACAGTGATATGCAAAAAAGGAACGCGACAGGTATCCTCAAGTATACTTAAAATATCTTAAGACACGTGTTAGATACACTTGTCAAATAACCAAACTTATATTTGGTTTATATGTTTTTGCATGCGAACGGAGCCATTTGGACCCCGATAAAAAGCGAGAATTAGACCAACAACGAATAGAAACACGCAAGGCCTAGTTATGGCCAGCGATAATTAAAAAGATGTAATATCGATATAAACTATGCAAAGACGGACTCAGGCCGTATACACGTAAATGCCAGCAAAAACTGCTTAAGTACGTTTATCACTGAGACAACCGGTGTTACTGCGGGTGCCGGGAGTGCTGAAGGCTGTTGAACGAGCCCTGCAGCGAGCCCTGCAGCGAAGCCGGCAGGAGGCTCTGTCAGAGGCCAATGGGCAGGGGGTGGTATAGGGAAACGTCAAGGCCCTGCAGGCCGACAAGGTCGCTCATCGAGTACGACAAGTGCGAAGGCTGCGTGGGCTGCCTGAGGATGGCCGCATGCGCCGCCGCCGCTGCTGCCGCCGCAGCCATGGCTCGCTTGCAGTTGGCGGCCGCCTGGTGCGCGTACAGGCCCTGCGCGTGGGCCGGCCCGAGCAGTAGCTGGTGCGGAGCTGGGTACGGCGAGTACCGGTACGCCGAGGTGGACGTCAGGCTTGGCGGGGTGGCGGCGGCAGCGGCGGCTGCCACAGCGGCGGCCAGCGCCGAGGTGCCGCCCGCCGCGGAGCCGCCAGCCGCCCCCGCCGCTCTAGCCCCGGCCCCACCGCCGCCCCCGTGGCCCCCCAGCAACTCACCATAGGCACCGCGCCCCGCAGCGCGTGTCTTCGCCAGGTTGGCCGGCAGCATCACCTCCTTGGGCTGGGCCTTCTTGCACTCGACCTGCAAAGAGGAAAATCATATTTTAACGAGGACTCTGTCTAGGCACAGGGCATAGGAGTCCTTTTAGAAGGGAAGAGCAATTCGTGGGAAGGTCGACGTCGTGCTTTGGCGTGTGCGAGGCCCTGCGTCAGGAAAACAAAGCATCGGGTCACAATGAAAGGCGCGCAGTGCATGAATGAAACGCATTCACTGCGCAAAAACAAAGCGTTACATTACTTTCGGAGACCGCTCCTGCAACGCTTGCAAGCCAAAAATAGACTGAGCCCCATCATCACGTTTTAAACTGTGCATAGTTTTGTAAAAATAAATTATGGTGAACAGACAGGCCAGTTGAAAGCCACAGCTTACGGACAGGTAAGCATGGTTAAAAGGCACAAGTCGAGAAAGGTGTGCTTTTGGCCTCGCCAGGGGCGCATTTAACCCGTTAAGCCTGCCTCTTTCTCGGCCTTGGCATCATTCAATAAGTAGTTCCTCGAGTTCCGCCCTCCCAACTCTATTTTCGTCCCGGTGGCGCCACTGGCTAACAACTGCACTGTCAGTCTATTAGTGCACCTCCACCGAATTATTCGGTGTTTTTAAAAACTTTTCCCGTGCGTTGAAAGACACTCACCATTTTATTGTTGATTTCGTGGAAGTGAATCTCACAAACTTTATCCACGACATCCTCGCACTGGAACGTAACGAACCCGAAACCTGCAACAAACAGAAAATAATTGGTTAGCTTGTTACAGCAAAAAACATTAGCTCATAAAAGTCGCGTTAGCGACTTAACGCGTGGAATATTGACAATAGACCTACAAAAAAGTATCGGGCATTCAGTGTCGGTGTTTGAACTCCTAGGTCCTTGGACCTAGGAACAACGCACAACGTTTTTGAACTCCTTGGTCGTTGGACCTAGGAACAACGCACAACAAGACGCCACAAACGGACGCCAACATTCTGCTTTCCTGCACCTCCTGGCCAATATCGGTGCTTCCATCTTGCAGCCCCCTTCCCCTGTCTGGCGCGCTCCGTCCGCTGGACTAGCGCCATGTGGGTTGCACATCCACATATTCATATCTCTACGGCATCATCAGTAATGACCCTAGCCAGGAAACGGCTCGCCATACAACGCTCCAAAAGTTGCCGCCAAACTTTGCCGGCATTTGACATCCGAATCAAACGGGCCGCAGCTGGGGCAAGTGCGTATAACAGCCCGCCCGAAGAGGCCAACCGCCATTTGCATTTTTATGGGTTTTACTCTCCTTGCGATTCAGAAAATAATAACAATAAAGAGGAGGACAGGGTGGAATGGGCGCGCGGCTCCGACATTAGACCGCGAGGCCGGGCAGGCGGCCCGGCGGCGGGGCCATTGTGGCCGCATTCGGAGCAGCAGCCCCTGATTTACGGGCCGCACGGGGATTTGCTTACCGGCAACTTATGCAAATCATCACCACGTGTGCAGGACAAGACACCTACTCATTGCCCTTGAATTCGTGTCCCTTCGTTACTGTTGCTATATTTCTTGACTTGTTAATGTTTTTTTCTGCCTTGCAACTGTCCCACTGTATTCGCCTTGTTCGGCACAAGTCCCGGCACACACGGCCCTTGGCCCGCCTTGCATCACTGCAGGATGAGCGCCCCGCGGATCGAGGTTGGCCGACGATTAGGATGACAAATTGACGAGTTAAGTCAGGCCGGCACTTGAGGCATTCCGAAATAAGGGCGGTAAATCGCAACGTGCGCTACGTTGAAGAAGAAAAAAAGGAACATTGTGCTCCAAGGCTGCTAATCTCGATCCCGGGATAAATTTTAAGGGCCTTCTTTATTTCTCGTTCCCGGGAAATAGAAACCAGCCGTTCTCAATTGCAGCGCCACCCGGTGGACTAATGAATAATGATGGCGGCTGTAGTTCCCGGTAATTAGAACCAGTTTTACGAGTCGTAGGTGCGCGTCTACTTTACAGCGTTCTATAAAACATCTGGGGCTCTAGGCGGACCGATCCGGCCTAGAAAGGGCGCGGGCCGGGGGACTCCACGGAATTACGTTAAAAGTGTTTTGCACTCAAGTTAGGACAGTCTCTCCGTCGAGAACCCGGCCAACTGCGCTTCAATAAAAGAGCAAGCGAGAAGGACGCCACCGTGGGAACACACAGGGTGAGCAGACAAAGACAGACAATGAGGACGGTGGCGCCAAAAAAATAAATAAGGGAAGCACCTCGGTGCCTCGTTTCGCAGCGTTTCAGTCGCATCGCTGAGCGGCCCATTTCAATTATCATTTCACGCGCAAGGAAAACAGGCTGGAAAAAAGCGGGGGAGCGCGGAAACAGGTAGACGACAGATGGACGCTGCGTGCTTGTGTCTACGTATTGCGCGCGTGTGTATGCGTGTGTGTGTGCCGTAACGCTAATGCGAGTGGTCGTAGACAGCGCACACAGCCAGCACGACAACGTTGCGCGTTGCAATAATGTATCTCAAATACGTCGGACAGCGCGGCGGTGGCGGCATGCCTTCGCCAACAAATGCAGGGATGCGTCGCGCCCGCATTGCAAACGGACAGCAGCTCTGCCACTGCGAAAACACGCCGAATTTGAATTTCGGCGTGAGTCGCAATGACGAGTGGCTGCTAGGCTCGCTGCTCCAGACTCGCAGCTCCAGACGAGGAGCAATTCTTTGTCTATGGGAGCATTCGAATGCAGTCCTCGGTGCAGTCGAGCCAAAAGGTTCGCCAGCGCCGCCGCTGCTCCTGCCTCAGTCTGCTCATTGTTCTCATCTCCTTTCAGCGACTCGTGATCCCTCTTTCCCAGTGCTCGGCTGCGCGGCGCACCCTCCCAGCGACTCGGATAGATGTAGCCTTTACTCCGTTAGACTCCCTGTCGCTTTTTCACATGCCTTTTCGCCAACCGTTTCTTTTGCATACTACGGAATATCTGGAAACGGTTTTCCAAATCACCGCTGTCACAACTCGTGAATGTCACTCAGTCAAAACGAAAAAATGTTTGTCAGAAGTTGAGGCCCGAATGTCGCGCAAATCGAAAAAGCAAAGCATTGTTTGTTTTTTCGTTTGTTTTTTTTTCTTTTAAAAATAAATAAAAAAGAAACGTGCGCAAATAAAAGAAAACGAAGTCGGTAATTTTCCAGCCACTGCCTCGGACTCCGCGTTCAGGACTGACCCCGAGCCAGCGCAAAAACCAAGCCCCAGTTTCCCGGCCAGCTGCCGCCCCAGACTCCCAAGCCCGGCTTCACGCCCCAGAGGAGGCCGAGGCTGAGTGACTCTAGGCCGGCCGGGGCGGCGCGCGGCGTTCTGGAATCACTTGGAGCGAGAAGGATTCGAAGGGAGATAAGTGGGAGGGGAGTCCCTCTGAGTGAAAGGCCCCTGCACGCTGCATGGATGCGTCAAACCATTTATTTTAATGCGACTGCCTATAAAGGCCCTCCCACCTCTGGCCGCCTCCGGCCCGCCTGGTCATTCCTTTGCGGGCTTTACGTGCGCTGCCGTTAAGCACGAGGACGCGCGTCGAGTCCTTGGGCACACCACCGTAACTGCCACCGACCGGGCGGCGAGCTGGGACCGTCTACACCGGCAGGAGGATGTCCGCAGAGCCACCGAAAGGTTCGGTAGGAGTCAGGGACGTCACGGATGCCGGGGAAAAGAAGATAAAGATGAAGTGGGAGGGGGTTGATGACGGTGAATGAACACACCTGCATTCAGATGGGGCGGACCTTGGCGTCTCCCCCGTCCTCGACGTCTTGCCCCCACCCCGCACATCACCCGTCCTGCACTGCGCCAAACGACTGCCTGGATCTTTTTAGTGCTTTTATTTGCAGGGAAAGGGAGGCAGAAGAAAGCCAGCGTGGGGGGCGGCCGCCGCAAGTTACGTTTATTGCCGAGTAAAATTTGGGAGGACTTTGTATGAGATTGACAATTCGCCTTGTCAGAGCACTGCGGCGCTGGGGGCGGCCGGGGCCGGGGCGGGCCAATCAGAAGGGGTTGCCGTCATTCATTTGAATCCCTGTCCCGGACTGCAGCGACTCTAAACCTACGCCGAGCTCAGGGACGGTCAGCTCGGCCAAATCCCCGGCAGATGGCGTTGTAACTCGGGTTGCGTGGCGGAGTGCAATGTGTCTGTGATTGTCAATTACGCCCCTCCTCGTCCGGCGCGCTGGCCTTCTCGAATACTGCTGGATTGCATCCAGCCATCACGGTCCGGAGGGTAGGACCAGATTGAAGGCATGCCCGCCGCGCCACCCGTCGATGGCTGGCCAGGCTGAAAAGTTGGGCCCGAAGAACCGCAACTTTTACTACTGCGTCCGACATCCTAACCCATCGCCTCCTTTTTATTCTCAGGATAAAAGTTGGCCGAGCTGCCGCGCAGTCAAAGCCAGGCAGTGGTGGCCCCCGAGAACGGACAGCGATGGGGACAAAGCTACACTAAAAATGAAAACCTGCTTATCCTTTGCTGGACAGAAACCGAAAATCGGAACAGCTCCCGTCGCAAAAATTACAAGCACAGCAGAAATGTGCTTTTTTTGTTTGTTTTGTATTTTTGTTGATTTTGCCCTGTTTCCGGACTTTGTTTCAAGACCAAACACACATGCTGGCGCAAGGCGCTGCTCCATTATTCAGGGCCAAACACTTAGGCTGTAGCGATGCAGGCACAGTCCTTGGATCCACGTCCCTATTCCTCAGGCGCAGCTAGTCCGTCGCACAAGAGCTTATGAATGTTTAATCCAACAACTGTTTTCAACGAGGAGATGGTAACGAATTGACTTTTTTTTTCCACGTGACACGGCAGTTGACTCGTCAACATTCGACGTTGGGGCATTCCCTCGGGCACTGGGTCGTTAGATATTCGATTTCAGTCCTTTTTTTTTCTTCCCTTCCCCATTTTTCGGCCGCGTTGCGACCGGCGCGCTGACCTTCATCTCGACCGAACAAACACGCGGACCCGCCGCGGAGAGTGGAGCGAGGGAGAGCGGTCCAGCATTGAATGGAGCGTACAGAAGGTGGGAGAAGAACCGGCCGCCAGAAAAACACGAGTCTGCGCTCCTCGGCCGCCCACCAGGGAGTGCGGGGAGCAACCACAGAGCCGGATGAGACGGGGCGGGCCGGGCGGGCCCAGCGCAGCTGCGAGCGAGACCACCGGGCCCCGCCGCCCCAAACCACCGCACCCCGCATGATTTTTTTAAGGGGCCCTCTTTCATCGCTTCGATGACTCAGCTGCGGGCGCGACGGGGGACAGCTAGCACCTTCTTGCTGACGCCCACGCCGGGCCCACTACTGCCGAAACCGAGTCAAGTTTTTGATAGTGCCTTAGCAACGAGTTGCTTCGACTTTCTTTTCTTTTTTTTTCCCCCGTGTGTCGGAGTGTCCGAAACAGTGCAGGGATGCTGACAGAGAGGCGCGTCGGCGGCGCGGTCCTTCCGCACACCTGCGAGGGGGACGGCCATTCCGACGCAAACGGCCGATTCCGGCGGCATTTAGAGGAGTCTCCTTGTCCGGACCGCTGTCCTGTCGCCCCACGGCTCCACTGGGTCATGCAAGTTTCACACGCCCACTGCAAAACTCGACCGGCAGGGGAGGCAGCCCGATGCAACGCCGGGACGGTAGTCTGTCTCTCTCGCGCCCGTTCGGCGTCCCGTTGGGGTGCGAGAGAGACAGACACCTCCCAGCACACTGCGCGCGCCGCGGCGGCGGGGAGGGAGGCGCACTGCAAGGTCGCAAACTTCACCGGGTGATGAATCGGCCGGCAGAACGTTAGGGCGTCCCAGCGCCGCCCCCGCTGGCCGGTGGCCGACCCCACCCCGAGGCTCCGCACCGCAAAATGGGAAGGGTGTCGCTGCGGGCATTCCCAACGCCGTCGCGCCGTCTCTCTCGCACTCACGCGGCGTCCCACTGGGGTGGGAGAGAGAGAGAGACTCAGGCGCTGTTCGGCGGCAGCCCGCTGGGACCCTCCCTGCACCCTCACGATCAGTCCGCGGCCCTCGCACGGGCCCCGCCTCGCCACCCCGCCGAGACGTAATCCTCTTGCCCGTGATCTTCTCCGCCAGTCCTCCAGAACAACGCCCCTTGAGCAACGCTTTGCCCTCCTTCATCTACCAGCCGGGCGACTTTCGGCCACCCCTTTCAAGGTATACGGTAAGGGGCGCGCGAGGCAGCGGACTCATTCAGAAAAGGACCATTTCGGCGGCGCGCTCAGACAAGGCCGAGCGAAAAGGAAACATTCGGAAAATGTTTCGGAAAGATATTAAAATGTCCGGCGGCAGGGCCTCGGCCCGAGTGCTTGCGGGTGACACTTGTCGCTGTGGCGGGGCGGGTAAGGTGCCTCGCTGCAATATGCATGAGTTGATTCTAGAGGGCAGCACGAGAAACATCGCATCATGCATGGTGATCGGTGCAGAGCACTCTCGCCCCGCGTTTTCCATACAGGAGCGGCGTGCTGGGCTCACAGCACGCCCGCCCCGCCCCACCCACCCCCGGCGTCGTCCAGCGCCCCTCTAGACTGAGGCAATTACCAATCCCGGCCGTGATCTTCCAGCCACCCCTTCGCACCCAATTGGAGGCTCGGGGAGGCGGAAGGGGAGGGGGTTCCGCCAGGACGACCAACGTGGCCGTCGGAACGCCGCGAGATACGTCACCGAACTCGGCACGGGCCGGTCACATGCGCTCACCTGAGGCAGACAAGGAAAACATTGGTCCGATGTGTCACGAACACGGACTCGGAAAGGGGAGCGGGTGGCTGGACCGGTGGGAGGGTGGGATTGATGGAGAGTACACAACACATCAACAAAGCCCCGGGCGTGTCTTTGGCCCCCATTGGCTGGAGCGGGCAGGCAGGCAGCCGGGCAGCCAGGCAGAGCACACACTCAGCGGCAAAACCCCAAACCGCACCTTTCAATTAACGGCCGGAGTATTTACAGTTGAGTGTGCACCGAACCCTCCCGCCCGGCGGACTTCGGGCGAGGTCGCCTTCTGACCCTGTCTGTCTGTCTATCTGTTGCCTGTCTGTCCGACCGCCAGTCCGCTGCCTGTGTTCGAAGGCCGTTCCGCACAATGCGTGCTGCACGCGGTGATAGTGACAGGTCCAGGTGTCATATATCTCTGCGATGCACCTGACAGCACCACGATTGGGTGAACCAAGCGGCTTGTGTGTGTGTGTGTGTGTGAGAGAGAGAGAGAGAGAGAGAGAGAGAGAGAGAGAGAGAGAGAGAGAGAGAGAGAGAGAGAGAGAGAGAGAGAGAGAGAGAGAGATCAGTGCGGGAAGTTAGCGGCGAGTGCAGGCACGGGGCGCCGGCCGCGAGCGCCATCCACTCTCGCTAGGCTGACCTCACTGATGCCTCACCCTCTCCAAGTGAAATCCAGAGGCCGAAACTAAAAGTTGGCCGCGTTTTGAGGAATTTGCAGCTCGTAATTAACTTTCAGAAACAGCCGGCCGGCCCCGTTGGGCCGCAGCCCGATCCCGCAGGACGCGGTCCGCTCTGTCCGCCTCTCTCGCGCTCGTGGGCGTCCCGTAGGGAGGCGACGGAGACGGGGCGAGGCCGGGCTGCAGCGGACCGGAACAAAAGCCGGACAGGCAGTGCAGGCGGTGGGTTTAGCGCGGCCGGCCCTTCCGGCCCCACAGCGCCCGCGCAGCGCGGCTTAGAAAGTTGCCCGCCGCGCGGACACCCCACCCATAATGGATGACGCGCGTCCATGTTTTATGGACACCCACTCGTCCGCGACGCTGCTCGTCCCGCTCCCGCCTCCGGGGAAATGTTTCCGGGCAGAGTATCTGCGACTCGGCCTGTTAGCCTATTGATTGCACCACTGAGCCACCCTGCCAGGCGGGCAGGCAGCCAGCCAGGGCAGCCAGGCAGGGCATATCCCGATTGGCGGATATTAGCAGAATGGATGGGCGGGACATGTTTCCGGGTCCATCAGGCTCCCCTGCTCTGCTTTGTGGGAGGAGCCCCTTGAAACCGAGCTCAACCTCAAAGCAACATCGGCGGTAATGCAGCTCACAATGCCCCCCCCCCCCCCACACACGCACGCGCACAAAGTCTAGCAGGAACTATTATTAAGTCTACCTCAAGCTAAGAGCCACTGGGCAATGACCGTAACGGTTGAAGACGTCTGCAGGTCCTTGGAGAGACCGCACCCCCACAAAAAGCAAAGGTAGGCTCGGCTTCATTGAAATGGATTTTTTCCCTCACGCGTCGGAACCAAATCAGTTGGTATAAATCAACATGGTGAAAAGCAAAATGCAGCCATTCCTAACGCAGCACACTTCATCACCAGAACAGCTCCAGCTGGCAGGGCAATGCCTAAAAAACGCCGAGCGCTTAGCAGTTCCGGCGTCCGTTTTTTCCCCCATCCTCTTCCTTTTTTTGCCTCCCTTTTCCTCTCTCGTCCTTCGCCTTCCGCGTCCTTTTCGTCCTTTCCCTCCGTCCGGGCAGAAAAGCAGGCCCACTTGGCAGCCCTGCTAATCCCTCCTGTGCAGCCCGACTCGGAAAACCACTTAAAACCGGTATTCGAACCCGCGCCTCAACCAAAGCTCTGAAAACCACAACAGCGCCGCGGCGCAGCGAGTGCGGTCCAGGCAGCGCCCTCTCGCGGCGACATTGCCGGCAGGAATGTCATATACTAGTAAATGCGAGAGAGAGAGGGGAAATATATTTCAGTTTAGCTGAGCTCGCGCGGGGCGGGGCGCGCGAGATAATTCATGCGGTTAGAGAATGCCACGCGATCGCGCTGACGCAAGAAGCTGCCCACACAATCCTATAATCGGACTGGAAGGGGGATGCGGACCGCGCATATCAAATTCGCGCAGCTTTGGGCGCACCACGGCGGGAGGAAAACAAAACAACAAAAAATAGCACAAAAAGCCCCCCTAAAAAAAAAACAAAAAAATCGCACTGACATAAAAAAGAGTTTAATCGACTTAAAATGGTGCCTCCAGTTGTTGCATTGCGGTTGAGGAAATCATACTCTGTCATTTGGTCCGCTCGGTTTCCATTTCATTTCCGAGAGTTCAATGGGCGCTTTGAGTAGCGGCGCTTTTGTTGTTCAGTATCTCCGGCCCTTATTCGGATCGGACTGCCAGTGGAGGGGGACAACATGAGATAGTCTGGCCCTGTCCGGCCCGCCAGCCGCCACGGCCGAACCCCCACGGGCCCAGTGCACACATACAGTTGGACCGGACTCATCTGGGTGTGAAATCTCGGAAATTCCGGATATCCTGGGCGATCTCTGCCCGGGAGCCGAGCCGGTCTGGTCGCCAGCAGGCAGCCAACCAGCCAAAACCTCGTTTTGCTCGCTTCGGACTCAGGCCCGGGGCTTGGCCCAGGGGAGCAGAGGCGGAAGCGTCCCCTGCCCCTACCCCCACCCCTCGGCCATCCTGTTTCCGGAAGCGAATCAACATATGCGGCCGTTTGCAGCTAATACAAATTCGTATTTTGGACGCGAGCTTGGCAGCTAGGTGGCGTGTATGTCGTTGGGGGGCTTTATGGTGTGTGCAGCGTCCAGCGGCGACTGGAGCTCGGGGCGCGGGGCAGCGCGCCAACAAGCAGCGTTCGCTCCCACCCCCTGCGTCATTGATAACTGCAATTCTTGTATCGCCATCGGCCAGGCCGGTGTCGGCTGAACATCGGAGAACACTGGAGAGGGCCGCGCTGGAGCGGGTGGCAAATGGGCAGGTTCACACCGATCTCACTTCGGGCCCGATGGCTGCGGGCATCAAGCCATGTAGGGCTAAAGTGGCGGTTAGAGGTGCGGGGGGGATCCGTTGCGAAGGGCGGCGTGAAGAGGAGAGAGAGAGAGAGAGAGAGAGAGAGAGAGAGAGAGAGAGAGAGAGAGAGAGAGAGAGAGAGAGAGAGGAGCGGGAAAGTGTACGTCACCCCGGCCGTCCCCAGGGCCGGCTGCGTGGCTGCGCCCGGCGGCCGTGCGTGGGTGGGAGGCTTCCAGGATGTCTCTGCCGGCCCGACCTAGGCCCGACCCAGGCCAGGCAGCGGCGGGGCGGGTACCAGCGTTTAGCGAGCGGCCCCTCTCGCCCCCCCGGGTATACGCAGCCCCAAATTTACAACACGGAAAAGAGCGCGACATGAATTTACCATTTTATCTCTATTACTTTCCCCCTCTCTCTCCCACTCCCATTCCCACAAAGAAAATGCAAAAACGGCGTCAAAGCGCGGCCGCGCCAGATTGAGGCGGGAAAGAATCCGCTCCGCATTAAAATTCCCTCCCACAGAACTCGCGCCAAAAGTCGGGCCGCGTCGGCGTCGCCGCCGCGCTGTGTCGTCTGTCGTCTCGTTTGCCATTCCGAAACTTGTCCCTCGGCGGTGCGGCCCACTGTGCGGCCCGGCCCACCGAATTTCCCCGCGCACCTCGACAAGCTACACGCCAACGAAGCGCTGACCGACCGCGCTATGCGCTGCGCGTCCGCGAAAAAAAAAAACCCAACAAAAACAACGACACAACAACAAAGAGCGACAACAAAACAGCGAGAGGTGCCCGAAGGTGACTTCCGCTACTACCGAGTTACGGCGGCCGGCGGCACTGCAGGCTGAGAGGTCGTCCCGTCGCTGCGTCTCGCTCGCACTCACGGGGCGTCCCGCGGGGGCGCGAGAAAGACGGCGCCTGTTCGGAATCGGCCAGGCGGGGCTTTACCGAAAAACGGTCGTAAAAAGGGCGATATCTATCGAATGCTGCGGGGGTACTCTGGACGTGCAGCCGCAACTCAAAGACACCGCACAGTGCGAGAGGAGGGAGAGAGAGAGAGAGAGAGAGAGAGAGAGAGAGAGAGAGAGAGAGAGAGAGAGAGAGAGAGAGAGAGAGAGAGAGAGAGAGAGAGAGAGAGCGGCGCTACAACAGGGGCGGGGTTCCGAGAGAAAAATGCCACACATTTACATCGGGTTGACAGTCGACTAAGTAGCGGGGCGTGAGGGAACCGCAGGACCACGGCGGCGCGGACACGTAGTCACGTCCGGCTCGGATTCGCCGCCAAAAAGGACAAATTACAATCTGAGATTACGAACGCTGCGGCGACACGCAAACGCTGCGAGGGGGAGGAGTCTGCGCGGCAGACGGACAGGCGGGCGCACCAGCAGACAGACAGGCGGGCGAACAGACAGGGAAGCCGCGCCCATGCATAGCGCAGAGCCAACCAAGTGTCGCTCCTAATCTGATAAGCGACTGCCATTTGGCGAGGGACGTGGCGCACTGTCCCTTGGCAACGCGGACTACACTAAACGTGATCAAACAGCACCGGAAAAGGCGCGCGCGACGTCGGCGGCGGCGAGTATCGAACCCGGAGCAGCCGCGCTCAAGTTAACCGCGGCCCCGTGAGAGCGACTGCAACATGGCGCCGCCACTCAGAGGTTGCCGCCTCGGCCATCAGCGAGGAAGGCGGCCTATATTTCAGTGCGGGGATTATGACTCTTGGATAGGCGATGCGTCACGAGGCACAATGGCGCGCGATTGTCTGCAGAGATGAGTTCTCGTCAGCGAATGGAACGCAGGCCTCATCAACGACTGCCTCGGCACGGCAAGGCTCCACAAAGCAGCGCTCCGCGACATCAATTTAGCCTGCGCCCTTCTACCCGCTTGCCTCGACCCAACGAACCCGCCGACCCCAACCTTTCACCAGCGAGATACACCTCGGCGCTCTCCACGCTCAACTACAGGCAGTGTCGTTTGTCACGGGCAGCGAGGCTGAGTGCGGAGGAGAGGGAGGTTAGTTAGTCCGGAGCTGCTTAAGTCGACACACGCCAGAAACGGCGCCTGGCTTTCCTACGTAAAGGCAAAGGTGATTTCCAGGTAAAACTAGGACCCACCCCTTTTTTTTTCTCAGTGCGGGGAAGCAGTCCGTTCCATTAGGGCCAACGAACAACAACAAAAATAAAATCCTCGTATTTCTACGTTTCCGCGCCACCGCCTTCTGCGAACACACGCAGTGCATTCAACTCGTCACCATTGCGCCGAAATTCCTCCTGCCGCCCCATTCCGGCCTTTTAAATCTTAGTCCCGGCGGCGTGCCGCCTTCCCAAGCACGACAAACTTCCCGAGGATTAGTCCATCGATACAAAGAGAAAGTAGGTCGCTTCCCCGCGCTGCTGACGACAAAAAAAAAAGGGGCGACAAAGGGAGAAACGAAAACATAGACAAACAACAACACCAACAAACGGGCTGTCGCACAACAATGACCATTTTGCGTATACGCGTGTGTCCCACGTGACATTCTGATGATGCGAAGGGACCCAAAGCCCGCCGTGTTGCTTCCATTCGTTAAACAGAAGGGGAGGGGGAAGAGGGAGGCATTGTAAGAAATGAATTGAAACAGGAGAGATGGACGTGCATGCCGCGGCGGACAATGGCGCCATTCTTCCCGTTCCTCCGTTGCGTACCAGCGCCACTGCGCCCTCGGCAGGCGGATGCCGAAGAGTCCCTGTCCCGCGAAAGCGACCGAACGACTCTTGTTTCGGCCTATCGGCGCTCCTGGACCGTGAAAACTGGGGCCCGCACCGCCGCCAACTCCTACGCAAGGGCTGGACGTCGGCATCCCGCAAGTCCCTTAACGACGACAATCTGGAGCGGGCGATAGTTTGACTGTCAGTTTGAACTGCGCCTCGGGCGGCGTCGGCCCACCCAGCAGAGCCCATCGAAGGCTGGGAAAACCCACACGGGAAAGACCTATCGGAAACTTCGATTTTGAGACCGTGCAAAAACTAACGCTCAACCATTCTGTCGATAGCCATCCTCCTCACTGCGCCGATCCAACAGAAAATTTTGTTTTAAATAACAGACATTGCGTACTCGGCAACAAAGAAATTTTTTTTTTCGGATTTTTTTTTTTTTTTTGGACGGCGCAAGGAAATGCCTGCGTGTGGATTCGCACCAAACACTGTACGGTCCACTGTGCCGCACCGTGGTCAAATACAGTCAAAGTGCGGACAAATGACGGGCCTCGTGTGTGTTTGTGTATTTTTCCCAAAAAAAGAAGGGGGCATTTACAGTGTTGGTGTGTTTGCGCCGCTGTATCCATATTGACAAGCCAATTCCTGACTCAAACGATCATTTCCTTTTATTTCCACAATTTTCCGTTCCCTTTTCGTATTCTTCATATTTGCTGAACAGCATATGTCTGCCACGGCCAACAGAGACCGGGACGGGGGTGGGTGCGTGGGCGGCTACCTTGGTTGGCCACGCGCCAGCCGGCCAGCCAGCAGCCAGCCAGCCCTGGCGCGGCGGGGCCGCCAGAGGGTCTGATACGCCGGCGGTCTCTCTGCAGCCCTCCGGAGTACAGCGGGGACATTTTTCAGAGCCCTTACGACTTTGGGATCGTCGGGCCGGTCCCTTCGGGTCCCTCCCATACTGTGCCACAGTGTATGAAAATGTGGGGGACAATTCATGCAGGACGGGCAGACTACGTGCGACGGTGGCGTAGCCAAAAGCGGGTCGGGGAAGGGTCGCGGCGGGTCGGCCCGGCTTTAGGGTCGGTGGGGTCGGTCGGAGGGGAGGACGGAGGGGTGAGTGCAGCGGGCGCGCTGTGGGGACCCGCCCGATGAATTCGCAGTTACGTTTCAATTTGTGCAGTTGTATGAAGTGCCACGGTCTGCGCAGGGGAGCGGCGGAGAGGGTCATTATTGCGTCGCGGATAGGAGGATCAGCGGGGGCGGCTCGACCTGCCCTCTGCACAGTGCGCCGGCAGTCAAAATCCCGGAAGGGTTTAGCTAAACGGAACTCGAACCGAACGTGTGACCCCACCAATCGATTGCTTTCCGAACGAGGAATCCATTGGTGGGGTCACACGTTCGGTTCGAGTCCTGTTTACCGACTCCGGGGCTAAAAACGCGTCTAGAATTTTGGCTGCCTGCGCATTCGCATTTTTGGATACTGCGACGGACTGGCGACTCGGGCGAGGAGGTAAGAGCCGAGGGACGAGGAGGATGATAAAGAAAGGGCGTTGCTGCGGTACCCAGACTGTTTGGAGAGAGGGGCCTGTGCTCACCCCCCCCCCCCCTCCCCTCCCCCCGGACGGCCCGCTCCCCCGCTGCAAAGCGTAGCCGTGTCTGCATAAAGCCAAAGTCGCATCTTACAAAGCAAACAGGGTCGACAACAGGAGAAGTCGACTTTGCACTGCACCCCCTGCCACAACAACACTGCCTCCTCTTTTATGAATGCTGCAGCCCCGGTGCGTGGACGCGTACTCGCACCGCGGCGGTCCAGTGCGTCCTGTCTCCCTCCCTCTCGCCCGCCCTCTCTGTGTTTCACTCTGCCTGCATAACTGCTTGACCCGAAACTTTTGCGAGGAAAAGTCGCGGACCCTCCGACTCGCTCTTGAGTGTCCCCCCCGATCTGGGGGGGAGAGAGAGAGAGAGAGAGAGAGAGAGAGAGAGAGAGAGAGAGAGAGAGAGAGAGAGAGAGAGAGAACAGAGACAGAGGCGAAGGGAGACTTCATGACATTTAATCTAATTCGCGATCTAAATGACACAAGTTGCTACACCCCGTCCCTGGGTCCGCGTCGCCCCCCTGCCCCCTTCCGAGTTACCGAACAACAACTCTTAGCTCTCCGCGCGCGGCGACCCTTCCCGCTCCGTCCTTAGTTCACCTAGTGTCTCGACTACTTGCCAGCACGTTGCGCTCCCCCCCCCCCTCCGGCAGGACAACTGGTTTGCGTTGCGTACCAGCACGTGTATAACCAGACGATTGCTTGTAGACCCCCCCCAAATCCACGCGGCCACCGTGATCAGTGCAGTAACTCGCTTCGCGGGCAAAATCACGAGTCTCAACATTTTGCATTCTGGCCTGCAGCGCCTGTATTTTTGGGACATCATCATCGTCAACAAGATAAATAGAGCGAGGAGGGGCGGGGTGCTGCAGTGGGAGGGGCAGGCGGGGGGGGGGGAGGTCTTGGAAGGAATTGCTTCCTCTCACGCTATGTGTTGTGTGGCGCGGTGAGGTCAGATACTGCAGGTACACGGCAAACAGCCGGATCCAAAGCCCAAAGAAGAAAAGGGGTGTACGTGTTTTTCGCTTTTTTGCGTTTTTACGGGTGGCAGTCCTGGTTGGTGCAATAAGCACACACGCAAAATGGCAGTGGGTGTAACAATAGCGACAATGGTGGGTGGGGGCAGAGCAGGCGTCGGAAGGGCAGACCCTCCCTGGAGGCAGCGGCGGGCGACAATGGACGAGACGAATTCTGTAATATTCGGCCAAGTTTGCGTCGACACACACACACACACACACACACACACACACACACACACACACAGAGTTACCAGGGCGACAAAGTTGTCGGCATTGTTGGCAGGCCTGGAGCGTGGGGGCGGCGGGCCCTTTCAAAGGCTGTTGAATACACAGTCCATTCGTACATCACCACCACCGAGTTGGCGGCCGGGCCGCCCGGTCGCCAGGCAGCCTCACTTTCTTCATTTCCGTACAAACGCGCGTCCTTGAACCAAAGACATTCCGGCCAAAGTTTGGTGTGCGTCAAGCAGCAGCGAGCCCGCTCCGAGCCGCGCTGGGCCCGCTGCTTCCCGCTGCGTCGCACACGCGGCACACAAAAAGGAGACGCCCCGGCGGGGAAGGGGGGGGGGACGAGATGAGAAATTTATGACTAAGCGCGCTGCTATACGTGGGCCGTGCTTAATGGTGGGCGGCCACCTGCTTGGCGAGTTGGATCCGTGCGGGCAGCTAAAGCAGCTAAAGCTGGTGGAAGGGCCGAAGGAGGTCCACGGAGGCGGGCAGCGCAAGTTCGTATTTCTGTCACATTACTTTCTTGCCGCCTCCCTGGTTGGGGACACCAACAGCGCCCCGCCCCGCCCCGCCCCGCCACGCGGGGGTCTAAGTCGCCGTGGGGGCCATCCGGGCCTCAACCACTCGCATTAAATTTAATGAACAAACACCGATGCCAGCTGCAAACCGTAAAGTCTTATCGAACCGTCTGCCCTCCTTGGCCACACCTTCTCTCACCCCCTCGCCCGCCCGCCCTCTCTCTCTCTCTCTCTCTCTCTCTCTCTCTCTCTCTCTCTCTCTCTCTCTCTCTCTCTCTCTCTCTCTCTCTCTCTCTCTCTCTCTCTCTCTCTCCCACGCGCTCATCCTCGCCGCTATCCTCGTCCTCCGCCATCCGCCTGGCCGCAAAACAGATGCGCCCCAACAAAAACGACCCCGCTGCTCAGCTGCTGGAGCTGGAACTGGTCCTTGGAACCCTGTCTGGAGCCGCTAAGCCCAAAGTTGTCCGCTCCGCGCGCAAGGCCCGCCCGCCTACCCCGCCGGCTGGCTCGGCCGAAAGAAGCTCGCAAATACGCATTTTCTTGCGCAGATTTCGGCGCGAGGGGCGGCAAAAGAAGGGGTCCCCGCTTATGAGCTTGATTTGAAATTCGTCGGAGAGGCGGTTTTGAAGCGTGCGCCAGTCTGGAGTACACGCGGCGCGCGCAGGACGAAGCTGCGAGGGGAAGGACACACAGACTCTCTTACACATAGACACACACACACACACACGCACACACACACAACAAAGTGGGCCCACCAATTAACCGCGTGAAACTGGGTCGTGAAATATTGACGGCCGGTGACAAAAGGCGCGGAAAAGTTTCTCATCAGCGCGACAAACAAACAGCTACCGCTGCTGGCCCCAAACGCGCGGCATTGTTTCGCACAGAGCGGCGGCGAATTTCAAATCCAAGGTCCGCCCCACCCACACCTCTACGCATGGGCCGCCGGGTGCGGAACTGGGTGGCGTATATTTTAGAACAAGTCGAGAGGTTCCCGGCGTTATTAGGTGCGCTTATGACTTCCGGCGTCCCTCCCCCCTCCCCCCCCCACCCCCTCCCTCCCCTTTAACGGCGTCCAGGCATAAACTGTACGCATAACTCCGTGTCGAGGAGGTTAAACTTTGTCCCAGCGCGCAGGGCCTGCACAGCATAATACGTAAACAGTGAGGGGGACACACCGCGCGGCCCGGCCGGCGCGGCGGGAGTGGAGAAGGAAAAAAGTTTGTAATTTCAATTTCAAGTGGGCCGGGCAGCGGCGGCGTTACGCAGGCCGGCCGGCCGTGCCCGGGGACATGTGTCACTGGCACAAATATTGGGGCAGGAGGAGGCCAAGCGGTAAGTTTCATTTCGAGTGGGGAGTAATTTTTTTTTTTTTTTTAGGGTGGTCGCCGTGGCGGTGCCGCCAATGCTGCTCCCGCGCCGTAAAGTGCAAAAGATTTTTAGGACGGCAGTCCCTCGTAAAAGCGGAACTCATTTGAGGCTTGTAAGTTAGGGGCGGAACCAGTTTGGGTTGATGGGTGGCGGCGGCGGGTACGTGCCTCAGCCACCGCAATTCACTAAAATGTTTCGAAATTTGGCACGAAAACAACCCTTTTTTCCTCTTTTTTGTAGGGGGTGGGGGAACGGAAAACTGAAAAAAAAAATTATGTTTTTTCGCTCAATGGGGGATCCTATATCATTTGGCAATAACATCATTTTTGCCCTATTTTGGCGCCGATTCCCTCCACGGCAGCCCGCCCTATCCTTTTCCAGGCCCGCGCATACCTCTTTCCGACAAAAGCATATAGAGGGGTCTCGAGGGCGCTGCTGCAACCAGATAGCCCGGGCGGGCACGCCGGGGTGGGGGTGGGGGTGGGGGTGGGGGTAGCGCGCTCTGTGCTCACTGCCGAAAAAAGGCAGCTCCACCACCAGCGGCACCTGCACTGCCGGCGGACGGGAAGTGAGTGCGTTTGGAGCGGCAGGCCGATGGACATGCCGTGACTCCACTCCATTCCCGCCAGGCAGCCCGAGGATTGGTTGCATTATAGGGACGCCGCCACCCACCACCTGTCCGTGCGCTAGTGTGTTGGTGAGTGTGTGGTTCCGAAAAGAGAATGGCACCGCGGCAACCACAGCGCCGTGCTGCAGAGCTGCGAGTCAACAAGCGATGGGTTCACGGTGATTGTGGCCGTGGGCGGCTCTGGCCCACTGCGAGCCAGCGCCGTGGGGGCAGGCAACCCACGCCGGGTAGAGGGTCGCGGAGACAGCGAGCTGATCGCTCTGTCTCTGTCCCTCTGATGGGGCGAGGCGTGCGAGAGAGTCACGGCGACGAAACGACTCTTTTGGAATCGCTCGGTAGCACGCACCTCGCTCACACTACACCGCTCCACGAACGAAGGACCACCTCGGCGTCCAAGTTGGCGGGCCGGGGCAGGGCGGCGCGGGTCGTGATCCCTCGAGCGCCCTTACAGATATCTATGCTGTGCTTCACAAACTCCAGCAGAAGGTTCCTGAGCCCGGCCACGCCACGCCTCGCCACCTGCAATGGCTTTTGACTCGCACCCTTGGTGGGAAAAGAGAATCGAGGGAAACTAACTCGCTGCCTTAAAAACAAGCAAAAAAAGAAAAAAAAAAAAACCTTAGTGACAAGCTGCTTAGTGGTTCAGTCTTGTATTTCGTGGAGGAGCGTGGAGTTTACACTGTCCCGTGTTTTATTTTCGTGTTGCAGTGGGCACGCGCAGCCAGAGTCCAGAACACTCACCCTGCCCAGCCGCGCGGCAAGTCCGCAATCGTCACGGTATTTCCAAACACTCACCTGAAACAAGGGGAAACGACAGCGGATTAGATACGAAAGAAAGGGAAAGTTTCCGCCGTTTAATGTCGCGTTAGAGCGACGTCCCGGCACGCCAAACAAACCAAGACCTCGGCATGAGCAGCACGCGCGGCGCGACAGAGGGGAGATTCCGGGGCGAATGCCGAGACAACTGGACAACTCGAGAACACGTTGTCGGCGGACCCACCCACCCTCCGCGGAGCCGGAAAGCCGGGCAGCGCACAGTGGGCCGGCGGGGGAGAAGGAGGTCGGAGAAAGAAAACGGGGCATCCTCTAGTGTGTGCAGTAAGATTGCACTGAGCTATCTAATACCCCCTCTCCCTCCGGCCGCTCTCTCTCTCTCTCTCTCTCTCTCTCTCTCTCTCTCTCTCTCTCTCTCTCTCTCTCTCTCTCTCTCTCTCTCTCTTTCCCTCTCTCCTGTGAGGGCCGTTTGCTCCCCCACCCCCTCGGCGCTCTGCGAGCGCTGCTAGCAATGGCGGGCAGGGGCCATCAATATTGCAGATAGCAGAAAGGTCAGTTGAAATGGAACGCCTGAAGGGCGGGGGCGGGGCGGGGTGGGGCGGCCACCGTAGAAACATATTGTTTAAGGGCCCCGCCGACGGAATGCAGTGGTATAATCAGTGCGTTATCCATGATGAAGCACCCCCTGACCGTGTCCGGCCCCAAATGCCACCGCGCCGTGTTGTATCACCGAACTGCCCCTTCGGGTTCGCAAGGCGATTATCGCCCTGATAATTGAAACAGGCCCAGAGAGAGAGAGAGAGAGAGAGAGAGAGAGAGAGAGAGAGAGAGAGAGAGAGAGAGAGAGAGAGAGAGAGAGAGAGAGAGAGAGAGAGAGAGAGAGAGACCGAGCGACGGAAAACGGCTAGGGGAACGAGAAGGCCTTCCCGCGAGAAGTCTGCGAGGTGCAAGCCTCGGCGCTGAGGAGAGGCAGGAGGCGGGGGAGGCGAGGGGTGGGGGTAATTAGCGGCGGGGTCCAGTGGGTGCGCCGCCAGGCAGCGCAGCGCAGCCACGGCAGGGTTGCGGCTCGTTCATCAATTACCTAGGGATGTCCGGAAAGTGCGGTGGCGCACGAGGGGAGGCCGCCGGCCGGCCGGCCGGAGCTCAAAAGGACTGGCAAAAGCCACCACGGCGGGGAAGGAGACCCGCGCGTGCGTCCCACTCGCACCGCCGGCGGAGCGGCACCGCGCAGAGCGAGGGAACGAAAAAGGAGTGACGTAGTTCCGCAGCACACGCGCGCAGCCGCCAGAGAAACGCTACTTTGTACTCGCGAGATGCCGTCCGTAAAGCGGGGCGCCAAACGCCGCCGTCCCTGCACACAATAAGGGCAGAGCAGGTCGACAATGGAGTCGGTGCAAGCGGTTGCGCGGTTGCGAGAGCTCGGGGGCAGGTGCTAACGCCCCGCCCCGCCGCCCCGCCCCGCCCCGCCCCGCCCCGCCGCGCCCCACGGTGGTGGGTACAAGAGGAATGGTGCAGGCCCTCCCTGCCAGCACTCTAGAGCCAGAGCCCCCACCTCCCCCCACGCCAGGTTCCGCCCCACCACGCCCGCCAGACCTTTGCAGACCCTTAGGCCCTGGGAAAGGCTAGGCACCTCAAGTGTCTGCTAAGGGTCTCGGCCGGCCGGGGACTGTGGAGCTCCGCACCTAGAAGAGAGGGGAGCAGGAGGAGGAGAATCAGTGCCGATGACGACAGCACGCCCCGTCCCACAGTGGGTCGGTCAGAAGACCGTTGAGGCGGCCAAAATTCTGGACGCGTTTTGAGCTCGCTGAATGGGACTCGAATCGAACGTGTGGCCCCAACAATGGATTCCTCGTCCAAAGAGCAATCCATTGGTGGGGTCACGCGTTCGATTCAAGTCCCATTTAGCGACTCTGGAACTCAAAACGCGTCTAAGAATTTCGGCCGCCTCAACCGGTCTTCTGGCCCACTGTGCGTCCCGCCCCGGAGGCCTGAAGGACGGTATGACAAAGTCGGTGGCGCCACGGCCACCGCGCTGGCATAAAGGAGCAGAAAGAATGGCCTCCCCACTGGATTTTGCAGCCCTCAGCCCCGAGCGCCTCGTCCACAGCACCGCAACTGCGGCCGGCCGCGCCGCGGATACGCCACTCTGTGTGGATGATGGGCCGATCTCGCAAATGTAGGCCACAGTCTCACGGGGAAATGGCGCAGAAAGCGCTTGTGTTCCGATGTGCGCTCCACCTCGACCACTTACCCCGATCCACTTTCCCCAATCTTTATTCCCATCCCTCACTGTCCTTTACCAGCCATTGCTTCGGCGCTCAGCGGCGCTCAGCGGCGCTAGCGTCGCGGGCCCTGCGTGGGCGCCTGTCATCGCGAGGCTAGGCCTGCCCGCCGGACGCGGCCGAGCCCGGCCGGCCTACCCTCCAGGCGCCCCACAGTGGGCCAGACGCGTTGTGAGCTCCGGAGACCCTAAATGGGACTCGAATCGAACGTGTGACCCCACCAATGGGTTGCTCTCCGAACGAGGAATCCATTGGTGGGGGGGGTCACACGTTCGGTTCGGGTCCCATTTAGCGACTCTGGGTGTCAAAACGCGTCCGGGATTTTGACCGCCTCCAGCGGTCGTCCGGCCCACTGTGCGTCCGCGACATTGACTTCGAACCTCGTTCCGGCGCTGCCGCTCGCTCCAGCTCGCTCCAGCTCGCTCCAGCTCCAGTCGCTCGAACTAGCCGGCCAGCTATATTGAAACGTCACCGCCGTGATGTATGCGAGCCGTCCGGATCGGCCGACGCGCTGATAGTCATCACAGTGTCCGAGCAGGGCGTCCAAGCAGGGTGTCCGAGCATCACACTCCATCTGGCCGGCGTGCACAGGCACGCAAAAAACGCCTTCCCCTCACGAATGTGACACGGATCCCAATCAGTCTGCGGAGGGGAATCTGGGTGGCTCGCGCCAGATCCGGGCACCAAACTGACGTGCATTGGCAGCAGTACAGGCAGGGTGGTAAGCTGACCCCGGGGTGCCAGTGTGTGGGGGGTTCGGGTGCAGGGGGAGGGGGTCGTGCATCGGTGCCGGCGTCACGAGGGACGGGCGGACGGACGGACAGACAGGCAGACGGACGGGTTGTGTTTGGCTTCTCGGCATGTCAGGCAGGAGCCCCCTCCCCCTTTCAACCCGTCATGCCGACCCCGCCGTGAATGCTTCCCCCCTCCCTCCTTCGGTTCCCCGTTTGTCACGTCACAGCTCACAACACGGAGCGTCAGGGAATTTGAGAAGAAGATGGTTTTAGCGGCGGCAGCGGCGGACAAGTTGGGGTTGAACGAAGAGAGAGAGAGAGAGAGAGAGAGAGAGAGAGAGAGAGAGAGAGAGAGAGAGAGAGAGAGAGAGAGAGAGAGAGAGAAAGGCTTGGATCAGCCTCGAGGTCATGCTCCTGCAGAGCAGATAGGACGCAATGCCATCGGAAGCCGCGCGCCGCGCACGCTCTATCGGTTCGGGATGTTGACAAGGCGTCGCTTTTTCGGTCCACGGGCTCCTCTGCACAGGGAGAGAGAGAGAGAGAGAGAGAGAGAGAGAGAGAGAGAGAGAGAGAGAGAGAGAGAGAGAGAGAGAGAGAGAGAGAGAGAGAGAGAGACGCTCGCTGACGCAGGTGTGGCCGGTCTTTCTCCGGAATATCGGCCGAGACGGCTGCGAAATGACGCCAACATGACTGGACCGAAACGGCTCGGGACGACGGGGCCGACAGGTCGTGGACATGGGGACAAAAAGGCCAACGAAAAAAAGCCGATAAAAAATACACGATCAAAGGAGACGTCCCGAGGTCGCGCCCCTTTTCTAATTATGGGCGCCGCTGCACGCCGCCTCAACCAGGCAAAAACTTTTGTGACGTTGCGAAAGTGTCCCCCTCCGACACTTTGCGAAACATGACCGGCCGTCAGTCTTTTCATTTCCGGCCGTGCCAGCAGAAAAGACGGGCTGAGATGCGGAAAAGGAGAGGGGGCGGGGAGTAGGGGGGGGGGGGCGCTAGTTCCAGCTGACGCGGAGCCGCTCGAACCATCAAGTAGTCTCAGGACGAACATCAGATAGCTGTCTGGCAATAACATCTGGCGGGGGTGGCTGGCGGTCTTGATGAGACTGTACCCCGCTTCCCGGCTCCCCGCTTCCCGCCCCAACCAAATAGCGTTGTCGCTTAGGTTGGCTCGGACGCCTGCGGGTGAGGCACTGCTGTGCGTTGCGCATCGCGTTGCGCGCGGCAGACTCAAGAACAACCGCGGCCAGCTGTTGCTTTTCAAATTCACCCTCATCGTCATTATTCCTTCTTCTTCCACCCCGTTCCTTCCCGCGCGCACAACGGACAACAAAGAGCGACAAAAAGCTCCATAAAACAGATTATTTTTTCAGGTTTCGTTGACGCGCACTCGTGTGTCGGCTCGTCGTATACGGCGGTGCGTTACAGTGCAGTCGCCGGGCCGTCTGCCTGCCGGCGAACAAAAGCCGAACGACGCTCGTTTATGTTTTTGTTGTTGTTTCGCAGTGGCGTAATCCGGTCGACAAGGTCGCTGGGAAGGGCTGCCGTGAGTTACAACACGCGCACACCACGACTCATTTGGCGCTCTGGATTGTCCCTCTCGCGCTCGCGGCGTAGGAGAGTGAGTGAGTGAGTGAGAGAGAGAGAGAGAGAGAGAGAGAGAGAGAGAGAGAGAGAGAGAGAGAGAGAGAGAGAGAGAGAGAGAGAGAGAGAGAGAGAGAGAGAGAGAACGCCATGCAGCCAGGGGAAAATTGGTGCGCGCGCGCCATAACTCGGGCCGGCCGGCCGAACGGATTTGAAGGTCGATTTCACGAGGCCGAAATCCCGGAAATCTACAGGAAACGGCGCGGCCATTCGGGATCGAAGAATAAGGGCAGCCGGTGGCGCGCTCTGGTGGCGAGAGCCCAAAGCACCGGTGGACTGGAGGGGCAGCGGCGGCGGCGGGCATTTCCTATTTCCAGGTCGGGGGACCGATATTTCCCCGTAAATCCTGGTGGGCCGGCCGTGCCGGGACCGAAGCCCCCCTCCCTCTCCCGTGCCGTCCGCTCACTCTTACACCCCTTCGCCCTCAAGTCCGCCGCCATTCTCCTCCCTGCAGCTTATCCTGGTATATAACCCGGGATTAGCCCGCGATCCATTACTGCGACCAAGGCCTCCACGCGCATAGTCCTTTATCAGTGGCGTCGACCAGAGGAACAGTGGGCCAGAAGACCGGTAGATGAAGGCAAACAAGCAGCAGTGAGCGCCTGGCAGGTAGGCAAGCCCAGAGGCAGCCGTGCCCGGCGGGACGCCTAGCCTCTCCATGGCAGGGGCCAAAGGGTGTGCCGCGCGAAAGAGGCGGACTGGTGCACTACTGGGTCGAGAGAGAGAGAGAGAGAGAGAGAGAGAGAGAGAGAGAGAGAGAGAGAGAGAGAGAGAGAGAGAGAGAGAGAGAGAGAGAGAGAGAGAGAGAGAGAGAGAGAGAGAGAGAGAGAGAGAGAAAGAGAGGGGGGGATCTGTGCATTAGGGCCGCCCTACACAAGGCACCGCTTACCTTAGCCCCGCCTCGCCAAGCGTTTCATTAAAAGTTTGCGCGCGAAATGCGATGGCGTGGTTCCAGCGATGAAACCAACCCGCCGCGGAGCGCTCTCGTCTCTCTCGCTCTCCTGGGGCGTTTCGCGCGGGTGCGAGAGAGGTGGAGGGACGGGACGCGATTCGGAGTGAGCGGCCAGTGCCGGCTGGTCAGCCGCTCCTTCGCGGCCAGGAGGCTCCAGAATGTGAGCGCGTCCTTCGCGGTGTTCGTCGTAGCGACTGCAGCGCTGCAGCGGTGCGCACAATGCCATGGCCGTCGCAGTGAAGGACGACAGTCCCTATGCGGCATAATAGCCCAGGCGCAATTATTGAGATCTGGAACTAATTCCGACACGGAGCCATTAAGCTGCAGGCAGCCGGGCGGCCAGCCCGAGCAGCCGGCCCGAGCAGGCAGCCAGCCCGAGCAGGCAGCCAGCCCGAGCAGGCAGCCAGCAGTGGGGCGCAGATGTATGCATAGAGCCAGCCACATGCGGCCCGGCAGCCAGTGGGCTGACTGCGTTGCCCTGTCTCTCTCGCACTCACGGTGGGTCCGGCGGGCTGCGAGAGAGAGATAGAGAGACGAGCGGCCATGCCGGCCACCGCACAGTGGAATAAATCGCGCCAAAATCAATAACACGGACCGGATAATTCCCGGCAAACGGTAATTGTTAAAGCTATTAAGCAGTGCAGGCGCGTCCTAACAAGCGAGTGCTGCGGAAATCTCTTTTCCTCTCCCTCTCTTTCCGATTCTCATCGTGTGCCCGAACGCCCCGCCCCGCCCCACGCGCTAGTTTTGTTTTCTACAAATAACCAACGCCCGCCCATTTCCACTTCTCCCGCGCACGGCTGCCAATAATAATTATTTCCTTGTTTGTGATTGTTTTTGCCGTTTTTTTTTGTCGTTTTTCGAAGGGGATGGCCGCGGCGCGCTGCAGCAGTGTAGCGGGCGAGGGGCAAGCGCCTCTAGGCGGCGGCCGTCTCTCTCGCACCCTACCGGGAGGCCCACGAGTGCGAGAGAGACAGAGCGAGGTCGGACCATCGCCTCTCGCCTTCCGCAGCACACCCTGGGGCGCCATTGCGCTGGGGTTAATTCCGACGTCACATTAAAAAGCCGGGGAGAGCCAGTCTTACCAACCGAATAATAAGAATCAATCAGGGGCCCTTAGTGCCACCCAGTGCAGCCAACTGAACGCGCCGGCGCCACAAAACATTATCCCGCGACCAAAACAAGCGTGTGATTTGAGGACCCAATCATTGCTGTGGCCCTGTGGTCTCTTTCCCGCTGTCCTCCTCTTGGTCCTACTCATCGCCGTGTTGCCCCGTCTGTCTGCCTGTCCGTCCGTCTGCGCGCCTTCCGTCTGTTCGCCCGGCCTCGGCATGCGGAGCGCGTAGTAAGCCACAAAACGTACTGCACACCGTCGCGCGGCGCCAACGCAGAGCGCCGTACCTCCGCGTGCGAGTGGGCCAGTTACAGCGCGCCCCGGCGGCGTCGGCGTGTTGGCAGGCCTGCATTGTTCTGCTCCGCACGTGGCCGGCACAGTGGGCCGGCCAGCGCGGCCAGAACGCCGTAATGGGTACTTTACTTGCGCAAACGGCCTCAACCGGAGAGCCCCGTCGCCATGGCGACCGCGGACTCAACCGGAGCGTGCCGTTTCCACGGCAACCGCGGACTCCTCCAGGCACAGTGGGCCAGACCGGTGGAGTCGGACTCTGGGGCTCAAAACGCGTTATTTACAGTTTTGGCCGCCGGCGCCCGGTCTTCACCGTGCCACACCCGAGGACGGGGCAAGCCTGGGCCGGGCGAAGCTCATGACTATCGAAAGACCCACTTTCAAGGCGCGGCGGCTGCCATGGCAACATCCGCACTTTGCTGTGAAAAGGATCAGCCTATAAGACGGGGCCGGAAAGGGGAGGGGGGACTTGGCCTTGAGGACGAGGGGGAAGACAAAGCGGGGCCGTGTAATGTGACATCAAGGAGTGCTCCGGACTTAGTGCGTGATGAATCGCGCGGGCGCGCGCGGTCGCGTGTGCCGGCCCGGCATGGCCCAGGCCCGGCACGGCACGGCTGTACTTCGAGATTCCATCGAGGCCATGACTGATTGATGGTTCCATCCAAGGCCGGCGGACGGCTTCATCTGGTTGAGGACACAGACGCGGACGTAAATAGTTGATCTGAGAGGGCGGCCGCCGGAACCGCCGTCCGGAACACCTACGGGCGCGCACGCGCGCACGCGATGGACGGCCCGTCGCAGGGTTCCTCTTCCGGGAGAGAAAGAGAGAGAAAGAGAGAGAGAGAGAGAGAGAGAGAGAGAGAGAGAGAGAGAGAGAGAGAGAGAGAGAGAGAGAGAGAGAGAGAGAGAGAGAGAGAGAGAGAGAGATGAGAGAGTCGCATTGGCTAATTCGTGGCTGTGTTTGTCCGGGTGGTGGGGAAAAATGATGGGGTTGAGGGGGCGGTGCCAGCCGGGGCAGTCAGGGCGGAGCCGGCAGGGCCGGCAGGGCCCGGCGATAAGACAAGAGGTTGATTCGAGTCTGTTGGAGAAGTTTCCGTGCAGGCGGGGTGGGGCGCGGCGCGGACTATAGTATTGATTCCAATCGAACCCCCGGCAGGGCTCCCGCGTGGCCCGGACGACGCCGGGCACCTTGGGGCGCCGTGCAATACAAGTTCCCCTGCAGTCGGATCAAAACAAATCCACGCGCGACTCCCCCCCTCCCCCTCCCCTTGCCGCGGGGGGCCGTGTCCGCCCGCACCGCCACTGCTGGATCTTGATTAAATGGAAGGGAAGGGGGGGGGGTTACAGTGCATGCATTTTGGGTAACGCGCGGGTCGTCCCCGGAAAGCGAATTACCCGGTATATAGAAGTATAGTGGCATTGCCCTGGGATGCCGGCGCCGCCACCGACTACCGCACGCAAGACCACGCGGGGGCGCACAAGTTTACCGCGTCCAATAATTTAAAAGGTAAACGGCGCGCCACGTAGGAAGGGATGCCACCAAGTGAACGCCCTCTCCCCTCCCCTCCCCCTTCACACACACGTACCCGCTCACTCACACCACCATTCACACACACACACACACACACACAGACGCTCAGCAGCCCCGCGGCCGCGCGCTGCCTCCCCCCCAGGGGGCACAGTTACGGGCCGGGGGGCAGGGGGGGCGGTGGGGGCAGGGGGCGTGGCCCATGGGGGCATAATTCGCCGTGCCGCGGTGCGGCTTTGCGGGAGGCTGGCCGGGGCCCAGT
The DNA here is from genome assembly GCA_030522485.1 of Stenchaetothrips biformis. Lineage (NCBI taxonomy): Eukaryota > Metazoa > Arthropoda > Insecta > Thysanoptera > Thripidae > Stenchaetothrips > Stenchaetothrips biformis. The sequence continues at coordinate 2,999,894 of CM060100.1, forward strand.
CGGTCGAAGTGTGATGTCATTGACGTGTAGTGCACCACGCCACACCGCACCACCGCCTGCTCTCTGGAACGGCCGATCCCTTTTATGTCCCAAAACACACACACACACACACACACACACACACACACACACACACACACACACACACACACACACACACACACACACGACAGGCGCGTGGCAGGCGGCTCTAGCCCGTCAGGCAGCCGGCGGTGCAGTGGAGACACACCGCCAAATCCTGCGCCTGGCGTTTTTACGGCCAGGTTACGGCTTTTCATACTTTTATATACGCACGACGCATAGTGCCTTCCACGAGGAGACGGTTGGAAATAGAGAGAGATGGGGGAAATTCGAGGGAAAATATAAAGCGTTTGAAACATCTAGACATACAAACAAAATAAAAACCTTAAAATAAAAATGGAAAAAAAAAAAAAAAGGCGCTAGCAGGATATTTGGAATTGGAGCGCCAGAGGCAGGTTTATGTTTTGCCGTGTGGGGCATGCTGAAAAACTGCCGAACCAGACCGACTTGATTGCAGAGCACAGAATAGTGCGCTTGTGTGCGAATGCGAGAGTGCGTGTGTGTGAGTGTGCGTGCCATGAGTGTGGTGCGACGAGAGTCGAGCGCTTGAAAACAGAAACCGCGCGCAAAGAGATAAAAAAAAGGAGAAGAATAAGAAGAAGAGGAAGAAGAGGACTCGACGTTTTAGAGAGCAAAAAGGCTTGGTAGCGCGGTGCCACGTATGATGGATCATGGGGCCGAATTGCGATCCAGCGTGGACGGAGCAGTTTACAGCAGTGCCGCAAACGTGATGCGGCACAATCGGAACAACTCTGACTATGCGCCGCGAGGAGGCGGTTCTCACACCGTCACGCCCCGCGCTGGTACTACACTCTCAAAGTTAAAAAAAAAATAGAAAAACAAAATTTATAAAAAGGAAAACATCCAGGAAAAATTCGACTGAAATTATGTCAAAGGGTCGTCTTCACAAAGAAAATCGACTGGATTTTTGATAAGGTAAGTTCATTTTTCTGATTTTTTTTTTTTTAAGGTCGACTGCAGGAAGAAAAGCAACAGCAAAAGAAAGTAAAAATGAACAAGTTATTGGTGCGTGAATGTTTTGCTGCACAGGGAAGGACACGGGCTCGCCACCGTCTTGACAGACGGTCTTCCCGCCCCCGCAGTGCCGGGCGGGCAGGCAGGCAGGGAGCGGTCCTTCATTGGCAAAGAAAAATACAAAAATAACAGGGGGGAGGACAGGAGCACCAACAACAACAACAACAACAACAACAACAACAAAAAAAGTTATTCCATGACTGAAAGAGGTCACTGCTTGCAGTCCCCGTCCCCTTTCCTTCCGACGAGGCGATATGGCACGCTGTGTCAAAAAGCCACATCGGGGCTCTATCTGCTGGTGGGGCGGGGCGGGGCGGGACAGGGTGGGGCGCGGCATTTCGGCCAACAGTGAAAATTTAATTTCCCGACGCCAACCTCGACGTTTCCTGCAGGAAAAAAAAGAAGCGCATCACAAGGACGACGACGTGCTTCTGAGGAGATCGAGCGCGTCTTCCCTCCCCCTCCTCTCTCCCTCTCTCTCTCTCTCTCTCTCTCTCTCTCTCTCTCTCTCTCTCTCTCTCTCTCTCTCTCTCTCTCTCTCTCTCTCTCTCTTGTCGGACAGCCACAACCCCGGCCCCCTGTTTGCGATCCAACTCGACTATCTCCTTATAACAAGAACGGAAAGGGGAAGGAACGCACACTCGACTTACGGAAACAGACAGACGAGATGAACAGGTGGACAGACAGACAGACAGACGGGCGCACACACGCACGGTGACTGGCGGACAGGCAGGGGGTTGGCTCGCACGCCCCACGCGTACGACGGCGCCGGCGCTCGCCCGCTCTGTCGGGGATGATTTCGAAAGCGCGCTCGCCGTGACAGGGAGCGGTTCAGGCTTCAGGCCCGAAAGGTAACGAAGCCGAATAAGCAGACGAAGGGCGGGTCGGGAGGGGGAACCCCGCCGCGCCTGGGGCCCCGTGCCTGGGGCCCCGTGCCTGGGGCCCCGTGCCTGGCGCCCAGCTCGCGCGGTATTGAATGGAACGTCCGCCAGACAGCCGCCGCCCCTCGGCCCTGCAGCCCCCGCGGCGCTGCCCGGGGGGTCACCCACCGCGCCTGGTCACGAGGTCACAGCGATGAGGAACAACGCCACCCTCGTGCGGGCCGCGTCCGCGCCGCGCGCCGCCCTGTCACTCACGCTAATGGACGCGCGGGCCCTCCGGAGGCAGCCCGGGAACCGAGAACCGGAACGCGCCCCGAAGTACAGAGGCCGCGAAAAAAAAAAAAAGAAAACACATTTGACGAGATTACGTTGCTGATCGCGTTATATTTTGAATTTGGGCCGTGGACGGTGTCGAACCGTGTCCTTGTCGACCGCGAGCGTGTGCGCTGGTGCGCGCGGCCACGGAGGACTAGACGGATGGCGTGCGTCCTTGCCTGCCTGTGTCCTTGCGCCCCTGCAGCGGCGCGGCCTAGGCTGCTCTGCCCTTGCCACGGCCTAACGCGGCGTACTGCCAACCCCTTGCCGCGCGCGCCCCTGTAAGTCTCTGCGCAAAGCCCCGCGATGGGGCCGCAGCCGCAGCCTGCTGCCCGCCTCACAAATTGCAGCTCTTCATTATGTGGGCTACGCGCCCGGACAGTAATGTCGGCCTCTTTAACGTGCGATATATATATCGCCGCTTTGTCTGAACCGGAAGCAGTGTGTGGCCGGGGCGGCGGCGGCCGTCCTGCGGGACAAGCTGGCCGAGGCCGTATTTTCCCTACACGGTCATCAATGAGCATGCAAACAAAAACGGCAGCCTGGACGTGGACGCGCGACCCGCCCTGTAACGTTGCCTCGTCGAACATCAGAAACTACACTACGACCGAAACAACAAAGACAGCATGAACCGTTACTCACCTCGGTGCCTGTTGGTCTGCTTGTCGAACATGAGCATCGCGTCTTCAATCTGCAACAAAAAAAAGGAAAGAAGGTTAGCTCAGCATTGCACTGCCGTGAGGGTGACGCACTGTCGGCTGGCGTCCTGCCGCTTAGCGCGTAGCAATGCCAGCGACAACGACCGAGGTAAAGAGAAAATGACTGAGACTGCGAATGGTCTCCTTTTCCCCCTCCGGCCGGTTTCCAAGGAGGCGCCGCGTCCAGGACAGGAGGAGGCCGTGAGCGCGCTGAGGACCCCTCAGGACCCCCCCCCCTCCTCTCCCTCCGCGGCTCACAGGGGACTTGCCCCACCCGTTGCCTCTGATGGCAAATCGTTCGCGACGTTTCATTTCCAGTGGCAGCGCCGGCAGGCCGGGCTTGAGGCGAACCAGAGAGAGAGAGAGAGAGAGAGAGAGAGAGAGAGAGAGAGAGAGAGAGAGAGAGAGAGAGAGAGAGAGAGAGAGAGAGAGAGAGAGAGAGAGAGAGAGAGAGAGAGAGAGAGAGAGAGGCGGACGGCTGTCACAGTTGGACGTGACGCGCCCGTATTGACTGGGGTGAGATGATTTAGGGGTACGGCCCTTGCGGCACGACCCGAAGGGTACGACCCTTCTTCAGGCACGACCTTACTTCGGGCACGACCTGGGAGGTGCACGACACGGGCCATGCTTCTTAAAATAACGACTCTTACGATTTCCAGGGGGTTCGATTTGAGGACACGATTTCAAGGCGGTGCGATTTACAGTTGTCGCGATTCTGAGGGCACAATTCCGAGCGTTCCAGTAAAGGACACTCAAGGGGCAAGGAGTCCCCGAAAAGCACCCGGAACTTGAACGCCAAGGACGTCCAGGACGAGGACGAATGCTGCGCGGGACCGCCCACCCTCATCGGGTCCGAGCCTCGTGCCGTTTGAATAGCGAGACCTCATTTCGGTTTTATCACCACCTCCCACCCCACGCCGCGCCGCGCCACGCGCCGCGCGCACAAGGCCACCCGAGACGCAGTTTATTGCAGGGCCGGCCGGGCGAATGTCTTTTGTCTCCCAGAGCCGGACAGATGAGACCTTGCATAACGATGATAATGAAGGGCTAGGAGGGGAGTGGGGGTAAACATGTTGAGCACGTGCAGCACCGCGCAGTCCGAGCACAGGCTCTTGTAAGGGACAAACTTATTTGAGAAAGTCAGAAAAATTCAGGCTACCCACACATATATTGGTTACGGAGAGTATTTCAAGTATTTAGCACTGGAGAAAAAAAGTTGACATTTAAAATCAAGTCCCCTCATGCAATTCTGTAGTACAAATGTATAAACTGAAAAGAAACCAATTCTCCACATCACCAAGATTTTGCGTTCCCACCATTCGTTTCCAGAATTCATGCCAAATTTTATTTGACGTTCCATTTCCTAGAGAACCACAAACTTGGAAGCCAAAAATATCTGGCTTAGAACAGATTGCTCGTTCTCAGAAAAATTAATGTCCAAACTATAGCTTCAGTACTAAAGATCCCTAGTTCAAATCACAGCAATTAAACTATGAAGAGCAGGACTGAACCAGTAAAGTACAAGACCTGCATCTGTATTTTCAGATTACGTTACGTGTCATTGTCCCTGGCATACTTTAGAATCTTTTCGGTTTGACCAGCGATACCTCAGGCACTAGAAGGATGGTACTCCCATCACCACAAAGAAGCTGGATATCACAGAATCACTCTCTCTTGATGATGGGTTGACACAGCTAACAGTTTCAGTCCATATTCAAATCCGGAAGGCTTCAGTCAGCTTCCTAACCCCACTGAGCTCTACCACTCACATCTAACCTATCACAGTTTACAACAGTCCAATAATTTTGGGATGGCCCGGGCGCACTCTGGCCTTCCGGAAGTATTGGGACACGATAAAACGTGACAGAACCAAGACAGTTGGCCACGGCGACACGAAATGCACAAAGAAACATTCCGAACGTTTCCATGTGCTCTACCCGCTGACGTAAAAACAACAACTGCAGAAGGAATCTGAATCTGGTGCTTTGGCTATCCGCACTCAAGAGGTTACTGCGCATAGCCATCAAAACAAGAAGCAGAACAAAAGCAAACATGGCCACCCGGCCACCCTTGAGGACCATCGAACCGCTCAAAATGTTACTTTTTGTGTGTGTTTCGTCTTGCCGCGGTCATCTATATCTTCTTTCCGGTATATTTTATCGTTTTCCACTAGTTCCGGAAGACCGGAGTGTGCTCGGGCCATCCCAACATTATTTGACTGTTGTTTACTGAGGTACGTTTTAAAGTGAGAGTGGCATAGCTCAGTGAGGTTAGGAAGCTGGCTAAGTCTTCCTCATTTGAGAATGGACTGAGACTGTTTGCTGAGTCAACCTCTCATCAAGAGAGAGTGATCCTATAAAATCCAGCTTCTTAGTGTCGATGTGAGTACCATCCGTCCAATGCCTGAGGTATCGCTGGCCAAATCGGAGAGATTCAAAAGTATCCCAGCGACAATGAAACGTAATCTGAAAATTCACATGCAGGTCTTGTATTTTACTGGTGGAGTCCTGCTTTTCATAGTATAATTGCTAAGCGAGACTTGTCATGTTATCGTGAAACCAGGAATGGGCATGTCAAAATTTTAGTTGTCCGAAGAGAGCGTCTTTCCAGTGGTGAGGAAACTTGCCACTGGGTTTGCAGTGATGCCCGATTTGACTTTCAACTCTGCAATTTGGGTTCTGCCGCGACGTGCGCCGTGCTCCAACTGATGGATCATGGAATCCACTTTCCGACGGGGCGGGGCACGGGGCGGGCGCTCGGCCGTTGCAAAGGTTGTCGTGACGGAGCGTGGGCGGCGAGGGTTCACCGCGCTTCCCCCCACCCCTAGCACGGCCCGTGCGGTACCGTGCGGCCTCCCGGCCCCTCGAGGCAGCGAGCGCCTTCGCCTCGGCCCCGCCCCACCCCGCCCCGCCCCACCCCGCCCTAGTAACCCCCGAAAGCCGAACGCGCGCATTCATGCCCTTTGTTTTCGTCGCAAAGGGATTCAGTGACCTCGCCCGACGCCGTGGTGACGCCGTGGTGACGGCCCGGTGACGCTCCCGCTGCCGGTCATCGAGGCCGGCAAAAAGACGGGCGGATGCGCGACAATGCAAGGACGGCACACAAGGGCGCCAGGAACAAAGCGGAAAGGGCGCGGGGAGGAGGAGGAGAAGGAGAGGAGTGTGGAGGTGAAGGGGGTGCGGCGCGTGACCGCGACATAGTGTAGCAAAGACTGATGGCAGGCGGCCGGGTAAAGGTAAAACCATGCTCTCCGAGTAGGGCCATGCATTTTACACGAGGCTCCATTTAGCGTCGGTGGGCCCCCGTCCACCCAGGCCAGGATGGACAGACGGATAGACAGACAGACGTTTCCAACAGGAAAACGGCAGCTACGCCAGTGTCAAGGTCGTCACGTGCAGCACGGTGCCGGCCATGCAGCGCCCTGGGCGAAGCCACCGAGTGCAGCCAGCCAAGCCCATTGGCGGCCTGGTCCCTGTCGGCTCGCCCCCGCCCCGCCCCCTCCGCCCCCGCTCCACGGTACGCCGCCGTGCCAGCCGAGACGCGACGGTGGTCTACCTTCGCGATTAAAAGCCCTGCATTTTAAAGGAGGCGCGCCGGCTTCCGCGCACCGCGAGTGCGGCGGGCGCTCCGCGGGAAATCCTCTCGTTTGAGTTGGGGGAAGGGAGGGGGGAGGGGGGGCTACATCGCGGTGTCGTCTCTCGACCTGCCCTACTTCGCGGCGTAACCTGATTTAGGAATAGATTCTCGTCCTTGAGGAGGCGGACCGGACTCCTGGCCGCATTTCGCCATCAAGGGGCAATCCCTGGCGCCGCGCCCCGCCCCACCCCGCGATCGATGCCCCCTCGCCGCGTTAATTGACAGGTCCCGGCCCATCGCGGCCGGGCAGGCCGGGCAGGCCGGGCAGGCCGCCTGTCAAAGCCGCGGTCGAACCGCAGTGCGCGGCGCGCCGGCCTGCCGCATTGTCGGTACCGTCACTCGGCTGGGCGCGGCCTGACCGTGATGACCAGGGTCAGCGCGGGGGAGAAACACGCCCCTATCCTGGGTTGAACCGTCTCATTTTGTGACAGGACTCGGGCATCATGACGGGGGTTTGTCATGGTTATTGTGGTCACCACGGTGATTGTAATCATGGTAATGGTATTCACCATGGTATTCATCGTGTTACTCGTGTTGGTGCTCGACATGGCACTCCTGGTCGGGCAGTCGTCATGACCACGGTCGTAACGCCCGCTCGCCGCGGAGCGGAAAGAGGACTTGAGACTGCAGGGCTGCCACCACACTTCCAGTCGGCGGCCGAGTTCCAGCCGCAAACAGCTCCGCCATTGCTGCCAACCGTTCCAGCGGGACCAAACAGCGGCTTTATGTGAGGGCATTAGGGCTGCACCTAACGCGGCCTCCCTTACGCCCGCTTCTTGTTAGGGTGGCTGCCCTGCGCACAGTGGGCCTGAAGACGGGCGCATTCGGCAAAAAGACGCGCGTTGTGAGCTTTAGCGTCGCTGAACAGGACGCAAAGCGAACGGTTCACCCCACCAATGGCTTGCTCTCCGAACGCGGAATCCACTGGTGGGGTCACACGTTCGGTTCGAGTCCCATTTTGGCGACTCTGGAGCGCAAAACCTGTCCGGAATTTTGACCGCCTCCACCGGTCTTTTGGCCCACTGTGTGCCCGGGCCCCGCGCAGCGTCGCTGGCTGGCGCGGAGGGGCCGGGCGTGAGCGGCCAAAAGAGTTTTCGACTCCTTCACAGCCACTTGCAAAAACCCATTGTCGAGGCAGCGCCATTATTTTTTCCCCTGAGCGGAAGGGGCGGAAGCAGAAGGGGGGGGGGACGAGTGGGCCGAAAAAGAAAGGGAGCGAAGTGGTTTTGAGGAGTGGGTGCGCCGCGCCGTCATCTTCAAAGCCGCGGCGGAGGGCTGCTAGTCCAGACTGTCTGTCTGTCTGTCCGTCCGCGCGCCCTGAGACGGACAGCTGGCCGCCCCGCTGGATAATTTTAAAGAGTTTAAGCAAGGCGACAGGGACGGCAAGGAAGGGGTAACGGCGTGTCGTGCTCGCGACGCACCGCCAGCAGCCTCGCTCCGGGGGCTGTAAATTCGACATAAACAAAAACGGCGGAGTGGAGCGCGTGTCGTGTCGGGCTGGGCGTCACGGACGGCCCGGACACCAACAAAAACAACAACAACAACAACAACAACAACAAAAATCCAACCTTTTTCCTCGTTTCGCGCCGCGAGAAGAAAAAGGCAACAAGGCCCTGCGGCTCTTCTGCACGCGCGCGCCACTGCCGGCGGCGGTGCGGCCGGCAAAAGGAGGGCGTGGCCGTACAAATCTCCATTCACGCGTACAGTCACGCGCGAAACCGCCATCGTCATAATATCGTTGGGGAGGTCGTTACTAAATCCAAATCAGGCGGCGGTTGCCCGGCGCGCAGGAGAGAGAGAGAGAGAGAGAGAGAGAGAGAGAGAGAGAGAGAGAGAGAGAGAGAGAGAGAGAGAGAGAGAGAGAGAGAGAGAATGGCGGACGATGACAAATCGCATCACGGGCAGACGACGCGTGCCGGAACGCAATTTTCATATCCGCTTGCGTTTTTGTGGTCCACTGTTCGCACCCAGCATCCGTCTCTTAGTGGAGCGAGACAAATATTGCTGCTCCAGGTTGATGTCCCCCGGCCCTCCCCCTCCCCGTGAGTCCAGGGGCCAAGCTGTGCTGCAGGCAATCTCAAGAGATTAAGGGCTCCGTACGCCCAGGCGAGGTAGGTCGAGGGCAAATCGACTGGGGAGGGGGTAAAGGACACAGCCAAGGGCAGGCTGGAATCGAATGCACCCACCGACAACGAGAGAGAGAGAGAGAGAGAGAGAGAGAGAGAGAGAGAGAGAGAGAGAGAGAGAAAGAGAGAGACCCCGGCCCAAAACAAGTCCGTCGTTGTCATCCGCCCCTGCTGCCGCCCGGCTGAGTGTACAGAACAAACAGTCTCCAAGCAGGCGTACGAATTTCGCGCCAAATTTGTGTCACTCAGCGAGCGCGCAGCGTCGGGCAAACGCCGTGAATTTACTCTGTCAACAGGGGAACGGGTGGAACGGGTTGCGTGGAGAACAAGCTGAGCGTCGCAGAGTACACAACGCGCAGCGCCCCGAACTGCCAAACGCGCCGCCGAAAAGATCACTAATTATGAATGCAGCGAGCGCGGCTGGCGACAGCGGCGGCGGCTTAGGCGCAAACTTCGGGTACATATCGGCCAAGCAGGTTGGCGGCACGCAGAGGGACGTAAAGTCGGACGCGATCACGCTGAGCGCCGCCGACGCGCGCTCAGTCCGCCGCTTTTTGGCAGAGTAATCCGATCCGACTTTCGAAGCCACACCACGCGACCCCGTTCCTACTGACGCCGTCGCCTCCGCGCCGCTTTTTTTTTTTTTTTTTTTTTTGTTTTATTCCACTTTGATCCTTTCTCGTGAAGAACAAGAGCGGGAGCAACCCGTCTAAAACGAGTTGAAGGCTGCTGCCGGCGCGTGGACACATCAAGATGGCCGAGGAGCAGGATCGTGCGCTCCTCGTGGGCCGGCAGGCCGGGCACTCGAGATACCGCCAGGCCGCACTTCTAGCGCCTTCTAAATTTAGAGGCCAGTCGCAGGCCGAGCCGTCATGCCGGCGCCGTCCGTCCAGGCGCGCGCTCCCTCGCCTTCAGCATTCAGTAATTGAATTCTTTCAAAAATACGCGTTAATTTTTATTTTTATTTTTTTTTATTGGCATTATTAAATGACTGACCTCCGCTATGCTAATTTTTCGAAGTTGTTTGAAAAACGGCGGGTGCCGTTATGAGCGGGCTGGGTGGGGTGGCCGGCTCCGCCCCGCTGTGTTCCGCACACTGTGGCCACTCCATCCGCTTCATCAATCACTTCTGGGTTTCAATTACACACGCTGGACACTGCGAACGGAGGGGGCAGCCCGCCCCTCGCGGCCTCGGCTTGTTTATAAAATCCCGCGGAGCGACGAGAGCTGACCCGGCGCTGGCGGCGGCGGCAGCGCGGCAGCCCCCATGCCGCAAAATGCACTCATCCTCGCTCCATGATTTACTGCCGCCGCTGCAGTCTCTCTGCCGCACTGGTCGAGACCGCACTAACGAGTATGAAAAATTCACGCCTCGTCGGCAGTACGACAGGCGAATGCCGGGAAGAATCGCGGCATCGTCGTTCCGTCTCTGTCGCACCCCTGTAGGGGGGAGAACGCGACGCCCCGTGAGTGCGACAGAGACGGAGCGTTCAGGCACAGCGGGCTGTAATGTCATCCGAATCCAGGTGATGTATTGTGCAGTGCCCCACACGACGCATTGCTCGCCAGGCTCCCTGACGAAGGTAGGCAGGCCATCCATTGCGCATTCCGACCGCTGCGCCCCAGAGCCCTGCGACGTGCACCAAACCAAAGTCATCCGCTCATTTTTCGTTCGCTATTTTTTTTAAATTTTTTTTTTATTTTATTTAAAAGATTCCTGAATGGTGCTGGGGAATTATTTTACCGAGGGGTCGCGCTTTTCGGAAAGCCGCGAGGGGAGCGATTCGGGATGGGCTTTGCCGCTCTGACACACACACACACACACACACACACACACACACACACACACACACACACACAGACACACATACATACTGACACGTGTGCTCTCTCACACAGGCACACGGACATACGTGCTAAATCCCCTGGCGACGCCACGCCAGCAAACCGTCCCGTCTCGAACGGTTTGGTTCCATTTGGCCGATTGGCCATTCGCAAAGCCGCTTCAGCGCCACGCCCCACCCCGCCCCGCCGCACCCCGCCGCGCCCCGCCGCGTCGCGTCGCTCGCGACCAGCTTGAGTGAATTATGGTTTGCACCTGTGCTGAGCACGGCGAACCTGTCGGTGGTGGACAGCCCCCCTCCCTCCCCCCTCCCTCCCCCCTCCAGGCCGCCGCCGCCACCCCCTGGTGACGTCACTGCGCTTTCCTGGAGTGTCGCCACCGCGCCACCGCCCTCTGCATGTAGCAGCGGGCATACATCACACATCCGCACTCACCGCCCCCCCCCCTCCTTTCGCCTCCACACTCCAGAAACGCACCTCTAGTCGTCCCTTGCCAACGCCGCCATCTCAGCCCTCCCGGAAAAACGCGGCGAGTAACCGGAAGAAAGGCTTTTCCGAGCAAAATGTCTGCGAGAGACACAGGGGATCAAGGGGCAGTGAAGCGGGTACCTTGCAGCGGAGAGAGAGAGAGAGAGAGAGAGAGAGAGAGAGAGAGAGAGAGAGAGAGAGAGAGAGAGAGAGAGAGAGAGAGAGAGAGAGAGGGGAGGAAGCTGCTCTATAATGGATGGAGCCACATTTTCCCGAATGGTTTGCACATGGTCGCGCCGGCCAGGGCGTATAGAGAGGCAGCAGCATGGACGTGTCCGGCGAGATAGCCAGGCCTGGCCTGGCGGGGATAAATACACCGCACTGTGCCGCCGAAGAGAGGCGGCCGTGGAGAGGTGGATGGCCATAGAAAGGCGGCCATAGAGAGGCGGTCAGGGAGAGAAGGGCCGCCATCCGTCAACCACCAAGGTGCTCTTCCCGCCAAAAACGGCGAGCGCGAGATAGGGGAAGAAGAAGGAGGAGGAGGGGGAGGAGGACGCAGTAATGCGTCTGCCGAGGATGATAAATTAGGGCGAGGCAAGTTGGACCGGATTGGGACCTGCAGCCGTCACGGAGCCCGGACTAGAGAGAGAGAGACAGTGAGAGAGGGAGAGAGAGGGGGAGGGGCGTAATGGCGCGGGTACTGCAAATGGGTACGCCACCCGCAGCGCACGGTGGAACAAGATAGGGAGAAAAAACGGGTGCCGGCGGTGTTTGAACCCCGGGCCGTAAGACCACAGCGCCGCGCAGGTACGGTGCAATCTGGTGAGTACGCTCCGGCAGGGTGGCAGCGGGGTGCAGCCGCAGCGCAGCGCAACGCGCCGGGTGACGGACGACCGTCGCTGATGGCAACATTCATGCGGCACATGCCAGCGGCCGGACAGACGGGCAGCCAGCCAGGCAGGCAGTACCGTGTGGGGCTCGGTGGTGGCGGCCTGGGTGGGGGACCGCCAGTGAGGCACAGCCGCGCCGCTGCGCTTCCGGGGAAACGGAAACTCCGCCGGCGCGTCGTCGGCGTCCTCGGGGACCGCGACAGGAGGCTGCCGTCGGCTTATCGGCAGAGTTGTCGCCAGCGCGGGCGGCCGGCCGCGCCACCGCATCAGCCCATTTCCTGCTCACTGAACGCACCGCAGCGCGGAGCAGGGCCGAGCGGGTGGTGGGACGCACTGCAGCCCCCCCCCCCCGCCAAACTTGCGCCAATCAAATGCCGTCTCGAGTCAGAACGCCGCGGAGCGACGGTGCTGCGCTGCCGCGCTCTGTGCTGTGCGCGCCGGAGGCCGAAACTAATGGCAGGGCCCGCAAGTTATGCGGCCGGTTATGCCCCGGTCTTTAGATAATGACACTGACAGATGCTCGCCGCCCGCGCTCGCCACCATGCCCTGCTGCTGCTGCTTTTTGAACGCCCCCCCACCCCTTTTTTTTTTCCAACGCACACACCACCACCGCCCATTTCATAAACGCGTCGTTTTGTATAAATTGATATCGTTTTGGCAATCATCATTACTTTCGGACAGCGGCACGTTGAGCGGGCTGCAGAACTCGTTGCAAAGAACGACACGGTCGTGACTTCCCGACGCAGAGACCGTTTTCCCGCGAAAACAAAGTTGTTGCCGAGCGCCGCGCGATGACGGGAAAGCGCGCGGGGAAAAATGGGGGAAGGGGGAAAGCACGCCGAAAGGGAGATAAGGCATTGTTCGAGAAGCAGCGATGAGCCTGCCGTCCGCACGGCCATTCTGGAGGCGTGTGCGTTTCAGTCGCGAAAACAGAAAATGGCCCAACGACAAAGTTTGTTTAATTTTTGCGTCGCTCTAAGGGACCCTGCTCTCTGCGAGCGAAGAAGTCCGACATGACAGCAGGTTCCGGGGGGACCCTAGCTCAGTGGCACACTTTTCCAAAATCCGGTAAAAAAAAAATAAATAAAAAAAAAATGGTGGTTTTTTTGTGCAGTTACATGCGCGAGTTCCGCTTTCAAACGGCTTTTCCGCGTTCCACCCTTTCTCCCTCGTGTCGCATTCGTCGGCGCTCGGGGCGAGGTGGGGTGGGCGGTGTGGGGCGGGGCCGCTGGGAGGTATCGGGCGGAGTCCGGACGGTTAGGTGGACGGTATTCCCCTCAGGGACACATGCTACATCATCCCTTAAGACCCTGCCGGCCTGGCCCGCGGGCCACGGTGTCTGAGGGACGAGTTGGACCGCCACCAAAGGTTCTTGCTGCAGGGCCGACCCATTGCCCTTGGGGCCCTCCGTGGTGCATGGATACGTTGCCACCTGGAGCGGCCCGGGTCGCCCAAAAAACACCTCCTCCCTTTTCGGCATTCCGTTGGACACAGCCGCCGTGGAACTCACCTGCAACACGCAAAAAAGAACGCAACGTTAGACACCACACAAGTCGCCAGTCTTTTTTATTTTTTATTTTTTTTTGAGAAGTAGTGGCTCGCCCGTTCTAAAATAATTGAAAAGACGATGAATGGCTAGTTGGGGTCGTGGATTGGCTGCAGGCTGGCGGCCGCTAAGCCCCGTGTGGTCAGGGCCGCCTCCGCGATTGCCCCCCCCCTCTTCTCTCTCTCTCTCTCTCTCTCTCTCTCTCTCTCTCTCTCTCTCTCTCTCTCTCTCTCTCTCTCTCTCTCTCTCTCTTAGTGCCCCGCGGCCATCGCCAACCGTCGCTCGCCACTTCCCCGATTTATGTTTTTGCTCGTCCAAATCCTGCCCGGGGGCACCCCCTCCCCCGCGCCGCGAAGGGCAGGGCCGCGCAGTGGGGCGCACACAGGGTGATGACGGCGAGGCGCGAACTGCAAACATGATTCCAAATAACCTTCGTTAATTTTCCTTCGCCCCCTTTTTTTTAATTTTTTCGGACTATTACTCCTATTAGCAAAAGAAAAGTTGGTAAAAAATCGGGCCGAAACAACTTGGTCGTCTGCTGCTCTGCTGTAACCCTTGGGTCGGACGCGGCCCCGCCGGGTCCCGCACTAATTGCATAATTAAATCATGAAAGCAGACTGGCTGTCTCCACACTCGTGCACACGCGCGCTCTCCGCTCTCTTTGCTCCAAGTTTTAAACAACGCGTTTCGACGCGTTTCAAAAATAATTGATGAAAAAAAAACAGCTCGAAAAGCCGCAAAGAGCAAAAAAAAAAAAAAAGGAAAAAATTCCACCCCTGGGAACTTGCGTCAGACGCGGCGGCGCGCCCTCTTTCGGTAACTCCGCAAACTACGATAAAAAAGAGCGAGATGCCGCGGTAAATCACTTCACGGGCGACACGCTTCCAGATTTTTCTAAAGGCCATAGAGCGCCGTAATTGCAAAGAAGGTGGAAGAACGGGGAAGGGGGTTGGAGAGAAGGGGGCGGCTTTCGTGCGTCTCGTTTTGACCCGCTGTCAATCATCCTGCTCTCCCGTTCAACCGAGCGGCATTCCGTCAAAAATATAATTTTTGTTCGCACTTGAACGGAACACAACCGCGAAAACGAAAACGCGCGAAGAGAAGAACGAGAAACAGCTTCGCGCTCGACGTTCGAGTCGGCGTCATCGCAATGAGCGCTCTGTTAAAGTTCCCCTTCAACTCTCCACCGCGGACATTAGCATTCGGGGGCCCATTTTTTCCAGCCCGAGTGGCCGATTGCTGTCAGAGTCAGATGTGAAAGCAGAAAAGTTGTCCGTGTGCCCCTTCCACTGTGCTTCTTATCCAGCATCGCTGTCTACGGGTCGCGTAGTCCTCTCTCTTTTTGCACCATGCAACCGGAGGGCTGGTCTTGACACTCACACACACACTCACAGAGGGGCACGCCACACCCACCCTTGTTGCTGGTCATACCGCACACACTGTAGGCTTGAAAAAAAAAACATACACACACACACATATATACATACAAAACAAAAAACGCGACACCAAATGTGTTTGGACCGGAAAGAACAAAAAGATAAAAGTGAAGGAAAAAAGCGAAGAGAAATTATTATGGCAAAACAAAACGGTGAGAGGAAAGGGGGACATTTCGGTCGTCTCTCGACTTCACAGACACACCCAGTTCATCCAGCCGCGCAATCCAGTGTGGCACCACAATGCTCACCTCTTTTCCCCCGTAAAAAAGAGAACAGCAAAAGAGGGGACAGGAAAACGAAAACCGTTACATGCACAACTTCTCCTTCAGTTTTTTTTTGTTTTTTTTTTTAATCCTCCCGGAGGAGCTATCATCCGCATTGCGCTGATAATTTGGGAAAGGCCGCGTGGTAAGGTTCAAGTCTCAAAATTTTTAGATTTTTTATTTATTTATTATTATTATTTATTATTATTTATTTATTATTATTTATTATTATTATTTATTATTATTATTTATTATTATTATTTATTATTATTATTATTATTATTTATTATTATTATTATATATTATTTATTTTTTTTGCAAACTTAGTGCGGAGTACCTACTTGCGGCGAGTGCCCGGCGGGCGGGTTCATGCCTGGGCGGACCCACCAACGAGAACGAGGCCGCAGCAGCTGGCGTAAAACGGGCTAAACCGGGATTCCGAAAGCGATTTGGAGGCAGGACAATCTGGAGCGTAAACCGCTTGGCCGGCCACCACGCGAGGACGCGTGGACTCTGTCCGCACCCAATGTCGCGGAAAAGATTTGATGTGGAGCCTGCCCTGCTGCGGTCGGCAGCCCGGGGCACTCATTCCGCCACTATGATTCAGCCTGCACTTTCCTTTTGACGATCAATAAAAGCGAAAATTGCAACCGGCTATACGGCCGGGCCAGACCCGGGGCCTCTAATCCTCCAGGAAGTCGACTGGCCCGTGTCGACTTGCAGCGGCGCAGTGCCAGAGACAGAGATGCAATCATGACGGACCATAAAGAAGCGGGCCGTTGACCTCCGCTGGTCGCTAGACCTGACGAACCTAACCTGACGCTACAACGGACCGGGACTTATGTTTGGGTGCTCATCTAGGATAAGAGTTATTTTAAGCAGCTTTCAGGCAGCGCCCAATTCATCGATTTTTTTTTCTAAGGGTTCCGGAAAATGTTTGTGGACGGCTTACAAACTACTCAAAACACGGACAAACACTGCCACCGCGAGCGGGCGGTGGTTCGACGCGCACAGCGCCTTCTTGCGGCGACTCGCCGAACCTCGTCCGCGCTCACCCCACCGGTTTACGCGGTGACAAAATGTTATTGCAAAATAATGTCCACCGTTGTTAAGTGTTAAAGGTTACTAATAAACCTTTTTTTCCCTTTTTCTTTATTTTTAAGAATTGGGCGTGTTGTGGAGGCACGAGAAGAGACACGCAGTTCGGCTTAGAGACTCTCGCTCCGTCCCCTGCGCCGCATCGACCAGCCTTCGGCCCGTGAAGCATGCCGTCCAGGCCATCCAGGTTACGAGGGTGTTACTTAGCGGTACACGGCGTTTCGCCCAACAACGACTGTCTCTTCCTCTCTCCGCGACCAGGGCACGGCACGGCCGTTACCTCCAGCGTCTACCCGTCTCGTCCCGTGCAGAGAGACGGCGCGACACACGGCAGGCACGCCTCTTGTGTGCGTGGCTGTCGGCTGTCTTGGCGACTACAAGACGACAAGCAACAACAACAACAACAACAACAAGACCGGAACTCCCCCGACATTATTATGCATCATAACCTCGTGCCGTTGGCGTGCCATCGAGCCGCCGGCACTTTGACGGACCTCAGCTGCGGGGTGCGTGGCGAAGCGCCGCTGTAAAAGCAGCATCATCGGCGGATATTACACGCACACGCACACACACACACACACACACACACACACACACACACACACGCACGCACACAGAAGAGGCGCGCGCGCACAGTGACAAACTCGAAACTCGCCATAATGATGTTTGCCCTATTATTAAACGATTTGTTCACGTCAGCAGCGAGCACACGTAGCCGCTCCTCCCACCCTCGCACCCCTTTCCGAACGTCAGGTTAATATTAAATTTCGTGACATCGCGCTTGTGTGTGTGTGTGTGAGAGAGAGAAAGAGAGAGAGTAGCGCGTCCGAGTCCACCGTCGTGTGTCACATGGGACTCTCACGGTGCGAGTGTGTGCGTGTGTGTGTGAGGGAAACGAGAGAAACGATAACGTTGGCGATGTATGCGTTTCCCCGGTTAATAACATTATCCCCCCCCTCCGGCCCCGCCCCTGCGATTCCCCATTCACATCGATGGGTGGCCGGCACGCACGGTGGCTGCCGGTTGGCCGGCTCACTCCCAGGTGACCCCGGCATCGGCATGACCCCGGGATGACCCTGCCAATGTAGGTCGCCAAGTCGTGAATGATATACCGTTGAGAAAGGACGCAACTCCAAAAACAGATAGTACTTTGACAAAAAAAAAGTGGGTATTTAAACCCCTGACCGTCGTTGCTTCAATTTTGCCGAGGTCTATCGCTGTGCGTTCCCCAACTGACTGTCTCTAGTGTGAATCTATCTCTCTGTTGTTGCTGTGGAGCATATCTAACGCAACGCCTCCATAGTCGATTCGGCCTAACCTCTCTCCCTGGGTTGGGGTGTGCTTAAGCAAGATGTGTGCGGCAGTGGCGCGGCCTCACGGTCCCAGAGACACCGATTTGCACTCTTCCATCTCGCTGCCGCATCCATATTACATGGGCGGCCGGCCAGCCTTCTGCGCATCCCGAAGCAGCCCCGCTGTGCCAAACAAATCGTCCTACCTTTTTTATTCATCCCCAAAGGGCTCACAATTGTTTCGTAAGAATGCAACACCGACATCTGTGACCCTAAACACGCCGCTCGTTCCGCAGCGGCGGGTCAATTCATTGAACAGAAAGGTTCTAACTGTTCGTAAACCCAATCACCCGCACACTCAGGGATTTCCGGGTTTCCAGGGCTCTCCGCGGATCGAACCGGGGCAGACGCACACAACAGCCCGCCTCTGTTTATTTGGGACAGAGAGGGACAGAGAGAGAAAGGCTGCCTCTCTTTCACACACGGGCCATTCCACGCCAGACCACCGAACCCCTAAAATGACCTATCTCAGATTTAACTTATTTTTGGTTGACTTGTAGGTACCAACCCCCCAAACTCCCAAACCGAAGGGTTTTGAAAAATATCAAACGGTTTAGGA
Source organism: Stenchaetothrips biformis (assembly GCA_030522485.1). Lineage (NCBI taxonomy): Eukaryota > Metazoa > Arthropoda > Insecta > Thysanoptera > Thripidae > Stenchaetothrips > Stenchaetothrips biformis. Next base: position 3,018,120 of record CM060100.1, read on the forward strand.
ATAGGAGCACTTTGAATATTGATCTTTTTACTTAAGTTTTATTTCACTTTTTTCATGAAAAATCTTTTTTTGAACGCCAGTGAGGGTTTTGGTTTATGATTTCCTTTCTAATAAGTCCGAAGAAAGGTTGAAGTGGGTTCGGCACTCTGGTGCTTCCAATTAGGGTATTTTCACTTAGGGAAATTTGTCAAAATTACTAAAAATTTGCTCTACTGAAAATACGTTGTCATGGATTTGGCTCATTTTTTGGTCAAATGAAGGTAGTTATTGGTCGAACAAATCCCTGAAATAAAACCTTTGACTTGGGCACATCTTCAACTTAACGGGAAGAAAAGTTGAGATTTCACTATGAACGGTTTCGTTAAAATGGCCTGAGCACCAACAGTTTCTTCTCGTATGAAGTTCTAGGACTCAAAATGAGATGAATATGAATAAAAGTCAATTCAATAAGAAGAAAGGAATCATGTGTAACTGTTTATGAAGGTTTTATAGCATGAATTGGAGTTTGATACTACCAGTGAGTTACGTCGAAATTTTAGTCGTTATCTCCAAACTTGGCTTCCTATACTGCAATGCGCAATGCATTCATAAATAGAAACATGACTCCTTACTTCTTATTGAATTGAGTTTTATTCATATTCATCTCATTTTGAGTCCTAGAACTTCATACGAGAAGAAACTGTTGGTGCTCAGGCCATTTTAACGAAACCGTTTATAGTGAAATCTCAACTTTTCTTCCCGTTAAGTTGAAGATGTGCCCAAGTCAAAGGTTTTATTTCAGGGATTTGTTCGACCAATAACTACCTTCATTTGACCAAAAAATGAGCCAAATCCATGACAACGTATTTTCAGTAGAGCAAATTTTTAGTAATTTTGACAAATTTTCCTAAGTAAAAATACCCTAATTGGAAGCACCAGAGTGCCGAACCCACTTCAACCTTTCTTCGGACTTATTAGAAAGGAAATCATAAACCAAAACCCTCACTGGCGTTCAAAAAAAGATTTTTCATGAAAAAAGTGAAATAAAACTTAAGTAAAAAGATCAATATTCAAAGTGCTCCTATTCCTAAACCGTTTGATATTTTTCAAAACCCTTTGGTTTGGGAGTTTGGGGGGTTGGTACCTACAAGTCAACCAAAAATAAGTTAAATCTGAGATAGGTCATTTTAGGGGTTCGGTGGTCTGGCGTGGAATGGCCCACACGCTTGTTCTGGCGTGCAAACGAAGTGAGTGCAAATAAAACACATCGCCCTCCCGTGCGAACATTGCAGGTGGAGGCGGTAAGTCCTGGCCCATGGAGTGAGAGAGAGAGAGAGAGAGAGAGAGAGAGAGAGAGAGAGAGAGAGAGAGAGAGAGAGAGAGAGAGAGAGAGAGAGAGAGAGCGTTATTACTTATGGCATGGGCCTTGTACTTCACAGGTGAACCGCGTGTACAGTTTCAGCGAACAACGACTCACAATGAGAGACAATAACAGGTCCGTAATGGCGAGAATGAGGCAAGACACACATCATCGTAGGAGTTTGGTGGTTTGAAATTCCGACGCTCCTCTGGAGATTACTGGCGGAAAATTAGAGCGAGATTTACGATCCACGCCAGCAGAGCTGAGAGTTGGCGAAGAGGAAGCGAAACATATAATTCTGGTATTAGCAGGAAATTAACCTAAGTTTCGGTTCTGGTAGATTATACACTGCCGAAGCAGAGTTCCTGCGGTGCGGAAGGGAAAGTCACATGGCCCTTGGGTCGGAGGCAAGGGGGGGGGGGGAGGGGAAGGATGGGGTCCTTAGTTTGCGTAACTAATTTGACTGGGCCTTTTCCATGCATCTATACCACCAGCTCATCCCTGGCCATTGAATGCAGCAGGCTGCGTATACATCACCTGGGCTGCCCGTCCGGTATTGGCTGAGACGGCCGGCAGCCATGTCAGTGTAGCAGTCGGCATCGACCCCCTCCCCCTTCTCCATCTTTGGATTTTAACTCCGGACAAGTGCAGGCTGCATTACATGGGTTCGCGCCCACTAACTCCAGCAAACTCCTAAGTCCCCCCCCTTCTAACTACCAGTTGATGCGCAGGGCGGGGGTGGGGCCGGCGAACGATTTATTCGACACCATTAGCATTGCAAAGCTGCATAGTGTCTTGCCGAATAACTTTCCGCCAGAGGCGAATCCAAATAATGAGATCGAGAGGCAAAACAGAAGAAACACTGCGAGAACTGGGCCAATGCAAGAGGAGGAGGATCCCAGGTTCAAATCCAGTAAGCTTTTCGTCTTTCTTTCTCATTTATCTTCCGTTTCACTTTTACATTTCACTTCTCCTTCGCGCGAAGGAGTCGGGTTGTTTCCCTGATTGCTCTGTTTCGCACGAAAGAAAGACAGCAGTCAGCTGCCAGTATTACTAACGCAGCCAGCAACCCTACAATAGTCACTCATCTCGACGGCTCCGCTAGGGGAGGGAAAGTGTGGGGAGAGGGGGGGGGAGAGGGAGGGGAGAGAAAACAAACCAAGCCGGGTCGTCCCCGTGGCTCCAAGGAGTAACGGACGCGGCCTGACAGGCATGAAGCGAGGAAAATGCGGGAGGAGCAACCAGCGAAACGGGGCAGGAAAACACACTAAATAAAAATGTCATTCGATTCCGCAAGAAGAAGTCGTGGGGGAGAGGGGGAAGAGCGCGCGCGCACACACACACTCACTCTCTCTCTCTCTCTCTCACACACACACACACACACACACACACGGCCGTAGGACTGTCTGAGGACGGCAAGGGGAACACGAGTCAGTATGTGAGGCTGATATATCCATATCACGAGGCGTTATTTCACATTCCGAGACCAAACGGAAAAATCGGCTGGGGCAAAAGCACGCGAGGAAAACCCACGCGAGGAAACTCATGGCGATGGCACCGCCCCACACGGAAACTTATTCGAGGAAAACGGGAAGAAAAGAACTTGGCGTGCATTCAGGACTTCAAGAATGTGCTATTTAGAAAGTTGATAGTCAAGTGGACGGCTCGGCTCAACAATGTCCGGGCTCCCGCAGTTCATTGTTTTCCGGTTTTAAAACAACGATGGAAACACGGAGCCTTAGTAGAGGGGAAATTAATAGAGAAAACGCCGACAAGGAAGAAGTCTTCAGGGAACAAAAATGCATTTTTATTTTTATTTTTTATTTTTTTTTACGGCCAGCTGACTGTGAATTATAAAATAAACAATAAATATCTTGCCTACTTCCGCTTCGCCGAGCAATCGCATATTTTTGGCAGTGTACTAAATTTCCGTGAAAGTCTGGCAGCAGGGAGCGGTCTCGGCAAAAACGTCGGAGGAGGTGAATGCGACCAGAGGAGATAGGAAGAGGACGCAAATAAAATCAACGCAGTTTTAGCAACTCCGAGATCCATTGCGAAACGCGCGCGCACATTCATATTCGAAAAGAGAAAGTTTGTGCAAAACCTCGACGATGCGGTGGGGCGCTCGTAAAGAATATCAAAGAGAGAAAGAGAGATAGAGAAAGGAGAAGTGATGGGAGAAAAAAGTTGCCGAAGAGGAGCGGGGGAGCCCAAGTAGCTGATTGTACCGCAGTCTCAATCATTTCGTCAAAACGTAACCGTACACGCAGCGCCGCACCCGCCGCGCTGTCTCCACGGGACAAGCGGGCGGAGGGAGACGCACCGTGCCTTTTTCATGCCATCAACTGGTGTATTCTTTTTGTGAAAAGGGACCGCTTCTTATTTGCCTGGAACTGTCACTCTATAATTCACTTTCCAGCAAACATTGTGACCCTCTCATTGTTTTATTTTCTCTTCGCAACGTGTTCACGCGCATCGCTGCGGGCCGTGTGTGGGCTGTGGCACGGCAGTGATTTGAGCCGGGCTGCCGAACAAGGCTAGGGCAAGTTTAGGGTAACCCGGCCTGCCTAACTTTGCGGCCTTGCACTGCCAAGCAAGCGGCCCTTCACACAGCCGCCCCGCCCCGCCCCGCCCCGCCCCGCCCCACCACGCCCACCACTCCGCCAAGATGTTGATCCATCTCTGTCTGCGCGGTGCGCACAGCGCGCCACAATGAACGATCGTTTCAGGGTTCGGAAAGGGAGGGGGGACTGAAACCTGGTCGCGACAAGGACAAAGCCGGGACACGTGTGTGTGTGTGTGTGAGAGAGAGAGAGAGAGAGAGAGAGAGAGAGAGAGAGAGAGAGAGAGAGAGAGAGAGAGAGAGAGAGAGAGAGAGAGAGAGAGAGAGAAAGAGGAAGAGGGAGAGGATCGTACGAGAAATTCGTCTCAAAACGAGTGAAAAAAATCATGCCGGGCGCCGATGAGGGGACGGCCAGCCGTGGGTAAAAGAGAGACGGCCGCCTTTCCGGTGTTTTCCAGGAACAACTCCAGGACGCTATACCTATACCTTTCTATCCCCGGGCCGCACTTCGGTCCAACTTCCTTCCGCGCCAAATCTACGACATCGACACAGTGTGGGTCGCGGGCCCGCGCTGGAAATGGTTTCCACTGCGTCCGGAGCGGCCCGGAAACAGCAGCTGTCTTCCTGGCAGGCCGCGGCCGCTGGGGCGCCGTTCGCAGCCAGCCAGCCAGCCAGCCAGCCAGCCAGCCAGCCAGCCAACCCCGTTCCGAGCCATTTCACCTTTCCCCGTTTCCCAAGACTTTCTCTGCCGTGCGTAAGACCAGCCGGAAACGAAAAAGATTCGAACGCCGACGCGGGGATTCGAACCCACGTTGCCCCAACTGGCGCCCGCAGCGCCCCTTCGACGGGGTCTCTGGCAACTTTTTTTTCTATCGGCAGTCGCCCCTTGTAATCCCGAGCCGGAGCCGCAGCCCCGTTCACCTGGCACACACTCACTGGGCCTGGTGCACAGTCGCTCACAAAAGTCATAACAAATCTCCACATTCGCCAAACTCCGAGAAGTTCGGGCGCCGGCTAGGGGCGGGAAGGGCAGTGAGGGTGGCCTGGGGACAGGAGGGGGGGGGGGGCATGATCTACTCATTCCCAAGGCAAAATTATTTCATCCGCTCTGGGTGGCCGGGCCGGCGGACATCAGCGGAGAGGCTTATGCATGAAACCAGAGACGCCGAGACGGCTGATAAATATTTTGAGCGCGGAAATTGGTCAGATTTGTGTGTAGTTTGATGCCTCAAGCAGCAAGCGATTTTTGTTTTTCTTTGTTCTTAGTCGTGAGAAGGCTTACAAGTCTTCTTTCTCCAATGCATTATATGCAACGGTGGCCGTTCACTGGCAAAGTAGAGAGAGAGAGGAAGAGAGAGAGAGAGTGGGGCAGGGGGAGGCAAACCCATCGTGCGTAGGTGCCGCCACTTTGCGATGCAAATTTTGTAGACAATAGGCAAACTCAATTAACTGGCCTTCGTTAAAATTCGGACCGGAATATCGAACGTGATGCGAGCGGTCAAAGGAGGTCCCGCGGGAAAGAGGGGGAAAATGGGGGATTGGGACCCCGGGGGAGTCGCAAGAGAGGGGCCGGGACATCAGGTCTCTCTGTCTCTCTCTATCTCTCTCTCTCTCACACACACACACACACACGAAGCCTTGCCAACCTGTAGAGTCACGCGATAATGGCGATCGGAATTATTCTCAACCGAATAACGTTCGATGCCATCATTGCGTTCGAGTTGTCACGCCGTCCACATTTTCATTTCAGTTTTCTTTAGAGAGAGAAAGAAAGAGAGGGAGAGACGGTGAGAAAGAAAGAGCGAGCGCTGGAGCGCACACGCGATCTCTCCGGATGCCACCCCGCTGCAGACGTCCAGGAATCTACCTGCTGGAAAATGCCAAGACTCCGGGCTGCCAGCTCAGCCAGCCCCGCCTGGCTGCCAAACGCCGCCTGCCTGCCAGCCCGGTCTGCCGCCTCGCAGCAGCGAGTGAAGCGAGCCGAGTGTTCGAGGTCGCCCGAGCGGATCGCTTGCGAGGGTCAAAACAAGAAAGTTTCAACTGCGAAAGAACGGGATAGTGGGGCACATTGTACTGGGCGGGGCGCCTGCAGCGTAGGCAGGCCCGCGGAGCACAGCTGCGTCGCGGGCTTGCCCGCCTCGCGGGCTCTCGTCAGTGCAAGGCACGCCAGCGCCGGGCGACACTCCGCGCACGAGTTGCCAAAGTTTTGATTTAAAGGGCCGCCGCGTGGGGGGCGTGGGGGGCTGGCAGGCAGGCGGAGAGGCGCTCCAAAGGATGACTGGTGTGGGATATGGGAGTGCGTACCGCTCATATGGAAACGGGCTCTGTGCCCCGTCGGCCTGGCGGGCTGGCCCGGGCTGGGCGGCGGTAAGAGATAACGCCTTGTGGCCGTTAGGGGTAGGACATCGCGTTGGTAAGTAAACTGAACGTTCCCTCCCAGTCGAAGATTGAACGAAGTGGCATGGCGGGGGACTGCAGGGGGGAGAAGGGGAGGGGGCGCTTGGAGGTAGGCGGATTGAGGCCAGCCAAGGTCTGAATACAAATCGACCCCCCGTGCCGAAAAGGAAGGCCAGAAGTGAAAAGGGTGGGGGACAGACAGAGATAGAACAGAGAAACAGGGACGGGCGAAAAACAAAAACAACAACAGAAAAAAAAGGAAACAAGAAATGCTGACGCACTTTACACAGAGCCACCGCCTCGTTGTAAAGTCGTCCCGGCGGAATATTTTGCTGCGTCGATTGCGCCACTGTAATTAATGGCATGCGCTTTGTGGCCTCCGTCAAGCAGTCTCAGAAAGAGAGAGAGACAAGTCATATTTAAAATTCGATTTCCTATGTTTTTTTTTGCCCAGTGCGTGACGCTCGTGAGACTCGCCCTTCTCGGGATACGGACACGCCCGCTGGCGCGTTTACAAGTCCTTTTAGGTTGCGCGAGAAACATGTTGCGGCGCGCTGTGCTGTACACCGTGCGCTGCCCTCCCTCCGGCGTGGCGCCTTTCAGCACGTTCATCAGGGCCGCGCCGCCGCCGCTGCAGGCCACGCTATTAGTGAGTCTACTCATCAGCGGCGTGCGCCCTCGGCGCACTTGACCCGTCAAGATAAAACACGTATCCTGTTTCCGGCGGCGCCGCCAGCGCCAGCGCGCCCTGCCTGGACCTCCCAGGAGTCCTTGAGGCCGACGGGCAGGACCTCGCGGGTGGGAGAGAGAGACAACGCGGCCAGGTCAGAGCGGGAAGTGGGACGCACCGGTGCACAGTGGGCCAGAAGACCGGCGCAGGCGGTCAAAACGCGTCGAGAGGTTTAGCCGCCTGCGCGGGTCCTCTGGCCCACTGTGCGGTGGAACTGTGCCGCCGAACGCGGGACGCACGGCAATCAGGAGGGCCCCACTCGAGAGTCGCAAAGTCATTGCGGGTGGAAGACCGAGGGCACGTCCGGGCGCGCACCTTCTGCCTCTCTCTCTCTCTCTCTCTCTCTCTCTCTCTCTCTCTCTCTCTCTCTCTCTCTCTCTCTCTCTCTCTCTCTCTCTCTCTCTCTCTCTCTCTCTCTCTCTCTCTCTCTCTCTCTCCCAAACGCTCACTCAGCAAGCGGTTTTGGCGCGCGCCAGCCGAGGCACTTCAGCACTTAGCAGAAACGCCGGCAGTTGCAGCGCTCCTGCGACCCGGGGAGGGTGCATGCGAGAGAGAGAGAGAGAGAGAGAGAGAGAGAGAGAGAGAGAGAGAGAGAGAGAGAGAGAGAGAGAGAGAGAGAGAGAGAGAGAGAGGCGCGTGCGAGTGGAGGAGGCTCATCGGGGTGCTATCGCACCAGTGGCACCTACATGCAGCGAGCGTGCTCCCTGGCTTATCTGCTCGGTGTTCCCACCAGCACAGATTACAAGTTGGGGGCCCTGGGCCGTCGTGGCCCGTGGGCTCGACATGTGCCCCGCCGCCGCCGTGGGCCCTCCCTGGGGCTGCCACAGGCAATCAAAGGGAATCACCCCGCGGAGCTGGGCAACCTAGCGTGACTCTGCAGGGGGCCCGGCGGGGCCCGGCGCCCGGCCCACTGTGCGGCCTCGAGACGGAGGGTAGCTGCAAGCCGGCTAATCGGTGAGACCCCCGCAACTCGCGCCGCCCCCCGCGCAGATACAGCGGCCCCTGCCGGCGGCACGGCGGCGGCCCCGAAGGAATGGATTTGCAGAGGGGACTGTTCCTGTCCGCCCATCACGGCTCGGCTCGGCTCGGCTCGGCTCGGCTCGGCTCGGCTCGGCTCGGCTCGGGCCGCCCAAAGACACGAGTGCTGAACAAGCAGAGGCGCCGATGCGGTGGGCGGAACCTTTGGCGGGGCAGGACTAGGCAAGGACACTCCCACAAGCGCCCTCATAACCACACACACACCCACACAGACAGAGACACGGACAGGAAGGCCACATCCTTACTTGACAGCGTGAAATGTCCAACAGACGCCTTGCGGCCCCCTCCCATTTTTTTACGGTTTCAACAACACGCCACGTGGCTGGCCGCTGCGTCTGGCCGCATCGGACGGCTGGCTGCCAGCTCCGGCTGCCGGTTCACTTCGGGGACGGCCCAGCCTCCACCGCCGGGCAGCCGTGTGTACCGCGTTGTCGCAAACGTTTCTTCGAGTAAATAAGGCGAAGCGCGGCCGCGAATAGTACCGTCATCTGTATGCATGCCGCCGCGGGGATTAGCATACACTGCACGGTGGGGCGGTCCTGCGGTGTAGGGTAGGGCCTGAGGCTCGAATCGACGACTCCCACCTGCTGCCACCGCCACGGCGCCACCGTGCACCCCGGGCGCTGGAGAAATTAATCACAAGGCGTCCTGGGGGCCTGGAGGAGGTGGAGGGGGTGGTAACCCCCTCCACCTCCACCGCGCTTCAACCGCCCGGAAAATAGGCACGGCGGTTTTCATCGGGTTCGCCGCTCAGTAAGCTTGACTTGGCAGCCGGTTCAGCCGCTGCAGTTTGCACAACTATGTACCGCGGCGGGGGACGCGGCGGTGCGCTGCAGCGCGGACCGCTGGCGGCTCGCCCGCCCCGGCCGGAGCTATTTCCAAACTGAAAAAATGCTCACGAACGTGGGACGGACACAAAGTTCGCGCGCCGCTTCTGGAAATAGCTTTCCCTGCTCGCTCAAAAGAACCGTTTGCTTCGCGTCCGGCTTTGGCTCCGCCGGCTCCGCGTAGCCGAACCGCTTTGGAGTTCCTGGAGCGGAATCGGTCAAAGTCCGTGGCGCGGCGGGGAGGGGGGGGGGCAGAGGGCCGCGAGGGACGCTACTGCGCGCGATATGACGGATCTCCGACCTGACCTTCGCCCTCGTGCCATCGGCTGTCGCTGCCTCCTCGTCAGCGCATAACTAAGCCGAGCCGAGTCAAGCCGAGCGCCGAGCCGAGCCGAGCCGAGCCGAGCCGCCCTTTCAATGCAGCTCCGTTTCACTCGGACTCCCATTAGCGGCCCTTCCGCTGTGCCCCTCCTTTAGCGCCCTCCCCTCCCCTCATCCGTCATCGCCCTCTCCCCCCCCCCCCTCTCTCTCCCTCCCCTCCAAATGACATGTTCCAAACACTCGCGCCTCGCTATCAGTGTCCTTGTTTTTCCCACTAGGAGCGCCCGACGCGCATTAACGCGGAAAGGAAAGAAGAAATTCGCGGTGGCGCAGCACAGCACGCAGGCAGGCCCCCCTTTTTTTTGGCCGTGCTCGTTTGGTTCGGTCGCCGTGACACAACATCACCGCCACGCCGGCGAGGGACAGGGCCAGGTCTGGCCTGCCGGGCATCGACTAATGAATTTGATTTCCGCTGATGCTGTGGAAGCCGGTGAAGTCTCGCAAACGAAGGCTGAACACCGGTCGAGCCGAACACCGGGGGAGGACGATGACCTCGGGGACGACAGGCAATTAGGACACAGGCAATGCATGGAAAGGTCAACAAGACGCTCCGCCACAGCACACCGCGCCCCGCCCCGCCATGTTGCTGAAAAGGACGTGGACAAATGACGCGGACGGCAGCGAGGTGAACTGGAAAGGAGAGCGCTAGATACGGAGGGGAAGGCAAGCCGCTCCCCGATAATAAACTGGTGGGCGACCCTTCGGCCCTCCACCCCGCCTTACCGCCCCGCCCTGGCTGGCACCGATTCATTCCAGGGCCTCGGTAAATTCTTTCGCTTCGCAGCCCTTTCATCGATTTTTTCTCCCCTCCCCGCAGTAATGATGTGGCGGCGGCGGGATTCGAACCCGCGACCATTCCAGCGCGATAATCCTGCCGCGGCCCCTCTGCGCGCTCGGCCACCGCGGCGCTCATCAGCATGTATGGCGCGCCCCTACACTTGTCCACAGCGCTGGCAGCAGGAGCTCCCCCACCCTCACCTCAATCCGAGCACGCCTTACTGGTCGCCCCCAAGGCCGCTAATCGCAATGTGTTCCTCTTTTTATACAGAGCTGTGTCCCTCCGCCCAAGACGCGCCTCCAACACGCCCCCCCCCCCTCCAGCACGACTGCTTTCCATTCCGACCCCCCGTTCCGCTGCTTAGAGACAAAGCGATACGCCGTTAATATGCGCATTTCAATACGCAGGCTCTTAGACGTGGGTGAGGCGGACCCTTACCCCTCATGTTCTCCCCACTTCACGCGCTGAGACCCACGACAGGCGACACTCAAAGCACAGTGACGTCCGAAGTATCACACCGCAATACCACGTTGCATCTCTATGTAATATGGCATCCAACTAGGCCACCGCGAGCGAGCGGCCGCGTGGCGCACGCAGCGCCAGCTCTCGGCGCGGCGAGGAACTAACAGAGTCCGCCTGCGGGCGGCGGTGACACAGTCTCTCGCAGTCACTCTCAGCGCATGGACTTCCCTTCTCGCGTTGTTACAGTGTGGAATCACGGCCCCACCGTGCGGGCCGCTTCTTCCTCGTGTCGCCGGATATTATGAGAAGCGGGGCGTGCCGCCTCACCCCGCCGTGCCCCGCCGTGCCCCGCCGTGCCCCGCCAACCCCAGTATAATCTGCATAATGCCGCCCTCCAACCACCTACTCTCCCTCCCTCGCACACCGCGGGGCGTACTCGGCCACACACGATACAAAATGCGCATTTGTATCGATTTCTCGCCATTTATGTCTCTGCCTTCCCCATCGCGTTGCGGTCTCTTTATATCTGTCTGTCTGTCTGTCCGTCTGTCTGTCTGGGGTCTTTGCCGCGGTGTCTCACTGCACACGCCCTAATCTTCCATCCATGATGTGGGACCCTTTGCCTGTCTGTCCGTCCGTCCGTCCGTCTGTCTCTCTGTCTGTCCGTCAGTGTTCTGTTAAACACACAGCTTGTTTGGATTTCAATCTAACACATCGTCGTCCCCGCTCACGCCTGCCGTGACCAGTGCACGCGAGCCCTACGAATGAAACACGCATCGATCAGAGAGAGAGAGAGAGAGAGAGAGAGAGAGAGAGAGAGAGAGAGAGAGAGAGAGAGAGAGAGAGAGAGAGAGAGCTGTGTTTACTCAAAGTCGAGGCAAGCAAGCGCCAGAATCGTTCGGTAGCTCCTCTTCAATTAGGATGGTGCCGCAGGGAAGAGAGAGATATAGAGAGAGATGAGAGGAGAGAGAGACCGATAGAGAGATAGAGAGAGGGAGGGAGAGAGAGAGACGCGGCGCGGTGCCTTCCGCGACCTTCTGCACCGCGGCATTAGTAGCAATCTCTCCCCCCCACCCCACCCCAACCCCGCCGCAACCAATTCGCTCGCCCCTCCCACCTTTCACTTTAGCACGCCCTGGCTAGCGGATAGACGAGACGTGTGCCCCTCTCCCTGTCCCTCTTCGTATGTCTGTCTGCCTGTCCGTCTGTCCGTCCAGACACCCCGTCCCCCGCTCCATCGAGTGTAAAGCAGACAGATGGGTGCCGTCGTACACCGACCGTGTCCCGGCCCACTGTGCTGCTGCGGGCCGCGCTTAGCACGCCGCCCCCGCACGCCCCCGCACGCCCCCGCACGCCCCCGCTGCCCCCGCACGCCCGTGCGTCAGTGTCACGCGCCGGAATGTAATTGCCCGCCGGATTAGCGGGGGATTCAATGTGCAGGGATGGTCTCTCTCGCACGGCCGGCGGGGCGCCTGGCGGGTGCGACAGAGACTCCGCGCCAGCAGGCAGTCATCGTGCCGCGAAATAACGAGCGGTGCGGTCGCACTTTCGCGCCGGAGTGTACTTTTCGCGCGCGCTTTTGTCCGAAACTGTTTCGTCTCGTAAAACTGGAACCGCGAAACCGCGCTAGGCCGAGGCGAGGCGATAAGCCTGGCGCACCTTGGCGGAGCCGGCCAGACCGAGCAGGCAGCCGGACCGGGCAGACAGGCGGGCAGGCAGCCGAGCCGGCAGGAAGCAAGGCGCCTCAGGGGATGGCAGGGGCCGCCGCCGCGGCGAGGCGGGTTTTGCTCGGCCCATTCAGCGGGCCGCAGCAGGGCCGCTCTTCAAACGTGCATTTAATTGGCACGCGAGGGAGTTTCACGTCGTTCCACTGCGTTCCGCGTCGTTCCGCCGGGGCCGCCGCCGGGAAGAAGGGGGAGGCTGCACCTCCACGGAAAAGTTAGCCAATAGTGCGAGGAGAAGTGGGGGAGCGATGAAGACCTAATCGAAGCTGTCTCGAACGACGGCGGAGGAAGAGAGAGGGGACGGGTGGTGAGGTGGAAAGAAGAAGAAGAAGGAGAAGAAGAACGTAGTTTCGGTCGGGACCCGTGACGCTGCGGCTTGTTACAAGCAACAGCAGAGGCCGGACGCAGCGGGGGCGAGGGGGAGGGGAAAGTTATAATGAATGTCCGGAAATGAAGAGGCGTCATGGCGAGGCGAGAGAAAGGCGGCCAGATCTCCCCCGGGGGATCCGAATGTACCGGTAGACCCACTGTGCGCTAGGCCCCGCTAGGCCCCGCTAGGCCCCGCTAGGCCTCGGAAGGGTCAGTGGTATGATTATGCGTGGTGGCGTGGCAAGGTGGCTGGCCGGCCCGCTGTGCGCCCAGGCAGCCCCAGCCGGGGATCATTTCAGAACCACAAAATCCCCCCCACTGACATTTGTTTTCGTGCCCCCACTTCCGGGGTCTATCAATTAAGCGCACGCCCGCTGACCTCAACGCTGCCTCAACGCGACGAAAATTCCAAGTTCAGGCGTCTGTATATCACAGACGGTGGGCGTTTGACGTGGGCATTCGAGTCCAGAGGGCGACAGAGCTCAAAACATGTCCGGAGGCAGGACTCTGCCGCCAACGCGCGACTCCATTAGGGCGAAATTATCATTTTACATTCATTACTGCTTGCAGTTAGTGCTTCGCGACTTCGCCGGTTGCAAATAAGGGCTTCGCGAAAACAGTGCGCCAAGTCAGGGAACATCGGTCCCGCAATTTAATTGCCCGGTTGTACACAGTTGTTGTCCTGCACGAAGGCGCGGAATTTCATTAGTTTGGTGGGGGGGGGGACTGCCTGGCGAAATGCGGTCCCGGGGAATTTGAATAAAAACAATCGCGGAGGACAAAGTTCGAAAGAGTCAACCCGAGCCTTGCTTTAAATGGGAACCTCTCCTCGTCTCCCTGTGCCTCTCCCTTTGCCTCTCCCTTTGCCTCTCTCTTTCTCATTACGCAACGCGTTCCGACATCGCCTCTCTCTCTTCCCCTCCTTGTTTGCTGCCATCTACCACTTAGACGTATACACCCGAGTTTCATTTACCATTTATTATTTTTCACTTTTTCCCGCTCCCTCGCCCTTGCTGTTCCCTCTTTCTCTCCCCTCCCCCCCCCCCTCTCCCTCTCACCCTCCTGCTCTCCTTTTCGCTCCCGCAAATTAATCTCTCGCGACGTTGTCGCTTCCTGGTCTCAGTGAATGTGGATAATCTTACTTATTATCCTGATCACCCAGCGGTCTGTCCGGCCTACTCCCCCTCCTCTCTCTCTCTCTCTCTCTCTCTCTCTCTCTCTCTCTCTCTCTCTCTCTCTCCCTCTTCCTCTCCCTCCCCAATCCCCTTTTCGCTTCGGCTCTCATTGCAGAGTCTCGTCATTCCAGCCCTTGATTTTGTATGAGTTTCCGTCGGGGCTCTGGCCGCGTGCATATTCATAACCTCTGTTTAAAATGTGCGCGCGCAGAATTAGGGCGCGAGGACAGTGGCGGCTGCACTAGCCAAGGACGCTTAATTGCGCGTAAAGGGAAACTGCAGCTGATTATTTAAGGCACAAAGCCACCGCCCACACAGAGTCTTTTGTTTGGCCGCTGCGCGGCAGAGATACCGGCACCCCTCTCTTTTGCATGCGTGTTTGTTTTCGAGATGAGGGGGAGAGAGACGGGAAATAATCCGTCAAAGATGAGTAAAGTGGCTTCGAAACGCGACACCCGGGTTAATCACGGAAACCTTACCCACGCCCGTGCGCTGCTCGCGTCCAAGGCTGAAACTCACCTGCAACGAAAAGAACGAGAACACGGTCAGCGACAACAAGAAGGCGGGGCATCGGTCAACACACAGTTTGGGTTTTCAGTTTCAGGAATGGGAACGTAATTTCTGAGAAGGGAAAGAGGAGAGTCCGCTAGGCAGAGCCGGCCGTTTCGCGAGATGTGTGCCGAGCCGGGCTTGTTTGTGAAGCTCTCCATCACTAGCATCAGCGCTGAGCACCGAAGGAGGGCGGGGGGGTGGGGGTCAGTCCGCATCGGCCTGGCGAGCCGGGCTAGGCACAGCCAGCAACAAGGCAAACTTTTCAGTTGCAAGCCAGCAATATCAATATGAACCCAGTTTCAGTTGCAGCCCGCCTTGCATTTCCGCCCCTGCCTCCCCTTAAGTTTTCCAGCAGCCCAATATCGAGTGCTCTAAAACTTGGGCTGGGAAAAAGGAAATGGCAGCATCGGCGGGAAACTCGTGTAATTCCAGGTAAACTTTGACGCAACGTGTAGAGTTGCCACGCGCGCGGTAGACCGATGAAATGGGGTTGCCAACTCTAGAAACACAGCCCGCTTACACAGCAATGCACAGACTTTCTGATTAAAGTTCGGCCCCTCGCTCACACACTTATACACTCACACACACACACACACACACACTCACACACAAAATTGCGGCTATGCAGCTGAAAAGTTGAATTGCCGGACCAATGAGAAGCCGGCGCTGCAGCTTCGCACCAGTGGAGCTCCACCGATTCAGCCTGACCGGCTCGTCTGTCCGTCTGCCTGCCTGCCTGCCTGCCTGCCCGTCCGACCGACCGGTCAGTTTGTTCGTTGTGTGGCTGCCGCGCTGCGTGGTGGGCGCTCTACAATTCAAATGAGCGCCCTGCTAGGTGCACGCGGGGCGGACGCCTCCGATGGGGCCCAGGCAGCCAGCCAGCCAGCCAGCCAGGCAGCCAGCCTATCGATCTCTATCGCATTCGACTTAACCCGCATCCATCGATGCCAGCCGGCTGCCCGTGACTCCGTGACAAATCGAACCGGCTGATGAATTAACCATCCGCGCGGCCACTTGGCCGGTCCGCGCTGCACAGGGCGCTCTGTCTCTCTCGCACCCACGCAGGCAGCCGCACGATTGTGAGTGTGTGAGAGAGACAGGACGAGGCGCCGCTGGCTTTGGCGGGCGCCGCTCCACGCACGCGAGGCGGGGTTGACTTTGATGCAAAATTGACATCAGGTCGGTTTCGTTCGTTTCGTTCGCCACGAGACTCCCTCCACGTGGAGCGCTGAGGGCCTGATTAGCTAACGCGCTAACGCTAGTCGGAGCGCAGGGAGGCGAACGATCATGCCTTACGTTTCACGAGTTCGAAACGCACACAGAAATGTGTTTTTTTTTGAGCCAGTATAATTTAACTGGTGCAAGTGAAATTTTTTCGAAACATTTTAGTACATTTGTTTTAGCCAAAATACCTTGATTCGAGGAACCACGAATTCTTAGTGCATGTATCGAGTTCGAATCCAGTCAAAATATCATTAACTAGTCGTGCCCCAGTTGGGGAATATCCAGTTGAAACCGTGTCCGGGGTTGTGTCGGCCTCTGGGCTTCTGACCCATGGACGTACTATGGGAACTCGACATGCACAAGAAGGACCGGCCGGAAGGTTGGGATGTAAAGTTGGGTCAGAAGATGGTGCGGTGGGGTGGGGCGGGGTGGGGCGGGGTGGGGCGGGGTGAGCCGTGGGGTCTGTAATCCTCGAGCCGTCCGCCAAAGCTTGTAATTCGAGGCAGATCGAGGGCGGGCCCGGCCAAGGCCAGCCGTGCCGCGCCGTCCTCGAGTTGGCGATATTTAGAGAGAGTAACGACTAACTAGAACTACGTGACCTGCGCGCGATGCACAGCTAATTCACTGTTATCCAACGAACGTGACAACAATTTGACACGTTGTAACGAAAATGACGTCACATTCGTCGCACAGCAACAGTGAACCTGCAACTTTGGCGGGCCCGCCTCGAGGCAGCTAGCTTCTCTCTGCAATCCGGAGAGTTTGTTGATTTTTTTTATTCTCGTGACGGGTTCCGAACTTTAATCCAACCGCCTCGCAGCGACGCCGCTCCAGTCTTTGCATTTGCATTCTTGATTTGCTGCTGTCAAATTTTGCCCAACATCTTCCCCGACGCCCGCCGGCGTTTTCGTTCTTTTTTTAATTTTTTTTTGGCGCGAAAGCAGCCAGCAGCAGCTGCAGGCGCGCGTCTGCCCCGCGCGTCGGCGCACATCTGTCGCAGAGCGTTACTAGGAGGACGTCTGGACGCGTTCGCGTAAAAATCGGCCGTCGGCGCACGCCACTCACGGGATCCCCTCTCGAGTATCCACTGTCGCGTAACAGAATTTTTAATTAGAACGCAGAGCTAGGAAAAAAGATTACCGCTGAAGCACAAACAGCATTACACAAAAGTCAAGCAAACATGAAAAGGAGGAAAGTTTCTGCATTTTTTCGTGGTTTTTTTTTTCGCTCGTACAGCCAGCCACTGCAGCCACCACCACGTGCAACCTATTGTGTTGGCAGCGCCGCTGGTGCACAATGTTGCCAACATGATGCATTGTTTCATCTTAAAGGGAATCCAATGACGCCGCGTGCTGCGCAGCGTGGCAACACTGTCTGGCCGCACACCGGCTGCCAGGCATGCCAACGCTATGCGAGCAATCCGTCGTGTGACGTGCCATTAGTCGCAGCACCAACACTAGGTACCCTGCTATTTTTAAATCTTGTTTCAGAATGACGTAGGTGGGCCTGCAACAGCCGCATTCTCCCCGTCAGTTTTTACAAATTCGTAGTTTCATATTACAGCGATCAGTTTTCTCCGCGTCGGGGCTTTGTCATAGCGCCTGACAGAACGGACGTCTCGAGAAGAAATATAAGAGGCTTCATTGTGTGGAGGAGAGGGACGCTTGCAGGAGAGGCGAACAAAGCCCTTTAGAGCGATCCGTGCACAAGATTGCAGCGATGGCGGAAAGATGGCTTCTAATTTGAATTCAGTTAATGAACCAACCCTCTTCATTATGAGGGCCAGAGGGACCAAAATCGCTCCGCCTTCAGGGGAAATATATGTGCGCTTCGGCCATCGGCAAACTGAGTGGAGAATTATAATCGCCGCAGAGATCAAATCAGGAAAAAACGACCTCGTCAGTTTCTGCCTGAGTTTTCTCCCGAGCGGTTTGAAAATTCGGAAAAGACCGCAGGATAATTCAGCAAGCAATTGCCATCCAGTGGTGTCGAAGCGGCCGAGCGACTTTAACAAGCTCTACTTGCGAACGGGCTTAAGGGAACATCCCCTCTGTAAGCAGCCAGCCAGGCTCTGCATATTTAATTCTATCTAATGCCAGTAGTTTTGCACAAGGCAGCTTTCGCGCGGCCAAACGAGTGCGCACTAGTTTCAAAAGAAACATAACGGATTTTCGCGGCTTGGAAATAAGAGGGGCAAAAGTAAGGAAGGCGAGAAGCGTGAGGGGCGTGCAAGGGAGAGGCGGGGTCTGGCCTTAAATGCTGGTCGCTGGCAAGGCGGAAGAGGAGGTCAGGGGGACGCGCCGTGGTCTACTTTAAGGAGAGCGGCCAGCGAGGCTTGCAACCCTAATCATGGAAACTCTCCGGAGAGCAGGGCGGCGGGGGTGGGAGATGTGGAGAGATTCTGAGGAGGGACGGCTTGCGCTGCTGCGGTCAAAAAGGGCGCGAGCAGCGCGGCGTAAGGGGGCCGATGGCGAGGGGAGGCAAGCCATTGAAATGGCGGCGCCCCTGCAGCTAGCCCGAGCAGCCAGCCCGCCTCACGGCAGCGGATTTCGGCTCTCCGTATGGAGATACGGCCCGCGGGCCGGCTGGACATAATGCAAGATGATGTAGCCGCCCTCTGTGGTCATCGTAAACGAGAGGCAGCCGCATCTGTGTGGCGGCGGCTATACCGCAGGGTATGGGCAAGCGCATGCTAGGTGAGCCATCGCAGCGGAGGAAAGAGATGCTATTCACTGGAGTGGAGGCGTTGTGACTAGGTAAAATGGGACCCTGCGCTGACACCGCGAGAGAGCGGCAGCGCCATCTGCCGGCTTACTACGAAACTAACGCTCGAATTCCGGCGTTGTGACTAGGTAAAATGGGACCCTGCGCTGACACCGCGAGAGAGCGGCAGCGCGACGCTAGCAGCGCCATCTGCCGGCTTACTACGAAACTAACGCCCGAATTCCGGCGTTGTGACTAGGTAAAATGGGACCCTGCGCTGACACCGCGAGAGAGCGGCAGCGCGACGCTAGCAGCGCCATCTGCCGGCGTTGTGCGGAACTAGCACTTGGTTTTAGGCGTTGTGACTAGGCAAAGTGGCATCCTACACTGCCACCGCGAGGGAGCATCGGCGCTAGTTAGTCCTGCGACACGCCGGCAGATGGCGCTGCTCGCGTCGCGCTGCCGCTCTCTCGCGGGGACAGTGTAGAATGCCACTTTAACTAGTCACAACGCGTAAAACTAATCGCTAGTTCCGTACAACGCCGGCAGATGGCGCTGCTAGCGTCGTGCTGCCGCTCTCTCGCGGTGACAGCGCAGGGTCCCATTTTACCTAGTCACAACGCCGGCATTCGAGCGTTAGTTTCGTAGTAAGCCGGCAGATGGCGCTGCTAGCGTCGCGCTGCCGCTCTCTCGCGGTGACAGCGCAGGGTCCCATTTTACCTAGTCACAACGCCGGAATTCGAGCGTTAGTTTCGTAGTAAGCCGGCAGATGGCGCTGCTAGCGTCGCGCTGCCGCTCTCTCGCGGTGTCAGCGCAGGGTCCCATTTTACCTAGTCACAACGTCTCAACTCGAGGACTAGGTCCGTTCGACGCCGGCAGATGGCGCTGCTGGCGTCGCGCTGCCGCCCTTGCAGTGGCAGTGTGCGGGGACGGGGAGAAGAATGTGAGGTCACACCTTACGCTAACATAATGTTGTTATTTATTAATTTTCAGCTCCAACAAGACTCCTTTGGCTCAATATTTTTCCGATGTGTGTGTATCTTGTACGGCGTGACCCACATGTCGGCTGCTTCGCTTCGCGGGGCACGACTCCGGGCTCGACGGCCAGGTAAGAAATCGCGTCGCCAGCGCGGCCACGGCGGCGGCAGTGCCCCGATTTATGGCCCATTCCGCAGCGCGTGCGCCACCGGCTGCCTCGCTCCGTCTCTCTCGCACCCCTGCGGTGCGCAGAGGCGCTCGGCGAGGGAGACGTACATCCTTCCCGGAAGACACGCGGCGTCGGGGCAGCGCGACGCACGATTGATTTTCGGCTGTTATGAGGCAGTCGCGATGTTACGTGGATTGTGCACGGGCAGGCCGCGCCGTGATGTAGGGGCAAACTTGGGCCGCAGTCCCGAATATACAGGGGCCTAAATCAAGACGGGGCGGGGCGGGGCGGACGGGCCTTGTGCCATTCATGCTCATTGGGGCGTGTTCGCAGTATCTACTCTTAGGCCAGCCTGCACGCCGCGCTCACACACACACACACACATAGACCAGCACGCACACGCGTACACACGCGCCCCGGTCACCCGGACGCTGCTCGTAAAAAAGACCAAGACAAGCAAGCTATCGATTTCCACTCGAGGTCAGCGCAGAGAGAGAGAGAGAGAGAGAGAGAGAGAGAGAGAGAGAGAGAGAGAGAGAGAGCCGCTGACAAACACATTCGACTCTCCAAGGAAACGAATACTGAGAGTGTGTGAAGAAAAAGAGACGAAGAAAGGGCGAAAATAAAAGAGGGGGGAGGGAGATCAGGAAAGGAAAAGAGGTGGTTGAATGAAAGTATGTAGGGTCGTTTGGGACTGATGCGTAAAACATGAGAAAGACTAAGCAGGTCACTCAGCCTTCCGAAGACGGGGCCTGGGAGCAGGAAAACCGGGCGCGTGTGGAAATTCAAAAATTTCATAAACAGAGTACTCTATCCGAGCAGCACGCCCGTGCCCTTGGCTCCCCCAAGCGACGCGTGTAATGCTTGAGTAAAAGTGGGATCAGCCATAAAAAAAATGCCGGCATATTACATTTCCCACCAGACTCGCCTTCACACGGACACACACAGAGACAGTCTTTGGTCTCGGCCGCCGCAGCCGAGCCCTCGGCCGCCCC
Organism: Stenchaetothrips biformis; assembly: GCA_030522485.1. Taxonomy (NCBI): domain Eukaryota; kingdom Metazoa; phylum Arthropoda; class Insecta; order Thysanoptera; family Thripidae; genus Stenchaetothrips; species Stenchaetothrips biformis. The sequence goes on from CM060100.1 coordinate 3,038,524, forward strand.
AAGCCCCTCGTGGGGCAGCGGCCGGGGCTCTCAGTGGGGCTCTCAGTGGGGCTCTCGGATGGCCACGGAATGCTTTGGAGTGCCGGCATGTCTTTCCTGCTCCGGCCGATGTGGTTTAAATTCACTTTGCCGTCCCACCTGCGGGGCTGTGGGGACAGTCCCGGCGGATAAGCAACGCGGATAAGCCCCCCCGCCCCCGCCCCCCAAAAAAAACAAACAAAAAAAAACACTAACACGACACATGCATTGGTGTACCGGAAACGGGACAGGGAAAACCTCGTCCCCAATGTAAACATAAAAATATCTTGAAGTTTTTTAAAATTTTCCACGGAGCTTCGGATTGCACTTTCCGAGATTTTCCAACTTATTTTGTACCTGCAACAATTCCGACATCCTGCTTAATTCAGGCCCCACCGAGTCGGGGGCGGGGGCGGCTTGCCTGAGGCTTGCCTCGCTGTTGACACGAGTTTTACGCGGCGGTCCTGCTACTTGTGAGGTAGATGAGCTGCACCGATTTAACTTTTAAATGAGCCCGCCAAGATTCCGACGAGGCGTTGCCGCTGCCGCCGGCGTGTGGCGTGTGGGCTCGGGGTCGCCCGAGCGAAACAACAGGGTCATATTGAGAGTGTCTCCTTTGATCGGAAGAGCCCTTTGCCTCGCGGGCTAACGCGTTGACTGCGGGTTCAAACACTGGCTCCCTTTTTAACCTTTTTTTTTTCCTTTCGTTTTAACGGTCTTAACCCGCCTTAACTGTTACTTTGTTTTCATGAAGATTTCACCACTACCGCAGCTATCAAAGTAAAAAATAAAAATAAAAACAAAATAAAACAGTGTCTTTCTTTACCATGTGCAACCTTATAGCCTCAGGTGACTTCGACAAACGGAGCAACCCGGAGGAGCGCAATAGCAGCCGATATTTGTGTGGTGTGCTTGTGTGTGCGTGTGTTGGGCCACTCTGCTTGTGAGTGTCCGTTGAGAGAGAGAGAGACGCTGTGAGGCTATCTGAGTGTGACGAAGACAGACACGCGGAAGGTCGGAGGTGGTCTGGCTGCAGGAGTTACTCAGTTTTATAGTGGGAGCTGAAGCCCTGGCCAGGAGTCGGGCCTATGGATGGAAAGGAAGAGAGGGTGGAGGGGGCGAACAAAGAGAGAGAGCGAGAGAGCGAGGGGGGGGGGGCAAGGGGTTGCGGCACTACCGACTCATGCGCTCGTGCGTAATATCCGTTGTACGTGCATGCGCGCGTGGGCCAAGCAAACGGCCACAGAGAGGGAGAGAGAGAGAGAGACAGACAGAGAGAGAGAGAGAGAGAGAGAGAGAGAGAGAGAGAGAGAGAGAGAGAGAGAGAGAGAGAGACGCAGAGCGTGTGTGTTTTCCAACCACAGCCAGGCACAGGGAGAGAGTCAGTTGAAGAATTTAGTGTCCGGTTGCTGCCAAGGGGGAGGGGGAGGAGGGTGGGCACGTCAAGAAGGGCCGGGCGCACATACCCTGTCCTGCTTTCCGCCCGCAGCAGCAGGCAGCGCTCCCCGGGAAAACATTGTCAGGAAGAAAAGGCCGCCCCGCCTCGCCCCGCCCCGCCCCGCCCCGCCTCATTACGCCTCGAGAGTCTTGTCATGCAGGCAGGGGCGCAAATTCAGTCACGTACCTATCCCTTTGTCTTGCACGGTTTTTCAAAAGCTCACGCGCACACGCCGTTCCTTTTTGTTCGACTTTTTGCGTCGTGACACGCATGGGTTCAACACCAGCCCCACTCCAGGCCACTATAATTCACCGCATTTTCACTACCCACGCACCACTTGCCCTTGCTGTCAATTTTAAGGTCGTGGCCACATTGTTTTAGCCGAGTTTGGCGCTAATGAAGGCGTCGCGGTCTGTTCGTCGGGCCCCGTCTGCCACCTGCGACCCTCACCGCCTCTCCGCCTAAACGGCCGCAAGTGCTGCCAAAGTGAGAAAAAAGTGGGACTCGTGGCGGCGCAGAGACCTCCTTTGATGTCGGGCTGCCCCGGCGTGCCGTGGTGTGCGTGGCGCGGGCAGTGGCAACCCTGGACAATAAGAAGTCCGCGGTACCCCTTTTATGCTCCAGCGTCGCTGAACAGGACCCGAACTCTTCTTGTGACCCCACCAATGGATTCCTCGTTCGCAGAGCAATCCATTGGAGGGGTCACACGTTCGGTTCGAGTCCCATTCAGCGACTCTAGACGCTCCAAACGCGTCTGGAATTTTGGCCGCCTGGACCGGTTTTCTGGCCCACTGTGCCTCGGCAAAAAGCCCCACCTTACTCAGCCCGGCGTGCGGCCGGCATGTAAACCCCCAATAATATGTGAGCGCCTTCCGACTTTCATATCTCGACCGCCGGCGCTGCCTGCCACTGGCCATCGACGCGCCATGCCCCCGTAATAGGGACTCGCTGCCTCGCCTCTCGCCGTCGCGGGGGCGGCGGACGGGGAGGGGGGAGGAGGAGGGGAGTCTTTGAGATTGCGGGCCAGTAACGAGGGTGACATACAGCCCCGCCATCCCGCGCACCTGTGTCCAGCTGCTGCGTCGGAAAAGGCCAAGAGAGGCTTGTTTGCGAAGGGTAGCCATGATGAGGGGGCGGCGGGGATTCAACCCCTTTCCCGCCCAGCGAGGCGGGGCGCGGCGGGGCGGGGCGGGGCGGGGCTGCCGAGGGACAAAAGTTTGGACCTGATCCGGCCAAATCCCCGGGGCCGCTTCGCCGCACGCAGCGTGCATAAATTTGATCGGGCCAATAGGTAAGCAACAGCCCTCCTTATGAATTAGGGCCTCCAGCAGGGCCACCGGCAGCGGCAGCGCTCGCTGTGGCGCCGAGGCGGCTTCAGGCGCGAAGCGCGCGGGGAAGGCCAACGAGTGGCGTAGCAGCGGGGCGGAAAAAAAAATTGCGGCAGGAAGGCCGGGCTGAGTGGGGAGGATCTTAGTCAGCGAAAGGACAGCGTGTGCCCTTCAGACCCTCTTACGTATTCCCACCCCCGCACCGCACCGACCCCCTTTCACTCATACACATCACCCTCATGTCCGACCGCCTGTCTGTCCGTCTGTCTGTCTGTCCGTCCGTCCGTCCGACGGCTGGTGCATGCGCCTGCCCTTCAGCCACGCGACCTCACAGCGGGGCTTGATTTTTTAATTGGATGTGTGCTCCGCGCGACCCCGAGCCGTAGAGGTGGGGGCGGCGGGGGGTGGGGGCGGCCGCTCGTACACCGGAAACGCAAACTTGTCGACGCCGAGGTGGCGAATCGCACCTACACTGGCAAGCACGTGGCCGCGCTTGGCGGAACTTGTCCTTCCTGCAGTAGGGGGTGCGTCAGGCGAACTCTAATTGCGTTAAGCCCTTCCCAATACCCGGCCGTATCGGATTTTAATAACTTTTTTAAAAAAAGGGGCCGGACAGAATTCACGCAAAAAAACAGACAGCTGGCGCGCGGCGTACACGACATAGTGAAGCCCGATGGGGACACAGGCAACCGGAAAAAATACCATTCATTCCGATTGGTCCACCTTCGGACCAGATGACCAAAGTTCCAGTGGGCCGGTCTCTCTCTCTCCCTCTCTCTCTCTCTCTCTCTCTCTCTCTCTCTCTCTCTCTCTCTCTCTCTCTCTCTCTCTCTCTCTCTCTCTCTCTCTCTCTCTCTCTCTTCTTTTTTCTTTTGCTGGGACGTCAGTGAATGTGTGTGAGCGGGTGAGACGCGGCGGTGGCCTGCACGCGAGCACGTCGATACACATTAGCAGAGAAGTCTCGCCGGCCGGACAGGCCGCCGCGCGAACTGCCCAGCGCGGAGGGCGACGGCCATTGGCTCAGTGCTGCAGTGCTGTAGGCAATAATTCCTAAAACCCTCCAGTGTCGACAGGGTTGCAGCCTCAGCCTGCCCACCAGGCAATAGGCTGGCTTAGGCTGGAAAATTCTCGCGATGTGGCAACACTGCGTTGTTCTCGGTTCAAACGAGCGCGCTGCCTGTTTTGCCGCAGTGCCCAGACACGGCCAACTACCCAGACGACGGGGTACCTACTTTGTTATTTAGGGTAGGAACGCCACCGCACCCCGTCTCTGCCCCCACCACCCGTTCCCGAACAGAACGTCTTCCGCGGTTCGTGGTCGACTTTCCGGGGCCACAGTTTTAAGCGAGTGGGGGCAAGCGGGAGTGGCTAGGCGAATTTCCAGCAGGGGTTCCCAACCGCAAGACTTTGCACGAAAGCCGTGGGTAGGAAGAGAGAGAGAGAGAGAGAGAGAGAGAGAGAGAGAGAGAGAGAGAGAGAGAGAGAGAGAGAGAGAGAGAGAGAGAGAGAGAGAGAGAGAGGGGGGGGCCTCGGCCGCGCACGCGATGCGCGACGACGGGACAGTCAGAGCCACGTCGATATCTAGAAAGGGAATTAGAATGCCACTACGTCAAAGTCGAAACTAATCAGTCAGTCCACTGTGTTTCGCTGGTTGAAACAATTGCCCATTGGAACTTCGTAACAACGGGTATCGATTTTTATTTGCTGCTGGACAAGTTTATTCCGAACGGAAAACCCGGCCCGTTCCGACCTCTAGCAGGTTGCCTCTGGGATTAAACCTGTTCAGCCGCGCCGTTGACTCGAGTCTGTTCGGGCCGAGGCTGTTTGCCACACAAACACAGGGGGCCGTAACACAGTGGGCAACTGTATCATGGTCTCATGTGTCATCTGAGGGCCGCGGCCGTGGGCAAGCACCCAGCACCCCAGGCAGGCAGGCAGCCAGGCGGCCAGGCAGGCTGGCAGCCCGGCAGCCCGGCACCCCGAGGCACCCCTTGCCTCTCGCCCGGCCGCCTCGAGAGTGCCCTGCGCCCTGCAATCTCCCCGAAAGGGACGCGGTGGAGGGGGAAAAGGGCGAAAAAATCTAGTAGTCCGTCCACAGCCTCAAGCTGACGTCTGTCCAATACTGCTGTTTGCCCCGGGGCGCACTACTAGGTCACCCGGAAGTAAATACTCCGCACCTGGCACCGGCTCTCGGGGAGGGCCAACCCGGGACACCTTGGAGGACAGTTCTCGCAAGGCTGCGGGGCTGGGACGTGAGCTTACTCAAGCGCTCCGCCGGGGTCGGTGAGACGCGGGTGGGATGGAAATCATTATTGTTATGGAAAGGTGAGTTGAAGGGCGAAGAGGGTCCGCCTCCCCCCGCCGCCCAGACCGAGCTGTCCGCAGCCCACCGCAAATTGGCGTAAAACGAGGACGCGAGGGAGGCGGGCGGCTCGGTCTGGGCGGCTCCGGCCTCGGGGCGGCAAGCAAGGTTGCCAAACTGACGAAATATTGACAGCGGCAGATTATTGGTAGCGTGAGGCAGGCGGCAGGTGCAGTGACAGGGCGGTTGGCAGCGAGAGTTGGCAGGTCAAGGGACGGCGGAAGACAGGGCCGCCAATCCTCCGGTAACGAGTTGCTGCTTGGCTCAGCCGCTTAACGGCTAACGGGTTGGCAGCAGAGGTAACGGCTTGCTTCCTCCAACGACCGGCCCGGTCGCGAGCGCGGGGCAGACCAGCCGCATGAAGAATATGCTGAGGAGTGCGTGTGTGTGTGCGCGCGCCCTTTACACACACGCGAGCAAGGGGCTTATAGACAAGGAGAGAGATAAAGGACACTCTGGTTGGATGGAGTTATCATGCGGCGGGAAGTAGATGTAGGGGGCGGGAGGAAGGGAAGAGGGGGGGCAGCGGAAATGGGGGCGAGCAGGGGGCGGGGGCGGCGCAGTAATGTGCAGATAGAAGGCGGTGCCCGGCAGGCTTGGCCCGCCTAGAGGGCCGCCGGGCCAGCGGGAGGCCTTGAGGTCGCAGGACAGCGGGCCTCTCTCCCTCCCTCTCCCTCCCGAGGTGAAAGGGACCTCATCAATCACAGCCTCGAGGGAAAGGAGCGAAAAGTGGCGCTGGAGGAGGGGGTGGGGGTGGGGGTGATGTCCCCGGCCGCCCCGGCCGCCCCTGGCCCCCGGCAGCCCCCGGCCCCTGCACTTGACGCGAGGTAAAGCACCAAACATGACACAGGATGGGTGCTCACGGCAGAAAAACGCGCCGGCCGTGTCAAAGGATAATGAGAGACGAAATAACGTAAAAAAAAGGGAGGGAAGTGAAAAATCGCAGCGGACGCGTCGGGAGCTAGGGTATGGGCAGGTGGTGGGGGCGGGAGGAAACATTACCACCTGCCACCGCGGCGGATAAATCGCATCTGCAGACCGCCAGGCGGGGGGTGACAACGAACGGACTCGTGCAGAGAGAGAGAGAGAGAGAGAGAGAGAGAGAGAGAGAGAGAGAGAGAGAGAGAGAGAGAGAGAGAGAGAGAGAGAGAGAGAGAGAGAGAGAGAGAGAGAGAGAGAGAGAGAGAGAGAGAGAGACGTAGACTTTGCGCGCCAATAGCCTGGTAATCTCAATTAAATTTCCCGAAAGAACTCTGGTTATCATCGACGGTGGTGGATTACCACTGCTGCAGCAGAATCAGGTCATCCGAGCACTCGGCTCCGCGCGGCCAGGCTTACCGGCCAAACTTTGCGCGGCTTGGTGCTACCGCCCTCAGCTGGTATCTCTGGCGAAAGGATACAGTGAACTCCGAGAGGAAACAGCCATGGAAGCCCATTTCCCTTCCAAACACCACTTTTACATTCTCAACTTTTTTTCGTCCTTTCCTCTCCCTCTTCCTTACAGGCGCTCTGTCGCGACCATTAATTTTCTCTTTACAACCCTTCCTGGCCGCGCCGGCCTCCTCGCTCTCCCTCTCTTCCTTTCTCTTTCTCTCTCTCTCCCTCTTTCATTCTCTGGCTGATGTTCCCCGGCGCACGGATATGGAAGCATCAATCACTACTATCACCAACTTTTAATCGCACTTGCGGGAAGGTTCTCTCTCTCTCTCTCCCTTTCTCGCTAGCTTTCCTCATCGTCTCTCTCTTTCTACACGCGGTACACACACGCACGCAAACACGCCTCTGACCACACCCCGACAGCCGTGACACCCACGGCCCACCCAGGACGCACTACATCTTGGACGCTAGACTTGCAAACGAAGGAACTGTTCAGATTCTCAATCGCCGTCATATTTTAAGGGAACAGAGTTTTATTTATTTCCCTCTCACTCCCTCTAGCGCACGCACCGCCTCCTTCTTCACAATTATTTCGGCGCCCGAGGATAAAAGTTTGGGAGTTACTTTATCGCGGCCGGAGAGAGAGAGAGAGAGAGAGAGAGAGAGAGAGAGAGAGAGAGAGAGAGAGAGAGAGAGAGAGAGAGAGAGAGAGAGAGAGAGAGAAAGCTTTTCGGTCGTGAAAATCCCCCCTCTTCTGAACGTGCAAGACAAGGCCCCCCCTCCCCCCTCCCTTGCGGTTCGACGAGTAAAGTAATGGAAATTGGGCCGAATTGCGCACATCTGCCAAGACGGACTTGAATGGGGTCAATCCCGTTTCCAGCAACACCGCGGAGAGAAGAAAGGATCGGGCCGCGGAATACAGAGAGAAGGAAAAAAAGGCGCGTTCGCTGTGGTGAAAACGAGACAAAGCCGTAAATTAAATAAACACGAAATGAGGGAAAGGAGAGAGAGAGAGAGAGAGAGAGAGAGAGAGAGAGAGAGAGAGAGAGAGAGAGAGAGAGAGAGAGAGAGAGAAGGGGGGGCAGGTAGGAAAAGGACTGATAGAACGCTTTGCGAGTAAACAGGGCGCGGCCAAGGTCACTCCCACGCGCGAGGTCGCGGAGGCAAAACCACCGATCAAAATCGGTGCGGAGAGTATTCGCGCGGCCGGGGCCGGGCCGGTATTCCCCATCGCCGGCGAAGCGATTCGCCCCGCAGATCCACGCATCTTCCTGTCAGACCCACCCCCCCGGTCGCGGCGCCGGCGAGGAAAAGGGGGGGGGGAGGAAAAAAGCGCCATTCGTAAAGTAGGGGGACTGTGCTGGACCGCGGCGCTGTTCGCTCAAAAACAGATGAAAAACAGCGATAAATCGTGCGGCGCGTCGAAGCGCGTCGCTGGCTTCGGAAACGGCTCGCACCCTGCAGGCCCTCTCCAGGCAAACAAGGCGTTGTTTGAACGGGGCTCTGCTTGAGGCGCCGGCCAGGTGGCGATGCGGCAGTGGCTTGTGCGCGGTAGCTACTTCAGTGACTGCGTATAGTGGCGGCCAGCGCCGAGAAGATCCTCGGATCCCTCCGAGCGCGAGGCGGCTACTTCAGCGACGGGGTGGGTACTTCAGTGACGGGGTGGGTACTTCAGTGACGGGGTGGGTACTTCAGGGACGGGGTGGGTACTTCAGCGACGGGGTGGGTACTTCAGTGACGGAATGGGTACTTCAGTGACGGGGTGGGTTCTGCAGTGACGGGGTGGGTACTTCAGTGACGGGGTGGGTACTTCAATGACGGGGTGGGTCCTGCAGTGACGGGGTATAGTGGCCCGCCTCGAGGAGGCTTCGAGACGCCGCCTCGTTTCCCCGAGCGCGCAGGGTGTAGGGCGGGGCGCCTTCGACCAGGGCGAAATCCCTGCAAGTGACACGGTGGTAAACATGAAAAATTACCCTGGCGCATAGCAAGGCGCTGGCTGGCTGCCCCGTCGGCCCGGCACCACAACTCAGGCCGTCGACGCCGTCCGCAGGGACAGGGCCGCGCCACCCAGCCGGGGAGAAGGTCAACCAAATTTCTCCTACTTTGCCTCACCGCGATGGCGGAGCAAAATATTCCAGGACAGGGAATCTCGGGCCCGGGCAGGTAGAGATTACGTCAAGGGGCCTCACCGCAGCCCGGGGCCCCAGGGGAGCGGCCTGCCTAAGGTCACCGTGTCCTTTCGACCGTCAGGGTGACAAGTCCAGCCGCCGATTGGCTTTTAGCGATCCCAGGGGCCGCGGGTTAGGGGCGGACAGTGGGATGATAATTAGGCACCGAAAGGTCATGGCCCGCGGGTTCTTTTGTGCTGAAGATGCGGGGAGGACCCGCACCACTGGTCAAGGTCCCGCAGTCCCCTGCGAGTAGCGCGCCGCCGCTGCCCGCAAACTCACCGGTCCGAACTGCTCGAAGTAGTTTTTGACGTCTTCGAGTGTGGTGGGCGCCGAGAGGCCGCCCACGAAAATTTTCTTCGTCCGCGTCACCATCTGCAACAAAGACATCGGTTAGCTTCTAGTATGGTTATCGGCGCAGGGCCGCGAATAGCGATGAGCTTCGACGAACGGCCGCGCAGGGCGCCACTGTCTGCCGACAAATGAAGGAGCTTCCACCGCCTTGCGAGGTATCGCCGGCAGCACGCGAAACACCTGCACACTGAGCACTCCGAGGGGAGGGCTGCGCGGGTGTGCGCCATCGAGCATCACGACAAGGAAAATTACACGGCGCCGCCGAGAAGGGGTGAGAAAATAAAAATGAAAGTATTTAAAAAAAAAAACGACAACAAGAAAAAAACGACGCGTGCGTGCTCGTGCACCGTGGCGCTATCACACGCACGCTAATCCAAGGCGGCGTGTAACGCCGTGCTCCCATTAGGCTGACGACGGAACGATTAACTTTATTACGCATTAATTGATTAACCACGCTCGGCACCTCCCCCCTCCTTTTTATCTGCCTCCTCTGCCAGAGCTGTCATAATATTGTAGTTTATGCAAAGTCGGGCGACAAAAGGGGGAGCCGAGATTTCCCTGTGCTACGTGGATGTTGGACGGAAAGATGGATAACCAGAAGTGCGGTGCGAATGAGACAGCGGCCAAGTGATGCGGAGGGCGGCGGAGGCAACGGGGGCGGCGGGGGGCGGCGGGGGGCGGCGGGGGGGCGGCGGGCGGGCGGCGGGTCTAGCCGCTGATGAGTTGCCAAGTGCCCCTGGGGCCCTGGGGACGGCGTGCGACGCGTTGCCCCCCTCCCCCGCCAGCGCGCGGAGACAAGCTTCGTCTCTCCTCCTTCTTTATTGCTGGGCGACAGCGCGACAGCCCCATCGTGTAATGGCACCTGAGGCAGCTTAGCATTAGGGCGTGGGGGCCTTCCAGAGGCGTGGAGGGCCGGTCTAGCCCACCAGACGCCGGTCGAGCCGATGCATGGACACGTCGGACTCCTGTCCCCGGTCTGCCCCCGGCCTGCCCCCGGCCTGCCCCCGTCCCTGGGAAAGTCGAAACCTTTAAAAGCGACCCCCACCCTCTCGGCTGGGGCGGTACACCTGTCAGACGCACAGTCGCTCCCGCGCAACCTGCCCCCACTTTAGCGCTTCCCTGATGAGGCTCTACACAGTCGCTCCCGCGTAAGCTAAATGGCGCTCTCAAGAAGAGTCCCACACGGCGCCGCTCAGCGTAAACCACACTCACCTATTCAGCCACACACACCTATGAATGCACGCGCACGGCGCGCACCCACACGCCCTACACACACACACACGCCCACACACACACACACACACATGTATATGCCGACACACCAACACACACTCAAACGCACTCCCCCAAGCAATTAGAGCTAGCGAGGCCGTCACATCGATTTGTACGGTTCGTTGCTCCCCCGGTAAGAAGCGCTGCAGGGGGCCTCTGGCGTCCTTGCCGCTGCTTTGCTACTGCACTGCAAGAAAACGCGGCCGCGTCCATCACGCGGACGGCCTTGTCGAAAATCGTTCGGTCGGCTGGCAAAAGTTTCGCAGTTGCTGCATCGGCTAACTGACAATTCGCAGGGTGCCATATCCGCCGGTATATCACCCAGAAAATCGATCGCAACGGCTTTTTTTCCTGCAGCGACTCTTATCGAGCCTTTGCCTTTGTTTAGAGTACGGTGCGGGGAAAGGTCGACATTGCGACCTATTGACAATCATTTCAGGCCGGCTATGTACGATTTCTTTGATCATCAGTGACGCGCATTCTAACCCCCCCCCCCACCCACACACACACACACATACACACGCGCTCTGAATTCACACGAACGCCGATAATCGGACTTCTGTTGGTGGCAGTACGGGCAGCGGTGTTCTATGCGCAGACGGGTGGTTCGAGCCAAGCGAGTCGGCATCGTGAAAGCGCCCAGCGGCCACGCCTTAACGACTCTGTCAACACTATTCTCACTTTCCGCGCCAAAAATGAGGACCGCGTCAAAACGGGAGCGTGACTTCGCCGCCTGGCTCGTCAAACTCCAAGCCGGACAACAACAGCCGAGTCTAAATCTTAGAAGCCCCCGGTCTGAGCCGAGAAGAGCCGGAAAAAGTCGGAAGATTCGTGAGAATCGGGAGAGTCTGAAGGGCCGGGAGAGCTGGGAGCGTCGGGGCAAGTCGGGAGAGTCAGGACAAATGGGCCGGGCGCCCTTTTCTCGCGGCGGCGAAATTTAGGTTATGTTGCCCGCAACGACACGGCGAAATATGCGAGCAGGAGAAGAAGGGATAACGGAAAGAGAGAGATAGAGAGAGAGAGAGAGAGAAAGAGAGAGGGGGAAACAGAGAGAGGGAGGGAAAGACGAACACGGGACGACAGAGGGCGGAAATGTGGTATAGTTAGCTTCCCCGCTGCCGGAAAGTCTGCGAGGGTCGCAGCGAAGCGGTAAGGCCGCAAGGCGGGCGGGGTTCAGGAGTGAACCGAAAAGGGTTGCGGTGGTGGGGGTGGGGTGTTGGGGGTAAGAAGGGAATACGGACGACACGGCAGGAACCTGTGAGGCGTGAAGGCGCTAAATTGAGCGTCCTTTGAGCGTCGGCGGACTGGATTGGGGAGAGGGGCGCGCGGAGCGGGCCGGAGAAGTGTGACAACTTGATCAGCAGTACGCCACAATCGCCTCGCACCGCTCGCCCTCTCTCGCTCTCACGGCGTCTCAGCCCAGCCGGCTCCAGGCTCCAGGCTCCAGGCTCCAGGCTCCAGGCTCCAGGCTCCAATCCGGCTCGTTTCCAGCAAACCGCGCGCAGGACCACCAAAGAAGAAACACGCTCGAAAAAAATATACGGGCAGTCTCTCCAAGTGGATGCGGTACTATCCTTGACCTCCCTCCTTTCCACGTCCGGACCGACCAACAGACGGACGGACGGACAGACGGACTGACAGACAGACAGACTGGCGGAGGGCGCGCGCTCTCCTTCAAACTCTCAAGGATCCGTTGTAGTGTGGCTGGGGGCGGCTGCCCTGTCGTAGTGCCCCGGGCCTCGGCCCCACCGGATGCGGGATCACCGCCTTGCTCGCTTGATTTACTGCTGCTGGCCGAATCAAATTTATTCCCCGCGAGGTGCAAGTCGAAGCCAGCCGAAGCAGCGGCCGACGCCGCCAGCGCGCCGGCGCCACACAGTGGGCCACATGCCTCAAAGGAGTGCGGCAACGCAAAGTTTGGCCCCGAATTACCGGCATGTATTTCCAGCTCGGGGGATTGCCGACCTCCCCTCCCATTCGAGCACCGCGTCTGCTCTCGCTACACACCTCGACACTGTCGCGCTAGACACGCAGCGGCGAACTGTTCGGAATCTGCCCGCGCTGCGTGCCATTGGGTTTTGGCGGGTTTTGGATTCCCGTTCGGTGAATAAGGGAACGAGCCCCGCGTGCGTCACGTGACGTCACGACACTGCAAAAACAAGGGGAACTTGACCCCGTCCGCCGCCTTGCCCACGTGCAGAACCAGCCGCGCGCCACCCCAAGCCCACTAAATTTTATCGCCTCCAACTTTTATATTTTAGTGATTCGCCTCTGTTGCTGATTTATACCATTCGCCAAGTACGACCCCCTCCCCTCAAATCCCACCATCAAGAGGAAGAAGTTGCGATTGAGGGCCAGACCCCGCCAGCCAGCCGGGGACAGGGGAAGGCCGCGCAGCAGGGTCTTTGATGGAGGGATGAGGCCCACTGGGTTGTATTGCTGCCTTATATACCCCCCGCGACCCCACCGACCCCGCTGCCCCCGCCGGCCACGCCCCCGCCCCCACCGCCCCCGACCAAATTGGAACGCATTGTTGCCCTAAAACTGGTCGCCGGCGGTCACTCTCTTTTGTTGCAGCATGAGTGATGAGCTTAAATCTCCCGCGCCCCCCCCCCCTCCCTCCCGCCCGAGGCCGGCATTTGTTTTTGCGCGCCAAAAACACGCTATGAGAGGGCGGTGCGGAGGGGTGGCAGCGCGGTCCGAATTCAGCGCTGAATATGAATGATAGTAATCCCGGATGACGACGCCGTCCCTCGGCAGGCGCGATATCGGTGGGACGACTGGCAACACCGCGCGACAGCACAGTGAGCTACAGCTTCGGCTGCAAATCTAGCTACGGCTGCTCTAGCCACCACATTAGCTACGGCCACTAGCTACGGCGCTCTCCCCAGCCAGCCGCACGGCCTGCATTGCTAAATCATTGGGCAGCGGACACCGGCCATACGTTCCATATTCCTCAAAAGGCCCTAGTGAATTCACAATGGGTCCCACGCGCGCGCCAGGCCCCGCACACACACGCACGGACACACACATACACACGCACGTGCGCGCGCAGACACGCACACAACCTTTGGCGTAAGTCTTCCGCAATATGCACAAACGCACACAGACACAGCTGCCGCCTCGACTGACCTCATTCTACGACTGTGTTTTAGCGTAATATATAATACACGCTGTACTACTGAACACACACACACACACACACAGAGAGAGAGAGAGAGAGAGAGAGAGAGAGAGAGAGAGAGAGAGAGAGAGAGAGAGAGAGAGAGAGAGAGAGAGAGAGAGAGAGAGACTCAAACAGGGCTGCTAGCAAACACATGCAGAGCCGAACCGGGACACTTCCTTTCTTTCACTCCGACAAAGTCGAGAAGCATTTGCTCTTCAACGCTGCCCGGCCGTGTGCAATGGAGGTTTTATGCCCTTGCCAGGCTACTGCCAGGCTAGTGCCAGGCTAGGTCGTCCACGTCACCTCCCCCCTCGGCGGTGGTGCTTCACCGTAGTACGGGTTCCTTAGCGCGCGGGCCATACAGCCCAGAGGCGCTGCTGCGCTGCCACTGTCAAGTGGAAGGGAGACGCGGAGTGAGAGAATGTCAGATTGAAAAGGGAGAGAGGGCGGCGAGGAGGAGGAGGAGGAGGAGAAGAGAGTGGGCGGAGATGACTGACACGGAGGAAAGCAGGGCGCGGGCGCCGATTTGCAGGGCACAAAAAAAAAAAAAAACCACAGTAAAAAATGGGCAGGATGACAATATTCAGGAGGGGCAGAATGCAGCAAAACGGAAATGACAGATGTATGAAAATTTTACGCGGCGGAGATGAGGTCCTCGCTGAGGTTACATTTATTCCCGCGGATTATTAGCCCTAATCCTTGACTGTTCCTCCGCCTCCCCCGCGCTTGCCGGCCGGTGGAGTTTTTCGCGGCGGTTCTTTACTACACACAAGCTTCCCTTATTCACGTTTGGCGGGCCTCAGCTGGGGCGGAGCTATTTCCGGGTAAATATTATGTACTTCCGGTTGGGACGCAGCGAAAATGGTTTTCGCCGCTGTACTCGCCGCAAAAAAAAAAAGCGCGCAAAAGAGACCGGTACGGCGCGGGAACAAATGGGCCCCACGCACACGCGCACACGGACAGACACACGGACACACTCACACACACGGCTGCGCACTCACACGCACAGACGCGGAAAAGCGCCACTGAGAGCATACACTAGCGCGTTCTCAGACACACCAACACAGGCGCACGAACACAGCGCATGAACGCACCGCGTCCCGGCGGGGTCCGGATCAGCCGCAAACACAAACACAGTCGTTGACGCAGCACAATGTGACCCGGCACGACCTCCAAACACTATCCACTGGCCACTTCGTTGAATAATCCACAAAACTTGGGGCACTTTGTCACTTGGCACACGCTTTGCGCGACATCCCGGCACTTGGACTTGCAAGAGTGCAGAGAGGCATAGAGAGAGAAAAGAGAGAGAGAGAGAAGCACGGAGCAGAAAAATACTTCCTGCTCGGGAGGAAGCGAGGCTTCGGCGGCGCGGCACTGTAAGTGCGCAGTATTTCGCCGGAGTTGGACTCTGGGCACCGTTTCCGGGTTCCAGGGGTTCCAGCGGCGCCTCGTCCGCCGGGCTCCGGGTTCCGGATTCCAGGGTTCCAGGCTGCGACCGCTTGCAGGCCGCATTCAAGTCAAGCCAAATTCCACTTCCGGCATTTCCAGCGTTTCCAGCGTCGCCGCACTGCTCCACCCGGAAACGCGCGTGCGTCACCCGTTCCCCGCCGGACCGGAGCGGCGGGCTCCCCTCGCAAGGCCGGAAAGCGCGGCGCAGCAGCAGACGGCAGCAGAGTAATCCAGCGGGTATCCAGGGATTATCCAGGGGTATCCAAATCCAAAGGGGAACGTGTGGTCGCCGTTTCCTCCTACCATTTTCGGTGTCGCCGGGTTTGGGAGTCCAGCCGACGAGAGCGTGGTGGTGACGGGCGCTGGTCGCGCCGAGACCGCTACAACAAGCACAAGGCCCCAAGGCACGACACTCGAGCACTGGCCGGCGGGCTGGGCTCAACGGCTAGGCAGGGCTGGGCAGGGCACAGGGTGGGTACAGGCCGAGGTGCCAGGCGCTACTGCAGGCTGCGAGGCAGGCAGCCTGGCGCTAGTCCTCCAACCCCCTCCCCCTCCGCGCCCGCGTGGGTGGGAGAGAGAGGCGGCGCGGGGTGGGGCCCGCGAGCGAGGGAGAGAGAGGGCGGGCGGTGCGGTGGAGGCAGTGGTTGCAGGGGCAGCGCCAGCAGCGCCAGCAGCGCCAGCAGCGCCAGCAGCGCCAGCGCCGCTACGGGGGTGGATTTGTGAGCCGCCGAAGCAACCCGAAGACACCCGAAGCTCCCCGATGTCGGGCCGATGTCGGCGGAGCCCGGCGCCGGGGTCCACCGCGCACGCAAGCGGCGCTCGCGGGGCCGCGGGGGGTGACCGCGGGGGTGGCCGCGGGGGTGGCCGCGGGGGTGGCGAGGGTGGGGGAGCTGGCTTCGCTCGCCGCGCTCGCTGCGCTCGCTGGGGGCGTCGCAGGGGGTGCTTGTGGGCGGGGGGACGACGCCGTGCCAGGAGCAGCGCGGAACAAACTGCTCACCGTACCGCGCAGCTGCCTAGCCTAGCCTAGCCTCGCGCAGGCCCTTCCGGATGCGGCAGCCAGCGCAACCCTCGTCCCGGACGAGTGGCCCCCCTAGCACGGCGCGCCGCCGGCCCTCGCCGGGGACGCACTCGGCGGCCCTCTCTGATATGCTTAGGTTGCCCCCCGTCCCAGTGCAGGCAGCAAGGCAGGCATCGCGGTGAAGGCTAAGATGGGCGTAATCAATATCCCCGGCCGTCCGTCGCACCGCGGCTGCGAGGCTCCATGTGGCCCACTAGGCTGGTATCAGAGTTGCCGCTTCAGCGACCGCCCCGCCCCACCCCACCCTCCGCAGCACGCGTCGTTTCAAAACAATTTAACACAAAAATGTATTCAGAGAAACAGAAATATAATCAACACGGTAGTGAAAATTTTTGCTAAGGAGGGCACACCGTCGAAGCAGTCCTCTTCCCTGCGGGAGTGGTGCTACGGTTCCCCCTTCTCGCCGCGGAAGTAGCCTCGGGGTGAAACCGCAGTAACCCCTTCATTGGCCGCGTCATCTGTGGTGCGGCGGAGTCCTCTCATAGTAGGCCAGGCTGCCACCTTTCCCAGTAGGCGGGTTTCGAACCCCGGCCCCGCCCTCCCCTGGTCTGTGGACTACGTCCGGATCAGCCAACAAGTTCGAACCACAGTGGGAGAGGCACTTAAAAATAAAAAGATTTTTCAGGATTCGATCGCTCGACCCGAGAGTTGAGAACCGGTGTGTCATTGCTCTTGGCTACCATAAATCGTGTACCGCGGTCGGAAGGCGGAGCATGAAGTCACGAGCTTGAACCGCACTGAAAAAGCCGTTGAAAAATGTCTGGATGGACGGGGATTCGATGGCCCGACCAGAGTGACGAGTGACGCTTTATCAACCTCGGCCACTCTGCACTGTGCGCTGGGGTGAGAAACGCAACGACCTTGAATCATCCTGGAAGCAGTTCGAGGCCGACGTTCGAGTCCGGGGTTCGACTCCCACTACTTGATTCCATTTTTTCGGCACCGCTATTTTTCTCCAGGCTGCCTTGCACGGACTGCACAGCCAGTGCATAGGACTGCCTGCACCTGAAATGTGTTGACCCCGTTCTGAGGCGGGCATCTGGGCCCTTCGTGAACGATCAGAGCCCCCAACCCCCTTTTTCGCCGCCAGCTCCATCCATATCCGGCCTTGTCGTATCACATTCCCCCTCCCCCCTCACCCTGCTGCTATCCGTGGCCTTTCTTTACTCCGCGCTCCTTTTTACCGCCACACCGCGGGTCCTGTCCAGAGGCGAGGGACCATCCTCCCGCGTCTGACGAGGGTGGTGTAACCAAGCTGACTTAAGAAGGCGGAGGGCACGCCGGCCACGAGGGCGCGCCAAAAAAACAAAGAAAAACAACAAAGCAACAACCATAACAACAACAACAACGACAACAACAAAACGCACTGAAATAGGAGGTAAGGCGGAACAGGCCGGCGGGAACTTGAAGGCAATTTTCTTTAAAATGTCGCTAAACTCGCGTCGTAAACACTCACGTGGAAAGGGGGCAATCTGTTTCGGCCGCTAAAAAGGGGTCGTGGGGAAGGGAGGGGGGGGAGAGGAGGGGGTGCAGGAATCGCCAGATAAATATAAGAGAGCGAGAAAGCGCCGCCAAACAGGGGCCGAAGCGAAATCACGGAGCGGGTGACGGGAAGCTCGGCAGCTGGCCCGACCCCCCCGACCCTGGCCGCCCTGTCCTCGCGCCAACACTTTTCGAACAAAACGTATACTACAGTATCTGGCGTGCTCGTTCCTCATCCGAACCGCGACGCGGTGGCGGGGGTAGGGGGCCTGGGCGGGGGGCGGGAGGGAGGAGGAGGGTGGCACTCGATAGCGGGGTCGTAATTCTCGCTTAACTTTCCCCAAAAAGCCTGAAGGGGCGACGGTGTGTCCTGGATCCCACGTGTGCGCGGTCCGTGTGTGTGACTGTGCCTTTGGGTGTGTGTCCCTGTGTCTGCGTGCTAGTGTGTGTGTGTGCGTGTTTGGGGCCCTGTGCACTGCACCCCCCGCCCCCCCCCTCCGCCGCGCTGATCTACTCCCCCCCCCCCACCCCGGCCTCGGACACTGGCCCCATGAAGCACAAACAAGTTGTAAAACCAAAGCACTGTGCTGGCCGTCCCGCCCGAGTGGCCTGAATACTGCACAAAAGCACCCCGTGTGTCCGAGGCCAGCCGAACGGTGCCGACGCCGAGCACCCAGTAAAACGTGCGTTCGCGCCGAGGCCGAGGTCGGCCGAATGACAATGAAACCCCGATCGGGCGCGCCCTTGACGAGGCCGAGCGGCACCGAGGGCCGCCACTCGATCTCTGCTCCGAGAGCCCTGCGCGCCGCGCCACGCCAGGGTGCGCGGCGGTGCGCAGGACAGGAATCGGGTCACCTGTCCGCCGCGCGCTCGGCAGTTCACGGCTGACTTGTTAATGCGTGGAAAAAACGGCAGAGTGGCTAGGCGTGGCGCAGCAGTGTGTCCGAAGAGTGGGCGGACAAAGGGGGGGGGGGAGAGCGCCGCGCGGCCCGCCGGACGAGTCGGAATAGTCACAATCCTGATAAATGCTCCGCCGTCGACACGTGGAATAGCTAATGTCACTGGCGAAACAAATGAAGGACGTTCGCTGGAGCGCTGGAGAGAGGCGCCAGAGTGAGCCTCGCTGGACCCAAGAGTTGCGCACGCCGCTCACCCTGCAAGGCTTCCGCGGTTTAACTTTTTATTTTTAATTATTTTTTTTTCGGATTTTGTTTGGTGGAGATTAAGTCATTACTGGAACCATGTGCGGCGCCGCGTTCGACGAGGCGAGGCGGGTGCAGCCGCGGCCTCGCCGCCATCGTAGTAAACCCGCACTACGAATGACGTCATTCCTCGCCACACCCACGCGCCGCCGCGCCGCCGCGCCCCTCCCGGTGGTGCTTCCCTTGTCCACGTTGGAAAGCCCCCCCCCCACTCCACTCCCTGCCCCCACTCCACTCCCTGCCCCCCCCCCCCTCCCTGGCCCCTCGCCGTCCCTCACAGCCCCTTCGATACAATCGGGGCGCGGGCTGATGGGCCTCGCGATGCGAGGCGGGGCGGGGCGGGGCAAGGCAGGGCCCCATGCCAGTGCAGAGCCCTCAGTTTCATTCATTAGGCTGGAGAGGCGCGCGCTAAGACTGGGGTGGGGTGGGGGGCGGACTGACGGCGGCCTTGGCCACCGCTCTTCCTCCACGACGGCCCCACGGGGTAGCGTGTCGGCCCCCTGCCCCCTCCCACTGGAATACACGTGTTCGATTATAGTGGCGGCTGCTGCCGCCCAGGGAGGAGTCTTCCAAGAGAACCGAATCTCGCGCCAGATTGATCGCCTGAACAACGCCGTTTGGAAGATGACTCCAGTCTTGCTCGACTGGCCGCCGGCGACCGCAGCGCCGCGGTGGTGGTCCACGTGACCCCTTTCACTGCGCCCCAACACAATGACACGCGCGCGGTGAATAAACCCGCAGGAGGAAAAAACAGTGGAGGAGAAAAACAGAGGGGGGAAAGGGCGTTGAGAAAACACAGCGGCTTTGATGTCAAATGGTAAGGAGGAACTCTCCATATTGGGCGCCGCCTTCAATAAATCCTGATTTCCAATTCCTTTGGCGTCCACAATCCGGCGACGGACGGAGCCGCCAGAGAATCCACGTCAGGCAGTAATGGAAGTCTACCTCGCAAGGCAACGCACTGTGTCTGACACCACACCACAATCTCATACTGGATCCAAAAACAGGGCCCATGTTGTGATCCCGGGTTCTAATCCAGTCACTCCCTTTTTTTTCACGTTTTTTGTGGAAAGGAATCTAGTTGTAATGCAACCAGTGTGCATTGGAGATTTGGAGGGCGCTTCGATCCGTTTTAAGAAAATTTTCAACGTCTTTCAAGTACTATTAGACTCATTTGACTCCAGTGATGCTCTGCTGGCCGGCAAAGTCACGGTGTCCATCAAAGAGGCGTTTAAATGCATCATTCAGAGGCCTCGACTTTCTCTGCAATCAGCGAACGACTTGTTAGCAACACGTTTTACTCTTCTCTTTCGATCAAACGGTTTGATTTCCCATGGTCATTTGATTTTTGCTCCTGCCACAATGAGTCTTCCAGGAGACCAGGAGGAATCCTTTGGGCGTGTCTGTCCACGCGCCGCCAGGTCCGACGGGCAGTGCAATGTGCATCGCTTCTGATTGGCTATCGATCAGACGCTCAATCCACCAGCAGGCTGCAGCTGGTTCCCGAAGCAGGACGACCTCGGCACGATGCAATAAACATTCAAGTCCAAATCAGTATCTGTGCGAGGACGTAACTCGGACATTGGGCGCCGACCTCATCGGAGAGCCCTTCATGCACTGCCAAGCTCGTGAGTCAGCGAGATAACGGCATTACACGGTCTCAGGCCGGGCCGGCTAGCCTCGCACAGGGAGCGCGGTGCTCCAATGGTAATTACAAGCATTATTGATTTCGGGGGATTTAAAGCAAGACCCTTATTAATGGCCAGATTCACCGAAACAGGGAGGAAACGGAACTAAAAGGCCCTCGCTACTGACCTGGTAGTCCTCGGCAGAGAGAGAGAGTTTACCCTGCACTCGCCAATGCGAACGCGCGCGTTCCATTTTCGAGACTCTCGCCGCTCGTTTCGATAAAAGCTGCGCAGCTATTTGAGTCGAAACTCGCTAGAGGAGGGGAACTCATCCGTCCAGGAGGAAATGTTGCAGTCTCAGCCTGCCTTCGGCGAAAGCCCAATCTTGCCTGGATCACTGAGTTGCAACACTCTTTTCCATCATGCACTCTTTTCGCCTGTTTAGAGATTTAGGTGATCTCGCGCTAGTAGGTAGGTATCGGGTCAGCATCAACGTTGAGGCTAGCACCCTCCACGTTACGAGATGGAGATGCCGAACGTAGCCGGCAGCGGCACAGGTGCAGGAGCACTCTTCGCATTCAGCCTCCTTTTTTCCACCCCACCCACACGACCACACAACACACGCAGACACACACACTCACCCACCCACACAACCGCGGCTCTCTTCAGATCCACCCCGGGCACGGAAATCATTCACACGGCTCTCGCGAGCGCACACGTTCCCAGCGGAATTCCCACATACCTTCCCCCGTCCCCCTGCCAACCACCCCAGGCCGCCCCTCCCACCTTGCCCCACGGGGCGCGGGCGAACTCTCTCAGTGCCTGGCTGCCTCGGCTTAATGGTATCCATTTCTCATTTGTCCAGACCTCTTTTGTCAGATGATCAAAAAAGTTTGGGTCGAGGCGCGAGCCCCGGCGGCGCTGGCTGGGCAAGATTTTGAAACACTTGACGCAGAATTACCGGGGCTAAGTACTTGAGTAGTTTGTGCCGAGCTGGCCGTATTCAGAGCCTGTAGTTATCAAATTAATTGCTTCACCGGTCAGTTCGGGTCGACTAGGTCGTCTCACCTGGAAGGACACTTTAGTTGGAAACGTGGTTTGAGACCTCGACATATTTCTTTCATGGCGTGTAACCGCTCGCACCTTAATTCCATCCTCCAAGCAAGCACATCTGCCTGGCAGAATTAATTATTCTTGCTGCTTGGGACCGCCCCCCTCTCGGTCCTCGAAAGGAAGCATTTGGGCACGTTTCTCTGCCACACACTCCCCCCCCCTCTGCTGCGACTCTCTCCCTCTCCCTCTCCGGCTGGGCATAGTGTGGGCGGACGAGCTCAGTCAGCAGAGGGTCTTAAGATGCTGGGACAGATAGGGCAAGCGCTGCTAGCGCTCACCATCATCATGGGAGAGGGAGACAGCAAGCCAGAGAGAGAGAGAGAGAGAGAGAGAGAGAGAGAGAGAGAGAGAGAGAGAGAGAGAGAGAGAGAGAGAGAGAGGGGGGGGGAGGGGGCTGGGTAGATATCACAAATGGGTGCCGTCTCACCGGCCAGCATACACATCCCTTTCTAACCACTTGGCCCTGCCCCCGCTTTTATGACGGAGATTTCAAACTAAACGGCGCCGTGCCCCGCAGCTGCCGCAGCTGCTGCTGCTGCGCTCCCCGCGGTGCTCCCGGGACAGTCCGACACAAAAGGAGTCACTGAGTCAGGGCCCCGGCGAAACACATTCCCTCGGATTAAGCCCCAAATGATCACGCTTCTTTAATCCGGCGGATTCTTCTCCCCCGGTGCCGGCGCGGCCATTAGTAGCTCACAAACCACCAGCCCGCCGGCGGGGCCCCGCCAGCTCAATCTGGACGCAAATCCTAGGCTGGTGGCGGTGGCAATGCGGGGGCCCGGCTGGCCAGAATTTGTGGCGAGGTCGTCGTGGGCCCAGGGCTTGCCCAGGGCTTGCCCAGGGCTTGCCCAGGGCTTGCCCACAGCACTAGCCTGGCCAACTAGATTAGCCAGCCATTAATCTAACCTCTGTAAAACGGCTTAAGATGCTCGCCTCTATGGCCCTCCAGGCCCTGGCCCTGTAGGCCGCCCTAGAGCCACGCCAAGTCCCGCAGCGCCGCGCCGCCAAGTCATCTCTGGCGGGGCGGCGGCCTGCCGGGCCAATGCGAGAGAGCCCCCGCTAAATTAGCCCCGTGTCCTCCGGAGGCCGAGGCGCGCATTTTGTTTTAGTTGTTCTCTATCAGGGCCGACCCGGGCCGACCTGGAGTGGCACAGTGGGCCGGCCGAGCGAGAAGGAGCATCCCCGAGGAGGAGGACCAAGGCCGGCCCAGGCCGGGGCGACGCCAGGCGGCTCCAGATTTACGGCGGCGGCGACTAATTAGGCTTTTAGGCTCACAGTCTGGCACAGTTATTGTAAACTACTTGCTCCAGGGGGGGCCTCTGTCTGTGTGTGTGTGTGTGTGTCTGTCTGTGTGTGTGTGTGTGTGTGCATATATGTGCGTGTGTGCGGCATGAGACAGCAATGCCGCCGCGCTGGGCTGTTCCGGCTGGCAAAGTTTTGGGAGAGCGACTCGGAGCATGTGTCGGAGCAAGACGACACGGGTTACCGTAAGCAGCGGCGTAGGGGTCTCGCTGGAGGGAAATCCACCCGGCCGACCTCGGGGATAGGGTGATGATGGTGATGATGCGGTGATGAAAATAAAGAGAGAACGAATCGTCATCCGCGGCGATCGGGGCGGGAGGGGAATGGTGAGGCGTGGCATTCACTGCCGCACGCCCCGCCGCCGCCCCACCCTGCCCCACCCCGCCCCACCCCGCCCCGGGGCTCATCCATGGCACACCTTTCAGCGCTACACAAACACCCCCTTCCATTTGATATTTAAATCCGAGGCGGCGTCCCGCCGCGGCGCCGAAGCGCACTAGAGCGGCTCGGCCGAGGCGCGGCCGCAGGGGCGCCGGAATGCCGCTGTTTTCCCAGACGGCGACGCACTGCCCGAGTACGTCACGGCCTCCTCCACTTCCCTGCGTCCGTCTGACTGCTGTCCGATCGCCCTGGCCTTTTGTGTTGCATGCATGAAGCCGATTGCGAGACTCTCCCTGCAACTTTTCTTCATAGAGACGTCGTACTTTCTCTCTCTCCCTCCCTCTCTCTCTCTCTCTCTCTCTCTCTCTCTCTCTCTCTCTCTCTCTCTCTCTCTCTCTCTCTCTCTCTCTCTCTCTCTCTCTCTCTCTCTCTCTCTCTCTCTCTCTCTCTCACACACACACACACACACACACACACACACACGCGCGCGCGCACTGATATGCACTTCAAGTCCGTCAGTCTGCCTCCAGCAATATGGCTTCGGTGAAAGGCAGCGCCGCGGCGGTGCCTGCCGGCGCATTCAAGTTTGCCTAATATTGGCTTTTATATCAATTCGCGAGCGTCGGCGCAGAAAGACTCCCATTCCAATTCAATCAAGTTTACCCCGGGCCCGGCCCGAGTTTTCTCCCAGTGCTCCATCATTCAAATCCGGGCGGCCGCTTCAAATTGCCACGTATTATCCCGCCGGTTTTCATTCATCTCCCGACAATCCGGCGGCACAGTCGCTCTGTCTCTCTCGCGCCCCGACGGCGCTGCAGGGACCGCGGGTGCGAGGGGGACGAAGCGCACGTCGCAGTCGGTGCACACTCTTCCTTCAATCTGCGCATGCAACAATGCGGGGCGCGGGGAATCCTGGGATTATGGATCGTGACGCGGGGCGAGGCCTAGGGCGAGGCAGCCACTGCACACATAGAGCACTCGGGAAGGGCACGGCCGGGCACGGCGCACAGTGGGCCAGAGGACCGGTGGAGGCGGCCAAAAGTCCAGTGGCGCTTGGAACCCCAGAGTCGCTAAATGGGACTCGAAGGGAACGTGTGACCCCACCAATGGATCCGCCGGCCACACTTTCAGGGCAGTGTATTTCCTTGCATACCATTCCCGGGCTTAAATGGGGGTCCGGGAAAGGGGCGGAGATAGGAAGGGATTTTCGATGTTCCACATCCATCAATTTCAACTCACGCCACCGCCGTGCTGTCTGGATTTGTCAATGTCTTGGTGGCGATGGCTGTGTCAATGTACACTGTTGTCTCGGGGTGGCAGAAGGGAGAGTGAAAAAGAAAAAAAAGCAAGGCACATTTTCTGTGTTAGAGGATTCACAACCAGAGCCAGGTCTACTTTTTTTTTTCCTCACGAACTGGAAAATATGTCGTGGCAGGGTAGATTTCTTGAGACGGATCATTTGTACGGATGCCTTCTCCGCCTCGACGGCGCGGTAAGGGCCACCCCGACCGAGCTGGCAGCGCGGCAGATTGAAACTATCCACTCGACAAACACTCACTGAGCTCTGCTGCCACGTTGGCCGCCCGCCCCGCCTCGCGGTTTCCAGTGCACAGCGTAACCAGGTCCCCGCTGCGCTTGCCCCACTTCCCGGACCAATGACAACGCTTCGTTTCTTGCCCGGGACGGAAACTTCAGGAAGCTCGCACCGAGTGCCGGCGACGAGCACTGGCCCGGCGCGGAGCGGACCGGGGCCCCTGGGACGTGGATCCCGCTCAGGGAAATCGGGACGGAGTAACAGCGGGACTCCAATGAGCAGATTGCACTGCCCCCGTGTCCCGCGCTTTGAAGCGTCGTTCGACTGCAGCAGCAGAAGAGAGAGAGAGAGAGAGAGAGAGAGAGAGAGAGAGAGAGAGAGAGAGAGAGAGAGAGAGAGAGAGAGAGAGAGAGAGAGAGAGAGAGAGAGAAGGGGGAGGGAAGTGTAGTCGAGTTCGGCCCATCGAGATTGTTAAGCTGGTAATTAGCCACCAGCGATATGCATCAGACGCAGCGCTCCACACATGCCGCGCCGTCAAAGTGCCTCCTAGCAGACTGATCCCGAGATTCCTTTCCGTCGCTCTGTCTCTCTCGCACCGATGCGTGACACCCCGTGAGAGAGAGTCGAGAGAGAGAGAGAGAGAGAGAGAGAGAGAGAGAGAGAGAGAGAGAGAGAGAGAGAGAGAGAGAGAGAGAGAGAGAGAGAGAGAGAGAGAGAGAGAGAGAGACCGGAATCAGGCCGCTGCCACCGCCAAGTCCACCGGCGCTCTCCATGTGGTGACGAATGCGCCATACCGCGGTGCTTCGGAGGACGAAAAAACCTCGCAGGAGGGAATACGCCAGCGCTCTCCCCCTCTCTCCGTCTCTCTCCCACGCGCGTAAACCGCGCGCGAACACCCCGGGGATTCCATATCGCAGATACTTTGGCGACGAAGCGATTCTGGCAACACGATATAAGCAAGTGCCGAGAAGGGGAGGCTGGGGAGCATTCGATTTTCCCTCCATTTTTGCTCCCAGTAGCGAAGGCGCAGTGTCCAGCTGCCGTCCATCTGGGGGGGGGGGGGAGGATATCACTAGTAGAAAAAAAACACCCGAAAATTACGAAAAATGTCTGCCCAATAATTTACCAGGAGCGTCCGTACTTCGTCAACTGCGAAAGTGCCGTCCATTTTTGAAGTGCCTCACGGCCGCGCTGTCGGAGAGGACGGACTCGTCGAGTGCGTTCCTAACGAAAGCGGCAACTAGACGAGGAACTTGGCTCCTCTCTGGAGTAGTTACCGACAGCCTGGGAGGAGAAAGGATTGAGCCCGTCCCGCGTCCATCTTCCAGCAGTCCCCGACCACGGCGCCGCGCCACCACGGGAACTTGCCCATACTTGGCCGAAAACTTGGAAGGCGCCGCGGTCACGGAAGGGCTCTGTCTCATAGGGTACCGCATGTACCGCGAGAAAGAAAGAGAGAAAGAGAGAGAGAGAGAGAGAGAGAGAGAGAGAGAGAGAGAGAGAGAGAGAGAGAGAGAGAGAGAGAGAGAGAGAGAGAGAGAGAGAGAGAGAGACCACTCTGAATCCGTAGTTTGGCTAATGGTTCTTTTTCCTGGTGCAGAACACCCGTAGCCTGCCCCCTGATCCCACTCTCAGCCCCCCTGCCCCGTCTCCGGGTGGCGCCCCCAAACTTGCTGGTCCAGGCAAACAAGGCCCGCATCTTGGAGGGCGAGACGTCGTCGTGCGACGCACAAAACACGCAGGCCACCGGCATCCCCGCCGCGGCGGAGACGGTCTTGTTGGCGCACGCGCGCAGGCGGTCCCGAGTGGGGAAACAACTCGAAATTTTTGTGTACGTTTTTTTAAATTTTTTGAAATTTTTAATTTCTTTTTACATTTTTGGTGTTTGGATGTAGGAAACGGTGTTCCTAGGCGCTGGCGATCGTGTTTAACTAAAAATAAATTTAAAAAAATGGAACTCTACACCCCCTCCCCAGTCTTAATGGGGAGGCCTCCTGCTTTACTTCGGTGTTCGGGATGGGAACCGGTGCTATCAGGTAACTGGGGTTAATCCGATCCAGCGACTTCGATATCGTACGCCGGGGGACCCAGTAGGACCCGAGCCGCCGACACGGCCCAACATGGGCAGAGTAGAGTAAGGCAGAGACGATAGAGAGACAGAGAAAGAAAGAAAGAGAGAGTAGTTTTGGGAGCTTTTGTTTGCGCAGGCTGGTCGGTACCCAAATGGTACACCCGCTGTCCGGCGCTCCCAGACCCGAACATGCAGTCAGTGGGCCAGCTTCAAAGGACTTATCAACTCCATCCGACGAATCGGAATGGACCCACTCGCGACCAATTTCGAGTGGCTGGCTCGATCGGGGATCGAACCAGTGCCGAGGCCAATCCGCCGAAGCGGACTGCTTTTTAGACACCCGGGTGTAATGGCCTGGATTGAGCCTAGACCACTACACCACCCTGACTTGCACGTCTGCCGAGTGTTGGACGACGGGTTTGAGTCGCAGCGGGAGGAAGCCAGTGGAAAAATGTAAGGAAATTTGCGGATTCGATCCCCGGACCTTATAGTCGAGGTTGGACGCCTTAACGCCCTCAGCCACCACGGCTCATGTCTGTCGCCGACTGATGCGGGTTCTGCACGTGACAATGAGCAGCGGTCAGAGAGAAAAAAATTGTGAAGTAAGAAGATTTGAACCGCCGATTCTCGTACCGAGGAACCGACGCATCGACACCTCCAGCCCCAGCCACCACGGCTGATGACGGACACAGCGCATCGTTGTGGCTTTGAAAAGCACACTGGGGAGGGCAGTGAAGAATGATAAATGTTGGGTCGGTCCTGGAAAGACAACTTTGTGATTTTTTAAAAATAAATCTTCTAAATTTTTCAATTTTTTTTTTTTTTAAATTTTCGAAATTTTTTGAAATTTAATTTTTGGCCGATTTTTGGTGTACATGCTTTTGGCCAATAGTTTGCCCCTCAGGCGGCCCTATGCCCCTGTGAACGACGGGGTCGGCCACACAGTGAGCACGCCTATCGCCGCGGTGCCTACCTCCCAGGCGTTCCGGCACGCTGAGGTCCTCTGGCCCACTTCGCTGCGTCGGACCGACCCTCCTCACTGCCAGGCGGTGCGGCCTGCGTGCAGCGCCACGGACTGTACTGAAATTTCACTCCCCGGGGGGCGGGGTTGGGAGGGAGTAAAGGAAATGTAAGACGATCGGAAGCTGAGGGGGAGGGGGGAATGAGCCCAGCAGGTGTGGTGAACAGGTGTCTCAAACGGGCAACCCAAACGATTCCTGTGGGACGCACAGAGGTTGGAGAGCGCGAGTGGGGTTCGCCTGCCCCGGCCAGACCGCCGGCTCGCAGCAGGACTGCAAGGAACAGTAGTCGTGTTGCACCGCCGGCACTACGCGCAGTGCACGACACACGCCGGCCTGGTTTGGAAGCGCGCGTCGTCAAAACCAACAAAGTGCACGATTTCCTGCCTGAAAACGCCGCGCGCGAACCAGTCTCCGCCACCGCGACCGAACCAGCGGGCGGAACGAAGGGGCAGGAGGCGGGGAGAAGTGAAAATATAAAGAGTGCGTAAAAAGTTGGCCGCGGCATCGCCATCGGTCGTAAAAGAGAAAGAGGGTGACGATGATGAGGGGTGAAAGGGGGAAGGAGAGAGACAATGGAGAGGTTGATAAGGCGAGGGAAGCTGATGAGACCGCCGCCACGCCGCGTCAGGGTGGAAGCCAGCCAAGACGCGTTCGATGAATACTCGGTCGAATTGCGGGATCACTGCACGCACTGTCACCGCTTGGAGAAAACAAGGAAACGCAGTTAAGAGGCGCTGGTGTTTTTTTTTCCTTCAAGTGTACCGCAGGAGGGCAGTAAAAGACGAATCCGACAGTGGCGAGGACTTCCAGAGCACGGACATTCCAGCGGATAGCAAGTCACTTCGTGGGGCTTCGTGTTTCGGCCGCGAAGGTGATTGGGGGCCGCGCCAGAGTGTTAGGGGGACTCCGTGATCAGGCACCGCACTGCTGACCGCGGCTCAAATTATGAGAACGACGGGGCTAACTGCCGCCGAAAGGGAGGAGGAGAAGAAGAAGGAGAAGAAGAAGGATGAGAAGAAGAAGGCCGACAAGCGCCGCCAGATTTTATATCGACCCTAAAATAAAAATGGAAAGCCCTCCTGAGGAGAGAAAGCAAAAGGGAAACAGGCCCACCGGACGAGCGGCGAGGAGGAGAAATGGATCCTAAAACTTACGCGCCGCCCCCGCAGCCACTACTGCCGCCCCCGCCCCGCCCCCACCACGGCAAGGCAGGGGCTGGCCATAAATCGGCAGACTTGTGTCGCACAATGTGGACTGGCTGGGCGGACTTAGTTGTTGTGGACTTCTCAAGGTGCGACGCGGCGGAGTTTACAAATGTGTTCCCCTACCACTCACACACACACGCAGGTACCCTTTGCGAAGGTTCAGTCAAATGGAAGTCGCCAGATTAATGTTAAAGCTGGCTGCAAGTTGGTTGAAGTGGGGGAGCTGGTGCCTTATTTACCGGTCAGAGAAAATCCAGCCAGACTTCGAATAAACGAAAAGCGAAAAAAAAAGTCAGGGACAAAATAACTTCGGCAACGACCTCGCCGCTCTAGTCACACACTTGGGAGGCAACTGGCGCCGTGAGAAGGTGGGAGGCGATCGGGACCCCCGCGCCATGTCTAGTAGTGTAAGACGAGTGAAATTCCAGTTGGTCACAGATTCCGGGCAATGGCGTCCCGGTCCGTTCCAGGCGAAGCCCCGTGCGGTATGCCGTGCTGCGGTCTGCTGCGCACGGTACCCGGCCAGGTCGATCCCTCCCTGCCTGCCCGCCTAGGGCTGCCAAGGGCTGCCAAGGGCTGCCAAGGGCTGCCCAGCCTAGGACTGCCTGGGGCTGCCTTGGGCCTGCCCCAACTCGACCTGACCGTTGCTCTAAGTGCGTGGGTGTGTGCTGGCTCACCAGAGGGCTCGCAACACAACTGGCTTACCAACATGGCGTATCATGGCTTCTCTAAGCCCCCCAGCCAGCCTCTGGCGGCTCCGGCCCCGGCTCCGACCCCACCACCTGGCTCACTGTATGTGGTGCATTGTCTCAAGAACACGGGGGGGGGCGTCAACGCGTCGATGAATCCGGCACTGCTTCACCTTGCAGATAAGTACGAGACGCACGGGGTCAGCTAGTCCAGAAACCAAGCGAATTATCTTCTGCTTCCATCAACGTTCCTTGATTGGACTCTTTTTGATTGCTACTCGCCGCAAACCGTCGTCGCACAGCGAATGTCCGGTCCACTGTGCCCCGCGAGGCGCAGCCCGGGCCATCCGGGCAACGGCCAGAGAAGCGTTACAGCGTGATGGGTTGTGAAGTGCGGAACGCTGCGGCGGGAAGGCCGGACCACTGTGCGCTGGAGGGTGCTTCGGGAAACATTTACAGCGGCGCCAACGGGCCCCGTGTCAAACTCCTTGGGGCGAGCTTAGTTTCTTCACTCCTCCCCGAAGACCATCAACACCACGCGACACCCCCTGTTATCCTTCTCCCCGCTCCCCCGCCCCCTCCCTTTGCAAATGTTTTTCTTGCGAAATTTCTTCGCAATAACTTTAGACCAGACACACACACACTCACACACACACACACACACACACACACACACACACACACACACACACGCGCAGCGGGGCGCCAGCCACTTCTCATACGCACACATGCTTGGCTCGGCGTCTTTGGCCTCTGCCGCGCACGTCTCCGTGACAAAACTATCAGCGACTTCTTTCCCCCTCCTTCTCCTCCTCCTCCTCCTCCTCCGCCTCCTCCTCCTCCTCCTCCTCCTCAATTCTGCCTATCGTACCTCACGTGCACGTCTCACTGGCACCCATCCACACACACACTCACGCTCTTACTCACATACACAGTGTGCTATCTGCCGCGCGGCACACAGCTTGTAGTAACAACCAACGAGGCAATCCGCCCGCAAAGCCGTCCATATTCGTCACGGCGCAGTGGGTCGAGCTTCCGTTACCCACTCCACTGCCCCCCCCCCCTCTACCTCTTCACTCCGCGTGTTTCCCCCTCCCCCCCCCTCCATCGACCGTCTTACACTTGATTTCTGCCCCCCGCAAATACAGTACCATAGGATGCAAGCTTCGGCGAGACAAATGACAGGCAACAACGCCACCGCCGCTGTCGTCCTCCAAATCACTTTAGCACGTTAATTAGGTCACCACTGACAAGGAAGCAAACAACAACAGCATTGCGGCCTTGGTTGCAGCGAGGCAGCGAGCGTCACCCCACGACGCGTGCGAGCCACGGCAAACCTTACCGCGAGAAAATGGGGTGCGGTTTTCCGGTTTTCTGAGCACAGTGACGTCATCAAGGCGCTGTCTGGGGGCGGGTCGGCGGCGACGAGGGTACTTGCCGGCGACCGCCGCTGCCACTGATGTCCCACCAGGCGCAAGATTAATCGTATTGACTATGGCCATTTTCTCGGCCAAACTGCTGTCCAAGTCCGGCCCGGAGGGGCAGCCGGGCGGCCGGGGGAGGCCAATCATTCTATTACCGTCGCTAAATGATCCATTCAGGTCAAAGTTTGAGTGGCCGTAACTACAACAAGGTGTGGCGCCGCCAGCTCGGTCCGCCGGCAGCAGCCTCCTTGGGGCCGCATGCCTGCCTGCCAGCCCGGGCGGCCCGCCTCCGCGTCGAGCAGCCTTCCAATGCCGCATAAGTAAGAGGCCGGGCGGTGATTTTGGCCGTCGGCTCCAGACAGGCGGGGCAGGTCCCGTTCTGGTACGCGCCTCATTTGCATCGCGCTGGTTTTGCAACCATTAGGACATAAGCCGCCTTTTCGGGCCGAATTTCACACACTGGAGGGGGAGGCAGCTGTCCTGGGAGTGCCTGCACGTGTGTGTGTGTGTGTGTGTTCGTGTGTGTGTGTGTGTGTGTGTGTGTGAGGGGGAGGGGGAGGGCAGGGGTCGGCCCAGCGGAGGAGGGGCCGGAAGCCAAACTTGGAACAAAGCATAATTTATCAGCCTTGCTGTGTCGATAGCAGTGGTACGAAGCGTTCGCAGAGAAAAGCTCTGGGCAGCAGCGAGGGCGGCGGTGGCACCACCAGAAAGTGTTTCCGTATCGGACAATCTATTTCTCGCTCAGCGAAATAACACTGAAAAATGGCAGTCAAATACGCGTCGGCCGGCAACAGGGGGATTGTCCTCCTCCTCCAGGAGAGAAAAATAAAAATGAATAAAATAGGAAATTGAGCCGTTCGGGGGGCGGGAAACGCTCTAATGGTGAACTGAATAACAGACACAGTCAAACTCTTGTTTACAAAAATTGGCCGCCGTGGTTTTCAAACGTCGCCACGGGGACGGCAAGGAAAAGGGGATTCTTTCCGAAGTGCTGCCTCTCTCACACCCACGGGGCGTTCCGTTGGGGTGCGAGAGAGACAGCGCGCTGTCCGGAGTAAGGGTTGACCTGAATGGCTGGAGGAGTGGACGCCGATGGCGGTGTTTGCACCGGGATGCGTCCACGGCTGCAGTCAAGCGATCCCACCTTGGCTGCCACTGTCTCTCTCGCACCTCCGGCCACGCTCCACGAGTGCGAGAGAGACAGAGCGACGAGCGAGCGCGCGGCACGGCGGCGGCGCCGTAGGGCCGCGGGAGGAGACCGGCTTAACGCAATTTCCTTGATGAATAAGTGAGATGGGATTTGCCGGTTCGCCAGCAGACTGATTCGCTCTGTCTCCCTCGCACCAACGCGAGGCGCGAGAGAGACAGGCTATCCAGCCGGAACCCTCCGGAACGCGCGGCGGGCGCGCCCTGGAGGGTCCGCGCGCCGCGACCCGCAGCCCGCCAGGAGGGAAGTCCGAGCCGATGGCAACGCATTCCGATAGTCCGGCCCCGATTTGCCGCTATTGTCCGCGTGGCCGGCCCGGCGTTGCCCACCCTGTCTCTCTCGCACGGCCCGGCGGGACCACCCCGGCAGGGCGAGGGACGGAGGCAGGCCGACGGAACGGCTGTGCGGAGTCACCCTGCAGGCCGGGCCGGGCCGGGCCGGGCCCACTGTGCGCCTGGACATTCATGGCGAGCAGACGGACAAGTTTGTGCAGCAATGGCTTGGTGCAGCAGGGCGCGGCGCAGGCGCGGTAGTGTACGTGAGAGTTTGTGTGTGTGTGAGGGGCTACACACGCTCTCTCTCTCTCTCTCCCTCTCTCTCTCTCTCTCTCTCTCTCTCTCTCTCTCTCTCTCTCTCTCTCTCTCTCTCTCTCTCTCTCTCTCTCTCTCTCTCTCACACACACACACACACACACACACACACACACACACAGACAGACCGCTGGCAGGTCGCAGAGAGGCGGCGGTGGGTCGGAGAATAGTGTCAAGTACCTGGCCCCAGTGCGTGCATTTCTGAGCAGAGGCGCTGACACCGGTCATGATTTGTGCCGTGTGCCTCGGGCCCCGGCGCCAGCACGCCACCACCACCTCCACCACCACCAGCAGCAGCAGCAGCAGCAGCAGCACCATCACGACCGCTGCAGGCAGGGGCGCGGGGCGCTGACAGTTAGGTCTCACTTGGCCTGCGGGACGGGACATCCCCAGCGACCGCGCCGAGCAGTGCGGGGCTCGGAGGGGTGGGGGGCGAGGCTGGCGCGGCGCGGCGGACTGCAGGACGAGTGTCACCTCACCTCCAAACTGACTTGCTCTGCTGACGCCAGCGGGGCGGGGCGGGGCAGGGCGGGGCGGGGCGGGGCGGGGCGGCTCAAGGATCATGCCGGCTATTATCCTCGACAAAGGACTGCGGAATAATGGCTTTATTTTGCCGCGGTGTCGCCGAGCGCCCCTCCGTTTATAGCGCGCCAGTTTTTGACAAGGTTCTCGCCTCGGGAGAGAGAGGGAGAGAAAAAAGGAGAGAGAGAGAGAGAGAGAGAGAGAGAGAGAGAGAGAGAGAGAGAGAGAGAGAGAGAGAGAGAGAGAGAGAGAGAGAGAGAGAGAGAGAGGGAGGAAGGGGAGGGGAAACGGGTTGTTATCCGCGGCGGGCGGGATTTGAACCCGCGCCTCGACCGGCATGATTCACGGAACACGGGTGTCGAGCCAAAGTGCTGCCCTTCCGTAACGGTGATTTTTATCATCACACCACCGTGCCGTGAGGTGTCGGGCCGTTGCATCAAATTTACAAACCCTTCGCACCGATCCCGCCCTTATTTTTCTCCCTTTTTTCGTGTTTGTTTGTTGGTGAAACCGACTTCCGGAATAGAGAGCGAGCCGAGGCATTAGGATAAGAGCCGCGGCCGTAGATTCGTATAAAATCAGCGGCGCGAAACGGGAACACACAGGGAGCGGCACGCGAAAACCAAAAGAGCAGGAAAAAGGGCGGCGGAATAGAGAGAGAGAGAGAGAGAGAGAGAGAGAGAGAGAGAGAGAGAGAGAGAGAGAGAGAGAGAGAGAGAGAGAGAGAGAGAGAGAGAGAGAGAGAGAGAGAGCGAGAGGGAGAGGGAAATACGGCCGGGCTGCACAGGCCGCGGTCAGATCAGATAAGAGTGGGCATTACTTGAGCTGCTGAGATGGGATGCGGGCTGGCTGGCTGGCTGGCTGGCCTGGCGCTGCGCGAGGAGCCATCAATGGGCAAATAACAAATCACAGTCGAAGGTGGTAACCCTGGATCCAGCCGGCTATCAGACCCGCGGGGGCCTCCACACAATCCTCTGGACAAGGTACTACCGGCGAGTGCAAGCACAACGTGATAATAATTGACATTTTCGTGGCTTAATTAGCGAGATCGTTAGAGGGAGATACGCCTTTGTCGACAGGCATAACGGCATTGTCTTTGCGCCTGTCACCAGCATGCGGACGTATAGACAGACAGACAGACAGGCAGGCAGACAGGCGGTGGGAGCCGCAGCGGGGGACAAATCGTTCCAAACGAAGGCCTGGTCCACACCAATAGGCTAGACGCAACGACGGCGTCTTGCAAGTGAATTCAATTTAAACCGTAAACAACCAATTGCCCCCCCCCCCCCCCGATTGAACGAGTGCAAGGCCTGCACTATTATCATATCAGCGCAAAGGTTGGGCCAGCATTTCTCTACTTCTATTTCCTCGACAAAGGGGTGGCCAACAACAAAAAGAATAATACACCGGCGGCAGAGGCCCACATCCCATTGCAGTCCGAGGCGCGCAAAAGTCCCTCGCTCGCTCGCTCGAGACTCTTGTGAAGAAGTCATTAGGGAAAATTGTTTCCTTTTTCGGGGCGGATTAGATTGCCGCACCTCCGGCAGGGAAATTCACTTGGATTACTCGGCTAGGGCGGCGGGTTCCATTGTCGCTCACCTACGTCTCGGTTGGGCCCCTCACTACTCGCACACGGACGCGTCTCAAGGCGAAGCAAAATTGAACTCTTTACTTGTGGAGGCGTGGCTTTTCAGTGTACGCTCTGGAAACCTTACACCTAGGCATAAAGCTTACAGAGAAAATAGTTCTTCGTAATTTACGAACTATTTTTTCGTGTGTCAAACTACACACAGTTTGCACCTTACATATGCTCAAAATACTTGGCAAGATTTTAAGCGCGCAGGGCGGTGGATATGATGCGTTTCGTAGCCAGATCGGCAGCATCAGTAGCCAGGCCGCAGCCGCCCGCACCCAGCCACCCTGGCCCACAGCGCCGCGCTGCCGCTCGATCGCCGGTTCATCCATCAAAACACCCGCATGCCCTGCAGACTGGTGGCGTCCTCCTCGCACAGTGGGCCCGTGATGGGTGGCGGCCGAAGGGGCTGTCGCTAATGGCGGGCCAAATTCGCGTGGTGGGTCCACCTATCGGCGGTGGCTTGCGTCTTCCACCACACTGCTAAGAGTTTGGTCGTCACTTCATGACCTTTTCGAGGTTCATTCACTGAGGCGTATTATGCCTCCTTTTCCAAGTGATGAAAACGTCATCATAAATTGACATGAATGCGTGCACAGCGCACAGTGCCCAGTGGACGCGCTGTTCGCTGTGTTCATATTCGGCGTTGCGTGACGCCGACGGGCTCGCGGGCCACCGGCGAGGAGGCTGGCTTTTGCAGATTTATCTGGCTGTTTGGGGCGGCGGGCCCTCTAGCCATCTAGGCTCGGCCAGAGAGGGCAAGGGCGGCCCAAGGCGGCCCAAGGCGGCAGCATTTGCCTTTCAAAATGGCACACTCTGGCGGCGCGGCGTCCAGCCTTTCTTCTCCTCTTCCTTCATTCGCTTTGTCTCGGCTCTTTTGCCTTTTTTTTTTCCCGCGATTCGTGGCTGCATCCATCCGCTGCTCCAAACCCTCGAGGTAAAGTCCACCTCAGGAGGCTGTAAAATCCGGGGGCGTCTCTCTCCGTCGGGATAGGCCAGCGAGTGGGTTCCACCTCTCGTTGGGTTTCCATCCATGGGGACTGCGGGCTGCCAGGCCTTGGCGCTTTCGGAAATGATGACATTAAAATGTTTGGCGCAGCCGTCGCCGTCACTGAGATGCCGGGAGATCTGCACTTCAGCCAAGCCACCCTACACAGCGGCTGCAGGCTGTGCTCCCCCCCCCCCTGTCTCTCTCTCTCTCTCTCTCTCTCTCTCTCTCTCTCTCTCTCTCTCTCTCTCTCTCTCTCTCTCTCTCTCTCTCTCTCTCTCTCTCTCTCTCTCTCTCTCTCTCTCTCTCTCTCTCTCTCTCTCAGCATCTTGCAAGCGAGGCAAATCTGCATGAAGGCGGATGAGGAGATACAGCACGCCGCGCCGAAATCATAATCAATGCACGGCCATGGTGAAAACTTAACCACGGCGCTTCACCATTTTGCGTTTCCGGGCCAGACAGAGCCACCAAGGCGTTTTTCACCACGTTTTAGAACGGGAAAAGCCGGTGGGTTGTTCAGTTTGCAGTGAGGTTACTCCCCGTGCCGCCTACTCAGCAGCCGATTCGCGAGAAACGGGCGCCTTCCAACTGCAATGAAGAGGTAGCTGGCGATACACGGAGCGTTTAAAGCACTCTGAACCGCAATGTGTGTGTGTTTTTTCCCCTCCGTTGGAGCCTCGTCACTTGCGGAGACGAGGCGGGAGCGCGCTCCCCGAAGACAAGGAAAGATTAGCGCATGCGTGCGTGCCTTTATTTCCATTTCCTCCCCTTCGATTCGCCCCGAAACACTTTCCCGGCGAAAGAGAGAGATAGAGACAGGGCAGCTCTCTCTCTCTCTCTCTCTGTCTCTCTCTCTCTCTCTCTCTCTGTGTGTGTGTGTGCGTGTGTGGGAAAGGGAGGGAGAGTGGCACAGTTGGATTGGTGAGAAAGAGAGACCGCAGCAGGCGAGTACGGCATACACGGCGAATTCATGCATTCCGTTTGGATGTTCGCGTTAGTCGGACAAGAGGCCACGGCGCCACTCCTACTGCCGCCTCTCGCCTCTCGCGGTTCCAGCGAACCGAAAGTGGTGTTCCCCGGCGCCGCGCGGCGCTACGCGTTGCTGCGGCATCTAGAGATGCACATAATGGTTTTCTCCGCACGTTATTTCCACACTGAGTGCTTTGCCATTATTCGGGGCGCTCGCACGCGCTGCTACTCTGCGAAGAAAGAAAAAGTGGGACGGTATTCGATCCCGGGCACCAGTAGTCGACAAGCATGTCACTGCTACCATTTTCTGAAACATACAACGCCCTCCTTCTCGCGGGCTTCGGTGGTTCGGGTCTCCGTCGTCGGGGATTCACCGATCGCGGTGTGATGGTCCCTTCACTCTTAAATGGAAATGGGCCTACACCTCTAATTAAGGCTGCAATCAACTCATTAAAATCTTCAACCCACCCTCCCTTACCTTTTCCCTCTTATCTCTGCCCACTGCCCGCCTATCTGTCTGTCTGTCTGCCCGCCCCCCGGCAGACTGTCCAACCTCAATCCTCCTGGCGGCCTCTTAGGACCCCGCCCTGTTGGGACCCGGGGGGTTAACAAACACACCCTTAGCGTTGCAGCTAGGGGTCGATCCGTCCGCCCGCCCAGCAGGCAGACAGACCGACAGGCAGACAGGCGGGCGGGGAAAGGTGCTACTGCCACCTGGTCCATTAACAAGCACGCCAGACCCCCCCCCCCCCCCCGGCGCCAAAAGCGAACAGCACCACACAGGACACGTGATCCGCCGCTGATTCTGCTTTTATTCGAAACACAATGATCGGCGATGACATTGAAGCGCGCATGGCACACATTCCAGGCGTATCGCAGCGACAACACGTGCGCCGAGCTGACAAGTGCACACGCCCGCACACAAGCACTCACGCCCACGCACACACTCACACTCTCTCACACACGCACACGCACACACACTCACACACTCTCTCACACACACACACACACACAGACAGACAGACAGACAGACAGACAGATGAGCTGCGTCGGGCAGGGCGAGGATGGCGATGATAGCCGGCTACTCCATCAAGCTGTCCGGGGCCGGCCAGGCCGGACTGACCACTCTCTGCAGCATGCTGCCGATGTAGTCCGTGATGGGTATGGATAGCAACACTCATCATGTAAAGGCTGGCCCTTTTCCCACCGACTAAACTCGAGATCCACACCATTCTGGTCCTCGACCGCCAGCTCACGCCTCAAGGCAGCTAACCCAACCCTTAGAATTTTCGCCATCAGAATGCGACATAAATTGGACAAAATAGCTAAGGTACCATGTCGTAATTTTGCACGCACGACACAGGAAGTGTACCCCGGCAGACGGCAGGACCCGGAGGCCCTGACGCATTGCAGACGTTCAAGAACCCCGCCACGCCCCGCCACGCCCCGCCCCACCCCGCGCCGCCCCATCTCGCAATGGAATGCCAACGCCACTGCCGGTAGCCTGAGGAGCAATGCATATGACTGGAGTGGCTGCTGGTCCGGCCACCCCTGTCCCGCCGCCCCTCCAGGCCCCGCCAGGCCTCGGCCACAACGCAGTGTAAACATGGCGCAAGACACTCCTCGACAGAGCCTCCTCGGGGTGGGAGACCACGAGCATTAAGCCCATTGGGCTGCTCATCCTTCAGAGACCCACCGTCGGCGTCGCAGATCTTTGCCCCCCCCCCTTACACACACACACACACACACACACACACACACACACACACACACACACACACACACACACACACGGTGGAAGGACGCAAATTCCGGGGTGGGCCAGCGCGCGTCGAAAGGTATGATTTATTCGCGGGCATGCTGATTCCGAACGGTGAGCTTCCGTCTCTCTCTCTCTCTCTCTCTCTCTCTCTCTCTCTCTCTCTCTCTCTCTCTCTCTCTCTCTCTCTCTCTCGTGTCGATATTCAGCGGTTCAGGCGGCCAGCCCCGAGGCCTTCGTGGCCGTCGCTGCGACGGCGAGGCAAGAATAAGAAAAGAGAAAGGAGGGAGAGAGAGAGAGGGAGAGAGAGAGAGAGAGAGAGAGAGAGAGAGGCCCCCCCCCTCAAAGTGACCGGATTATCGAAGCACGCGCTCACCTTCTCTGCCTTGGTCCAGAGCCGGAGGGTCTCATATCGCGATTGCCAACCCTGCGGCAACACACACACACACACACACTTACACACACGCGCACACTAACAGAGCGCGGAATCTGAAGTATTTCATCAAAGTATTATTTAAACGCGTCTTTTTTTTTTTTTATTTTAAAGTTGTCATTGGGTGTCGGTTGATGCCGGCCTGCAGTACGGTCAGACAGCACCAGGTACCAGGATGCACCACCACCACAACAACAGCAGCAGCAGGATGCAAAACAATTTTATTTCCCTGTTCGCAGCCCCCATTTTCAATGTAGGCAGCGTCGCTTGCGCCCATAGGAATGGCGGATAATTTTGGAGAGACCTTTGGATTCCGCGGCAACTTGTCTTGAAACTAATAAGGCGGCGGGCGGCAGCCCGCAAGCAAAGCGCCTCGCAGAGAGAGAGAGAGAGAGAGAGAGAGAGAGAGAGAGAGAGAGAGAGAGAGAGGGGGGGATGCCGAGGGAGAGGAGGGGAGAGCGAGAGAGAGAACGCGAAAGAGTGGGGCGGAAGAAGAGAGAGACACCGCGCGCAGTGTATTTCGCGATGCGTTTTATAATGCAGTATCAGATCAACGAGAAAAGTTTAGCTGCCATCATTGGCTGCGGGATGGCGTGTCGGCGAGACAGGGGCGTATCGAGGAAATGGGGGGGGGGCGTGCTTCGTTAACAAGAAGAAGGGGGGCTGACTACGCGGCGCGGCGTGATTTTCAGAAAAGAATCGCGTGAGCTCCGTGTTTGCTTTTTTGCGGAGAAGGAAAGGCGAGGATGGAGGCAGCGGAAGAAAGGGAGAGGGGGAGGGGAAGAAGAAAGGAGAGAGGGAACGAGAACGGGAGAGAAGCTTCTTCGCGCGTGGGTACCCGAAAAACTGAATGCTTGGCTCTGCACATAGGCACTAGTAGGTTGTTTTATTTTTATATTTCAGTGTAGGGTGTCTGTCTGTCTGTCGGCGGTCGTCCGTCCGTCCGCCGGCGTCCC
The DNA here is from genome assembly GCA_030522485.1 of Stenchaetothrips biformis. NCBI lineage: Eukaryota > Metazoa > Arthropoda > Insecta > Thysanoptera > Thripidae > Stenchaetothrips > Stenchaetothrips biformis. Next base: position 3,078,647 of record CM060100.1, read on the forward strand.
CCTTTCACTCCTTTCTCCGCTCCCTTTTGTCCCACGAAACGAACTCGTGTGGAGGTCCGGCCAATGCTGTGGAATGCTCCTTTCTTATCTCCCGCGCACGATGCGGGCGTGCCCGTGGTCAGTGTGGGTTGCGAAAAAAAAAAGAGAAAGAGGGAGAGAGAGAGAGAGAGAGAGAGAGAGAGAGAGAGAGAGAGAGAGAGAGAGAGCGAGAGGTGGGAGGAGGTCCAAGAAAAAGCAGCGGAAATTCGAGGCGCTCCCATTTTTCACACCGCTACTTTTTTTTCTGTCCCATTTTTTCCCCGGTCTGTTGGTTGATGATGGAAGCGTATTGAAGCCTCCATTATGTTCTGCCGTCGAGGAACAACGGAACAACGGGCGAGCGGGAGAAGAGGCCAAGCACTGAGCGCGGCTGATGTGTTTTCCTTGCGCTGATTCCCAACCAAGGTGTCCCATTCCCGGCTTCCATCCAGTAGAAGAGCCCCACCAAGCCGCGCGAGAAATTCACCTGGTGCCAGGCGGAGTCGGACGGAGTCGGACGGACCACAGTGGGCCAGAAGACCGGCGCAGGCGGCCAAAACTCTAGACGCGTTTAAGGCTCTAGAGTAGGAAAACAGGACACGAACCGAATGTGTGACCCCACTAATGGATTCCTCGTTCCGAGAGCAATCCATTGGTGGGGTCACACGTTCGGTTCGAGTCCCATTCAGCGACTTTTGAGCTCAAAATGCGTCTGGGATTTTGGCCGCCTTCACCAGTTTTCTGGCCCACTGCGCAGAGTCAGACGGAGCCAGACACCTGCACTGCTATCGCACGTGTTGTTGATTGATGCCCGCCCGCGGTGTTTTGGGGTGTTATCCAGGGCGGAGGGCCCGAGAGGGTAGGAGGGCGTACCAGGGACGGCCTCATGTGCCCTCGTGACGTGGGGGAGGGGGAGGCGTTCCTGTGGGGCCACGCGAGTCTTAGAGAAAGCCCCGCCCCGCCCCACCGCGCCACGCCCCGCCCCGCCCCACCGCGCCACGCCCCGCCACGCGCCGCTTCAGCCGTTTCGTACTTCTCCACTTCGGGTTGGGCGGGTCGATCTCCCGCTGCGAAAACAACTGCTGCCCAAGTCGTTGCTATAATGGATCCTTTCCTCTCTCGAGGCCCCGCCCCGCCCCGCCCCGCCCCGCCCCGCCCCGCCGAGCCGGTGCCGTTCGATTGCAGAAGACCGGCAGGTAAGGCAGTCCTCGCCGACGTCAACCCGGAAGCGACGTCGGAATATCCCGGCCGCGTGATTCCTCATCCCGTTCGGCGCTCTGACCGGGCCTGAAGGCCGGGCCGCGTGTTCCTGCATGCCCTGCGAGTCGCGACCAGGAATATAACTCTCGTATCTGCGGCCTGGCGACGCGACAACCATCAGAGGGCAGCCGGGGAGGCGCAAGGATGGAGGCCAAGAGAGTGAAAAGAAGAAAAAAAAAAAAAAAAAAAAAAGGACCGACAAGTGAAAGAACGAGCGCAGGCGCAGGCAGGGACACGATGCACCACTTGAGCATGCATCGCTGCGCCGTACAGGGACGACCTTGCATGTCTGCGCGCCGCAACGAGAGCGGAGCAGGGAGAGATGAAGTGCAGCGAAGGAAGAGGAGGGATGCCACCATCAACACACCGCCATATCGCCCTTCGTTTCCAGAATAGGGGCCAGAATCGAACCGATGGATTTCTCGATCGAAGAGGAATCAATCCATATCGGGGCCTATCACACGTGTTCGGGACCCATTTACGGGCCGAAGGACTGTGTGCCGAGTGTTGTGACCCACGTCTCTCTCTCTCTCTCTCTCTCTCTCTCTCTCTCTCTCTCTCTCTCTCTCTCTCTCTCTCTCTCTCTCTCTCTCTCTCTCTCTAGGCGGCCGCGACGACGCATCAGCCGCGAATAAAGAGAAAAGACACCCGCGGCGAAAACAACTCGCGGCAAATCGTTTGGATAATGGATTCCGCCTGACGTGACGCCGCCTTCGAAACCACTTCCCCTTTTTCTCCCCCCCCACCGTTTCCCTCCCCCTCCCCTCCCCCCGGCGACGGCGAACTTCGCTCCGCCGCCGCGCCCTTTCGTCTCCCGAAACGAACGGCTCCAAATTGACGGGTGGCACTGGAGACAATGCTGGGGTCACCGAACAATATTGCAGCCGGCGGGGCGGAGAGGAGCACGATTGACCGGAAGTGACCGAGTGCCCTCGTCATGGATGACGGAAGGAGAGAGAGAGAGAGAGAGAGAGAGAGAGAGAGAGAGAGAGAGAGAGAGAGAGAGAGAGAGAGAGAGAGAGAGAGAGAGAGAGAAGCGACTCAAGAGCCGACGCAGCAGCCCATCAAGAGGATTAAAGCTTCTTTCGCTCCAATGGATACGTGGACAGATAAAGGGATCAGAATAGAAAGATTGCGCGAATAATTAAGGGCAGCTTCTTTGCTCTTTCGAGTTCGAGGCGCCTATTTTCAGGGCATCGAAAGACGAAGGGCCGTCCACCGGACCGGAACGCCTGGAGAGCCTTGCGCACTTCCAGTGGACTTACAAACGCGGACACAGACAGACAGACAGACGCACACGCACAAACACACACACACACACACTATGGCCAATACTTGGCGGGGTAATCTTCGAGCCCCTAAACTCATCAAAGCATCTCAAATCGAATCACGGGAGAGAGGAGAGAGGCGTGGAAAAATAAAGGACAAGTAGCGAGGGAGAGGAAGGGCGAGAGAGAGGAAGAGAGAGAGAGAAGGGGTGGGGTGTCACATCGCCTTGGGCTTGCTACTGCCTCACGGACCCACGCACGTGTCCAACGCAATTACAGCCTCACTCGATTATTTGGCAAATTCCATCCAGACGCAAATGAACTTTCATCTCCCGCTCGTCGACTCGGTCGCGACGGACGTCCACGCGCCCCGCCCCGCCCCACACCGCCCCGACGCGATTCGACTTTGGCCCCGGAAATGATGTGACAACGTGCCCCCTGGGCAAGAGGCAGGCCCGTAGGAGGAAAAAAGCTCATCTCAAGGAGGACGGGGAGGCGGGCGCGGCGCTGGAGGAGGAGACGTTGGTGAGCGAGGAGGAGGAGAAGAAGAAGAAGAAGAAGAAAAGAACAAGAAGGGTATTCTGAGTTGGCGGCTGCACAGCCACCGTGAAATGTGATTGGCTGCAGCTTCCGAGACTCGTCTCGTTATTGGCGGCCGGTTGCAGCGGTTGGGGTGCTCACCAGCCAGCCAGCCTCGCTCGCCGGGAACAGCGACTCACCTGCAACACAGTGGGACGGAATGAAGACATTGACTAATGACTAATGACTAATGACTGGCTCGCAGCGGCCGTGCTCCGTCTCTCTCACACACGCGGTCGCGCCGCGCCGTGAGTGCGAGGGAGACCGGCCTGCAGGCCACCGCAACGCGGGGCGCCCGCGGGGCGGCGGGTAGGCCAGCCGCATTACACTCGTGTCTGCCGTGCCGGGCGGCAGCGCGGTTTCATTTAGAGACACTCAAGTGTCTACGGGGCGGCCTTACCTTCGCCTGTCTCTTTCGTCTGCCCCTCCCCCTGCCTGTCTGTCCGCCTGCCTGCCTGTCCGTCCGCCCGCCCGTCCGTCCCGGACCATGGCAGCAGCCTTCCCTTCTCCTTTGCCGCAACAACAATGGTGACCAAATTGTTGGCAGTCCCCCCGCCCCTCACCCCCTCCCCTTCGCTGCGCTCGGCTCCGCTGCAGTGCAGTGGTGTGCAGCGGACTGTGATCGGACTGCAGACGGGGAACGTCAACGGCCCACTTAGGTTAGGTGGGGCGGGAGGGGGGACAGGCGCGCGCACAGACAAAAATGCATCTGCATAAGCGTGCAAGAAAAAAAAGGGAATTGAAACGGACATTTTTATCGAGACCTTGATGAAGTATTCGTAATGCTGAAAATTGTCGGACCGTGCTGCATCGAAATTCGTCAATAAGTGCACGCATAAAATACCGCGAACATCGTTTAAAAAAATTCGGACAGCACTCGTCTGGCAGCCATGGAGTCTGGAGAACCAAGGCGAAAATAAGCAGACGAGAATCAAAGATGCGCTCAGACGGCCTGCAATGTGCAGCATCGCAGACCAACAAATAAAGCACTGCATAGCACGGCAATAAATATGAGTTATACGCCCCCCTCCTCCCCCTCGTACAGCAAACACGCAACTATTTTGTGAATAAGTTGCGTCCATGAGAAGCTGGAGACGAAAAAAAAATATTCAGGAGGGGAGGGGCGCATTGAGGATCCTCACGGGGAGAGAGATACGTCCCATACGACTGCGATGAACTAGGGAGGTAGGGGCAGGGGGCGTGGCACCCGCACAGAAAATGAAAAGATGGGGACGCGAAGCAGGGAATTTTGCGGAGTCGAGCTGGACGGTGTGAGCGATAGGTATTTGATCGTTCGACCAATGAGATAACGGCTTCGTTTGAAAGCAGCAGCGACAGGGTGGGACGTGCAGTGCCACCGGTCTCTTTTAATCAGCTTCACATGACCTTGGAAAATCGGGCAACACGGAAAGGGCCGCACTCACACCCACCCACATTCACACACACACTCGGACACAGTCGCAAAGGCGTGGGTTGTGGCGCCATAGAAGCTGGCCAGGCGCTGGGGCCGCGCGCGGGGGGAAGCAGGTAGTTGATAACTTCTAACAAATGGCCGCCTCTCTCCTGGTTTTGTACCAGAAACACGCGAGGAAACCTCCCCGGCCCTGCACGGTAGCCTGCCCAGTGCCTGTTCTGTCAGCACAAGACAAAAGGTATGTGCACCGGAATGGAATGCCAGACGTATAAATCGCCGTGGGAGAAAATACAAGGGCGCCGGATAAAGAAGCATTTGTCGCCATTTTGTTGCAATGAGGCTTCACGACGACGCGGCGCAAGGCTGGAGCAACTTTTGAAAGACTTAAAAAATACAGCAACATGATTCGCCCAATAAGAAATGAAAATAAGAAGTTCTTCCTCTTTTTTTTTTTTGTCACCCCCTCTGCCACAGCTCCCGTTGTCCTCTTTGCCTTTCACTGTTTCTGAATCGCTCGATTTGCATGGGTGAAACGACAGGCGAATCATTACTACTTGTAAAGAGCGCGCGAACAAAAAAAAAATCCATGTTTGCACTGCCGCGCCGCGAACCACCGACTCGTTACAACGGACTGTTTATCACAACAGAAAAGGGCGGAAAGGGCATTGTGTTGTAGAACATCAGCGGCATGCTCGTATGCATTTTATTCGGCACAATGGCGGCACGTCGGACGCGTTTGAAAGCTTCGCTCGGCGTGCAAGCGCAGCGCGGTCAAATGGCCGTCCCTCTTGCCCGCTGTGTTAACGGGGACCGACGCAGCAGCCCGCCGACCGGAAACCGATTCCGAGGTTAACGCCGCGCCATTTTCAAAGATTGCAGCAGCTTCGGGCGACGGAGACCGGCGCTGCGGGTGATACAAACAACGGGCGCAGCGGTCCAGAACCCGTCACGTCGTATCTTACGGGCGCCGTTTCCAAAACGTGTGGCCTCTCCAACTTTTGGAGGGGTCCGAAGAAAGAACAACCGGACGACCCCTCTACGTTGCCACTGTGCAGGACGAAGGGCACTCCTTGACGGGCAGAGCAAGCGAGCCCCGCCGCGACTGGTCCGAAGAATGGCTACCGGCGGCGCGCTTTTCAAAACAGCGACGGCCATCCCGGCCCGCCCGTCCGTCCGTCCGTCCGTCTGTCTCCTTGTCTGTCTGTCTGAGCGCCGTGGCGGCCCGGCCAGGAAGAGCCGGGGAAGTTTCCGGAGAGAAATACCGTGGGGGAGGGGCAAGGGGAACATGTCCAACGGGGTGACAAGGCGACAGGTTTCAGGAAGGGAGAAAAACTGGGATTGGTGACCGGGGAAGGAGAGATGGAACGGAAGAATGCGGAGGACACGGGGAAGGGTAAAGGAGAGCACACAAGCAGAAGATAAAAAGAGGGAGAGAGGCGAAAAAAAAAGGGGGCCGGACAAAAGGAACTGATAGCGCTTTCTACTCGGCCCACAGCATTTAAAAAGATAATAAAGCATAACTGTTTTCTCTGCCTTTATATTTTTCAAGCCCACCGTCATTTTTAAAGCGGTGCAGTAATTCTTCAAAAACTTTTGACGATTATCATATCTCGGGACGACGTTGCAGCAAGATGATCGCGAGGTGCCTGCTAAACCGCACTCGGTGAAACACTTTACTCGGATTAGGCCCCCCACCCTGGCTGTCTGAAATCGTCCCACCGAGCGCTGAAAAGCGTAATAAAGCTTGCTGGGAGCCGGCAGAGCCCATCTGAAATATCATCCATGCTGTGCTTCCTGATGCAGGCGAACCAATTCTTTGCTATTTTATAACAGTACAGTAGGAGACTGTTGGGTGAGGAAGTGAAAGATGAAGGGGAAGGGGGCCATAGGGGGGGAGGGGGGAGGAGGGGAGCGATAAAACCGGGGTGTCATGTCCGGTGGGCACGCCGCTAGGCCGCGAGGAGAGCGGCCGGCTGGCTTACAAGCCGCGGGGTCGAGCGGTCCGCAGCGCGTCGCGCAATAATGCGGATAAAAAAAAACAACATAAACAAAAAAAAAAACAGCACAAGCAACAACATTATTTCGAAAGCTCCATATTCGCGAGATAAATCTCGACCGAACAGGTACGCAGCTTAAAGCGTCCTCATAAAAACAACGGCAATATATTCCGGCCACTCGGGCAAAATGAAAGAGAGCATGCATGGAACGAGCGGAGTGTGGCGGGCTGTGGCGGACTGTGGACCTGGGCGGCCCGGCCTCGCGAAGGCAGAGGCGCGGCGGCGGGACGGAGCTTTCAAAGCGGTCGGGACAACAACACGCCTTCGCTCGGCCGCCCTCCACGAAGAGAAGACGAAGCGGCGGCCGAGGAACAGCGCAACGTTCGAAAGTATCTCGCAAAATATGTTTTACCGTCGAAATTTGTCGGACGGGCCGCAGGCAGGCCGTAGGCCGCGCTGCGCACTGAGGTCCCGGCCACTTATATCCGCCAATTTCCCAAGAGGGATACTCCGGAGACCACCTCCACCGACGCCCCGACGCTCCCTGCACCGCGCCCCACCGCGCCCCGCCACGCCCCGCCGCGCCCCACCGCGCCCCGCCACGCCTGAGACGCCGGCGTGCCAGCCACGCGGTGCGCGAGCGAGAAGCAACACGATCATGTCTTTCTTTGAAGAGAAAATTTGCCTTCGAAGAGGGCGGCATGCAGAATCGACGCCCGCCTCACACCCCACGGCGCCCCCTCCTTTCCCCTCTCCGACGCCCCTGCAGCCCCCAACACTCAATCTACACCTAATGCACCTCCGCATTGACTACCCGCGGGTATCCCGCCTAGGCGCTCTGTCTCTGTCGCGCTCATGGGGCTCCCCGTGGGGGTGCGAGAAGGACGGAGCGACTCGGCACAACGCAGCGACACAACAGCACACCTTCCTCGCACAGTGGGCCGCAGCCCCTTCGCCCCCCTTGACAAACTCGAGGCGCGAAGTCACGGCCACGAAGAGTCCGACCGACAGGGTGCGTCCGGAATAAGCTTCGACCTGAGCCCTAGCCATCCAGGCGGGTGCGACGCGCTCTGGTGACCGTTTCGAACGCTCCATCGCCCCCCTTTTCCCAGCGTGTCCCGGAGCGTTGTCGTAGTTACGTGCCTGTGCGTCATTTCTCAGCGATACACGCGGGGGACAACGCCACAGCGGGACTGGCAGCCCCCGCCAAGACGAAAGTGGAGCAGAAACACAAAGAAAACCTTTCTTTGGCCTTCCTCTGCGCGCTTTCACGTCGGTTAGAACTGGAAAAATTGATCCGGGAAAGCTCTCCAAGCTTTTTCTAAAATTGGTTCCCTTTCCGTCCGGGGAGAGATTTTCACCGACGCAGCCCCCTCGCCCCGCTCCCGAGGTCCCCGCGATCGCCCCACCCCGCCCCGCCCCGCCTCAGGAGACACAGGAGCTCGGTCTCAACTTGGCCAGGTTTCGCGCAGCCACGCTCAGCTTAACGAGAAGAAAATCGAGATTGCAATTTGATACCCGAGCGAGTGGCATTTTCGAGGCGGGCGGCTGATTGCGATTCGTCGCCGAGTCAGTGGTGAGACTTCTTGTCCGTCAGCCGGCAGCCCGAGCAGGCAGCCAGCAGGCAGCCGGCAGGCAGCCCTTTTCGCGCCAAAACTCCTCATTATTCTTCATTTCGGGGGAAGCCCGGCCTCGCGTCGCGGCGCACAGACTACTTAATGCCGCGCCGCATTATCTTTTGTCTCTCCCGACTTGATTCCCAGACAACTTTTCTGTTTGCGTGGCCTCCCCCGCGGATTCGGGAAGAGTTGTTCACACAGCGCTCGGATCGGCTCGGCTCGTCTCGGCTGGGATCGACCTCCACGGCGTCAAGGTACGACGAAGATGCGACATGAAATGGGGTAGACTGGAATTAATCTTGCAGAGTCTGCCTCGAGAACAAGCCTTTCGCTCACAATCGCTTTCGCGCAATTGGGCACCGCCTATATGCCACCAGCGTCATTCTGAAGAGCGGGCGGATCCGTGATTTCATAGCCCGCAGTTTCCCGCTCTCTCTGAGAGGGTGGAATTCTGGGAACACTAAGATCGTGGTTTGTGACTTGCCTGCAACAGCCCTCCGCGCCGCCACGCTGCGGTGGCCATGGTTACGCAATCATCGTCTTGTCGACAGTAATATCGCAAGCGTGAAAGCCACGGTTTCATAACGCAAGTTTAACACGGTGCTCGATGTTCGGTGCCCCCCACCCCCCGACCCACCCCCGACCCACCCCCGACCCACCCCCGACCCACCCCGTCCTCGGCGTAATCTTTACTCCATCCGCAGCCCCACTGCAATCTGATACCGTGCCCCCGAGCACTAATGAACCAATATCCTGGTCATCTCATTCACATCTACACGCCGCACGCCTCGCCTCGGCACGGCTGGGTCGGGGAGTAGTATTCAACGAGCCTTCCAACGACTCCAGAAAGGCGACAGAGCGGCATCGCTAACGAATTTCCGCATTTCAAATAGAAGCAACGGTGGAATGGAAGCCGCACGGACTTGTGAAATTAACACTGGAAGTGATATGGGGTCTTCTGTGTTTGAGAATCCTCCTGACTCCTCTTGAGGCGCTTGCCGAGAAATCTGGTCCCGAAAATATATAATTTAGGCGGTCCCGAACCCGGGTCCTTCCACTACCCAGCGAAGCTCTTTAGCACTGAGCCACTGGGATACCATGCCACTCGTCGCGCTAGCGGTCATCTCGAAACTTCTCTTGATCTGCCTCCTCGACACATAGGATGCCAAAGTTTCAAGATGACCGCTGGCACGGCGGGCGGCCTCGTATGCCAGTGGGTCAGTGGTTAAGAGCTTCAGCTAGGGATCAGAAGATCCCGGGTTCGGGACCGCCAACATACCAATTTTTTCGGCAACCTTTTTCCCGAGGAGGCAGATCAATTTTTTAAAATTCCGACGCGAATCGTAGGTCGCCTCGGCCGGCGGTGGCTTGAGCCGGTCCGCTCGAGGTGCCTTGGAGACGGACTGCTGGGACCGGATGCGACTTTGAGGCGCCCTGGCCCTCAGTGTTTGCGGTCCTTGCGGCCGCGGCGGGGCCCTCTGAGGCCCTGCGAGGGCCCGGTAGGGCGTTGCGACAAGGCCAGCAGCCTGGCCATGAATGCGATGCCCAGCCCCGTGTTGGGACAGGGGCGGGCCAGGGGGAGGCGGAGGAGGGTAGAGGGGGGTGGGAGGCAAGGGAGCCTCGGGTTCCCCGCAGGTCTCCCGGCAGCTGTCGTTCGCCCACCGTTACTTCAAAGTGCCTTTTCTAATCGTGGGGTTGCAAGTTTCCGGAGATCAGAGGGAGAGGGACGGGGAGGGGACGAGTTATAAGGAGGAAAGTGATTTAGAATGTGATGAAGGGGGAGGGAGAGAGAGAGAGAGAGAGAGAGAGAGAGAGAGAGAGAGAGAGAGAGAGAGAGAGAGAGAGAGAGAGAGAGAGAGAGAGAGAGAGAGAGAGAGAGAGAGAGACTAGACCTCTTTCTTCTGGAAGTGCCGACTCGCCAGTGCCTTCCGAGTGTCGTCAGCGTGACTTCGGTGCAAAAATTTAAAAAATAAAAATGAACTAGTTCTTGAAAGTACTGAACAAAAATTGACACAGCAAAATAATTTTGTCGGGGAAAAAGTGTCTGACCACCAATCTCGAAACCAATCCCCATCAGTCTCAGCGCCGGTAACCTGCCGAAACAGGCCATGACCACCGACCGACCGTCCCCTTTTTTGCCGAGTAAAACGATTAACGGTCTCGTTCTTTGGCCCCGAAACAACAACAAAAAACCGAACGCGCGTTTCACGTAGGCCTGTGTTGACGCACCGACGCCCGCGCAGCCGGGCAGCCACCCCCTTCCCGCCACCCCGGCACCGCAACTCATAGCGCCTGACTCGGCACTTTGCTCGGCAGTCAGCCGTTCGCAGCCTCCGCCCCGCCCCGCCCCGCCCCGCCCCGCCCCGCCCCGCCGCACCCGCAGCCCAGCTTTAATTGCTTCGATCCGAGTCGGTCCATGAATATTACACGGGGGCTGCACTCGAGCCGCCGATCAGCGACAATGCTCTGCGATAAGCCGTTGTTAACAACAGCGCGGCGATCGCGGGTTCGAACACCGGCGGACGCGGTATAATTTTTTTTTTTTTTTTGTTCGTCCTTGAGTTTGTTGCGGTTGGCGTTCGCACTGACCCAGAAGCACCTGCACGGCGCGCTCGCGGGCAGCGGTGTGGCGGCCCGGCCGGCAGCAACACCCCAGCCAGCGCCACTGTGGCCAAATTTTCGGCTTCTTTTGCCAACTTTCATAGAGCCGCATATTGTGCTGCTTAGTGCCGACTTTGGAAAGACGCCATGAGCAATATCAAATAAGAAAAGCCACACCTCTCCATGACCTTCTCCGATTCTCCTAAAATTTTGTGGGCTTGTTAGACACCTAAAGGGAAGTCTTTTGCTAAATTTCCAGATCCTGAAAAAAATTATCGGCTTAGTTGCGGGTAATTTTAGTTTAACTTTTGGAGTAAAAACACGGATTTGGGTATTTTGCGCTACATGGACAACTTTCATCCCTGGGGGTTCAAATTTGGCATCCTTACGTAAAATTGACCAAGAAACAAGAATATAACCTCGGATTTGACGTGGGACGAATACCGGCTGCACCAGCCTCAGAAAACCACTAAAATATGGCCTAAAATTTACGTTTGGCTTGGGATCTTTGTGGAAAACATTTTTTTGCGCTATCCAATGTTTTGATCATGTAGAAAAAAACGAAATAAGTCAAATGAGCACCCGCGCAGATTTTTCTTACTAGCCGTGTAGGAGTTATGGGACTTTGAAGTCTAAAAGTTACGTCCAAAATACCTACGATAGGAAGTTTTTTCAAAAAATTGACGAAAAATACCTTCTGCATACATGAATCGATTCATCTCAGCAAGACAAAGAAAAAGTTTCATTACAACTACGACGTCCGAATCGAAATGTAAATGTTCTAGACCATTATAGTCTAAAACTTGTATGATCCAGAAAATTTACATTTCGATTCGGACGTCGTAGTTGTAATGAAACTTTTTCTTTGTCTTGCTGAGATGAATCGATTCATGTATGCAGAAGGTATTTTTCGTCAATTTTTTGAAAAAACTTCCTATCGTAGGTATTTTGGACGTAACTTTTAGACTTCAAAGTCCCATAACTCCTACACGGCTAGTAAGAAAAATCTGCGCGGGTGCTCATTTGACTTATTTCGTTTTTTTCTACATGATCAAAACATTGGATAGCGCAAAAAAATGTTTTCCACAAAGATCCCAAGCCAAACGTAAATTTTAGGCCATATTTTAGTGGTTTTCTGAGGCTGGTGCAGCCGGTATTCGTCCCACGTCAAATCCGAGGTTATATTCTTGTTTCTTGGTCAATTTTACGTAAGGATGCCAAATTTGAACCCCCAGGGATGAAAGTTGTCCATGTAGCGCAAAATACCCAAATCCGTGTTTTTACTCCAAAAGTTAAACTAAAATTACCCGCAACTAAGCCGATAATTTTTTTCAGGATCTGGAAATTTAGCAAAAGACTTCCCTTTAGGTGTCTAACAAGCCCACAAAATTTTAGGAGAATCGGAGAAGGTCATGGAGAGGTGTGGCTTTTCTTATTTGATATTGCTCCAGGGCAGCGCCAGAGCGGCAGGAGGGGAGCGGTGGGACGCAAGCCGGCGACAGGGCCGCTTTTAAAAACCCAAAGCCTGATCACTATGCAAAGTCCCGTTCCCCTTTCCCTGGAAGTGTGAAAGGCCTGGGAGGGGGCGGCCCTGCGTGGCGCGGCTTGGCGCTGCAGCCACCACGTCAGGCACGACGCCGGCACTGCCCCTGCCACGTGGACCCATTTAAGTTCGAAGTTAACTGAAACGTCGACTGGGGCCGTGGCGTGCCGTGGCGTGGCGTGGCGTGCCGGCCGTCGGGGGACAGGACCGGAGGGCTGTGGCTTGGAAGAGGATCTCGACAGAGGCACCGAGACGAAGGACGAGGGCCCGGACGGCGCGGGGCGGGGCGAGGCGGCGCGGGGGGTTGCGCGCGAAATGTGGCAATTCTCTCTGCGACGGCGATGGCGGCGCAGGCACACTGCCTGGAAATCAAATTTCAATTTGCGCGCGCGCGCTGTGCCCCCCTCCCCCCGCGCCCCCTAACCCACCCCTCCGTGTTCTTTTCCGGGATTTCCATTCTAATTTTCATTGACCGGCCCACTTTGGCGAGCGCTTTAAACCGAGCCGCAAAGCGTCGGAAAGAGCCAGGCTGCACGCGCCCCGCGCGAGGCTACTTTCTAGGCACGCGCCCCGCGCGAGGCTACGCGCACCCGTCGCGCGGGATGGACGCTGGAAGAAGGCGGCGGCGCTCCGCTCGCAGCGAGGCGATTGGAACGGAGCGCCTCGTGACTGTTGGAGACACCGTTATGAGAGGACGGGCAGTCTGGACAGGGGGGAGGGGGCGTCAGCCCTGGTTAGGCAGGACAGCACGACACGACAGAGACGAGAGACACGCACTGGGTGAAATTGCGACAGAAAGGAGCACGTAAGACGCGCGGCGACGGATGGGGGGTCGAGGGTGAGCCGATGAAGGATGAGAGGAGAGGGGGGGGGGGGTCGCGACAGGGTGGGGGCGCGGCGGGGTCGGTGGCGCGCCGCGCGGAGCTCGGGTTTGAAGGCTTAGCAAAGAGAAGTCTTCTCCACACATTTGCATATCCAAAAGCCGCACTGGCTGGGGCCACGGCTGGGGCCACGGCTGGGGCCACGGCTGGGGCCACGGCTGGGGCCACGGATGGGGCCACGGCTGGGGCCACGGCTGGGGCCACGGATGGGGCCACGGCTGGGGCCACGGATGGGGCCACGGCTGGGGCCACGGATGGGGCCACAACGAACAGAACGTAACGGTGTCCATGTGAGTAACATCCCTCTGAGGAACCGTTGGCGAAAGTAGGCTGTGACCCATATCTAACGAAACTCGTTCGTTAGTAAAAATTAACAGAAAATATAATTTAAAAAAAAAAAACACAAACAAACAAAAAACAGCTTTTTAAATGGCAACGGTTTGCCCTGCAGGTGGCGCCTTTGACCTCCTGGCTTACTCATCGCCGCGCTGCTTTTTGTTTTCAATGGAGGCGGTGCGCGCGGTGGGGTGTGCGGCGGGGAGAGGTTTGGCGGGGTGGGGCGGGGTGGGGTGGGGTGGGGCGGGGTGGGGTGGGGCGGGGTGGGGTGGGGCGGGGCGGGACTGCGCGTGTTCGCGCGATAAAATACTGGCGCCACTGCCAAGCGGCAGGGAGAAATCCCCCAAAGGTTTTCCCAAAGAGATGAGGGGATCCGCGGCCCGCAAAAACACTCACACACACACACACACGCACACGCGCGCTCACACACACACACACACACACACGCCTACATACAAACATACACCCACACACGCGCGCGCGCGTCGGCAGCTCATTCTCGTGCCGTTTTTTTTACGACCGGCTATTCGCTTTCTAACAGCTCGGCAAGCACCCGTTATCAAGCCTGAGCCGCTTTGCACGTTTTAAGAAGTACTTGGTCGTTTTGTCGCTGTTGCAGGAGTGCCGCGGTGCAACAGCGTGGAAGCGCAGGGCGCGCCGGCCTCCTCCAGCGAGTCCAGCAGCGTGTCCAGCAGCGTGTCCAGCCGCGCGGCGTGACAGGGCCGCTCCCGGCATGGACTGACCACACGGGGGCTTATTTACAAGGTAGGCAAAAGGATAAAACTGCGTGGCAACCCGGACAGCTGCGGGGGGCACGCTGCTAGGGCCTGGAGGGGGGAAACCATTTGTCAACGTCACATGAAATCCATTCCTGGACCGCGGGCAGAGTCTGTGCTGCTGCCGCCGTGGGGCCGCTGTGTCTATCCAGGGGAGGATCTCTCTCTCTCTCTCTCTCTCTCTCTCTCTCTCTCTCTCTCTCTCTCTCTCTCTCTCTCTCTCTCTCTCTCTCCCTCCGTGCCCCACCCGTCCGGCTGTCTCCCTGCATTTCATCACGGGGCAGCAGTCGCTCGTTTCCAAATAAGAGATTTTCGGGCGATGATCCTTCCCGGCCCTTTATTGATCTGTGCGAAGGGAGGCGAAGGGAAGGAAGGTCGCCCTTTTTGTGAGCGTCTTGGTGGGCTGGCCCACCAGCCCAGGCAGGGCGCAGGGCCTCGGCCCTCGGGCCTGTCTAACGCTGTTGGCCCTACCGCGACGACCGCACAGGCTTACAGCCTACAAACGGCCTCGGCGCGTGCGTGTGTGTGTGTGTGCGTGTGTGTGTGCGTGTGTGTGTGTGTGCGTGGGCGTGCGTGTGTGCGAGAGTGTGAGTGAAGGAAGAGTAAAGGGTTTACTTCTCTCCGTGCAACTGAGCAGTCAGCTAAAGCCGCGGACGCAAAGGGAACGACGTACCAGGAAAAAGAACAAAAAGCAAAAAAAAGGAGCAAAAAACGGGCAGAACGGGCGGCATTTATGGGTGGGTATGAACACCTGGCCAACGTGCTGTAATTGGCAATGACAGAGGGCCGAGGCAGCCGAGCAACTCGTCGCTCTGTCTCTCTCGCACCCGCGCGGGACGCCCCGCCATGAGTGCGGCAGAGCGACGAAAGGAAAGGACTCCTCGGTCTGCTGTGAGGAAGGCAAACAAGGAGTGGTGCGCACCGGTGACGGCGGATCCGGCACGGGCCGTGGTTCGGCCGCCAGCAGGCCGCAGCCAATCTTACTACACCCCCTCCCCCCCACTCCCGGCCGACCAGCCAGGCAGGCAGCCGCTGCGGTGGTAATATCGGGGCTGTTATTTCCCAGAGAGCCCAGCGCACCGACCTGCAGAGGTATACGCGGACAATTATACATAAACAGAGCGAGACGTTAGAGAGGCCGCCGGGTGGTCAGGCAGTCCGGGCCGGGTGGTCAGACCGAGCTGGCAGTCCGGGCCGGGTGGTCAGACCGAGCTGGCAGTCCGGGCGGGCCTCACGCCTCGGCCGATATTAAAGAATAATACGACGGGGACGGCGTGGCGCGGCGCGGCGTGGCTCTGCCGCGGAGTTGCCAACAACTACTAGCCGAGCCGCCCAAATCGAAAACTGATAAGTATCTGCGCGTCCGCGCGGCAGGAAGGACGCGATACGCACCGCCCTGCTTTACCGCGGCGGACCTGACAAACGCGCACTAAAAAAACAACAACAACAACAACAACAACAACAGAAAAAACGGGAAAAGGGTTGGCGCGGCGCGCGCCTTTTGTCCGTTCCGTTTGATAAAAATCACGTAATACGCATAATTTTTCAGAAATAGGGGGCTAAAAAAAGATGGTAATAGAGGGAGCCGAGAAATGCCGGAGCGTCCGCCTCGCAAACAGTGCTCTCGCCAAACAGTACAAAAGCATGAGCTGGAAATATAATGAGCAGCTCACGCTGAGCACCACTGCTGCTCCCCCCTTCCCCCTCCACGCCTCTTGCGCTGCCGCTCTTTGAAAAGTTGAAGAGCGGGACAAACAGAGTGCGACAAGTAGCTGAATTTTCCGGGAGGTCAGCATAATCAGCCTCAAATTGGCCGCACACTAGCCTGGCCTCCGCCTCCCTCGCTAGCCTCGCTCTAGCCTCACTCCAGCCTCGCCCTAGCCTCCGTGTCTCGAGCAGCAGCGGGCTACCGGCCTGGAAATAACCATCTGCCGGACACAACTCTACAATTCTATTTACTTGACCAACTCCACCAGCAGGCGGCCTGGCCGTGGCCGGGCCGGGCCGCCCCGACGAGCTGGCAGGCAGGATGGCACATCATTCCCAGAGATGAGTTCCCCCTCCCCCCTCTTTACCTCCGAACCCTTCTCTAACTCCGTTCGCCCCCCTTCCTCTCCGAGCACTGGGCTTCGTCGCTTCGCTTCCGGTTTGCAGGCATTATCGCCTGATAGATGAGACCGCCGCTTTGTCCCACGGGCCATTCTCAGTCCCACTGTGCTTGCAGCTTTCGTGTGTGTGTGTGTGTGTGTGTGTGTGTGTGTGTGTGTGTGTGTGTGTGTGTGTGTGTGTGTGTGTGAGCGTGTGTGCGCGCGCGCGGTGTGGGTACGCGCCATGCGTGCGTGAATGAGTATGTGCGTGCGTTAGTGTATGAAGGCATTCCAGCATCCTCGGTGCCTACAGAGCCAGAACGTTCTCAAAAGAGCTGCCGAGTATACCCGTGGAACGTCACATGACGCTTTGAATGCAAAGACCACTCGACGGGGTTGTTTGCGCTGCCCGCCCAAGAGGTGCTCCAGCAGCGCCAACAAGGTCGTCAGCGGGTCCGATTCCCGGTCGTTCCCGGTCGCCTTTGCGCGAGCCTTGCAATTAGACGTCGCTTACCTTTGGATGTGCTCTCCGGGGGAATGCTACTTTGGGGTCAATCTGCAACAGATAAAGAGAGGCGAGTCAATAAAGAAGTCAGGTGCACCCAGCCCACACTCAAAAAAAAATTTAAAAAAAAAATAAAAAAAAAAATAAAAAAAATTAAAAAATGAAATAACGCAACGGGTATTGAACCCTGGTAGCCGACTCAGAGAGCGCCGCCTCTACGCTCTCGGCCACCGCAACTGTGTCAAAATTCTTGAACTAAAGCAGCCTTATAAAACCTTGTCTCAGAATTTATTTTTATTTTCTTTTTAATTATTAGTCTGCCCGTATAGTGCTATACTTTCTTGTCGTCCGAAGGCTTACACAGTGGGAAGCCGCGGGGAAAAAGAGAGGCGAGTGCGAGAGAGACGGAGCAAGCGCGGTCCGCCCCGCAACCCAATGAGATCTGTGTTCGAGGGGCGACCCGCTCTCAGACGGAACCGCCCCGGGCCACGAGGAGGGTTTTCGTTTGAAACTTGTGTTTCGCACCTCCTGTGTCTAGAGTGGGAGTCGCTTGCGGACGAGACGAAACGAGGGCAGAGAGAGAGAGAGAGAGAGAGAGAGAGAGAGAGAGAGAGAGAGAGAGAGAGAGAGAGAGAGAGAGAGAGAGAGAGAGAGAGAGAGAGAGAGAGAGCGAAAGCGCCTGCGGAGCCGAGGGTAGGCCATGCGCTGGGCACTCGTGCGTTGGAGTGCCTAACCCCAAGGCGCTACCGCTGTTCCTGAGTGTGTTTTTCAGAGATCTTCCACACAGAGTTTCAAGCATTCTCTCTAAAAGAGGGAGAAACTCCTTTAATATGAGAATAAGCGTATCGAGTGTCGCGCATTCCAGGCCTGCTGCAGCTGGCCTGTACCGCACCGGCAGCTGCTCTTGGACGCGCCTGTCCGCACCCAAGTGGCGAGCGCCTCTAGCTTGTTGCCAGATCCAATTCGGGTTATTCCGAAAATCCCACTCCTTGTAACGGTCAGCAAGATGGTCCCTCTGACGCCATGTGAATGCTGGCCTGTACCTACGCGTAAGCGTAAGCCCTAAGCCAAAAAGGGGATAGGCAGGGATAGAAAAAGCAAACGAACGAACGGCGAGTCTGCAGATTCGTCTCGATATAGTGAGCGCTGGGCACGGCCGGAGACCGAAAGAGAGAGATAGAGGGAGGAATATTTCGAGTAGCGAAGATAAGATCCCTGGGACACGAGATGAAGCCCTTTCATCCACGAACGGAGGGTCAGGGTGCGGAGCCACCGAAGAGTGCACTTTAAAATTAACTCAGTGCCAACGATTATTCAAAAAATTTAAGTCATGAAAAATACATTAATTTTTTTTAACGAAGGAAATGGGGTTTGAGCGAGGCGCCATGGGACGACAGCCATTGCCAAGCGAGCCACGCCTACTCTTGGTCAGCTCCCCTCTGCCCTTCGACCCAGGGCAGTCAGCGACCGGAAACGTGGGAGCAGCAACGAAAGAGGTGTCTGGGAGGGGGCGGATAGGAACCAAAGGGAATGCAAGAGGACAGTAAGACAAGCAAGCCGAGAGATAGAGAGAGGGAGAGAGAGAGAGAGAGAGAGAGAGAGAGAGAGAGAGAGAGAGAGAGAGAGAGAGAGAGAGAGAGAGAGAGAGAGAGAGAGAGAGAGAGAGAGAGAGACAGAGAGAGACAGAGAGAGACAGAGAGGGAGGGAGAGAGAAAGAGAGAGAGGGAGGAAGAGAGGGGGGGTAAGCTAGGCAGGAAGGTAAATGAGGTGGAGTGAGAGATGAGAGCGGAGAGCGGTGAGGCAATGTGTCAGCGACCCCGCTCCCCGCCCACACCGTCGCACGCAATATGTACCTGCGTTCATATGACGAGGCTCGGTGCGCCGTGAGAGAGTGAGAGAGAGAAAGAGAGAGAGAGAGAGAGAGAGAGAGAGAGAGAGAGAGAGAGAGAGAGAGAGAGAGAGAGAGAGAGAGAGAGAGAGAGAGAGAGAGAGAGAGAGAGAGAGAGAGAGAGAGAGAGAGAGAGAGAGGGTGCTCAAGTCGCGCACCACACCGCGTCTTTGAGGCTGTCATTCTGTTTGAGTTCCGCGCCAACGAGAGGGACGGAGACGGATTGTTTCTCCCCGTTTCGTTGCGCGCCATTGTGGACTGGCACCATTAAATTATTGCCGAACCGGCTTCCGAGGATCCAAGGTGCGTATGGCGAAGCCGGGCCCTACACCGTCAAACCGGCCTGCTTCGCAAATTTACGTTTAATTTATGATAACAATTTTTGGGGGAACGCGCGGCCGTGTAAGGACCTTATTTTCATTTCCGCCGCCTTCCTGCTCTTCTCCTTCTTATTCACATCTTTCACTTTTTTTTTTTTGACTTGGTTTCTTGCCACCAGGAGCGGTAGCAAAGCAGCAACGGGCCATAATTTTGATAGCGAAATTGCCGAGCACACGGCTATAGCGGCTCCCTTTGTTTCCCACGGCCTACCGGAGCCTCCAGCCCGGGCTCCAGAGGTCCGGGGTGGGGGGGGAGGGGGGGGGACTCTTTCCTTAACTCACTGGTCTAGCCCGACTGGCCCACTTGTTCCCGCAGAAAGGGAGGACGTTCGCCTATTCATTCCCCCTATGATTTATCACACCTTGCGTGGCAGGCGAGGCCGAAGGAAGGAGACGGCGGGGTGAGGCTACTTTACACAGTAACACACCACACGGGAAAACAATATTCAAAAAAGCGCCTGCCGCCGAAGGAATGGAGCCCTGGTCGTGGGGACAACCCACATCACCATTCTCTGACAGGTAGGTGACCGGAAAGTTTTAGTTCGATGCATTTATTTATTTATTTTTTTTAAATATTTTTTTTCGCAGTGGCAGGGTGGCTGGGCTGGTCCTCGCCCCGGCGCAACGCCACTGTAAGCCGATGAGCGCAGAGTGGGCCAGCGCGCAGTCAGGGGTATTGCGGGCCGCCCCCGCGAACGCCGCCATATCTGACCAACAATTTTCATCTCTCTGATTAGATTTCGGTTTGGCAATTTCTGTGGGCGATCGCTGCGCGCGTTACACGGCTGGCCGGGACTGGTTGCCGCGCTGCGCCGCTGACACAGCTGTTGCCCCTACAAACGGTCGCGCCCCCGCTCAGCCTCCGAGCCGCCTCCCCCACCCCTCCCCCGACCCGCGTTTGCCCCCTTCACAATTACCCCCACTGCTTCGGCACCACTAATGAGTTTATTTTTAATTAATCGACGTCAATTTTTTTATTGCATCAGTTGCTTTGTGCGTGACGTTCGTGACCTTTTTTTCCTCTCTCTTTTTTTTTTTTTTTTTTTTTTTAGGGCTGTGTGCGCCTGTTCGGCTGCCACCGCTCTGCCGGTTTTTCACGAGACAGCATCGTTTATTGACACCCCCAGCGGAAAAGCAGCGCAGGCAGCGCAGCGCAGCGCGGCGGCACCCAATCGAAACAAGTGCGAAATTCTGCTGACGCTCTCGGATGCTCCTCGTCACAGCCACACCTAAAAATTTTAGGTGCAGCTGGTGTTTGTGCGGTTGCACTGCTTTTGTGCTTTGGTTTAATGTTTTCCTACTCCGTCCTATTTTTTACCACTCTTTGCGATCGCTTTGACGCCCAAGGAGAGAAAGTTGACGCTGAAGAGGAAAGCTTACCACGAGAGAGTCCTAGAGTCAGAGAGAGAGAGAGAGAGAGAGAGAGAGAGAGAGAGAGAGAGAGAGAGAGAGAGAGAGAGAGAGAGAGAGAGAGAGAGAGAGAGAGAGAGAGAGGAGGGAAAGGGACTCTTGAAGGGCAGTCAGAGTGAGGCCACACGCCGTTCCAAAGTCATTAGCATTGATCGGGTGAAGGTCCAGGCAGCACCGCTCACCCGGACACCGTCCACCCCTGGGCTGTGTCTCTCTATCTCTTTCTCTTCTCTCTCTCTCTCTCTCTCTCTCTCTCTCTCTCTCTCTCTCTCTCTCTCTCTCTCTCTCTCTCTCTCTCTCTCTCTCTCTCTCTCTCTCTCTCTCTCTCTCTCACACACACACCCCACTACGTACGCCACTTGACTGCCCCTTCCGCGTGGACGCCCACGTATACTATACAAACATCTCGAGCAATTCCTCCCGAGGTCCACGCACCGCCACTGGAAGAAAGGAAAGGGCGCACGCAGCGAGACTACACGCCTCGGCGTGTTGTACATTAAAAAGTTGCGGCGCCCAACTTTTTGCAAAGCTTCTTGGGCGGCTCGGCCGAAGCTCGCACTGGGCGGAACTTGCGGAGTCTCTTAACGGAACCAGCCGGCGAGGAGGGCAGCGGGCTGTGGAGGTTCTCGAAATAGAGGGCCGCCTGGCCTGGGGGGCCTGGGGCCCAGGGTTAGGGCCGACCGCCGGCCGCCCCGCCGCGCAAGGGCTCCCCGGGCCCTCCTGCAGGGATGCGGCATAGGGTCCCTGGCACCATTCCAGACACCTTGTCAGGGCTATGCTGTCCTCCGGCACTGTCAACAAACCACCCTACCCTTAAAAAACCCTCGCGCGGTGCGGCCTTTCGGAGGCATTCCCCCGGCCAGCGAGAGACAGCGCCCTTGTTGAAACTAATTACAGCGACTATCTCTCTCGCTCGGTCCGCTCCAGTGGTCAGTATTGAATGGAGTTCCATGCGGGTGCGCCGAGGGCCGAGA
This sequence comes from Stenchaetothrips biformis, assembly GCA_030522485.1. NCBI lineage: Eukaryota > Metazoa > Arthropoda > Insecta > Thysanoptera > Thripidae > Stenchaetothrips > Stenchaetothrips biformis. The sequence continues at coordinate 3,100,183 of CM060100.1, forward strand.
GCGGCACTGCTGGTGGACGCGACGACCTTTTTCGCCTCATGTGTGAGTGACTAAGGACTCGACGATTTCATTAACCGGGACGTCAACGTCGTCCTTGCTGGAGTCTTGCACACGTTTGCTTCATTGGAGACGTCGAGGGTCCCGACAGTGTTTGGACCAGCCGGCCCGCTTCCCGAGCCCCACTCCGAAGTCCGTTCCACCGCAAACCCCGTGGAGCAGAGCGGTACCCCCCCCCCCCCCCCAAGTCCGCCTGGCCGTGACGTCACTGCCAAGTCAGTGTATTGGAGCGTCATCTGGTGTCGCCGTCTCAAGTCAGCCGAGCCGGACCCAGAACTTGCAAAGACTATGGGAGCGGCAAGCCGCAAGTTTTCGGATGAAGACAGTCTGGTGCCGGGCGCTGGGCTGGGCCGGGTCGGGCTGGGCTGGGCTGGGCTGGGCTGGGCTGGGCTGGGCTGGGCTGGGCTGGGCTGGGCTGGGCTAGAGTGGGCCGGGCTGCCTCCCCCCCCCCCCTCCCCGCTCCCAGGGACTGGACCGAGTCGGTCCTGGCACCGACAGCCATCACCGAGTTGCCCGGCAGGCAGTAGTTTGCGGGGACACCAAGCACCTCACGGCAATCGCAAAGACGCCCACCCGCCCCATCTTTTTAGCAGCGCCCCCCCCCCTCCCCCGCAAGGCGGTGCGCTGCCGGAGGGTAATGTTGATATAAGTGACGGCTAAGCAGGTGCCGCCGTGCCTGTAATTTTCAATTAGGCATTGTTTTCTTTGTTGTTGTTGTGGCAGTCCTGGGGACTAGTCTAAGTCCGCAGTTACATTGGACGCGACTCGAGAAGTTTGAAGATCGGCGCTGGGCCAGCGGAAGGAGGTACTCACGTAGCAGAGCCGGTACGGGATTGGACTGTTATACGACAAGTCTCGGGTTCAAATCCGGATTCGCAGCCCTTTTTTTTCTCGAACGGGCACAATAGCATGATTTCCAAATTCGATTTCCGGACGTTAGTAACCCGTGGCTAACGCTCTGCCACTGTTTACAAGGTCATTGACATTCAAAATGAGTTCCTTTATTTTCGTTGCCAAGTTGGCAGCGCGAAGGCGGGGCGGCCTAACTCGCAGGCACCGGGCGTAAATCACGGACGCAGAGACCGATCCACGTGCATTACAATTTTGTCCCAAAGTTATTTATTACCGGCCGCCGCACCTTTAATTCCGCACTGACCACCAGCCGCCGCCACAAGTTTCCCCAAAACGCGCAGGCGAAAAAAAAAGATCGAAAAGAGAACAACGAGATCTCGAAAATACGACGACCCGCGTTGTATCGGGCAGAGAATAAAACAACACCACGCGCGGGGAGCATTCCGGCAGCGGCTAGCCCGGAATAATTTCTTTTTCAGGCCGGCCTTGGCGGCGGAGGGAACGGAGAACGGAGAGAAGAGAGAGAGACAGAGAGAGAGAGAGAGAGAGAGAGAGAGAGAGAGAGAGAGAGAGAGAGAGAGAGAGAGAGAGAGACGGGGTTCTGAATGAGGATTGGAGGAGCCAGGCCGGCCTTTTCGGTGCAGCCGCGCATACGGCTGGAGCAAGCAGCCCATAAACCTGTTCCAGCCCGCAATTTATTGAGAAATGCGCCTCCAGGGCGATTGGCGTCCGGCAGCCCTTCTTAACCCCCGCCCTGTGTCCCACCGCTTCCTCGCACCTGCCGGCGAACCTCGCAGCCTCGCCGCAGCAGCACCGATTTAATACGCTATGAGCGTCGAATCCCTCCCCCACGTTTTACGGCGGTCCCGAAAGTGCACAAAGTACACCGGGTTCGCGTAAACAAAGTCCCGCGGATTTTGGCGCGTTTACCCCGGAAGGGAAGGGACAGCATCGACGCGGTATTTCACCAAACGCGCGAACCCAAATTGAATTTGAAAGTCGTCAAGTTGTGCCTAAAGTGCGGAGCAGTTTCGCGCTAAAATACCGCCGTTCTTAAAGTTTTCGTTCTGTGGGCGGTCGGTGACTCGTGGGGACCCCCAAAAAAAATTATCTTTCATCCGCCCACTTTGAAAACTATTGTGTTCTAGAGATAAGTGACCGTCACCCTCACCGTTTCAAGAGAATTCCTCTGCTTTTCAGAGAGCTTCCTGCTGCGTGTGACTTGAAATTGGTGGCAACGCCACCGATGCCTCCGGCCGTCTGGAAGAAACAGAGGCTGCCATATTGCCCAGCAGGACCCTTGCCAGGACATCCGGTACCGACGCAGTTACTAATAGAAGAAGGGCTGCGCCAGTGGCCCCACCCAGGGCCCCGCCCAGGGCCCCGCCCAGGGCCCCGCCCGCCGGATTTGTGACCCAAATGATGCCATAACCAACTCAGTCGCCCCGGCCGCTGCATGGTGTTGCTGAACGGGACACTGCTCAAAAATCTGGGGAACTCCAGGAGGACCTGTTGGTAAAAAAAAAAAAAGTGGCCTTCGATCATGGAAAGTCCAGATATCACCCAGTAGACACCCGGAGGTTCGCAACGCTTTCGCAAATAGTCCATGGCGCGAGTGTTTGCTCACTTATGCGGCAACGCTGCACGAAAGAAATTGTGTGCCGCCAAATGTTGGCGCAAGCCAAACTTGTCACGCACCGGGGTGGGGAGGAGAGGCGGTCGTTATTTGGCACTTTGCCGTCGGAGGCAATCGACCAGCCCCGCGCTGATAAGTGGGCAAAATCACGCCAAACTTGTCGACGGTTCAAACCCCGCCGCGCGCGCTGTAACGAGTAAGGGACGCGTGCGAAAACAGAGGACGCCCCAGGGAAGGGCTCCCGGACGCCCCCTCCGAACTAGTGGCTAATAAGGACACATTTGTTCTTGCCGGCCACCGGCCCCCGCGGTACACTGATACCTGCTGGAATGGGTGCGTGGGGAATACTTGTCTCGTCCTTAAACGACTGAGTCTAAACAAAAAAACAAACACCGAAAAAAAAAAAAACTCCTTTTTGGGGGGGCTATTTGGGTGTTTACCCGTGACAAACGGCCCGATGGGAACACGCGCTGGGCCGACCTTCTTTCTGCGAATCGAAGAACGGCCGTCCTGGAATCGCCCGCGGCAGAGATGAGCTAGTGCGAGGATTGTCTGCCGGACAGGTGGCGCCGCTCCCAGAGAGAGAGAGAGAGAGAGAGAGAGAGAGAGAGAGAGAGAGAGAGAGAGAGAGAGAGAGAGAGAGAGAGAGAGAGAGAGAGAGAGAGAGAGAGAGAGAGAGAGAGAGAGAGAGAAGCAGCTCGACAGGCGACAATCCAATTGCGGCCCGCGAGGCCGGGCAGGCCGGGCAGGCCAGGACGTTGGCCAGGTCGACCTCCGCGACGACGCCTATTCCGAGTCCAGGACGTCCAGGCCGGGGATGAAATGCAAAATTAAAAGCCGTCCACTCCTGCGAGGGCGCCTCGGGGACGGGGGACAGGTGTCGCGTCGTAATCAGAGGGCCCATCCCGTGCGGGACATAGTGGCGCTGGGATCCTCTTCTTCGGGCCGCCCTTCCACGCACCCCGACATTCCTCCCGGTGCTCGCCCCACCGTCTATCCGCCACCTCCTATCCTCGCGTCCCGCCTCTCTCTATTCCGCCGCTTCTATCCGCCGCTCATGACCTGTGCATGACCGCACATCGCCCGCGCAATGATTCTAAAAAACAATTTCTTTGCTTCCCTGTTTCCGTGTGCCCGGCCGATCCCCGCCGCCTCGCCGGCAGCGTCTCCGTGCGACTGTTAAAGAAAGGTGTTAAAAATGGAACAAGTGCCATTGCCGAAACGTTCATGACTACGAGAGTAAGCAATTCTGAAATTGCTTCTTCCCGCCGCCGGCGCGGCCCTCCGGGCGGGGTATGCTGAGCGGCGGGGCGGCGAGGGAGGGGTTATTTATGTTGCAAAGAGGTTCAAGATGCGTGGGCAATGCGAAGCGCGAAGCCCGGCCAAATCAATGCAATTTGGCTACGAGAGAAAACTTGTCTTCCGAATACGAGGGGGGGAAAAAAAAAGACCAGAAAAAAGGGGCAACCTCGGCGCAGAGGCGCGTCGTTGTTTTTAGGGTGTGGAGCCCTAGCGCCGCCGCCGCCTCGTCTAGCGCACAGAGCCAGACCGACTCACTGCGTTGTCAAAGTTTCATCCGCCGTAAATGATTTAGGGATGGCTTGTCGACCAGCGTGATTGTTTCCTGCGAAAATTTTCACACCGGTCTGGGCAGCAGAAGCAGCAGGATGGAGAAGGAGGGCCGGTAGAATTTGCGAGGGGCCGGACCAGCAAATAAGTTATTGCGATAATTCGGGAATCTCAAGTCGGGCAGGGGGAGGGGAGGGGTGGAGGGGCACCTCGGGCGCCGCAGCAAACACAGGGTGGTGCGACTGAGCGGAAATGGAATATGTTGCCACTCCACGGGCCGCGCACCTTGCCTGGGGCTTGCCGGGGGCTTGCCGGGGGCTGGTCTTCGGCTTGCCTACCTCCAGAGGGGAAATCTCCGCGGATTGGTTGCGTTTCAAGAGTCAATACGCGGCGGCAGGAGGAGGCATCGAGAGGCTCGAGGGTCTCGGACGAGGAGAAGTGGCAAGCGTAGAAGATGAGAGGGAGAGCCTTAAAAAAAATGGACGAGGGAAATGACGATCTTTTGGGTGACTGGGTGTTTCATGCAGCAACGAAGGCACAACCTCGAGCACAACGATTACACCGTCTTCCAGCACACACTTATAAATGCCTTTGGACGATTCTTGTCACCAACTGGCTATTTACCATTTTGTCACCCGAGCGGAAAGAACTCCAAACTCCTCCTCCACACACACATTGTACTCACCTTCTTGCCGTCCAGCTCGTGCGTTGACTGCGTCAGGACTTTGTCTACGCTTGAAGGATCAGCGAATGTGATGAAGCCAAACCCCCTGCAACAGGAAAAAATATGGCAAACACCTGCGTGAGAATATATTACGTTTGCGTTCTGTTTACAGCGCGCCTAAAACCCCGCGCGTCGCCGACCGCGAGACACGGACGGGGCAGGGGGGCAAGGTGAAGCGAAAGAAAGGGGCGAATGGGGTGGAAGGGTGCGGCAGGAGAGGGGAGGGGGGAGCTGGACGCAAGTCGGACGGCGCTATCCATCAGCGCCAGGGCAGACGCCAAGGCAAGTTTGTTGGCGTCCGTCCCTCGCGAGGCACGCGCTTAGTCACTGTTTCCCAATCCGGCCCTCCTCGCCCCACCCCGCCCCGCCCCGCCCCGCCCCACCCCGCCCCGCCAAGCCCAGACACCAAAGCTTGAGTACCACGGGGTGGGGAGCCGGACTGGAGGTACGACGGCTGGCTTAGCGCGTGACTGTGCAGGACGGATGGGTGGCGTTCAGCAAAACACTTCACCCGCCCCTTAAACCGCAAACCCCCCGGCCTGCACGTCACTATAAATGTGTGTCTGCCGCTGTTGATGTTCTTCGCCACGCGTTAATAGTGTTTCGCTTCCAACTAATATTTCGTATATGAATATAATTTTTTTTATTTAATTGAAAGGAGTTTTTTTTGTTTGTTTTTCCTCCATTTTTCCTCCTCCACTCACAAGCTTTCGAGATCCACTCTTCAGTGCACATAAACGCGTCCGCGCATCCACCGCAGCTGCTGCTGAGCCCGAAGCCCAGGCCCGGACGCCAGCCCTAGCTAAACATAATCACATTTGGCGTGGTAACTTCACTTCCCCGCGTGAAAGAGACATACACAGACTCGCATTCTCCGCGAAGCAGGCGGGCGGGCGGGCAGGCGGGATAGCGGGCAGACAGGCATGCCCCAGAACGCACAAAGTAAGGCGCCTCCAGCAGCCACACCCTTCACTTTGATAAGGACCACGATTTCCTTTCACTCCTCGGGTGAAAGAAACGCGATAAAGAAGCGCGAACAAACACACACACACACACACACCACAAACGCACACACAACCAGGCACGCCCGTCAAGACGATGCTGGACGAAATTTGCGACGAGAAAAATGTCGGTTCTTTTTCTTTTGTATCCACCACAGGACCGGGGACACAACCAACAGACAGACTCCAAACAGTAGTTTTATTTTGGTCTCTCTCTCTCTCTCTCTCTCTCTCTCTCTCTCTCTCTCTCTCTCTCTCTCTCTCTCTCTCTCTCTCTCTCTCTCTCGGTGCATCTCATTCGTACCTCCGTGCAATTTCGTTTGGCACAAGGAAGCCGGGACCGGGGACCCGTGTCTGGCCGGGATTCAACTGCTGCTGCGACTTGGACCTGGTTTGCAGATTTCTCGACGGTCTATATCCCCTAATTCCGTAACACAACTCAGGGTACACATATTAGCGAGGCTGGGAGGGGCGGTGGGGGCGGCGCACAGTGGACCTAAACCCGTAACCAGGGCCGCGCCGCAAGACGAGCGTAACAGGGCCTCACGCGGGACGCAGTTGGCTGGCGAGAAGGCAGGAAGCCCGGTGAAATAGTTTGCTCGGTGCGGCACTATGTAGCAACGTAGCTGCGTGGCAGTCTCGCAGCGACCCACCAACTCGGCCTTCATTTCCGGAGTCGAAGCTCCTGGGGGCTGATTCCGAGAGTCATGTTCGCCACCGCGTCTCGCTCGCACTGCCGTGCAGGAGGGAGAGAGACAGGGCGACGACAGCGAGCCTCGGAGTCAACCTGCTGGCGCCGCTGCCACGCACATAGCTAAGCAGCGCTGCGTAGTGCTGCCGGGTCTGCGCGGCTAGTGCTGCCGAGAGCGGGCGCCGTGACGAATGCGGTGGCCCAGTTCCTCGCGCAAGTCAGTCCCCAGGTGACCTTCGAGCGCCACCGCTGCGTCGCGGCCCGCCCGGATGAAATGCAGCATTCAAAAACTTTTGCGGGGACTCTGCTGCACGCGCCACCGCCTCATTCGCAGAGCCGGTCCTCCCCCCCCCCCCACCTCAACTATCTGCTCATTGTTTTCATTGTGTCTGCTTCCTAACCCCATTGTTCCGACTTTCCAAAGTCATTTTCTTCGGAGCAGTCATTTCAACCGACCAGCCCCAGCCCCAGCCACTGTGGGGCCAACTCAAGACAGCCAGCCCCCCGTCCCCCTTTCTCTCTCCCCTTTCTCACCCCCTCTCTCCTCTCTCTCTCTCTCTCTCTCTCTCTCTCTCTCTCTCTCTCTCTCTCTCTCTCTCTCTCTCTCTCACACACACACACACACACACAGTGTGACAGCCACGCACTATCCGAATTACTGCAGCAGAAAACTTCTTGAGTTGAGCCGACAGACACTGCTATATATCGCATAGTGACACCCGGCTAGCTGCCAATAGTCGACAAGTCACTCGCGGAAATCATTGTATATTTCCTGTGTCTGTCTCTCTTGCCCGCCCCGCACAGAGGTTCCCGCACGCGCCCGACGAAGATGATTAAAGAGTTGCAAAAGTGGCAAAGATATTTCGTCACTCCATCCCAGTTCAGAAAGTTCAATCTTTCATTACAATATCTCTTTTCACAAGGGTAATTGAGTTTTCAGGATAACAAAGCCTGCGGAGTGGTGCGGAAAGTTCTGCCCCCCACCCCTCCCCTTTTCAGGGCTGCCTCCTCCTCCTCCTCCCCGCTGAAAAACGGGTCACCAGAAAACGCCGCGGCGGAAGAGGTAATTTTCTGCGCGAGGTTTTCAGAGGTGCAAAGCAGAAGGAGGCCGCGCGAGCGGACAAGCTTCCGACGGGCGCCGCGAGAGTGCGCTGCGAGCGCCGCGTCGCCGTTCGCTCGCGGGGGCAGTGTCGGTTGCAGATTTACTTAGTCTCGTAGCCCGATCCCCCCATCGTAAGCGACCTTGACCTGCATTTGTACAATATATCCATGCGGGAGGGTTCAACAGGGCCTCGCTGATGTCACAGTGTAGTAAGTGCGCAATCGGGACGGAAACTGTAAGAATTTTCAGGCGGAATTTTCCATCAGGATGAACGGAGCTAAGGCAAGGAAGTTTCACTCTGTGGACAAAGACGGCTCGGCGCGGCGGAAGCCAGCCGCCCGCGGTCGCGGAGTGGGTCGTTTGATTGAGAAAGTTATCGCCGAGGTCCATCGGGCGGCCCTGGGAAATCGCCAGGCATTATAAGAGAGAGATTCTTCCATTCGGTGCGGTAGGGCGCACAGCACAGTGGGCTGGGTCTCCTCCCCGCCAGGTGCCTGGCATCTGTCGCCGGCGCCGCCTCCGCCGACCCTCAGTCACAAGTCTCATTCGAAGGGAACTGTATTTCTGCTGCCATCCGCAGCCGGCGATGGACTGGCGCCGTTTTAAAGGTCAGGGAATGCAGGGGACCGCCGGTAAACAGGGCGGCCCCCGCACGCCGGCGGCGGTCTTTTTCCGGCAACAACTGCAAACTTGGTCGTTCTGTGTTTTGTCTCTGTCGCACTCATGGGACGTCCCGGCAGTGCGAGCGAGACGGAGCGACGCATCGGAATTGGATTACTGCCGGACTGGCCGGACTGGCCGCCACGAAAGCAATAATCAATCTGCAGGCAAGGGACTTGTCAATTACGCTAAGACAAACAACTTTTTTTTAAATTTTTTTTTTAATTTTTTTTTTTTTTGCTGCTGCTGCTGCTGGCCGGGACAGTTTCCACGTTTCCCGGCGAGGCGCCGCAGCCGCCACGCGGTAGGTGTCTTTCACGCTTCGCGCCTTTTTTGCTTGCACAGGACTTGAATCCGCCCCCCCTCCCCCTCCCCGGGCAAGACAAAAGGCGCGTCTTTCGAGAGGCACGGCGGCGAAAGGCTGAAAAGGGAGGGGGCTTAAGGGCACCGCGTGTGATCGGTGAAGGACGGTGCAGCGTTCAACGACTGTCCCCCTCAACACCAGTCCACCCTTCCCCGGGCCTTTTTTGCCACCGTTTTCTCAGCCAATACACCCCCCGGCAACCCCCCCCCCTCCGCCCGCCCCTTCCTGGCCCTTTTTCAAGCCGGTCTTTTTCCACCCCCCGTGCGCTGCGGCCACCCCTTCCTGTGCACAATGGCCAGCGGTCTGAGCGTCGTGTCTCTGTCTCTCTCGCACCCCTGCGGGGCGCCCCGTGAGTGCGAGGGAGACAGCAGTGCGACGAGGGGGACTGATTTGTCGGACTGAATCGCCCCGCGCTTCATCTTGCGCGATATTGCGATCGACTTGACAGCGACACGGCTAGTCCGCCACCAGGCTCGTCGCTCCACTGTGGGAAACAGCCTGGAGGTCAAGGGGGCGCGCCGGGCAGCCAGGCAGCCAGCCAGGCAGCCAGCCAGGCAGCCAGCCAGGCGCGCGGTGGGGGCAAAGCCTAGTGTGCAAACACGCGCTGGGCCGTTCGGCAAGCAGCGGGCTGTTTCCGAACCTTCGCGCCCTTTCTCTCTCACCCCGGTGCAGCCTGCCGTTGGGGTGCGAGAGAGACAGAGCGATCAGCTCAGGCTTCCGTGTCTATATAGTCCCTGGCTGACCTCGGCGGGACGCAGAGCCCTTGCTGACACACTTTCGCCCCGCCTTGCATATTTGTTCACTCATCAATAGCAAAGCTCATCGATAAAAGAATGTGAGAAACGCGATCGATGTCCTCAGACTCCAGTTCGGTGCCTTTGGTGCCCGCGAAATCATACATCTTAATTTACTTACGAACAGTCTCAAGGTGGGAATGTTATTTTTTCTTTTTTTTTTTTTTTAATCAAAGGTACGTGCCACTGACAAAGATGCTGGCGCGAAGAAACGCAGCGGAAAAGCGGAGAAAAGAATGACACGAAGTCGTTTCACCGCACGTGCGCAAATGCGCTACGCAAGGGGGGAGAGAGAGAGAGAGAGAGAGAGAGAGAGAGAGAGAGAGAGAGAGAGAGAGAGAGAGAGAGAGAGAGAGACCGCGCAGCACAGCGTGCCACACACTCACAAAATTGGAAATTTGGTGGATTACGGCGGGCCGCGCCACGTCCCGAATGCTTCCTCCACGCCTTCATTTTCCCAGGAGCAGCAGCGAGTTAACAGGAATGGCGGAGGAGGCAGGAGAGAGGTGGAGGGCGGCGGTGGTGACGCCGCGGGGAGGGTGTGGACGACGCGTCGGCGGTGACGCCGGTGACGCCGAGGACACGGTGTACGGACGGATGACGGACACGTGCGGGAGGATGGCGGTACGACGCCGAGGACGCCGACGAAGGTGGAAGTGCAGCGCATGCCGAGACACGCGGGCCAGGGAAACGAATCCAGGACGCGCAGGGGCGGACCGGGGCGTCGGGGCAGGGGGAGGGGGAGAGGGGCACGAGCGACATTCCACTCTCTTGTAATTGGCAACTTGTTCTCGCGATATTTGCCTAGCAGACGTGTCGGGAGGGACGCACGGCACGCCGGGCAGCAGGGTCCCCGTCGTTCCGGCGTCGCGCCGTCGCAACGCACGGCCGGCGGTGTTTACGACGTCGAGCAGCACGTCAGGGAGGAGGCATTAGGCGTCGGGGATTAAGAGATTCCTCACTTTTATTAACGCGCACGGCTCCGCCTGTTTGTTTCTCTCCGTTCCTGGACACTGTTCGAATTGTTGTTGCTGTTGTTGTTGTTGTTGTTGTTGTTGTTGTTGTTGTTGTTGTTGTTGTTGTTGCTGTTGTGCGCAGGAAGTACCCGGTTCCGCCACCGCTCCACCTCGACACGGCCCGCCACTCGCGGGCAAGGTGCGGTGTATATGGTAATACCCACCGAGTGGTTGAAAGCCGGCCGCAGTAGCAGCGCAAGAGAACACACTTGCAGCGCTAAGATCGGAAACGCTTTCGGCCGCGCACCCTGAGGGACGTGGGCCGCCACGGCCGCCGCGCCGACCGAAGAGAGCCCCGTGACCGTCCCGGACCGTACCGGACCGTCCACACGTCGAGGTGGAGTGGAGCTGCCCGGCCAGCCTCATGAATAAATCCATGGCAAATTAGTGCCTTAAAACAGAAGGCGGTTGGGAGTCAACGGCAGCCCCTTTGACGCGCAGGAGCGGCCATGGGCGAGGCCAGGGGCCATGGCCATACACCCAGAAAACTGTCTTCTAGTTTCTTGATCTTTTCAAGAATATATTCTTGATTCGACACATTTTTTCTGGGTCCAAGAAAAAATGTGTCGAATCAAGAATATATTCTTGAAAAGATCAAGAAACTAGAAGACAGTTTTCTGGGTGTACGCCATGAGATGCGAGAATCGCCAATGAACCGCACGGACCAAAGACGACCTCCGCCGATCGTCAAACCTACCGGGATGGTACCACCCTGACTTACCACGACCTGCCAAAAACCAACATCAAACTCAAGTTTTTTTGTTTTTTTTTTGGTTATTTTCGTTTAGGAACCGCGGTTCACCCGCCGCCGAGGGCGCTGCTGGCTGAGGCGAGGCGGCTGCGCTTCTCTCCGTCCATTAATAATTCTTGCCTGCATTCCTCTGTGTTCCGCGCCCAAACTGGACGCGAGGCGAGGCGGGACGCGGGCAGACGGCCACGATCCGCCCCGCTTCGCCTCGCTCCGCCCCGCTCCACCCCGCTCCGCCACGCTCCGCCTCGTCCCTCACGGAAGTGAGTCTTCCAGATTTATCTCGGCATTAAGCAGTGCCAGTTTATTCAATTCGCACGCCTTCGTTTTTCTTGTCGTTTCTTTCTTTCGTTTTTTTTTTTTTTTTTAGGTCCGGGGTAGGGAGGGGGGAGTGGTGGGCGTCCTGCTGTTGCTGTTGGATTCAAGAAGAAGTTGAAGAAGAAGAAGAAGAAGAAGAAGTTGAAGAAGAAGAAGAAGAAGAAGAAGAAGAAGAAGAAGAAGAAGAAGAAGAAGAAGAAGAAGAAGAAGAAGAAGAAAGTGCCTGACGAAGGGCTGCCATCATGCCGGCGGTGCGTGTGTGTGCTGGAGGCAAACACATCGTTCTTACAACGCAGAGCTGAAATCCACCAAGTACGCGTGTGTGTGTGTGTGCGTGTGTTTTCGTGTGTGCGCGCTTTTGCGACTGTGTGCGAGTGCGTTTAGTCACCTGTGTTCGTGGCAAACAAAGGGTCACTACTCTGTAGTGGGAGACTTTTATCGACCGCTGGTGTCGTCGTTTTGGGCGCTGCAGTTCCTGTACCGCCCGCAGGCTGGAACGGATCGCCCCTGGCGCAAAGAACTTGTGCGATCGGCCTGCGCAGGCCACTTTGTAACAATCAGACGCAAATTCTCTCAGTCGGAAACGTTTTGACGACTGGACATGACAATGGACGTGGCAGCGTATTGGTTGCGCCGTCATTCATTCGCCACAAAGAAATGATTTCGAGTGCATAGCCAGACGGGCGGCGTGGTTTTTGACAAAGGCGTTCCGAAAACGAGCCGACGAACGTCAGGAACAAGGAGGGACTGGCGCGATCGGAGCGAGGCGAGCGGGGCCGAGCAGCGCACGCACCTCCGTGAAATATTCCCGGCCCGCTGCACAGTGGGCCGGAAGACCGGCGCCTCTGACGCGTTTGGAGCGCCAGAGTCGCTAAACAGGACTCGAACCGAACGTGTGACCCCACCAATGGATTGCTCTCCGGACGAGGAATCCATTGGTGGGGTCACATGTTCGGTTTGAGTCCCGTTGAGCTACTCCGGGGCTCAAAACGCCGCGTCCAGAATTTTGACCGCATCCACCGGTCTTCCGGCCCACTGTGCGCTGGCCGCGGCGGCCGTGCATCCCCTTGCTTCCCACTGGCATTGTGCGTGTCTTTACGCCATAAATAATACAGGCGACTTTGCAGTGTGTGGGAAGGCGAGCCACGCGGCCCCGCACCGCACGGTGGACAGGTTGCTGCTTCTTCTTTCGTCTGCCGCGGTCTCTGTTGTGTCGACCCGGATTCGCCTTCGCAGAATTAACATCCCTTTGAGGGCACAGCACGGACACCTACATGAATCAGAATCACGGGGGGGAGAGGGGGGGGGGGGAGGATGGTTAAGTCAAGAGGTGGGGAGGGAGGCAGGCTACGCGGAAAGGGCGGGTCATGGCAGTCTCCCTCTATGAAAGGTCCCCGTGGCCGAGGCCGAGCCGGCGAGGCCGCGGCGGTGGAGGCCCGCACTGGGAAGGGTGGCTTGCTCTTAATGTCGGCAGCGGGGCGGGGTGCGGTGGGGTGGGGTGGGGCGGGGCGGCGGCAGCGCGGGGCCCCAGCCACAAAAAGTGCACTTTGGAGAATAACGGTACAATGCCATTCTAATGGCGGAGAAGACTCTGAATGGACGCCTCTGTAAACGGCCTTCCGTCTGCGATGTATCATAGGGCGTGTGTTCCCACCCCGCCCCGCCCCGCCCCGCCCCAGCCGTGCCGAACTCGCATAAAGGCTTAGATTTTCACGCTCGCGGAGGGTCTATATCATCAGACCTACCTAAAGTAGACCGACAAAAATTAGACAGACCTATTTTTGACCAACCTTTAATAAAAATATTAAATTAAAAAAATAAATTAAAATATTCGCATTTTTGACCGACCTAAACTGGGGGCGGGTCATTGTGAAGTAAAAAACGAGTATGCAAGCGTGTGTAAGGTGCCAACTGTTTAGTTTTCTTTACGAAAAATTAGTTCGTACATTACGAAACGTTATTAATGAAGAATTTGATTGAACGCACCGCGCGAGTAACCGCATGCGTAACGTTGGGTACAGCGAGCCTGGGCTGCCACTAGATTGAGTGGGGCACTGTTGTTGTTATCCATCACCCACATTCATAACACAGACGTAATGCGAGGAAAGGCATTCCTGGCCGCCGCGCTGTCGCTCTGTCTCTCTCGCACTCGTGAGGCGAGCCGCAGGCGCGCGAGAGAGACATGCCGCGCCACGCATTCTGCGCTAATACGCCGTGCCTTATGAATGGCCAGAGCTATCAACCGAGTTTGCGCCATCAGCGCGCCACCCCGCCCGGGCTCGAACCTCCTACCTCCAACTTGGCGCTGCTCTGCCATGGAAAATCTTGGCCTGGATAAAATTCATCGAGTGACGCGGCCCGTCGAATGGCCGTGCCGCGCCGCGCCACACCTCACCGCGATTTGCATAGGCGATTATCTGATGAATAGTCAAGTGACATTTTGTAAGGTCGGCCCTGCCGCGCCCTGCGGCCACGGGCCTCTTGAATCAGCGCGTCCCGTGGACGCAAGCGACGAGGGCGCGTTGGACGAGTGGGTAGGGGAGTGCATTTCGGAGGGCAAAGGTACGAGGTTCGAACCCAGCTAATGCGACGATGATTTTTTTTTCTGAAGTTCGTATATGTAATTTCCGCCGGTAGGCAATTTTATTGCAACATTCAGCTGTTTTTTAAGTGCCAGTGCGTGTGTGTCATCGAACAATTAGCACCACGAAATGCGGCAAAAAAAGCAAACAAACAGCAAACGAGCCGTTCAATTCGACACGCGTTATCGCAATGAAGGTCCTCCCGACTCGCTGGAAATGAGAAATAATGGCGGACGTGGTGGATTGGCTCCGTGACGCATTACTTGGCCTGGCCGCAGCGCTGCAGCAGCATTGTCACGCGGGGCGGGGCGGGGCGTGCTGACCCATTTGCGAATTGATAAATAGCGGAGCGACCGTAATGCGGTCCAACGACGACATGACGGACGCTATGGCCAGGGCGCGCGCTGGCCAGGAAGACACACGCAGTCAGTCGGGGAAGCGCCACACCGTCAATATCGAACCGGAAATTTTAACGCAAACTTTTCAACGTACAAAAATTACAACAAAATTTGGAAGGAAGCGAAAAAGGGTTAAAGGTCCAAAGGCGAGTTATAGGACGAGGCAGGCGGGTCAGTCTATTCAGAGACGGTTCGGACAACGGGACGCACATCCCCGCTTTACACTAATACAGACTAACATGTCGCTCTGGCGATAACACACACACACAGACACACACACACACACACACACACACACACACACACACACACACAGTGCCCTGAGAAACCCTAACAGGAAAAGGGTTGACCCTTGAATGGGCGCGCTCCTGTCCCTGGCTCCGCGCTCCAGCTCCACCCCCACCGATTCTCTCTCTCTCTCTTTCTCTCTCTCTCTCTCTCTCTCTCTCTCTCTCTCTCTCTCTCTCTCTCTCTCTCTCTCTCTCTTTAGCTCTTTAGCCCCTTCGTTCCCTCTCTCAGTCCCGCCCTCTGCGTTATTCTGTCTTCCACTTTAATTTTATTTCCCTCCTTAAAAAGAAAAAAAAAGTCCCGGCAGGTTGTCAAGCATTCGCATTAGGCGAATTAAATTCAGGCGGGAGGGCAAGAGGGAGGTCCAGGTGTGACGGAGGGTGGGGGGAGGAGGATTATAGATGAGCAGAAGACGCCCAGTGTAAAATTTCAAGCCCTGACCTTTCCCTTCATTACAGAAATTGGACGGCCCAAGGACGAGCACGAAGAAAAGGGCTTTTTTCCCTTTCCGTCATTACAACAACGTCCGTTTGAACAAAAAATTAATCACCGCAAGAGCCTTGGATGGACAAAAAGTAATAGAGAAAATTCAGCTGAAGAAAAACAAGAAAGACCTACGTGAAATTTGCAAGCGCGCGCGCGGCGGCGGCAGAATCACCTTCACACACGATATGGCGGAAAGGGTAAAAGTGGATCCCTTTCGTGCACCTGCGCATCCTTTGCCAGCAGCCAACCGGAAAACTGGCGAAAAGGCGATGTGATATTAAAAAATAATGCGAATCTGGCGAGGCTGCATCGAGATCCGCGCGGCACGGTGGCCCCGTCGGCTTCAAAGTGCATCCCGTCGCTCGGGGCCGACGGAAGGAAACTGCTGAAATTGCGGGGACCATCGCCCGCAGCGCCGGCGAGGCACGGCCACTGGAAAAACTACTGGTCCACCTCTAGAGAGAAAATTCGACCGGGAAAATTCGACCCAAAAAAAAAAGACATTTTTGGTTGCCGGTCTCTTTTTAATAGTGGGGACCCCAGGAGGTAAAATAACCCCTCAGTTAGGAGGGGGTTCGATTTTCGGTCCTGAAAAAACGATCGAACCGCGCGGAGGCTTGCTGTGTCGTCTCCAAAGGGGGATAACTCCATGCTAAGAAACACGGCCTCCAAATCGTGCCGTGAGCACCCCTCAGCCAGTGGTGTCAACTTAGAGAACCGAAACAGCTATAAAAAGCGGCCACCCCGAATGGGTGTCGAACTCGCATATCCGGGACCGCTCTGCGCTACCCTACCCATTGCGCTACCCGTCGCGTGAGGCCGGCGCGGTCCAGGGCAGCATATTGGCGGACCACGCAGGGTACGCTCCCGGCAGTGTTGCTACGTAAGGAGGCGAAAATTCTCACGATGGTGGGAACGTCTGCCGGTGGCAGCACTGGCGCTTCGCGAGGGCATTAGCTGCACGGCGAGTGCCGAGCCGACCCTGCCGGCCGGCCGCGCCGCGTGATGTATCGCCAAAATGGCATCCCGATTTATTACGGGCGAGATACATGGCCAAGGCCAGATAGGCCGCGCCGCCCTCACAACTGTATCAATGTTATAAACATGGCCGTGCCGTATTGGCTATTGTGTCCAATCAAAATGCGGGGCTGTCCCACACGAGCAGTCCATCGAGGACGGCCGGGCCCGCTGGGCGCCGCGAGATGGCGACTTCTCGGTCGTTTCTATCAATTAGATTGGCCACTGCCGCGCCACGCGCAAATATTGCCACGAATTGGAGAGACAAGAGGAGGGGTCGGCAGTCTGAGACAAGAAAAAGAGACAACCGAATCCACAAGCAGAGCACTCTGCCCCGTCAGTGCGGGTGCGAGAATTAAATAGATGCAATCGATAATGCCATTATTTACCACCAGTACAGACGAGGAGCCCGCGCCGTCACGCCACCGCGCCCCGGGTCCCCGATTCGGCAGTGCTCTACCCACCTCACAAAAACCGAACGCGACGTTCGGATTGGTTGTTTGATTTTTAGAGGGTTTACGCAGTTCCCAGTGCTAAAAAATTGCGTGTTTTTTTTTTGTTTTTTTTTGTTTTTTTTTTTAACATTTTGCTAGGTTTTATGTGTCGTATCGACTTACGTCAAGAATTTTAATCTCAAACCCGTATAATTGTTTTTTTTTTCCTTTTTTTAAATTTGCATTTTTATTTATTTGGTACTGCTTGCACCCATATTATTTGTTTTTTTTTTTTTTTTGCCGTGGGCCCTCTTTTCTCTGCTTCGGGATAGTCAACTGGTGATCCCCGCGGATGCGCGCTGCCGGCCGGCCGGCCATCTCCGCCTCGAGATTGCGCGGCCGGCCGGTCTGCAGTCTGCACTCGGTCGGGGCTGCACAAAGTAATTATATTCCGGCTTTATTTTCATGCCTTTCCCGCCGAAGAGCGCAAAGAGGAGAGCGAGGTCAGGCCTCGCTGCTGAGATCGTCAGAATATGAAGAGGGAGAGAGACAGGGTCGGGGGGATAGAGAGAGAGAGAGAGAGAGAGAGAGAGAGAGAGAGAGAGAGAGAGAGAGAGAGAGAGAGAGAGAGTGCCGCTTTGAAGGTCCTGGACTCCAGGACATGGTCGGCCCATCCAGGCAAGCGGTGCTGATTCCGCAGTTTATGATGCCAGGCTTTGGAATAGAATGAAGTTGTCTCCATTGCCGTCTCTCTGTGCCTCTCTCTTTCTCCCCACCTCCCTTCCCCACTGCTCTCCCTCTGCTCAGGTTTAGCGGGAGAGCGGGGAGGAAGACGAAGACAGGAGATGGGGAAAATGCAACGCCATGCGTGCGTCGGGTTGCCTACCGCACTCAGGTTACGCTAATGAAAGATAGTGATTATCCCTGTCGAAATGAGACGAGCGGGCGGACGGACGGACAGAAAGACAGACAGACGGACCGAGTGGCGTAGGTTAGGGGAAGGGATGACATACTATGTGCAAACTTTGCGCCCCGGGACGCATTACATGCGGGCCCCGCCTCACCCCGCCCCGCCTCACCCCGCCCCGCCCCGCCTCACCCCGCCCCGCCCGGCCCCGCCACGCGCACCGTGACACCCGTGACAAGCCGAACCGCCGAATAATTAATTCCCGGCCATAAATGAATGTGACCCACATATTCATTGCGCGCGTTTCAGCCGTGCAGAGAGAGAGAGAGAGAGAGAGAGAGAGAGAGAGAGAGAGAGAGAGAGAGAGAGAGAGAGAGAGGCGGAAGAGGAAGAGACCGAATGAAACGCGCGAGTTCACTCTACTCGCGGACAACGTATCAATCCTGAATTATTAATTTTATTTATTTGTTATTATTTATTTTATTTTTTTGCCACCTGGGAGCGCCGCCAGGGAGCGACGAGCGGCGTGTGAGCGCTTCAAGGTGCGGGCGGTGAAGCCCTCGCTCAAGTCTACCGCGCCGGGGCTCAAGCTGTCTCCAAACGCAGGTGCGGCATAATTGCAAAAGCGGAGTCGAGAGCGGGGAGGTAGGGGGGGGGGGACGCGAAGGGATCACCCAGGACCGGGATCAGTATCGGAAGAAGGGGTGGGGGGTGAGGGGAGGGGGGAACCGCGCCGTGCCAGAGCAAGCCGCGACAGTGGCAATGGCAATTTCCGGTGGCAGCGGCGGCGCCGACGATGCCCAGGTGCGACCCTCTTATCGAATTAGTATTTCTCGGCGCCGAATCTCCCCGGCCAAAGGCACGCGTGACGTCATGCTGACGTCAAGGAGAGCGGCAGACAGCCTTTCTATGGTCGCCGCGCCCAACTCGGCAGGCAGGACTCGGCCGGGGCTTTACAGCGAGTGGGCGCAACTTTGGCACCTAAGTCGCCGCGCGGGACGCGGGACACCGGACGCGTCGGAAAACAATTGACGGGAAAGAGATAAGCGGCCTGATGACGTCACTGTACCCTCCGCGCGCCGGCGGACGGACGGACAGACAGACAGACAGGCGGATGAAAGACGGACTTTGCGGACGAGTTTTCCAATTATCGATTTCAGAAGGAAACGGGCTGACCAATGGACAAGATTCCCTTTGATTAGATCCGGTGCGATCGATACCGCTTCCCTCCCGAGACGATCCTCTTCCCCGCGGGGCAACGAATAGATATGAACTAAGAAGGTACAGCTGTTGCGCGTCCTCATACATTCCTCTGATTGGACAGCCGAAGGGGACTGGAGAAAGGGGAGGGGGAAGGGGGAGGAGGAGCAGACAAAGTCTGGCGGGAATAAAGCTGTAATGAAGCCGCCAATGTAGCGAACGAGCCCTGCACGGCGACCGAAGACGGAAACAAAAACTCTTAATCCGAAGACAACATGACCATTTTTGCTGATTTCCACTCCGAGAGAGAGAGAGAGAGAGAGAGAGAGAGAGAGAGAGAGAGAGAGAGAGAGAGAGAGAGAGAGAGAGAGAGAGAGAGAGAGAGAGAGAGAGAGAGAGAGAGAGAGAGAGGCTGTGTCTGTGTGAATCGGTATTTGTGGATCTCGTGCTTCGGTTCACTTCGCCTGCGTGTGTGTCTGTTTGTATTGCTGTGTGTGCGCTCAGCGCCCTGCCGGGATGCGGGCCAGCAGTGTCCCGCTGCTCCCGCGCGAGCGCGCTGCCCGCGCCTGTGGCAGCGATGGTAGGCAACGCGCACGACACGCGTGATTTGAGATGCCTACCCTCCAGGCGACCCACACAGAGGAGGACGCCCCGTGAGTGTGCGAGAGCGACAGAGCAAACGGAAACGCCGCGCGCCAGAATCAGTCTGTAGGACGGAGGACGAGAAGGGGGGGAGACATCGACGCGACAAGCGCTGGGAAACGGGAGGAATGCGGTCGCGTGTGAATATGCGTTTACGCGCGGTATGTGAGTACACACACGCGCGCGCGCGCGCACGCACATCGACACGCTGATGGCGGTGGATAAGGCGGGGCGACGCCAGGGCTAACACACGCACCGCATCCGGTGACGCCGCACGCGGCACCCCGACGGCCCCCAAGTGGCGCCGTCAACGCCGAGGCCGTCGCGTGCCCGCCGACCGTGACGACCGCGCTTTTATAATCCGCTATCGCTAATTTGTTCTGTCGGGGATGCGTGGCTTGCCTCTGACGGGACGCTTGAGACCAATAAAAATAAAAAAAATTGAAAAAAATCCTCCTGAGACAAGGGTGTATATCATTTGACCTACCTAAAGTAGACCGACAAAAACTAGACCTACCTATTTTTGACCAAATAAAAATATTAAATAAAAAAATTGAATAAAAATATTTGCATTTCTGACCGACCTAAACTTAACCTACGCGAGCCCAAACCACCTGCCCCCGCAAAAAAAATATGTTTATTTGTACCTATTGAGTGAATACAGTATAGCTTTACTGGAAAAAAAAAGAAACAGCGGGTGTTGAACCCTCAAACTTAAATTTGAAAAAAAAATTACGTCATTTTTTACAAGAGCTGAGAAAGGTTGCTCCATGGCCACGGCCCTGCGTCCCCAGCCCGGGCCCACACAACGTCAACATGTCGGTTCCCGGCCGAGGAGCCACGCTGTCGCCGGCTGTGTTTCCAAAACAGAGGCCGCGCCCCACGTTATCTGCTTCCCCGCCACATTTGTGTTATTGTACCCGAAGCAGGCCAAGCACAACAGCAGCCTTGCTTTCGTTGCGATATGAGCTTGCCAGTACTCGCGCGGCAAACCACTCCAGGCTGTGCGACCGTCGCTCTATCTCTCTCGCACCCGCGTCGCACGCCTGGAGGCAGCGCCACCAATCAGTCGAACCGACTCGCCGAGATGCAAGTGCAGCAGTATGACAAACTGCCAGGCGGGGCGGCGCAAGGCAGCAAGGAGCACTAGACCATGAGATCATTCTCACCCCGACCCCTGCCTCACTGCTTGATCCAGCCCTCTCCAGCCTCGGGGCTGCCTGCCTGCCTGCCTGCTAGCCTGCCTGCCAGCTTGGCTGGCCGCTGCGCGTTGCCCCCTCCTCCTCGCGTGGTTTAGATCGCCATGTCCTTGACGTAAATTACGTCGCGATCATGATAATCCGGCCGCGGAAGCAACTCGAGCGCCACCTCCCCCACCCCACCCCACCCCACCCCTCCACGGGGGCCGTAGTGGGTGAAAGGTGCTCTGCGCGGGGCGGGGTGGGGAGATCTGCTGTTAACGGGTCCGCTGAAGAAAGGCGGGGTGGGGAAGGGACATTCCAATCTTTCTAAAGGGGGTGCAGCTAAGCGAAGGTGGGCAGCGACGGCCATGTCTTCAAACAATGCTCCTGACGCGAAATTATTTTCGCTGCGACGGAATGTGTTTCTGGAATTCGCGTCACGGGGCGCCGCAAGTCGGGTCTTGAGGTGGGTCCGGCCGGTCCGCTGCAGTTTCATATATGCCGGCGGCCGTAGCGCGGCTGCTTTCGAATAATCAATCCGGAATATGTATCGAGCACTGCAGTATCGAGAGTATCGTGGATGCAATGAAACTGCGGACAACAAGGCAAAGTTTGCCCCGGCCGCACCGCGCCAGGCCATACCGCTCGGTCGCTCTGTCTCTCTCGCACTCGTGCGGCGGAGCGTGGCGCTGGAGGAGCGGCGCGCCGGACAGCAGTCGCCTGGGCCGGAATGCGAACACTACGACGGTACCTCAGCCATAGACGCGTCTAGCCGGCAGGGGAGGGTGTAATGAAGAGGGGGGGGGGGGGTGATATGGGGCCGCGCGCGCGGCATTCCCTTCGAGGGGTCGCACCTGAGGGCCGCCGGGGCGGAGGCGGCGCTCGGGTGTGGCGGGTGTGTGTCTAAGGGGGCTCACTCACACAGCAATCAACATCGCAATCATTTTTGACGAGATAAACACGCTTAATTTTGAGCAAAATCATAACAGGAAAATTGCGTTGTTTTTTTTTCGGAAGAGTAGCAAATATATTTTTTGCGGGAAAAAAATAATTAAAACCTTAAGTTTTCCCCGATTTTGGTTTTATTGGAGACGGCAAGCTCGCCGGCCGCCGGCTGCGCAGCGCTAACTTTTTAAAATTCTGTTGCAGACGGCAGACGCCGCACATTAGCTCCTTTATCTCCCCCAAATTGAGCCCCATTTTTAATCCTTACACACCGTCATTAGGGCCATCGGGGAAAGGGGGGGGGGAGCCCGGTAGAGAAGGATGAAGGAGCAAAACGCCACCCGCCGCGCCACTACTGGAACAGAGGGTCCGAAATTAATTTCAAAAATCCCCCCTGACCGGCACGCATGCGCACAACAGAGCCCATTCAAACAAGCCCAGCCAGATAAGCCGGGCGGGCCGCTACTACTTATGCGGGATGGCCGCGCCGAAGGCATGGGGCCCACTGCAGGCCGAACGCACCGGGGGTCCGGTCGGCAGCGGGGCACGCTCAGTGGGCGCGGCCCGGGGCGGCCCGGGGCGGCCCGGGGCCCCACGATCTACCGCCTCGCCTCAACAGATATACGCGTCTCCCTTCTTGCCGCGGCCCGCATCTGACTATCTCTCTCCTTAATGGACAGCAGCGGATGCCCCGCAAACACACGAGCGCAATAATGAGCCGCAGAGAAAAACACACGCCTGGGAGGCAAAACCTTTATGGCCGGCCTTTAATTCCGCTGCAATCTCGGGGCCGCCGGCAAGGCGATCCGGGGAGGGGGGGGGGGGGGCGCTGTTGGGGCGTTGCGCACAGAGGGCCAGAAGGCCGGCGCTGGTGGCCAAAATTCTAGACGCGTTTTTAGCTCCAGAGTGGCTGAATGGGACGCAAACCGAACGTGTGACCCCAAGGGGTAACCAACTCGAAATAATCAGTGTACGTCCTGTTGGTAATCACTGAAATAATCACCATAATCACAATATTCAACATAATATCTCATAATCGCAATAATCCTAGATAATCGAAATATTCAAAAATAATCGTTATAATCAGGCATGGGCAGGAAAGTAAAGTAAAGTACCGCGGTACCAGCACCGCGGTACTTTTTTGGGTAAAGTACCGGCACCGCAGTGCTGATGACGCGAAAGGGACCGGTAAAGTACCGCGGTACCGATTTGCGAGTAAAGTAACGAAAAGTACCGTCGGTCCTGTCAGCGGGCGCGCAGCCGCGCACTATTACGGATTGAGCGACACGACTATATTACGCAAGTGCATGCCCCGTCGGGTACCACGGACTCCATGCGCTGCAAACCGCTGTACAGCGGCGCATCCAACAAAAGAACTTGGAGGAAAAAAAAAGAAGAAAAAATGGGGGCCCTTCTCCCACCTCCCCACACAGTAGGGAGGACCGCCTGCAACTTCGGTGGATCGGGGGAACCGGTGCATTCCAGGCGGCGACCCCAGGGGTTCTCATCTGATGTGGGCCGGGTGAAGGGCGGGGGTTGAGAGCCTTTGGTTTTCGCGGGGTGGTCAGTGGTACCCACAGTGGTACCCCCGCTGTCCGGCGCTCTCTACCGAACATGCAGTGTGAAGGGCCAGCTTCAAAGGACTTATCAACTCCAAACCGACGAATCAGAATGGACCCACTCGCGACCAATTGCGAGTGGCTGGAACGACCGGGGATCGAACCAGTGCCGAGGCCAATCCGCCGAAGCGGACTGCTTTTTAGACACCCAAGCATAGTGGACGACAAATGATCCAGACCACTACGCTATCACGACTGCACGTCTGCCGAGTGTCGGACGACGGGTTTGAGTCGTATTGGGATGAGGGAGGCAGTCGTAAAATGTATTGAAATGTTGGGATTCGATCCCCGGACCTTACTGTTCAAGTCCGACGCCTTAGCGATCTCAGCCACCACGGCTCGTGGTAGATGCGGCGTCAGCCGGGCTCTAGACGCGGCAGGGATGGAGCCGCAGTGAGCGGGTCATTCGAAAAATGTTGAGAAAAAGTGGGACTCGATCCGTCTACCCCGGTACCGGGAACCGACGCCTATACCACCTCGACCACCCCAACTCATGATTGGGGACGGGTAATGTCAACGCCTTTGAACCGCACTTGGAGTGCGGTCCGCACTACCGCACTCCGAGTGCGGCTCAAAAGACATGACATCACTTGGCTCCAATATTCACCAATAATCATCATAATCATCATAATCACCAATAATCATCATAATCACCTATAATCAACATATGTTGATTATAATCATTTATAATTACTTATAATCAATGATAATCAATATAATCAGGAGTAATCACACATAATCAATATATTCTCTATAGTATGAGTAATCTAGTAATCAGTGTACACGAAAATCTCGAGTTGGTTACCCCTTGTGTGACCCCACCAATGGATTGCTCTCTGAACGAGGAATCCATTGGTGGGGTCACACGCTCGGTTCGAGTCCCACTCCGCGACTCTGAAGCTCAAAACGCGTCCGAAATTTTGCCCGAGCATGACTGTCTCCAACCCTACCCGTCATGGCGCTGGGGAAGCCTCGTGTCGGGATTCAGATGTGCGCGGCCCTCAGCGGATCGAGCTGCCTGTGCCTTAAAGAAGATAAAACGCCTCGCGCACCACTTTTTTCCCCTCGCCTTTTTCGGTATTTTTCCCCCTCGCTGCCCTGAAAGGCAGCAGGGTGTGTACAAGAGCGATGGGAAATTCAGCGGCGCGGCCTTGGAAAAGTATGCCAGCGGGGCGCCCAGCTCGGCCTAGCCTCTCGAGTCCCAGTTCCCGCGCCTCCCTCCGCGGGGCCGCGGGGGGCAAGACGGCCGCGCGACGCAAGGTTAAGGTTGCAAGAGATGGAAGATCGCACAGATTTATGTGCCACTAAGCGAGGCCCTCCTGCAGCAACAAAGCAGTACAGTCAACTCAGAGAGTTTCTTCAGGACGCAGGCAAAGTACAGCGTGGTTCGTCAGCACCCTCCAACTCGGCTGCCGCCTGCTGCCTGTCTGTCTGTCTGTCTGTCCGTCCGCCGTTCCCTGCCTTACTTCTGGTAACTTACCTCAAGGTGTCTGTCTGCACCGAGTGCGCCAGACACAGTTCGGGATCCCGCCTCTGGCACCCGCTCAAGGCTTTCCACACACCCTAAAAGCCCTCGGCGAGCCCTCGCATAAATTACAGTGTATCAATTCGCCACCCGACCCAGCGAGCGGTCCTGCCTAAGCCCTGCGTGTCCTTGGGTGCCTCAGTCAGAGCGATGTGAGCTGCGCTGCGATGCCAACCAGCCAAACGGGCCCTTTCAGCCTCGCACTCGGAGGTGAGTCGTGGAGCCGAGGCGCCCTACAAGCCCTACAGGCCCTACAGGCCCTACAGGCCCTTCAGTACAGCAGGCCCGCGTCAGGCAGACCTGTGGGAGGAATGTCGCAGCACATGGCGCATGTGTTTTTATTAAAAGCGTAGGGTCCGCGCTGGGAACATATTTATTGCACAACATCCCCCAGAGGGCCGCCCCACCCCACCCCGCCCCACCCCGCCCCACCCCGCCCCGCACCTACCCCGCCCGACCGCGACCCAGAGAGGCGGAGAGGGGCTGTGGGGCCTCAGGGTGCAGTAAGCGCCCTCACAACATGATAATCCGAGGGATTGTTTCCCGAATCTGGAATGCAAGCCGTTGGAGAAAAGTGGGGTGCTCGTGACGACTTTGGCACCGTTCGGCTTGTCTTCGGCTTTTCCCCGGCTTGTGTCTTTGGCGTGTCTTCGGCTCCCGCGCCTTGGGACCGAATATGCGGCGACAAATACCCTCGGAAATGATCACCGCGATGACGTCATTCGGACCAGTCAGTTGCTCGGCGTGTCGGCGGGCGTGCCGTTGCGGTGCCGAGGGCGGAGCTCTGCTCCTCAGCGTTAGCAGTGGCGAAAACAGGACCGGGAAGAAGCGAAGGGCGTTTAGCGCGGGGCCGTTAGGGAGAGCAGCGGCCGTTATTTCCCCCTCCCCCTCTCGTTAGGAGGGCCGCACGCTGCAGCCTTATCTGGCTAATCAGTCGGGGCAAGTTCGGATTTCAGCCCGGACGGCTCCGTGAAGCCTGCGAAGCTGCGCGCGGGCTTTAAAGCGCCCGTTCCGGCCAGGTCGTTTGTAACTCGGCTCCCACTTTTTTTCCGGTTTCGAAACAGTTCACAAGTGCGGGCGGTTTCCAAACTCGCCGTGCGAAGTGAAAGCTACTTTGCGAGTGGCGCCGCGGCGGAAGGGAGTGGGCTGGTCATTGTTTTAAAACCCGTGACCACAACAACAAGGAGCGGCCCTCACGGCGAAAGAAGTGATAAAGCTGGGACATCCGAACCAGTTCACCCTGCCGGCGTGCTGGCTCGGAGGGAGGAGACAGGCGCCGCCCCGCCCCACGCCGAGCTTTCTTTCGGGCAGGTACGCCCCGCCCCGCCCCGCCCCGCCCCGCCCCGCCCGGCGCAGCCCTGCGCCACCGCTGTGACTGACGACCTATGAGTTTCTCTCCCGCTCTCCTTGCAATATAACTTTTCCCAAGGCGCGCACCACAGCGCCACCGCGACCCCCTCGCCCTTGTCTTCTTTTCCCTCGTCCCAATCACAGGAGACAAGGCCCGCGGAAGACTGAGAATGGACAGAGCCGCGCAGTGTTACTGCTGGCACAGAACTGACCGGGGCGATGAAACTCAAACAGCGATGAGGGGAGGGGACGGGGGGGTGGAGTGGATGGCAAACTTTGGTTTTATCCTCTCGGACTGGTGTTTGTTGCTGCTCCCCCCCCCCCAGCCTGCCTCCAGTCTGCCTCCAGCCTGCCTCCAGCCTGCCTCCAGTCTGCCTCCAGCGGCCACTGACGGGGCGTGCTCGCATTCATTATGCCCTTCGGAGCGTTTGGCACGTTGGTCGGCTTTAGACTGCTTTGACCCACACACACATACACACACACACATACACACACACACACACACACACACACACACACACACACACACACACACACACAGACCCTGCTCAATTCAAGCAGGCAGCGGGCGGCGGCTTCGGCTGTCATGTCCGCCTGCAGCGAGGACCACGCCCAGGCTTTCGGCGCTAATGGACCCAGCAGAGGTTGCCTGGGGTCAAGGCGGAAACAAACATTTAAAAAAAAAAATAATAACTTGGAGAGGTCTCATCTGGAGTATTGGTCAGATTCTCACGGATGCCAGGATTGCGTACGGGAAACAGCGTTGTAAGTGTGTGTGCGTGTGTGTGAGTGTGTGTGACAAAGAGGGAGCATGAGTGTGAGTGAGCGTGGAGCGTCATCTCTATTGCAGGTATAAATGGAGGTGACAAGAACACAGGACCGTACTTCTTGGCACGCTCCACCCAACGCAGCCCCCCCCCCCCCTTCCTCCCTGCCCATCTAGTCGTCCTGAAAACTTTGCTGAAGAGAGATCGCTGATTCCATTACAGGCGCCTTGCCACGCCCAGCCGCGCCACGCCAGTGCTCTCATGTCCCAAGGGTTGTTTGTCGTCCCATCAAGACCCTTCGAGGCACGGCGCGGCACGGCGCGGCGCCGCGCGCCAAGGTGCCAGACCAGCCTGTCCGACCGTCAACCATCAAGTGCTGACCGCAACGGAGGAAGGGGTTGGTGTTAGGGTGGCTAGGACGGGTGGATTCCAGCAGCAGCGCACACCCCCTGTTGCAGACCCAGAAAGGAGTGCGAAGAAGGGTTGCCAAAGGGCTGGGATTAATGGAGGCTGACGGCGTACACGATTAGCCTCGGTTCTGGCAAAAAGTGAGGATACGATACCCCCAGCGGAAGCCTCCAATCAGCTTGAAACTTCTCTTCAGCTTCCTGCTCGAGAAAAAAATTTGTAGAGTCCGCGATTTAGAACCCGGGACCTGACGCTTCCGAGCTCGTGTCCCTAACCACTCAGCCACCAGTGTCACTTGCTGACCTCAGCGCTAGCGCCGGTCTTGAAACTTATCAAACTACTGTCTTACATTGGACGCATCTCGAGAGGACGGTGGAGATCGCCTTACCTGCGAACAAAAACAAAAGAATAAGGACGTTAAAGGCGCAGATTCGTCGTCGCGGCCGCGGCCCTGCCAACGGGGCCATCAGCGAGATGAGGACAACGTCTTTGATCGCTGGCCGTGCCGCTGCGGAGATGCACGCTGGGCTGGGCTGCCCCACGCCGCGGACTCAAAATGACGATGCGTTGCACTCCGCGCTGGATTGGGGGCCGGAATAGAAACATCAAAGCGTTCGGGTGGGGTGGAGTGGGGTGGAGTGGAGTGGGATGGGATGGGGTGGGGTAAGCGGGGCGAGAGGGCAGAGGTTGAAGAAGAAAGGGACCGAGTACACTACCCAGGCTCACACACTGACGGTGGACTGTTGAAATGGTCGTCACATTTTCGACGGCGTTTTCCTTGGTTCGAAAGTGTCGTTAAGACTGGCATGTCATCTTTAGAAAAAAGTAATTTCGGATTTTTTTTTTTTTGATTTTTTTTTTTTGAACTCGGCCCCATCCTATAAACTTATTGTGTTTGAGGGAGGAAGAGGCAACAGTGCGGCGCGGCCTGCATACCTCACGGCCCACTGCACTGTAGAGCGGGCCGGAGCAGGGCGGCCGGCCGGGCGCAGCGAGGCAGCGAGGCGGCGAGAGACCCTCTGTCTGAACGAACGAAAAAGCATCTGCCGGGGCCCGCCAGTGAAGATACGCCGGCTTGCAAGCGGCTCTGTTTATTTATTTTCGGAGGAATATTTTTTCTTAATCGTGCCTCGCGGCGGGGCGGGCCGCCGCCACGCCAGCGGGAAGCGCCTGCGGAATCGGCGATAGGCAACGCGGCGCACGGCGGCGACTTGGGTTGCCTATCCACGCTGTGTTTGTGTTCCAGAGATAAAGTGCACACCACGCACGAAAAGCCTTCGGAAGACGCTCCACTGATTTCCCGATTTCCCCGCCAACTTTTCCTCTCCAGGCTCGTTTTTTTTTTTTTCCGCTGACCCTAAGCTAACGCGCTCCCAGAAACAAGGCGCCGGTGAATCGCGAGGCTCGCCATTTTTATTCTGTTTCATAAAACGGCCGCAGCCACTAGCGGCAGAGCTAGCAGCGAAGCGGCAGGCGACGAGGGAGAGGAAAAGAGACGAGTCAAACAGGCAGCCAAGCAATCAAACAGACACCGTGCCGAACAGGGGGGGACCGAACAACAGGAGGCACACCTCTGTGTGTGTGTTGGTGAGCATGTTGGTGTGTGTCGGGCGGCGGCACACACACACACGACACCTCTATTCGCCACAAAGGGGGTGACGAAATCATTTTGTACAGCGCGCTGCGCGGCAACCATAGAAGCCGTTTGTGTGTATTGACCACTAGGGCTGCCGCCCACGGCCCGCTTTGGTTCCCCGACCCCGTTGTACAGTGGGCCACAAGGCCAGAAGGGGACCGCTCGCAAAAACTCTATGACCACGGTGCGAGCGGTTTTGGGCTATTTCGGACTCAAATCGGACTCGGACGGAACACGGTTCTGATGGATTGGATTTCGATCGAGGCATCGACACGGGTGTGATCCGAGTCGAGACTCTCGAAATGACGCGTCCCTTCGAGAGGCGTCCGCCGAGGCCTTCTCAGCCGTCCGGCCCACCCGCCCGCCGGAGTCATATTCTCCAGGGAGAGTAACGCTCCGACGCTGGGAATTTCGCACCCCTTTTTAATTGCCGCACGTGAAGCAGCCGGGCCTGGGCACGGGGCGGCGGGGGGCGGCGGGGGGCGGCGGGGGGCGGCGGGGGGCCCGGCCAGGACTTACGGCTTCCTGAAACTGCGATAAGATCTACGCGGAGCATTAAGGCGCCGCGCTAATGTGAAGACACAGAGTGGCGCTGATGAATATCTCGGCCCACCCGGCCCACCCGGCCCGCCAGGTGCAGCACGCTGTCACGCCCGTCAGCGAGGCGCCCCCCCCCCCTCCCCCCTTCCACCTTCTTCTCTGGACAGTGTGCCTTGAAATTTTAGATGACAATAAGAGTAAATTCAGATTTAGATTCAGATTCAAAGTCTGATTCAAATTTTAATCCGAATTCAAATTAGGTTTAAATTAAATTTAGGTGTCATTTTTCATCTTTTCTGGGCCCTTTCTTCCTGTTGGTCGTGTATGCAGACTGGGTGGTATATGTTCCATTGCGTTATCCCCGCGCGCGACCGGATGCTTCCGGTTAGCCACAGCGTCCGGCCCCGCCCTTCCCCTCCCCTCCGCCAGCGCTAATGCGAGCCCCTCCCCCCTCCCCCCAGCCCCCTCCCCTTCCGGCCCCGCTTGAAATCCACTCAACTACCTCAACCGCCACTTCAACGTGACCGCGCCGAGGTCCCTCTCGCCGCTTGTTTCTCGGGAACAAACTGCCTCGCCGGACCTTCTCCCCGACCCCCGTGGATAGTGGGGAGGGAGAGAGGAGAGGGGGCGAAAAAAAAAAAGCATGGAAGGGGTCAGTTTGACCCACGGATTCGGGACTCAGGTCGACATGGCCTCGTGAGAACGCGACCTTGAAATAATCGTTTCCATCGTTTATTTTTGGTAAGCATTTTCGGCGATTCCGCGGAGAGGTCCCCAGCCACCTTCGCGCATTGCCTCGCGCTGTGGCCGATCTGCAATTTGCATCGCGCTGGACAATGCGTGTGAGTGCACAGGGCGCGGGTACTGGGGGGGGGGGGCATCACATCCCATGTCGGGTCCAGCGCGCTGCAGTGAGGGGAACTAAAGATTGGCAAACTCCATTGTTTCATTGTTCCATTTTCAAGTTTGACAATGGCGCTGGGCGCTGTCACGTCAGTTTGAGTAAGGGGGTGGGGGGCGCGCAGCCTTCCGGCTCAAGACAGGATGTCATTATCTGATAAGGGGCAGCACTAGATCATAGGCGGAGGACGTGGCAAAAAAAAAAAAGGGAGAAGTGGGTTGGGCGTGAATCATTTTAACTTTTCAAAAACAACCAAACACGATTGATAAGTTTGTGAAAATGTGACAGCGTCCGACTGCATGCGCGCGCTCCCCTCTCGCCGACGCGCGCGCGGGAATGGGAGGGGGGGGGGGGGGTGGCGGTGGAGAGAGAACATTGATGCCACAAACAGAATCCTCCCAGATAAATTACACTCATGACGCCAGCGAGCGGGGCGGAGCACGGCGGAGCAGGGCGCGCGGCAGCACTGCACATTGCCGCGGTACGGCCAGCCACTGAGAACCACCACACATCATCTCAAAAACAAAAACAACAACAACAAAAACAACAACAAGTATGAGAAATAACCTCGCTGTTGACGAGGACGGGTACGCACGCACGGGAGCGGGGCAGGGTTTCCGGTCAAGCTCGGCAAGCGCGCGACCCCCGATTGCACTAGCAAGTGACTCATTTCCCGTGAAAAATAAGCCAAATTCTTTAATCAACACACAATGCTTTCAGCAGGGTGTGAGGCATAAGACAAACTCGTTAAAGTGGGAGTGCATAGTGTGTCGCGGCGTGGGCGCACGGCATGGCGCGCCTCGGCGAGGAGGCGAGCACCTGGTGCTTACCCGTATCAAAGGTATTGCCGCTATTTGCCGACCATCAGAACGAGCGTTTGCGACTCGCCAATAAGAGTCTCCCGACCCGCCGACTTTGCCGCAGTATTACACCATCTCCTAATTTTTCGGCACGCAATCATCGTTTTGCGTCCGTTATGGCAACGCAATCTCAACGTTCGATGCGAATGTGAGCGTGCGCGGGTCCATGTGCCCGAGGTTGTTCTGTGTGTGCGTGTGTATGAAGAGGCGCCTGACTGTGTTGGTGCACGTTCGCGTATACAAGCAAGCTTGCAATTATTGTCTCAATTAATGGTCAGTGGTCCGCATCCGGCGAGGGCGTGCCTCCCCGTCTTATATTCCCTCTGATATGTGTGTGTGTGTGTGTGTGTGTGTGTGTGTGTGTGTGTGTGTGTGTGTGAAATTATGAGTGCGTTTAGCTCCCCTCGAAGCGCATGGAGCGTCCACAGCGTAACGCCCGGCGGAGCGGCGACACTGCTAGGCCCGCAGAGAGATGGAGAAAGAGAGAGAGAGAGAGAGAGAGAGAGAGAGAGAGAGAGAGAGAGAGAGAGAGAGAGAGAGAGAGAGAGAGAGAGAGAGAGAGAGAGAGGAAGGGGGGGTATTGGCTCCAACTACGGCGACGGCAGCAGGCTAAGGGGAAACGGAAGGAGTTGTTTGAGACTGACGGCGTCGGGCGATTCCAAAGCCAATCTTCGCCGGGCCGCTCGGACTGATCTCATTATCGCACTTCATAAGACACAAACAAAGCAAAGCATCACGTCTCCTCCAGTCTTATCGTCGCTGCAGGTCCTGAGGACGTCCTGAGTACTTCCTGAGGACGTCCCCAGGACTCCCCCGCCCGCTCCGTCCGGCAGCGCGGTGCGCGCCGCCCGAACCATCTCGTATTTTAAGCTCCGAGCTGTCTTCATATTCCACCTTTTCGGATCCCTACCTCAGTTTCTCCTGCGTGTCTGCGCGCCCTCGCAAACGGAACGCCGGTCCCCGCCCAACCCCCTGCCCCCCCCCCTCCCCCGCCACTGCTGCCCCGCCCGCACCCTTACCTATTCCCTGGCACCTGCCCTGCACCGGATGTAAGGACCGTCCTACCTCATCCCGTCACCCTGACGAATTCCTCGACACCTTTCTCTCTCTCTTTCTCTCTCTCTCTCTCTCTCTCTCTCTCTCTCTCTCTCTCTCTCTCTCTCTCTCTCTCTCTCTCTCTCTCTCTCTCTCTCTCTCTCTCTCTCTCTCTCTCTCTCTCTCTCTCTCTCTCTCTCTCTCTTCTTTCGCGAGCTCCCTGCCCCCTCATCGCGCTGCTTTCAGCTTCATCATCTGCCACTCGGAATATTACTGCGACAACAACCAAACGCGTCCTCAGCAGCTCCCAACACGGAAACAAAAAAAAAAAAAAAAAAAAAAAAAAGCCGGCATTTTTGTGTTGTGAAGGTGGCACTGCCCGTGTACGCGCGCTCTCCCTCCTCCTCTGCGTTCAGCCCGCTGAATGGGGCCTCCGCGGCGAGGCCCCCGCCACCCCCACCCCCGGCAGTAGAAGGAAGAGGTATGGCGGCCCGAGCCACATTCACAATTGGCTCGCATTCTTCGTCGGGAGTCATGTGATGACATTACCACACAATGCGGGGACATTCATTCAAAGGCCCCGCGCGCTTTTCAGGGGATAGGGGTGGGGGAGGGGGCATGTGCAGGTAAAGTGTGGAAAAGAGGTGGCAACTCCCCACCCCCCGTCTCCCACTGCCACTGCGCGAAGAGAACAACGAAAACAGCACAACAGAGAGATTTGAAAGCAGCGCGTCTTTTTGTCGCCAAACGCCGCTCGATTCGGCCCGCCCCGCCTCGCGTCGCACTTCTGCAACTGACCCGTTTTCTACGACGCGAAGCCACAATGCTAACGACTCGCGGACCCCAAGACGGCAGTGCTGCTCCGGGCGCGCACACAGACACACACACACACACACACACACACACACACACACACACACACACGCACACACACACACGAGAGCGCACCCACACACGCGCGTTCACACACTGGCAAAACAATGTTCACATTTAAATCACGACGTTAATTTATGGTCTTATGGCGGCGCGTGGATGCTGTTTCGCCCTGCCATGGGCCCCATGCAGTGGGGGTGCGGGGAGAGAGAGAGGAGAGGGGGGGGCAAGGGAATGTAGCGCGCGGCATTGTGGGCCGCTAGATATATGGTCGGAAATAAACATCGGCTATGACACAAACGGAGTTTTAATCTTTTTTATCGCTAAGTCGCCGAGCCGGCCAGGAGTCGAGTTTCATCCTGCCGCTTAAATTTCGTGAAAGCGCGTCGGGCGATACGTGAAAAGGCCCTTTATTTGTTGTTGTTGCTGTTGTTCCGCGGCGCCTTTCTGTTGTTGTTGTTGCTTTTGTTGGCCAGGCGCGTGTCACGCTGCCCGAGGGGCTCCAGTCATTTTCCGAAACTTTCGCCCCGAGCGTTCCGCGAAACGCGCACAGCACACTCGCTGCCTTGCATGGACACCTGAAGGCTTGTGGGAGCCGAGGATAACCGGACCAGCCCGGCAGACAAAGTTGACCGGGATTCGGCAGGGTTCGACCAGAGGCAGCGAGCGTCCTCATTGAAGGCGCCGCGGAGCACGCATGCGGCCGGGACCGCGGCCCGCCCGGATGAAATATGCACTTGTCTCAGGAAGTAATGGCCGACCAGATAAGATATTTTTGTTTGTGGTTTGCATTGGCCTGCCTTATTGCTACAGTGGAATACACGCACAAAAGGGTGAAGAAGAAAGGAGAAAATATTTTTACAAATCGCAATTTGTGACACACTACTTGGAAATTCCGGAATCGAGATTATTTCTTAAATTACTAGTGTCCGAACATGTCTCTTCTTCTTCTCTCTCTCTCTCTCTCTCTCTCTCTCTCTCTCTCTCTCTCTCTCTCTCTCTCTCTCTCTCTCTCTCTCTCTCTCTCTCTCTCTCTCTCTCTCTCTCTCTCTCTCTTTTCCCGGTCATCCCCGAAGCCTCCCCCAATATCCGCCCCGCTTATTGGAGGCGCGGGCGGCCGTGTTTGTGGCTGATCGTAATTACCGGGCCAGCGGGCGCAAAACAAAAGGCAGCCCGTCTCTCGGGGGCTCATTATGCGCGGCAGATCTTCTCGCCGTCTTTCCCGCCCAGCGGCCCAGCCTGGCTGCCTGGCTGCCTGGCTGCCTGGCTGACCGCACTCCCAGCGGTCATATACATACAATCCCACGGCCCCTCAACGCCGGACCGGACTACCACCAACGGGCGCGCACCTTTTCGAATTCAAACTATTTTTTTTTTTTAGTTTTTTTTTCGCCTGAGCCGGTTTTCCCTTCGTTGTGAGAATTCAGACATGCAAAGATGGTGGAATCATTTTTAGTGGAACGGATCAACTAGTCTGCTTCGTCGCCGAAGCATCTGCACCAGACCCTCAAGTCTTAGGTTCAACTTCCAACATTTATTATTTTTCACTCTTTCCGCCAGTGTGCTTCAAACCCAGAGCAATGCGCGTCCGCCATCATGTGCCGTGGTGGCTGGAGGTGTAGACGAGTCAGACTCCCGGTATGGGGATCGGCGGTTCTAATCTTGTATTTTCACAACTTTTTTTCTCTGATCGGTGCTCGTTGTCGCGTCAAGAACCCGCTTCAATTGGCGTCAAGCATGAGCCGTGGTGGCTGAGGGCGTTAAGGCGTCCGACCCCGACCTGAAAGTCCGGGGATCGAATCCCAATAATACCTTTCATTTTTCGACTGGCTTCCTCCTACTGCGACTCAAACCCGTCGTCCAACACTCGGCCGACGTGCAAGTCAGGGTGGTGTAGTGGTCTAGGCTCAATCCAGGCCATTACACCCGGGTGTCTAAAAAGCAGTCCGCTTCGGCGGATTGGCCTCGGCACTGGTTCGATCCCCGATCGAGCCAGCCACTCGAGATTGGTCGCGAGTGGGTCCATTCCGATTCGTCGGATGGAGTTGATAAGTCCTTTGAAGCTGGCCCACTGACTGCATGTTCGGGTCTGGGAGCGCCGGACAGCGGGTGTACCATTTGGGTACCGACCAGCCTGCGCAAACAAAAGCTCCCAAAACTACTCTCTCTTTCTTTCTTTCTCTGTCTCTCTATCGTCTCTGCCTTACTCTACTCTGCCCATGTTTGAGCCGTGTCGGCGGCTCGGGTCCTACTGGGTCCCCCGGCGTACGATATCGAAGTCGCTGGATCGGATTAACCCCAGTTACCTGATAGCACCGGTTCCCATCCCGAACACCGAAGTAAAGCAGGAGGCCTCCCCATTAAGACTGGGGAGGGGGTGTAGAGTTCCATTTTTTTAAATTTATTTTTAGTTAAACACGATCGCCAGCGCCCGGAAACACCGTTTCCCATATCCAAAAACCAAAAATTTCAAAAAAATTCAAAAAAATTCAAGAAAATTTTTAAAATGTACATAAAAATTTTGAGTTGTTTCCCCTTAGGGTCCAGCGGCTCGAAACCGGTAACTGAACCAGCTTCCGGCGGGAGACGCACCGTCGCGTTCAGTTACCTGGTTCTCGGGTGCCAAGTCGCCGACCTTGTCGCTGAGAGCACACTGGCCGGGCCGCGGGTGTCCCGGCCAGCCCGTGCAGGGCGCCGTCCGGAGGGAGGGAGGGGTGTTGTGAGACGAAACAATCAGCTGGACGGACCTCCTGGCTGCCGGCCCGAAGGCTGGGGCAAGGCTGGGGCCCCACTGCGGGTCCTCGCCGTCCGGCTGTGGGGCCCCGCTGGGCTCAGCCGGCGGTTGTGTGGGCCACGGGATGAGTATTTCCAGGCAAAGAGCAACACGGCCAGCACTGTCGGAAATCATTTGGAAAATTACGACGGTGCGTTCTTCGGATAATTCCAGCCGGAGCCCCTGGAACCTCGTTCTCGAGCAGCCCAGCAAGGCGGGACAGTTGGCCGAACCTCAATTTCCCCTCCGCTGTTATGGCGGAACAAAATCAAGTCCGATGCCAGCGATGCCAGAGCGACCCGCTTTGCCGTCGAAACGGCGACGAGTATATTTAGCAATTCAGCGCGGTGCCTTCGGTAACAATCAAGACGCTGCGAAATATGAAGTGTCCTAAGCGCGGTCGGCGGCAAATGGGACGCGACACGCCCGGGCGCTCGACTCTCTCTCAACTCTCTCTCTCTCTCTCTCTCTCTCTCTCTCTCTCTCTCTCTCTCTCTCTCTCTCTCTCTCTCTCTCTCTCTCTCTCTCTCTCTCTCTCTCGCTCTCTCTCAGCTCTTCGGCTCTTGCTGCTTCGCGCTCGTGCCTTCGTCATCCGTGTTACAAAGATCCACGTTTTGGCTGCACCTGCAGCCGCATGTCATCGGACGACCAGAGCGATCGCTGGCGCTGACCGCGGACACGCCACCCGTCGTCGCGCACCACCTGTCTGTCTGTCTGTCTGTCTGTCTGTCTGTCCTGTCCGTCTATCCTCTGTTGAGCCGGCGGCCTGCCTGTTTTCTGCCAACCAATGACACACATACATACACAAACATACACACAAAAACACACACACACACACACACACACACACACACACGATAACGAAGTTCGGCAGCGCTTATCAAAAGGCAACCGGATTGGCATTTGAATGCAGCGCTGCAGCGGGTCGTTAAAAAGGCCGGCACGAGACGAGGGAGCGCGAAAGCGTTACACGCCGCGGCGTTCCGCATTTCAGTAATTAAATCACACCGCATTTCGTGCTAAAAGGGACGCAAAATACCGTGGGGTATTTCGGACGTCAGCACACTGGCCGTGCCGTAGGGGTTGATGATAAAAAGGAAAAAGGGTCTGAAGAGCGGAAGGGAGGGGGAAGGCCACACTGCGGTACGCCCCCCCCCCCCTCTCCTTTCCAGCCTCAATCCAAGCCTCATTCAGACTCAATTTGAATGGTCAAGTGGGCGAGGCTAGCTAGGGTGTCCAGGGTGGCCACCCCCACCCCGCGTCGCCCCGCGTGCACCTCTGTGTGGTCAGCCGAGCGGGTCCGAGGGGTCGCTCCGTCTCCGTCGCAGCCAGTGGCACGGCCACGCTGAGCGTCGCGACGCCTCTCGGAGGCAGCCCACTGTGGGATGGCGGCGGTGCGCTGGCCGCCTTCAAGGGCCCCCGTCGCACAACGC
The DNA here is from genome assembly GCA_030522485.1 of Stenchaetothrips biformis. Lineage (NCBI taxonomy): Eukaryota > Metazoa > Arthropoda > Insecta > Thysanoptera > Thripidae > Stenchaetothrips > Stenchaetothrips biformis. Next base: position 3,137,515 of record CM060100.1, read on the forward strand.
GCACCGGTGCACCGTGCGGGTTTTCCGGTTTTCGAAGCAAACCAGCCGAAAAATGAAACGTGACCTTTTTTTTTTGCTTGCCAGGCCGTCCACCACCAAAGAGAGAGAGACCAAAGAAAGCATGGGTCGAAGCCGCCACGAGCAGCAGCGGCTCCGAGGGAGTATTGGTCACTTCCGGCGCTATCCTCCGCCCCCTCTGTTTTTCCACTACAAATTGTGGCCTGAGATAACATTGCTCCAGCAGTTAGTGCAAGCGCTCTCTGGGCCGCGCTCCTGCCAAGGCCCTGCCGTGCACCGCAGAGTCTTTCGGTCTGTCCGTCCGTCCGTCCGTCCGTCCGTCTGTCTGTCTGTCTGACCACCCGTCCGTCCCTCCGTCCGAGCGAGCGCTATGCTTTCCACCAAGGCCATTGCTATGCCTCACTAATTGCGCCACACACAGCTTTTGTTTCAATTTGAAGCGTTCCAGCAGCGAGGCAACACTGCAGCGTCAGCCGCAAAGAACGCGCTCCGCCTGGGGCGCCATCTCGCGGCGCGGCGTCGCACCGCGCGGGCTGCCTGGGGCTGCCCCCACCGCGTTGGCCGCCACGTGTATATGCAGCCACGTGTGCAGAAGCGGAAACAACATTTCGCTCGGATTTTTGGCTTCGTTTACGCGGATTCACTCACAGGAAAACCGGGAGTGGGAACTCAGAAAATCAATTTCTTACATTCACCCGATTATTCTTTTTTTTTTTTTTTTGTAGTCAAACGAACTCAACGAAGAGTCCAAGTTCAAAGTTTAAATTGTTTTTTTTTTTTAAGAGGGTGAACTTTTTGCAATTTTTCGCAGTGGCTCTGAATTATAATCCGTGTACTGCGTGGTGCGTAACACTCGCTGGACGGCCAAGTGCTTTTGAAGTGCCGTGAAGTATGAAGTCTATATTCCCGCAAAGTGCGACCCCGCCCCGCCCCGCCCCGCTCCCGCCACGCGGCATCTTGTGAGTCTATCACAGTTTGCCGAGGGAGGAGGGGGGGGGGGAGCTCCATCATGTAGACCACTGGTGCGAAAAATAGGGCGGATACGGACGTCAAATATCTTCAAATACGGCAGCGCTTTCGGCTCCTCTCTAGGACGCGTGACGACACGACGGAGGAGTCAGCGCCTGTGAACGGCGGGGTAGGCCGCGCGCTGCGCTGCTGCGCATTGGGTTGCCTGCCCTGCCGGGCGCTCTGCACCGCTCTGCACCGCTCTGCGCGGCCTGGACAAGGAGGGGGAATCGGGTCGCCTTTTGTCTCCGGGTGAATAATGTGAAGAACCGGAAAGATTAAAGACGGTCAAGGAGCTCCGACGGGCAAGCGACTCGGCAGGGGGCCGGGCGCCTTGCCGTCCAACACTCACTTCCTCTCTCGCTATGGCCTCGCTGTTGTGGTTTACGGCCCCGCCGGGGCGATGGAGATTAAGAGGAGACGAGCTGCGCGGCCCAGAGCCACCTCGGTACACTGTCATTTGCCGCCGCGGGGCGGGGCGCGAAAGAAGGGGGAGCAAACAGTTGTGATATGACAGCGTATACTCTCTGGAGGCCGGCAGTCCTACCTGTCTCTCCTGCCCTGGCGGCGGGGCCCTGGTGGTGGGGCCCGGCGGTGGGGCCCTGGCGCCGCGAAGTGCCGCGTGGGGCTCACCCCAACCCCAGGGCGGCGTTGCCAAGTCTGTGATAAGCAGTGCGTTATCACTGGCAGCCTGGCCCCGCCCCGACCCGCCCTGCCCCACCTCACCCCACCCCAACCCCGCAGGAACCCCGAGGGACGATGGAAACCGAGCTTACCTTGATCGCCGTGTTGTCGGGTCCTTCATCACCATCACTTCTGTGATTTCTCCATATTTACTAAAATATTCGCGAAGACTTTCTGCAACAGAGAAACACACCCAAAACCTCATTATTGCTGTTTCCTCGCGCGTCCCTCTTCGCGGTGTACTGGCGTAACTTTGCGCGCCTCAAGGCCACCAGTAAACCGCGGGCTTATTGTTCACTGTCAATCTCGCGAGGTGCGGCGGCTCGACCCTCATAACGCACCCTGACATATGTCAGCGAAAAGAACCGCCGCGTGGCGTCGATAGAATGGCGTATCGGCGCGCGGGGTCGGGGATTATGCGGGCCGCGGCCGCAGTTACGGCCGTCTGCAACGCGGTGGCGGTGGTGACGCCCAGACACGCATTCGCCGAGATGAAAGTCGAGCGGCCCTGCCCCGCGATGCGCAAGGCCCGCCGCGCAGAGGGACAGAGAAGACCGCAGCCAAAACTCTACACGTGATTTTAGCTTCAGAGTCGGTAAACAGGACTCGAACCCAACGTTTGACCCCACTGAAGGATTGCTCTCCGAACGAGGAATCCATTGGTGGCGTCACACGTTTAGCGTCGAGAGTTTTGGCCGGCCGCGTCGTGCTTCTGGCCCACTGTGCGCCGCGCTGCCGCACCCACTCCAGCCAAAGGGCGAATCCGCCTCAGCGACCGCGGGTAATGCCACGGGATGAAAAAAAAACACGCCTCAGTATAAATATAGCCATTCCTCGCCCCTCACTCGCACGCTGAAGGGAACGACGGCATCGTGGGTACCGCACGTCTGCTGAGAAGCCGTCATTACTGGAACTCTGCTACCAACTGGAGAATTTTTGTGAGACTAGAAGATCTATTTTTTTCGGCACCATCAGCACTCAACGGACCAAGAGACCTTGCCCAATGTGGTGACCGAGACCGATTACAGGTCGTCTATTTTTACGCTGCTCCCATATAAATTCAAAATGTGGTCGGCATGTGCCTTTGAAAGCTCCGCCGAATCTTCGGCACCATTGCGCTCAGCAGTGCTTTTTGTCATATTCACACAGCAGAATAAAAATAAACAAAAGTAAAATCCTCCGCAGGCTTCGTCAAACCGAGTTTCTGCGAGGCCGTGCCGGTGGCAAGGGCACGCACGGTGTAGGTGGGGCGGGTTGGCGGCCTTGCAAGAGAGAAGAGTAGCCTTGCGGGTCCTTGGTTCGAACGACCGCCGGGGAAAAAGGAGCTTGCGAGCAACAGTTTCAAATTGAGCCACCCCGACCCACCACCGCAGCAACTGCTTTCATACAGAGCCAGAGCCTGTACCATACTCCAAATATCTTGCAAAGGGAAGCAGAGTGCTGCCGTATATGACAAGGGCTCAGAAAGTCCTAAGAAAAGAAGAGATGACACACTGTTGGAAGTGTTAATCGCAAAATTGAAATATTCATTTCCGTAGCGGTTTTGGAAACTCGATATAGGTACTACGCCAACCATCAGCAAATAATGGCAAACGCCAAGTGTGATTCGGTTACTCGCTACAACACGGAAAAACGAACGAAAAGCAGCCGACTTGGCCAGGTAGGCGGCGGAATGCAATCTCATAAGCCGCACTAAGCTGGCTAAACAGTCATAACCTGCCGCGTTACGACGAAATTGCATCGTAAGAAATTCGGAGTGCCGTCCCGACATGTCAAGGCCCTCCTGGAATGCCCCGCCGAATCCGTCCCCCTTCTGCAGTGGCTTCTCCAGCGGCTCCAGCCAGCGGCCCGGCGGCCCCGGCAGAGGAAGGGACCCAAGCAAATGAAACGGAAAATGGAGATGTGCTCCCCCCCCCCTTGTCAGCCAGCCGTCCCGGAGCCACGTGGCAACGGACGAAATGAGAAAGAAATGTGGAAGAAGTGGTCTGGCGAAATGCACGGGCCCGCTGCTTTTGAACCCGGCACGGCGATCGTCACGCGGTATCGACGTCCTGTCTGCCGCGCTCCAATCTAGACGGCTTTCCTCAGGGCCGGAGGGACCCAACGTGACTAAAAAAATTAAAAAAAAAAAAAAAAAAAAAAAATTGACATTACCATTTTTTACAAATGGTAGCGTTAGGAACGTTTTTTTTAAAATTGGTTTCCCCGCCTTTGATACTCAAACGCGTCATTCTATTGGCGGTCCCAGTTCATGAGATACGGCCGACGTTGGGTTCCCGGTGTCGGCGGACGGTACTCGCGCGAGAAGCACGGCCGGTGCTCCAAGCCGCGGAATTAGACTCGACGGCAAGAAATAATGGGCGATGTGGACGATTAGGCTCAACCTCAACACAGCCACCACGGCCTCGGCATCCCCGGCGCACGGCTCGCCTCGCCCGGCTTGCCGCACGGCCTCCAAATGTGTGCTCATCTGTCTCGGGGGGCCTCCACCACGGCCTCCGCCTCGGCTTGCAAGATTGTTAACACGATGCAGGGACACAAGGAGCAGCGACTCTGCAGTCCCGACCTGCCTCTGGAAAGGGGGGGGGGGGGGCTCTAGTCGGAAGTCACCCCGCCAGCGCCCGCCCCCTCACCGCGGCCAACAACCCCCTGGTGCTGGCGGAACATCCTGCGCTTGGCTCTGCTGACACGGCCGCAGCAAATCAGGGCCCAGTTGGTGGGCATATGTACTTGTCCAGCATCCGGCCGCGGCCGTGTGGGCGGGGCGGAGCAACCGCACGCGGAGGGAGGATGCCAGGGCCGCAAACATTCGGACGATAAAAAAAATGGCGAAACGGTTGCGGGCCACTTGAGGGCTGGCTGTGCTGGCGGACGCCGGGCGGGGAGCTGAAGAGCGCCGTATCCCACTGGGCAAGCCTTGGCAGGCCGGGGTCGCCGGGATTTCGATAAACGACACACCTTTGTCTTTCTCTCGCTCTCTCTTAAGCATCGGAAAGTCTTTGCAATTACTGCGGAGTATCGAGGAGCGGCCGATGGATGGCTCGGCGTAAGGGGCGCCTCTCCTTCTCTCTCTCTCTCTCTCTCTCTCTCTCTCTCTCTCTCTCTCTCTCTCTCTCTCTCTCTCTCTCTCTCTCTCTCTCTCTCTCTCTCTCTCTCTCTCAAAACGGAGAGTCGAAACTTTCATCATCTCTCTGTCAAGGCTAGCAGGATGGGAGCAGGCACGTGTAGGCGGCAGTAGGCGGGGGTGACGGGTAGCGGGATGGGCGTGGCCCAGGGCCGCGGGTACCGGGGAACGGGCCCATGAGGGTTCAGGCACGCGTCGATGTGGGTCGACAGGGGGCTTCGGGAAAGGGTTTGCCGGAGAATAGGACGACGAGGTGAAATAAAAATAGCCATTCTACAACCGATTCGGTCTAATTGACTCTTGAACGTAGGTCTGGGCGAGAGGGCCGCATGGTAAGGTGTGGAGGTGGGGGGCTGTCACCAGGGGTTACCGGAGGCTGGCAGGGACGGAAGCTGGAGAAAGGAAAAAGGCTGGGTGGCCAGCACGCAAAACGGTGAGAATTTAGTTTCGGGGGAAAGGTGTACATGACGCGTTGGGCCCGGGCTCATGCGTACGCCGGGATGGGACTAGGCCCATGGGATGGAAAGTTAGAGGGGGCCGCGGGGGTGAGGGGGTGGAGGGGTGGGAGGAGACCAAGGGAGCTTGCGGGTTCCGAGACAGCTGCAGGTGACACGCTGTCACGGCAGCACGACACTGCAGGGACGCTGAGGGGGGTGGGGGTAACGTGCACAAACCGATTGGAGAGGGTCGAACTGAGAGCAACGAGCAGACACGCGCGCACAGACACAGACTCAGAGACACACACACACACACAGCGACAGGCCAGTGCGACGGCCAAAGTAGACAGGGGCGGTGTGCGGTGGACAGTTTCCGCTCCAAAACGACGCTCCAGAATATTGGTGGATGCGTTGTCACGGCCCCCGCGGCGGTCTTGCGCGGTGCGGCAAACATCGTAAGTGGCTGCACGTCTCGCTGCCAGCGAACTGAGTGGAGACACTGGTCTTCGCTGCAGTCTTTTCGGGATTGACTGGGAGTTTGCTGGAAGCGCAGAGCATCTTTGGCGTGTGTGGGAATGAGCGCAGCGGACGGGGAAAATGGACAAAGACAATTAAACTTCAAAATGGTAAAAAAAGGGAGGGGGCATGGAACACAGAGAGGACGGGCCCAAGTTGTTGAACAAACACTTTGTGTACTGTGCGGACGGAAAAAGTTTACAATAAAACGGGAAACCCATTCCGGTGGGTCCCACCACGCCTGCTGGCCACCCAGCCCAAAAATAAAAATTGAGATGCCGCAAATTTGGATCCTGGCGGCGGGCGAGCCGTTATGAAAGCGGAGAACAACTTATTAGACTGGGAAACAATCAAGGAGGGAGGCCTCCCCCTAATCAGGACTTATGTTTGGACTTGCAAATGCCGCGGCGAATCCCAAATACAATAATAGACCACTGCCGTCGCCGCCGCACCGCCGCACCATTGACAGAGCCAGAAAGTGCGCTAGAGTCGTTGTGTGTGTGTGTGTGTGTGTTTACCTATTCCCTCCGACGCAGAACAAAACGCATCCCCCACAAAGTTCCGGGTTTTGGGGTGGGGGCGCTGCGTCCCAGCGAGCGAACGGGTAGCTCCAGCCTAGCACCCTAGGGGCGGATGCTGAGTGAGAAGTGACCCAGTTGAGCAGGGGAGGAGGGGGCGGAGGGGAGGGGGGCGGCGGATGAAGGATCCTCCCCTCCGCCAAGCCCCGCGCCGCCCGGAGGGACCTTCCCCTCTGGCCCGGCAAGGTCAGAGGCGAAACCAATGCCAATAAGTTGGAAAAGCGGGTGGCCCCGGCTCGGCTCCGCACCGCCGCCCGCACCGCCAGGCCCGGCTCGGCTCGCACGCGGATTGGGCGTGCTCGGCTCGGCTCGCTGCAGTCCCAGGTGGCGCGGCAGCGCGGCATAGCGAGACTTGTCTGACGGGGCTTTGCAGTGTGATTTGTGGGCGCGAGAACGTGTTTGTATTGGTGTTGATGAAGGCTGCGGCGTGTCCGCGACGAGCGAGGGTCAGGCCGGCGCTGAGGTCCGCGCGTTGGTGGACTTCCCTGGCCTTCCGCGGTAGTCATGCAGCGGACAACGTCCCCCGCGGTGTAAGAGGTAAGTGGTGGCCCCCACACAAACCGTAGTGGGGACTCGCGGGCGGAGATGAAGGAGAAGCAGAAAAACGTTCTCTCTAACTGTTTTTGAACGCTCGCGCCGTCGCTGTGACAAGGCTGCCGCACCTTCATCAAAGCCGAAGTGTTCCCGGACACAAGAGCGCTCCGTGTGAGTGAGCGCGCGCGCGGAGCTGCAGCGCTGTGAAGGCGGCCTGCGAGGGCGGTGGGCGGGCACGCAGGCAGGGGTGGGGGTGGCGGAGCTGGGCGGAGCATTTGAGTGATGAGCTTTGATCCTCAGAGACGAACCGCGCCGCGAATTATCGGCCTTTTATACATAGTACTTCGGAAAGCAGCTTTCATGCCGATGAGAAACTAAGCCGGGCGGAGTGGGGCGCCGAACAGTGGGCCCCCTCGCCCCGTCGCACCTTTTCGGATCTCTGGGGCCCCGCAGGAGGCCTGCACTCCGCGTCCATTAGTCACGTCGGAAGGATGAAAAGAATCGGCTGAATTTTCTTCTGAGACGGAACGTACTTTCGATCTTTTCGTCCTTGCTTTGAACACTAAGATATCCAGATGCGGGCCTGAATAGCAGCGCGCTAGTATGGGGTGCCCTTGACTTGAAACTTGAAACTTTCTACGACGGGAATCCAAAGATGGCGACACGCGCGATTGGGGTGTCCTTACTACGACGGGGATCCAAAGATGGCGGCGCGCGCATGGGGTGCCCTTACTACTCTCTGCGCCTTGCGAGGCTGTCGCTCAGCACCGACGCCAAATGGCGCCATGAATTCGGGATTGCATTTCCGTGCGTGCGCATATGCAGCGCCCTAGTCGGTGCAGAATACGGGCCTGCTCCCCGTGGCAGGTGGGGCGTTCAATCAGACAGTGGCGGCCCGAATATTTCATCAGGCTGCCTGCTATAAATACGGGGGCGTGGCGGGGCGGTCGGAGGGTTTGGCCTGCCCACTGCTGCTGCCCACAGCGCAGGCCAGACAGAATGGATACGACAGCGCCTACTCTGTCAGGGGAGCCGACGCGCGAACCGCTGCGTTGTATGAATGGAACGTAGGCGTCTCGGCTTGATTTACTTGTTGTTTGTAGGCTTGTTGTTTTCCCAGTGCCGCAACCCGTTTTATCGCTGTATATTTTCCTGCGGGGCCGCACCGCGCTCCGACAGGTTCCTGTCTATGTCGCGCCACCTGCCACTGCGAAACACTTCGAGGAAAACTCAAGACAACAAAAAAACTGCCGCCTCCACTAAAAAGAAGTTTATCAAAGGGTGAGTGGGGCGCACAGTCTTCCTGCGAGGCTTTTAGGCAACCAATCATTATCTCCACCCCGATCAAACACACACACTCACACACAGGAATATGCGAGCACACAGACACGCCACTGGTATAGAAATAGAGTAGCCCCGCAGTGAAGACTCGGCCCTAAAAATAATAACTTGATCGCCCATCCGCTGCGCTAAGTACACAGCCAGCAGAATGGGCCCCACAGTTCCCGTTTTATAACGGATTGCTGAGTAAAAAGTGGACAGTGTTGAATGGGGCCTTCTTTGTGTGTGGAGACAGACGCGACTCGGCGAGACGAGCTTTCAGGCGTGAAGCGGGGAAACTACTGTCAAATTTTTTCAGGCACCAAATTTCTTTTTCAGTTTTTCTACTAACCGCCTTCGACTTTTTCCTCTTGTTTTTATTTAAACGGAATAATTTTTTTGTTATGTTCGTCATCGTCAAGTAACTTGGTGTGTTTTTTCTTTATTATGAAATTTTAGAAGAGGAGTCAGTGATGGGTTTGAGACTAGGCGGGCACGCGTGGGCAGCACCCCACGCATTAGCGTTATCACGGTTGCTATCTGGACGTCACCTACTTGATCACACCCACAAACACACACACACACACACACAGACACGCAGACACGCGGACAGCAGCACAGAGAGACAGAGGGCGCACAACTGCGACGATGGGAACAGCAGCGCCACTACAGTGGAGAGCTCGGTGCTGCAGAGGACGTTCCAAGCGTCGTGCCCACACACACCCTAAAAAAATGGCAGCACAAACAAAAGCAAAAAGTGGAGAAAAAAATGCTGCTGCCGAAAATTGTTAAGTCAACACAACAGCAGCACACGTTGAAAGTGTTGACAACGAGGACATAGGGGTGCCACTCCCATAACGCGACTTGTTCCGCGGAGCCGCCCTGACAGTGCGGCCAACCAAACATACCAATGGCGACGCTGCCCAGGGCGGTGTTTCGCTCCATGTCCACTCGGCCATCAAGATGAGTGCCGGTAGTGGTGGAACAATCCTAGGCCCATAAACGATATTGCGGAAAAACGCCGCAAAAAAACAAAAAACAAAAAAAAAAACAACAGAAAACCGTGCTTGTCCAGCCACGGAAAAGATAAACGAATTTCAAACTGTAATGAAAAGGCCTTTTTATTGCGGAGGCGACTGTCGATGTAGACGGGGCTGTGGTTGACGGGGCCCTAGCGCAGCCCTGGCGCGGCCCTGGCGGGGTCCCGGGTCGACCGCTGGTAGGCATTCACGTCATGTACTTTGACTTTTGCGCGAGACACACAATTCCAGGCCGCGCGCCTCGCTTTGTGAAAAAGGGTCATTAGCAGAGAACTCGCGGCGAAGCCGTGCGGCGCCTCATGGATCATGACAAGTAGGCCAAGCGCCCTCCACTGTCAGCGATCACGGAGCCACGCGCCAAAAACACGGACTGATTCCTCAACCAAAAAAAAAAGAGAGAGAGAATTAAAAATTTCTCGCGAAAGAGGATTTTCAAAACAGCCGGTTCCCTGAAGCTCGTTTTCAATCTGGCCCACCAGGCGGCTGCAGCGAGGTGAAGAAAGCATCGGCAGCTGCACTCCGAGTCGCCGGTGCATTAGGCGTAGGCACAGCGCTGCGAGTAGTTACACTGCGAATAGCGCTGTTAAAGCCAGGGCCGTTAGGAGGCAGCTGTCATGAAGGCTCGGCCCGCCATTTAGCTTCCCTCTAACGTCGAGTCCAACTCTGTGTCCAGCGGTCTACTTGACACAGTAACACGGTGGGCCGCGTCAGCCGCACGCACAGGGCTGAACGGAAGGGCCGCACACCGTCAGGGGCTAAGGGAGCAGAGGTGGGAAAAAAGGGGAAAGGGCCTGCCGAGGGCGCACTCGCGGACGGCGGAAAAACTCAAGAACCTCTCTCGTCGTTTTTTTCTTACTTACGTACTCCCTCCCGTGCGTCCGTTTTTAGTTTTGGTAAATTCGAGCATTCTCCTCGCTCTCGCGCTTTTCTCACAGATAAACAAAGTAATTGAAATGATTCACTCTGACGCCGACCCAATAATATCGAGACAACCGACTTCCTCGCGCGCCGACTGAAGAATGGTTTCGCCTTTCGCGAATTGCTTTTCTGTCTCTGCCATCATCTTTTTCCCGCTCCTCTCTGCATTTATTCTTTGTTTCACTGGTAGCAAATATTGTTCGCTGGTCCATCTGCGAGATGGTGTAACTCCACGACGCTGTAGACTGGGGGAGACTTGTTCATCAACGCATGGCCAGAAGCTGAAAGTTCATATAGACACTTGTGCTAGAGTACTGAAACCGGTGCCGCAATCTTACGGCCCATGTTCCATCAGGCTGGTTCGGGACAGCGCTTGGTCGCTCTGCATCCTTCGCACCCTCACGAGACGCCCCATGTGTGCGAGAGAGCCAGGCAGCCTACTGCAGGTCCGCCCTGGACTGCATTGCCACCTCGTGCCAAAGAATACCGAGGTTGACTTTGCATGCTAATAGGGCTGCCGCCATTAGTAGGACCTGGCGCTCTCTCCCACGCACGGCCAGGGTGCACCCTTCCTTTCCCTCCTCTCTCGCTTCCCATGGCGTCCCGTCCTGCTCCGGCCGGGCGGCCGGTCGACGATCGTATCCCCTCATCTATGGAGGGTTTAAAATTGGATGTGGCTATAGTCACATCGGGGACCTAGCCGGGCCGGGCCCGCGGCCGGACCCAGGGTGGGCCCCAATAACGCGGAACGACCCGTCGTGCTCAACAGGGGCACGGACGATCGCAGCCCCGCCATGTCCCGAACCATCTCTATTAATTTGGTCGTTTCGGATGACGCCAGACAGTGGGGGTGGAGCGGAGCGCGGAGGTATAACGGCCTCTGGCTTCAAGAATGCTAAGGGTTCCCGAAGGTTTCCGAAGGGACGGCTGAATTTTGCCGCCCAAGGATGGCGGCACTGCAGGAGGGAGAATGCCGCCACACTCGCGAAAATCCAAACTTCGTTCGTGTTCAGTCAGACTCGGCGTTGCACTGCGGATGCGGACACCTGAAAATTGGATCTCCCAAGTTGGCACTCCTGGGCGAGTACTCCCTCCGCTCTCCGCGCCGCGCCGACGACTCTTTTTGCTCCGCTCCGGTTCGAGGACGCGCCGCGCGGTGGAGGAGAAGGACCCCCTCGTGACGGTCGCGCTTCCGGTGGCCTCGCCGCGCTGATTTGTCTGCCAAGTGCTGCAGCCAGTCTGCGTGCGGAGGCCCGGCCGCCTCAAATTAAGCGGCGACTTTGGGTAAAAATAAAACAAAATGTCGGCCGTGAATTAAACAACAAGGAACGAACTTGAATGGCGCTTCGGGGCTCGTTTCCCTCGGCAGCCACGCGCTCTGGCGGCGGATCGACCAACTAAACGGTGGGCATTAATACGTCGAGCGCTGCGTGGGGCATTCCAGACGACGCACCATTGAGGACTAGAAAACACAGAGTGGGTCGTCATCATTCCGCCAGGACCGACCCTATGGGGTGACCCTATGGGGCAGGGCTTTGCGGCGGGGCGCACTCAGAGAGAGAGAGAGAGCGAGAGAGAGAGAGAGCGGAGCTCATGAGGTCCCAGGCCGGGCTTTTGAATATAATCCCCCGCTGCTGTGGCGACGGCGGCGTCCACTAGCGCCCCGCCGTCCCCCGGCCCGGGCGGACTGCGGCCGGCCGCCGTCTCTCATTTGAAGCCGCAATCTGACAAAGGCACCTCCTGGTCCGCGACAGCGCAAGCCAGCCAGCCAGCCAGCCAGCAAGCGACAGCGCGATGCCGTCAGCCGGGCCCGGCCGCCCAACCGACACAGGCAGACAGAAACCCGCCCCTCTGCGTTCAAAAGGCCCCTGCTACACGGGCGAGCCTGCGCTAGCGTCGCCTGGACGGCTACACCAAGTTGCGCGCCGGCCGCGCCGTTGGCCGCTGAGCGACGACAGTTTGACCGCGACATAGGGCGGCTTGCAGTGAGGCTTGGGAGTGAAGACTGACGGTGCCGCTTCTGGAACAAGGACCCCCACCCACGCCCGGTGTCCGGAGGGCGATGGGCCGACCCGGAAGGCCGGCGGTCTCCTGGACGCCGGCCAGGAGGCCCACGTCAAAGGAAGCCAAATTGTGTTGAAAGGGGGAGGGGGTGGTGAGGGAGCCAAGGCCACAGGGCCTCCAGGGAGGTTCACGGCTCATGGAAAATGCGGTTTCGTTGTTGCCCAGCCGTGAGGACTCATCGATGCGAATCACCACCAGCGGGTTCCCGGAAACGCGTCTGGCGGTGCGGTCGGTCGGTCCGCGCTGCGCGGGGCCCGGCGGGGCCGCTGCCCGGCGGCGGACCTCCGCTAGCCTTTCACGAGGCGGAGCGCGGCAGAGCCTGCTGTGGTGCCAACACACTAATTCAGCCATTAGCCGAAGGGCTTGGCTCGCCACGTCGGCGGTGCCAAAGGCCTTCGGGGCGAAGGGGGCGCCTCCGTCACACCGTCACTGAAGCGATGCCATCTCCACAATGTCTCATCGATTTTCGATACCTCTCGGCCAGCCCTGCTGCTGATAAATCGGTGTGACGGGTTCTGGACGCCCCGCCCCGCGCCGCACAGTGAATAAAGGAACCATGAAATGAACTGTCATATTTCGCGAGGCGCGGACCACAATGAGGTGTTGTGACAGGCGGGCCGGGCGAGTCACAGCCCGGCCGGGCAGCAGCTGCTGAGACGGAAGGAAAACGAAGACGCGGGAAAAATGGCCGCCATCTTCGCGTTCCCGAACTGTACTACCGCGCGGGCAGCGCTATGGAACTTAAAAATCATTCCAGGTGACTTCATCTCCTAAACGGCGATCGCGGGGGGTGCTACGCACAGAATAACTAAATTTCAAAACCCAATTTCTCACAGTTGTCGCTCTGTGCGTAACGCTCGTAGCGCGCCCCGTTTCGGAGACATTAAATGTTTTAGTTCTTGTTGTTGAGGCGGCGTGGCAGCGGTGCGAAGAATCTATCATCCTGAAACGAAACAAGAACAACAACAATGGAGACGCGGCCGGGGAATTCACAGTGGAGTCCCCGCGCGCCTTCAATTAATCACTGGCTAATGGTTCGAATTTAATTTTTCATCCCGCGCGAATTTCTCCGCGCGTCCGTCGTGCGTGTGGCCAACAGTGTGATCCTTGGAGGCGAAGCGGAGCGGACCGCTGGTTTCGTGATTAATTTCCGCTGCAGGCTCATTCAGAGGAGACGCTTCGACGCTCTGTCTCTGTCGCACTCGTGGCTCGGTCCGTGGAGGCAGGGTGGCGGCACGACTCGTTGGAATCGCTCGGCGCAGCATGCGCACAGTGGGCCAGAAGACCGTCGAGGCGGACGAAATTCTAGACGCGTTTTGAGCTCCAGAGTCGCTAGATGGGACTCGAACCGAACGTGTGACCCCACCGATGGATTGCTCTCCAAACGAGGAATCCATTGGTGGGGTCACACGTTTGATTCGAGTCCCACTTAGCGACTCTGGAGATCAAAACGCGTCCGGGATTTTGGCCGCCTCAACGGTCTTCTGACCCACTGCGATACGGGCGCCGAAGCAGTGCGCGTGTTGGGGTTGGCGCGGAGGGGGAAGGGGGGCAATCTTACGCCCCCACCCGCCGCCGCACTTTTATTCAGCCGTCAACAGTAAGGTGGAGGTCCGCTGTCAACATCGAGACAAAGACGGGAAAAACGAAAAAAAAAGAAAGGAAATGAACAAAAGAAAAAGCTGACTATTGCCCCTTGCTACCGCCCGCCTTCCCGCCGCACCAGCGCTGTTTCTGTGTTGCCTAGAGGAAAAAAATGGCGACTGCGCGCGCGGAGGTGAGAGAAAGAATTTCAATGAAAAAGTGAATAATTGGTGCGGCCTGAGCCGCTGGAGCAAGGTCTGCTGGAGCAAGGTCTGCTGGAGCAAGGTCCGCGCCAAAGGCTTTCCCGCAAGGAAACGGACTTCCAAACGGATCTGCCGAACGGTCCATCCATCATGCCTCCTGCGCCAAAGAACATTTTATTTTCATTTATTTTTCCGCATCGAATGCGGTGGTTACAGTGGTAAGGGTGCGAGGGCGAGAGGGGAAAAAAAAAACGCGCCAGAGGTTTATGTGCCAACCGGGTAGTAACCTCACAGTGTACCGGCACAGCGAAAGTGGGGCAGCGTAAGAATAATTTGCACGAAAACGCTCCCTGGGAATAAAATGGCTGGAATAAGTCGTCTGCGAGGATATAATAGGCGGGATACGGCCGTGTCGCGGAGGCGGAGGGGGGAAGGGGGTGAGGAGATGAAAAGAAAGTGGTGGGGCGGAGGCGGCAGCGGCAGCGCCACCTCCACGCGCTGCAGTATCTCTTCTTGCAAGGGAGGCAGGTGCTTCCGACGAAATTGGACAGTATATGAGAAACATCAAGGCGATGGCGGACACCCCGACAAATGGCAACACCACGACGACGGCCTCGGCGCCGCCGTTCGGACGCGCAGCACCCGATTCCCGATGTCGGCGGCCTAGCGCCGCGCCGCGCCGCGCCGCGCTGCCCTCTAGAGCGGCCAGGGCGGCCCTCGTGGAGGGACGGTCACCACGATTGCAATTATGGCGAAAAATGTTGGAGAGGCCAGCAGTTTGTTTTCCCCGCCGGTTCGAGTGCCACGCGAAAAAACCCTCCCATTTCCAACCAGACGGACAGAGACACAGCGACGAAAAACGAGGAAAAGGGAAAAAAAGAAAATCCAGCCAGCGCGGCCGCGCGTATTCGAACCCGGCCCCAGAGGCTTGCGCAGCGCGCGCTCTCCACGTATGGTAATCCGTTCAAATAATAGGCCTTGGCTCGCGCGAGCGCGTCCCCGGGGGAATTACATATTTATACAGTTCTCCACTCTTTTTTTCCGTTATTGTCATTCATCTATTTTCTTCATTTCCATTCATGCGCGCTACGGTTGGACCGTACGGTGGCCTTCGCCTTTCAGCGTCGTTGCGATCATAACGACCAGAGCAACACGAAGGGACTTTGTAGGGTCACTTGGCATTGGGTTCGGGTTCATTTCCCTCCAGCTGCTTTTCATACCTGTTCATATGAAGCAAAATTGTCACATGTTTTTTTTGTTTTTTTTTTGTTTTTTTTTTGTCAATTGGATTTTCTTTCCACTTGGGCCGCTTGTGCTATTGTGCTATGAAAGAGACCAGGAGAAACAGGGAAGGAGAAAGGGAGAGAGGGACAAAGTTCAAATAGAAAACATGTCCGAGAACGTAACCCGGTGCCGGAAATGGAGCGGATGGAACCGGAAGTCCAGAAATTGGGGCCCGACGGGACCTTGGGGGCCGCAGTGCTCCGTCGCTCTGTCCCTCTCGCTCCCCGGCGGGACGCCCCACGAGTGCGAGAGAGACAGAGCTGGCGGGATTATGTTTCGTGTCGCGTTACACGAGCAGTGCGCTGCATCGCCAGGCATCGCCATCACCGCCGGATTCAAGAGATACTTTCTGGCCAGACAAGTGGTGCAATTTGCGGGCCGAACAACGAACGGCAGCGACGAACCGACAGTCTGAGACACAGGCGGCCCCCAACTGGAATGGGCCATCGGCAGCCTCCATGCCGCGCCAGCCGCACCGGGTGAAGCAGTGCCACTGCACGCTGCACTGTAGCGCCGCTGAGCCTTCTACAACACCAAGGACACCAACGTGAGAGCGCAAACTTTTTCTGATTGGCTCTTTTCTTGTTCATCCTCTCTCTCTCTCTCTCTCTCTCTCTCTCTCTCTCTCTCTCTCTCTCTCTCTCTCTCTCTCTCTCTCTCTCTCTCTGTCGAGGTCTCTGGCGCGTGCCAGCCAGCCCTGGAGATAGCCCTGCAAAGCCCCCTTTTTCGTTCCGCCGCGTGTTGGCTCGTGAATCTTTGATGCCTGCATCTGCGGTCTCTTGTCCCGGTGTGTGTCCAGCCTGAGCGAGCACCCGGGCCGCGCACGCCACGCCGTGCTCGCCTGCAGGTGAGTGAAAACAAAGTGACGGCGCTACCCCGCGCGGAGGGTCTCTGGGGCGCGGGGTGTCGGCGGCAGCGTCTGCGCGCCGCCATTGGCCGGCGATACAGGGATATTGGTGGCTGCTAGCCGCTGCTCCGGTACAGCGAGTCCCTCGGCAAGTCTGGCCGTCCCACAGAGATACTTTACCGGCAACTCGATACAACCAACGGCGGCGCTGGTACCCGCCCTGGCCCTGAGGCCATTCGGTGCACATGTCATCCGTCCGCCTGTCTGTCTGTCGGTCTGTCTCTTGATATGTCTGTCTGTCTGTCTGTGCGAGATTTCCCCCACGCCGCCACGCACACGTCCTCCGCCTCACCTCAAATTCCAAGTTCGTTAAAGCTCGCCGTTGGCCGCGTGGCTCTCTTCCTCTACCCCGCCCCGCATTCGTAATTTCGCAATGAAGTTGGAAACGAAAACCTTTCCAGTTCAGTTTCACAACAGCCGTCGGGCACGACACGTCCCAAACTACTGTTTCACCCCCTTCAGCTAAGCTATTGGCTCGGGGACGGAGGGCGCGGCAGGGGGTGGGGGAGGGGTGGGGGAGGGGTGGGGGAGGGGATGGTGGTGCCCTGGGGCAGGACAAGTGAGAGGGGTGAGGGGACGCTCCCTCCGACAACTGGCGGTTCGGGGCCTATCCATAGTCGCGGTGACCAAACCTCGTTCCAATAATCCTCCCAAGTGCTTTCTGTTCGGCTTTGGGCCTGCGGCGCTGCGTACTGTGCCGCGCCCGACCGTCCCGTGACGCGGCCGCAGCCGGCAGTGCACAGTGAGCCGGCCCGTATTTGTCATACTGTATAAATCAAACGAAACGCGCTGTTTATCGTTGGATTCTTGGAGCGGAAGGAGATCTGATACTCCTTCCTATCACCACGTACACACTCCTCACTCACAGATGCGCATCGGAACTCGCCAACAACAACAACTTTAATGGTCAGTCGATGCAGTGCAATAGATTAGGCCTAATCTTGCCATCATCTGTCGGTGGCAACTACAGCAGCTAAAGAAGTTGATGCTTTCCGTGCGCGGGAAAGTCCAGCCGATGAAGCGCTTCAATTTTCCGCGGCAGGCATATGAGATTTTCAGACCGCGGCCTTTGCGTGCGCGACTACATGCGTGAGTGACGCGCACGACACGCATCCTGTGCGGGCCGGGCGACGTAGCTTCTGTCTCTCTCGCACCGCCACGGTCCGCGCGACAGAACGACGACTTCGGAAGCAGCCTGCTGGCCGATCAACAAACTGCCTCCAGGATGCGCTTCCGGGCAGCGAGCGTTTTGTTTGGATCCGCGGTTCACTGCACCGCCAGTGTGCAGGCAGCACTGGCGAGACATGCTTCACAACGGCCCGTCATAAGCGCATGCACAAATACCAGAACTTTTTTTTTCTATTTTTTTTTATTTTTTTTTTTATTTTTTTTTTTTATTTTCAGAAGTATATGACGTGAGAAAAACATGTTGCTTTCACCTCGCTAAGCGTCACGTAATTTCAAATTAAGATATAACCGCACGGGCAGTGCGCTCGGCCTCTAAATCGCCGCGTTAAATGTCGCAGAGATCCGCGTTCTAATGACGAGGCGCTGGCGATCGTGTTAAACTAAAAATAAATTTTAAAAAATGGAACTCTACACCCCCTCCCCAGTCTTAATGGGGAGGCCTCCTGCTTTACTTCGGTGTTCGGGATGGGAACCGGTGCTATCAGGTAACTGGGGTTAATCCGATCCAGCGACTTCGATATCGTACGCCGGGGGACCCAGTAGGACCCGAGCCGCCGACACGGCTCAAACATGGGCAGAGTAGAGTAAGGCAGAGACGATAGAGAGACAGAGAAAGAAAGAAAGAGAGAGTAGTTTTGGGAGCTTTTGTTTGCGCAGGCTGGTCGGTACCCAAATGGTACACCCGCTGTCCGGCGCTCCCAGACCCGAACATGCAGTCAGTGGGCCAGCTTCAAAGGACTTATCAACTCCATCCGACGAATCGGAATGGACCCACTCGCGACCAATTTCGAGTGGCTGGCTCGATCGGGGATCGAACCAGTGCCGAGGCCAATCCGCCGAAGCGGACTGCTTTTTAGACACCCGGGTGTAATGGCCTGGATTGAGCCTAGACCACTACACCACCCTGACTTGCACGTCTGCCGAGTGTTGGACGACGGGTTTGAGTCGCAGCGGGAGGAAGCCAGTGGAAAAATGAAAGGAAATTTGCGGATTCGATCCCCGGACCTTATAGTCGAGGTTGGACGCCTTAACGCCCTCAGCCACCACGGCTCATGTCTGACGCCGATTGAAGCGGGTTCTTGACGCGGCAATGAGCAGCGGTCAGAGAAAAAAGTTGTGTAGTAATAAGATTTGAACCGCCGATCCCCATACCGATGCGCCGAGCCTCTTGGAAAGCAAAACCGACAGCCCGCGGCTCGCGGCTCCTCCGGGGATGCGCCAGTGACAGAGGACACACACTCCTTCTCCCCGTCTCGTCCGCCTTCATTCGCCGATCCATTTTTCGCTTCTCTTTACTTTGCGTCCGCTCCCCCCGAACACTCTCTAATATCCCTCTCCCAATCTATCGGCCCCCTCCTCTTATCGGGAGGGCTGGGTCGGGTCCCAGGAGAGAGGCACGCCGGCCGGACACGCGATGCCGGCATACACCACACGCTTTGGTTTGGCCCCCGAAGAAACTTACACCCCCCCAACATTTCCAACCCCCCCCTCCACTAGCAAACCCCCTGCACCAACGTCTTACACACACACACCTACTCACACACACGCGCGCAAAGACACACACGCACACGCGCACACACACACACACACACACACACACACACACACACACACCTCCTCGATTTCCGCGCCCATTCCGGGAATTCGTACAGACTCTTTGTCACACAGGACGCGGGGCTCCGCTGCTGAATCCGCTGCGGGGCCGCCTATCCGCTGCCGGCGTGTCGCGGCGATCCCCGCGGAGAGAGCGCGAAGGCCGCGCCGCGTGCAGCCGTCTACTTCCACAGTGAGGGGGGGGGTGGGGGGTAAAATACCCCGTGCCCCCCACCCTATAAAGCCGCGCGCATGAGGCGGCCGTACTTCACAACGAGTCGCCTGCGAAACCATTACCGGGGAATTAAGCCAATTATAAGACGAATATTTAAGGACGTGCAAAGGAAAAGGGAGAGAGAGGGGGGGGGCACCGGGACTTGCCTCCCCTCCCCCCCTCCGCCTCGCCTGGCCGCCTGATTTACGGTGCCCCGTCCGAGGAGCGCTGTCGTCGCGGCGTCTCGCTCGCACCCGCGGGCAGCGCCGCACCGCGCCGCACGCGGCGAGCGAGAGGGGCGGCGCGGAATCAGTCCGCTGGCGACGCGCCAACGCGCCACTCGGGGAAGGGAGAAGGCGAAAGCAGGTGCACGCTCCGGCGGAGCAACGCGGAAAAGCGGGAAAGCGGCGGCCGGCTTGGCGGACACGGAAAACGGCCACGAAAAGACGCACACAATGGTGTGGTAGACCCGACTTTTTTTTTTAGAAAAATTGTAGTTATTTATTTTGCAAACCCCTTTCCATCCGCTTTTCTACTGGCCGCTGACCGTGGAGCTCGGCAGTGGTGACGTCTCTCTCTCTCTCTCTCTCTCTCTCTCTCTCTCTCTCTCTCTCTCTCTCTCTCTCTCTCTCTCTCTCTCTCTCTCTCTCTCTCTCTCCTTGGGCGCCTTTGCCGACTCAATATGGCAGTTCAGGTTTACACGGCGCGAGCTCTCGGGAGTTTACTCATTAAACGCTTTCTGCTCCTGTTGTTGTTGCCCAGACAGCCAAACCGCGCGCGAACCACCCCCGTGGCCGGAAGCGAGTTCAGCAAAGAAGTGGCCGGCCGTGCCTACCCTCACTTTTCCCCCGCTTCTTTGGTGCGCGCGCGAACTCCGTGGCGACGTGGCAGTCCCCCCCCCCCCCACCCCCACCCGCACCCCCTGGACGAAGAGTTCCTAACACTCGGCGGAGCGCGCGGCGAAGTGCACTACCTTCCGTGGGAGGGAATCTGCGCGGCAGGCGCGTGCACTATTCAAGTTCCCCGAGCATTATCGTTGTAACTGGCCATTGTTCGCGGGGGATGAGCCACGTCACTGTCAAGGCCGCCGTTGTGACGTCATTAAAACACGCACGTCTGCCAAGGCTGGCGCGCAAGACGCACGCACGCACAGTGTGACGAATTTGGCGCCAAGTTGGTAAAAAGGCATTCCGGTCGGGTGGCGAAGTGCAGAGGCGGAGAGAGAGAGCGAGAGAGAGAGGCAGGCGTGATGGATGGGTGAGCGAGCGAGACGAAATGAGTGGCACCGGGACGTGTCGGCACAGCGTCGCAGCGGTGCAGCCCGGCGGCCTCACAAACTTGCGCTGCCTGGCGCTGCAGTGGCTGGTGGCGCTCAAGGACTCCTGGAGGGTGCAGGTGGAACCAGGGCAGTTTGAGTGCAGGAGGGGGGCTGAGGCCCGCTTGCTTTGTCAACTTGAAGACAATGAGCTCCCCTGTAAGTTTAACCGCGCGGTGGTGGTGTGGCCGCCGTGCCTGTGATGCAGCAGGAAGCGGATGAGACCCGCATGAGACGCAGAGGCGCTGGTTGGCCTCGCCGCCGCTAGGGGGCGCCGCTGCAGCACCACCTTCCTCGCCATCAATCCGCCGCCATTTTGCGCAGAGAGAGAGAGAGAGAGAGAGAGAGAGAGAGACAGAGAGAGAGAGAGACCGGGCCCTTAATGGCGTCCTCGTCGTCCTGCCGATCAACACAAGCAGGACTCTCTCCCTAGCAGGCCGGCCACCCCCGCCATCTGGACCGTGCCTTGCGGTGGCCAGCAGACTAACTCCGGAAGGCGTTTCGTCCGCCTCGCACTGGTCCGCCCGGCCTGGTGCGTGCGAGAGAGACAGATCGACGACAGGTAAGAGCCTTCCGGCGGGTCCCCTCGTCGCCCACCCCGGCGTCCACCCTCCACCGGCGACCACCCCGCACCCGGCTGCGGCGGCAGGCAATTGCCTGAAAAGTGGCCAAATCAGTTACAATGGAGGGTCTGCGGGGCGAAGGGTCCCCAAGGAAGGGGTGGTCAGTACAAGACAATTCCTACCTTTTTTCTTTCTTTTTTTTTTCGTGGATTTAACTATTGAACAACTCATTCTACGCCGTTTAAATGGCACCCTGGCATGAACGGAGGACTGGATTCTTGGAAAAAGAGGGACCTCGACATCGTTTTCTGGGAGTCACGGGACTTTAGTTGGCGCATGCTCGTTCTGGCATCAGTCAGTCTGCTCCGGCCGCCATATCGACATATGACAGCACTAGTGACAGGCAGATGACGAATCACACGCGTCCTCCGCATCCTTTTTTCTCCGGTTTTGACAGCACTAGTGACAGATGTACAGTCTCGTATCAGCGCACTGTGCCGGGGCCATCTCGTCTCATCCGCCTTGCTCTTTGTTTTGCCCTAGTTGTTGTTGTTGTTGTCTTTTTCGGGGAGGTCATATGTTCCAATGCGCTCCAATGATCCGGCGGCCTTGGAGAGCTTCCTGACTCGCCATGCACCGGCCGGCCGGGCCGGCCACGCAAGCGTGAGGCCCGGCTAGACTGGCCCACAGAAAACGATTAGGAAAAGCGGGAAGAAAGACGTTAAAACAGAAACAAAAAATCGGCTCAAGCGAGTGCGAGAAAGAATAAATTGCCGGGCGCAGAAGACAAGAGAGAGAGAGAGGGAGAGAGAGGAGAGAGAGAGAGAGAGAGAGAGAGAGAGAGAGAGAGAGAGAGAGAGAGAGAGAGAGAGAGAGAGACGGGGACCCCAAACCAGAAATACTGATAATATGCCATGCCGCGCCACCCGGGCGGTGAAATTACTTTATGGAAAAATAAAGCAATTTGCTGTGTACTCCGGCTGGCCGGGGCTGGGCTCGTTGCGGGTCTTCTTGGCCTCCAGAGGGATGCGCGAAATGCGAGGGGCTGCCAGGGGCGAGGGGTCGGCGCTATCGGAGTCATTCTAAGCCATTTAAACATCTCCGCAGTGATTGCGGGACACAACGCCGTGGCGTCACCACCCCACTCGAGTTCATAATCCGAGTCGTTAACCCGCCCTTGTTCACTTTATCTCTCTCTCTCTCTCTCTCTCTCTCTCTCTCTCTCTCTCTCTCTCTCTCTCTCTCTCTCTCTCTCTCTCTCTCTCTCTCTCTCTCTCTCTCTCTCTCTCTCTCTCTCTCTCTCTCTCTCTCTCTCTCTCTCGAGCAGCTCTCGAGCACCAGGATCGGTGAGACCTGTGCAAATCAAGTACCGTCGCGCAAGTGATCTAAATTTGGAGTCCGGCGGTGCGTCGTGGCGGCCAAGCCATCGGAGTTACCTTCGCGGCCCAGACAGTCCCCTTCCCCAGCCATATTCCCCGCGTGGCGGTGCCGCGCCGGGGACGTCCCGACAGACGTGCGTCTCCAAATAGACCCTTGCGAAGTGAACGGCGAGTGCGTATTTTTTTTCCACTGTCGATTTATTGCACCGTGGCCGCAGGAGACGCAGGAAACCACCCGTAGTTCCATGCCGCGCCGAGAGATGGCGCTGCGCGCGCCGCTCCGCCGCTCTCTCGCGGTGTCAGTGTCGTATACTATTTTAACTAGTCCCGTAGCCGTCAGAATTGTATCATTTTCAGTAGTCCCACCCGGCAACTCCGCCCTAGGCCACAGCGTACTGTCTCTGCCGCCGAAAGCGGAAATCCTAACGGTAAGTCGTCCTCCGGCACACTTGAAGAGTAACTCTTCTACTCCCCGTGGATTGTGAGGTCATTATAGGCGACTGGTCGAGGGCTGCAAGCTCAGGTGGCGACCGTGACTGCAGGTACAACAAACGGCCTCGATAACGCTGTCCGGCGCAGCACCTGAGTCATCCACACGCCGGGGCACGGTGGAACTGTGGAACACACGACTAAATAACAAACGCCCCGCCATTTTATTTCACGGCATCGGGCTCACCTGTGCCGCACTCCTCTGTCCGCGTGGCCGTCCGTGTGTGACTGTCCGCGTGCCAGTTGGCCCACCTGTCTGTCTGTCTGTCCGTGCGCTCCGCTGTCCGCCCGCCCGAGCGCCTGTTCCAGCGCGGGGTAGGCCAACCCGCCGAACATGCGAGCCCCAAACTGGCCTACCCACACGGCGCTCCAGTCGTTCTTTTTTTTTTTTTTTTGCGTTGGAAAGCGGCAGTTTGCAGTGCAATCAGGGGGCGTGCAGAGGCGGGGGGCGGGTCCAGTCCTTGATGCGGCGCAGTGCGGCTTGATTCTGAAAGTCGTTTTCGTCACTGTCTCTCTCTTTCCCATCAGAGACGCCCCATGAGTGCGAGAGAGACAGAACGACGGAGTCCGTCTGCTGGCGCGGCGGGCGCAGTCCAGGGAGGGGTGCAGAACCTGTCGGGCAGCAACACGACGGCGCGGAACGCTTTAGGAGGGAAAAGCATGCACGCTGTCCACCCAGCCACCCCATTTGCCAGTGGCGGATTGGGGGGGGGGGGGGGCAGCACCCCGTTTTCCCCGCCATTGGCTTGGTGCCGCCCGGCCTGGGTTATCGAAGCGACTTTGGGTTCCTTTCGGACTCGGCGCGGCCCCGCGCCACATGTGCACTTTTGTATGATTTGTGCGACACTAAAACGCCTGCAGACACTTTCAATACGCCGAGTCAGGGCGGCCGCGCGGGGCGGTGTGAAGGTTTGAAGGGGCGGGAGAGAGAGGGAGAGAGAGAAACGGTCAATCGGATCGAGCCTCTCAGTCCGCCCGTGGAGAAGGCGGCTCGCTGACAAAGGCAGTGTGCGAAGGTCGGCCTCGGTATATCTCAGGGACCAGCCATTGTCTCGGAATCAATCCGGCCGGCAAGCGGCAGCCCCCCCCCCTCTCTCTCTCTCTCTCTCTCTCTCTCTCTCTCTCTCTCCCTCTCTCTCTCTCTCCCTCTTCTCTCTCTCTCTCTCTCTCTCTCTCTGTCTCTGTCTCTCTCTCCCGCTCTAACCCTTGTCTCCAAAGCGACTAACGTCGGAGGAAAGTTGGTGCGGTCGCTAAGGGGCAGGCGCGACGGAACACTAAATGCGACAGTCAGAACAAAAAGTCATCCATCACAAACATGGAGCACGGGTGGGACCAGTACTACAAGGCACAACGAGCAAACTGTCTGCAAACAAGCACAAAAATAACGAAAAATTTTGGCCGAGAGTGTACTGTGGGATGTTGGCGGGGCATGTAGGCAGGTTGAGGCCGCTTGTCTTTGGTTCGCCAGTGTTGTTGTTAGTTTGAGCCTCATAACCGCTGCGCCAGTTGGCCCGAAGTGTGCGAGGCGTGTTTTCTAAGACTATACCGCTGAGGGTCTGTCGGGAATTTTTTGCCCCAACAAGTTCTCCGGGAATTTCCAGAGCATTTTTAACAGTGTTAGGGAGAGGTTCCATTTGTACCAATAACAACCCACTACTGTCCAAGTTAACCCATCAGCTATCTATGCTATTCCAGCGCCTGCTGTTCCGGCGCCGGCGCTACCCCCTGCTACCCCGGCGCTACCCCTCGCTACCCCGGCGCTGTGTCGCCCCTCGAGAAGGCGCAAGCTCAGCGTTCCCCACACCCCACACCGTAATTAGAGACTGGTCCTCAAAAGCACCCCCAGCTCCACACACGTTCCCTGCCGTAAGTGCTCCAGGCGCCAGGGGCGGCCGGCAGGGTCGCTCTGTCTTCGTCGCACACGCAGGGCGTCCCATAGGGCCGCGAGAGAGACGGACTGACTGCTTGGAATCAGCCGGCAGGGGCGGCACTGACCAACGCCCCTTGGAAAACCGGCCAGGCAGGCAGTTTGCCACGCCCCTCCCTCCCTCCTTCCCCTCTCCAACGACTTCCTGGCTCAAAGTCAATGATGATAGTCCAAACTTGTTGGCGGGCTTTGCTAGTTCCCGCGTGTTTGGGCCGCGCGACCTGGAAGCACTTCCGGGGCCCATATGCGCGTCCTCGTGGGCGGAACCGCACGCAGCGCACGTGTTCAACTGCCATCGCCCCGGCCAGCCCTCCGTGCTGCCAATGAATGCCATGGAGGGCAGCGCAGGGCCCCGTTCATTACCCCACAAGAGACAGACCAGAGATGGCCGTATCACACGGGGCCCTGAATATCGGGGCCGACAGCCAGAGAGAGAGAGAGGGAGGGGGAGAGAGAGAGAGAGAGAGAGAGAGAGAGAGAGAGAGAGAGAGAGAGAGAGAGAGAGAGAGAGAGAGAGAGAGAGAGAGAGAGAGAGAGAGAGAGAGAGAGAGAGAGAGAGAGAGAGAGAGAGAGAGAGAGAGAGAGAGAGAGGGAGGGCCCTTCCCAGAGGGGGGAGCACCAGTCCCCTGCCTCGTCGGATCACGCAGACCGCGCGCGCACATTCGCATGTAAATGTCAGCTCGCTCGACGTCCTGCATGTTTCAGAGCTTTGCTTGCCGTAACGCCACGCTACGGCCGGCCCGCGCCGCCCCGCCCTGCCCCCGCGCCGCCCCGCCACGCCTGGTCACGATCATGTCCACACAGAAGCCGGCTGGCCGGCCAGTGGGCCGCTAAAGGGGACCCTGATCTGGTCCATAAAGTCGGCCAGCGGCAACCGAAACACGGCGACACGCACAAGAGCGTGCATGACAGTATACGCGTCCTAGTCGGGCTCAGCTCACCTCGACCTTGATCTGCCTCCGTAACCCGAGGGGAGTCATTCGCACCAAGTGAAACCGTATCGGGCCGGCAGCCCTGTGATAAGGGGAGGGAGGGCGAAAAACTCGCGGGGAGTGCGACAAGGGTGGGGGACAGAGGGGAGGGGGGAGGGGGAGGTCAGAGAGAATCTGCGGCTGCGTGTTATTACACCAGAGCGGGGGAGGGGGGGACTTGCCAGTGGCGAGGCGGCGCTAAGTAGGCTGCCCCATATTCAATGTTTGTCCGCCGCCTACACCTCAAAAACACGGGCAGATGACGAAAGTGAGAGCGCGTTCAGTGTGCACGCAGGTATGCTCCATCATCAGCAGCAGCATCACTTATTCGGTTGGCAGTGAAGAAAACCTGCGCCGGTTTTGGCGTTGGGGCGCGGCGCTGCTTGCGGTGTAGGGGCGTGGGTCGGGGGTCCGGACACGCTCTGGCGCCACGGAGGTGTGTCTGCTACGCCTCCGCTTCGCGCCGCGCTTTCTGGGCGGGTGCCCTCGACCACCAGCAAGTACCACCCCCCACCGCCGCGCAACCCTCTCGGGCTCGCTGCTTGTCGCGCGCTCCGTCCCAGGAGGCATCTCGAGACACCTCGGCGTGATGCCTCCCGAAGAGAAAAACAAGGGCAGGAGTAGCAATCGATGGCGCGGACGCAACCTGCCGAGGCGAAAGCGCGGCGCAGCACTGTGGCGTCACCCGAGGGAGGCGGTGTCCCTTTCCAACACTGATAGTTGTTGTTGTTGTTGTTGTTGTTGTTGTTGTTGTTGTTGTTGTTGTCACCGCAAAGGAATGCGGATTTTCAAAGAAAATTGTTTCTCTTGGTTGGGTGGTGAGGGCGCTGCTGCTCCGACCAAAATGGGAGGAAAAAGTGGAAGAAAGAGAGCGAGAGAGAATGACGGAAAGGAAGGAGAAGAAGAAACAGAGGGTGGGGGCAGAGGAGGATAGGCGGAGGGAGCAGAGACGCCAACAGCCGCGGCGTCCTCGCATTTGCTTCCATAATTTTGGAAAGGCAGCTGGAGCGGGAGTGGCCAGAGCAGACCGATGGAAATACCAAGGTGGGACACACGTCATAAAAATTCATGACCGGCATGTCCATATTACGTTTTAATGCATTATCTGTAGGGACGGCGCCGCCAGGACTGACAGCGATAGGCCATACAATTATTTTAACACTCCCTCTACCCTCTTTTCGGCGTGAATATGATAAGTGCATCCCAACGCACTTGCGTTGGATTTCCTAAACCGCCTGACGGAATCCACTGACGCCGATTACAGCATTCCACCGTACTTTACCGCACAGAATTCCACTCGCAATTCTTTCAACGCGCGCACCTGCAACAAAAACGAAACAATCAGTGATGGGGATTTTCCGCGAAGCACTGGGGCACCGCGGTCGAGTGGCTCCCTGGGGAAGTGTGTGGCCGGGCACAGCTCATAAACCACGAGCCCAATTTAGGGCCGCGTTTGGTCACGGTCTTATCTTGCCCCTGTCGCGTTGGGGTAGGGACTGGCTCGCGGGTCACGAGGTGGGCCGGGTCAAGGGCCAGGCCCTTCAGCCGGCGACAGAGTGTCCTTCCGGACTCACGCTAAGCAAATCTGCCCCTACCGCACGCCGGAACCAGCGTGTTAGCTAGATCACCACTCCAAAGGAAGCGTCAAAAATTCAGCCTTCGGACGTCATTTTTTGACGCCCCTGCCCTCTCTGCTTCTCGAAAGAATACACAAAAGAATGGCTGCCTTTTTCTCGCGAGCTGACAGGCTTTGGAGAAATTATCGTACGGGACGTTAACCACACGACAAAGTTTTGTGAAAGAAGTTATCGTCGGAAAGTTGATAGTGACGGCGAGGCACTGTAGCATGGCGAGGGGTTCACCCGGGTGAAGGGTCGCAGGGCCCTTTTTCGATGTGACGCCCTGTCGCCGCCCTTTAGAGGGCCCCCGAGAGTCCCTGGCGTCCTTGGCGGGCGCAGCATTTAGTTTCGTACCCACTCGCCTTCCAGCCCTTCCAGCCCTTCCAGCCCCACGCCTCCCAAGGGCCTTTCAATTAGCAGCGTCCGTGGCGTCGTGGTAGAGGTCACCTTCCGTGGGGCCTTCAGATCGCTTTCGAGAGTCAACAGTCAACACAGCACGGCAGCGCCGTCACTGCGTGCTCAAGAGTATGTGACCTCTGCGACCCGCTTGACCAAAGTTGATTCCCCCCAGCGCTTTCGGCTTCCTCGCACCCGTGGTGGGTCAGTAAGAGACGGCGGGACACAGGAATCAGCCAGCTACTGCAGCACCAGCTAGAAGAACTACACAAAAAGTAAAGATTTCGTCCTGAGAAAACCACGTCATAGCCGCCAGCACGCGCGTTAACGCGCCATAGTCATAGCAGACGGGAGACGTTGCCAAGACGCTTTGACGCTGTCTCTTTTTGTCTGGCTGTCTGCGCGGCATAAGTCACGATAATATGCACCTGCTGCTGCAGCTTGACAGTGAACTACTCAGTAATAGTCCGCGAAGACAAGCGTGTGCTCCAATATATTCATAGGGAGCATGCTATGTTGGACACGATTGCAGCCACATAGCCCTCGTGTGTGTGTGTATGTGAGTGTGGTAATGGGGGTTCAGACACACAATAGGTTCCTCTGTCTGCGCAGAGTTCGTTGGAACTATCGCGTGATTGATTCTAGTCCTATTAAGGACGTAAGTACTTGACATGCGTCTAGGTCGAAGAAAGGGTTGAATTCCCTCAACAAGACGCCCAAGGCAGGCAATTCGTAAAACTTAAAATCGGTAGGTAGACGAAAAGGTAGGGCTATATCCACTAAACCGGTTTTCTGGGCCACTGTGCGCCTCAGATGATATTCTCACGCCGCTGCCTCCGCCCAGTTCACCACTGTGCTGCCGTTCGTAGGGATCTGTCCCCACGGACACGGCAACGACAATGCAGTGCCTGTGTCACGTGATAGTCTTCCAGCGACACGGCGGCACGGCCCCGGGCAGCGGCCCCAGGCTGCACCGCTGTCACTCGATACCACGCCGCCTCTGCAACTGCCAATACCGTTTCCTGTCAATAAACCCTGGACCGCTAATTACGTCACGGCAGGGTTTTTTCCACCCCATTCAAGGTGCCGTGTGGTGGGTTGTGGTGGGGCGGGGTGGGTTGTGGTGGGGCGGGGTGGGGCGGGGTGGGGCCGCGGATGCCTCCCTCGTGTCAGGGCCAGCCACTGAGCGCGCGGCGGGGCTGGCCGGCTGGCCACAGTCCAGGAAACTTTGTCATTCATAAAACCGCACACATTGGACCCACACAGGCGGGCGGCAACTGGTTTCCAGCCAGCACGGGGGATGAACCCGTGCAAACGAGTTCAGGCTGTTAAAAACAACCGTTCTGCGAATAAGGAAGCCGGGCGCTGTTCGCAGCGCACGTCGTGGTTTTCCTCGCCATGCGCCATCGGCAGCAGCATTGGCAGCGCAGTCTGGGGGTAAACGGAGGCACGCCAAGTGAAAGGTCGAGGAGCAACCGAAATAGATAATGTAAGGGGTGGTGCACGGCGTGAGAGAGAGAGAGAGAGAGAGAGAGAGAGAGAGAGAGAGGGGGAGGAATAGGCAGCAGGGCCAGGATCACAAGATAAGGACGACGAACTTCAAAATAGAACGCTCTACTTTGCCTAAAGGTTTCGCCCGTGGATTTGAAAAATGGGTGCTCTGTTTGGTTCAGCGGATTTTGGTCGTAACCGGTTTCGATTCTTTTGCATGGAAATAAATTCTAAATTCGAATGTACCATCAGGATTTAAAACAAAAGATTTCTGATAAAACCACCGCAGTTTTTAGGAGAAAGCAAATTTTGCGCAATGGTTACATACCGGAGGTGGCTGGAACGGAGCAGCGTTTGAACACCCGGAGGCGCGAAATTTGGCCAAGGTCGGAGCTATCATTTTAAATTATGCACGACATGCCGTCGGTGGCTGCGCAGACTTCCTCGTCCGATCCGCTCAGAGGCGCGGGGAGGTCCAAATTCAAACAGGAACGACGCTAGACAACATGCTGCTGGCTGCCCGCCTGCCTGCCTGGCTGTTCCCCAAACATTGTCCCCGAAGGCTTCAGAGGGAATACATGTTGTTTCTTCGTAATCCAGTCCGCCGTGAGATAAATCCGAGGGGCTGCGACGCACTGCAAGGCTCACAGTGTAGCCACATTGGCGCCATTAATTTTGTCAACGAGGAGCAGGCAGGAGGCTCCCCGACCGAATCAGCCGAAAGGATTCCAAGATTTGATAGTTTCACACTAATTGTATATGTTTGGAAATTGCGGGCGGCAAAGTCTTGGGCGCATTCACCTTCACCTCCTTCTCTCTCTCTCTCTCTCTCTCTCTCTCTCTCTCTCTCTCTCTCTCTCTCTCTCTCTCTCTCTCTCTCTCTCTCTCTCTCTCTCTCTCTCTTTCTCACTCCCCCAGCCGCGCGCAGCTTTGTACCTTGGAGGGAGGATAGAAGGACCCGAAGGACCGGTGTTTGCCTCGGGACTTATCTCAAAGCACACATCGTCCGGAACCCAGAGAGATAGCCCCTTGAGATAAAATGCAACTTCTGCGGCAATCTGACGCACCGATCCCGTGCACACACACACACAGACACTCACGCATACTTACACACATACACAAGCACAACACACGCACAGGCACACACAAACGCCTACTTCGTCTCCTACGGCCCCTCCTTATAAGCTGCCCCCTCCTTTCACCCAGTCCTACAAACCCCCAACTCCTCACACATCCACACACACACATATCCACACAAACACACACTTGCCAGCAGTCCACAAACACACTAAATGGAAGAGCGAGTGACAATGTGCCGCAAGCAAACAGGTGACTTCACCCGCCTCCGCCCTCACCGCCGCCCCGCCGATTGGAAATTCGTCAAACAAAGACAGATTCGATGAAGACAGAATGCAGCTGCCGCGCTGGCTATGGCGCTCGCTGCACGTAGCGCGGCTCGGCCCGGTCCTCGGGGACCTCGACCCCACCACGCCTCGCTAACCTCATTCTTTTGTGCGGAATGCTTAATTTGGCATTTTAGCAGCTTTTTCTGGCTGGTCCGGTGTAACTTCGCACAACGCTGTAGTGCACCGCGGGGAGCCAGCCGTGTCAAGGTCGAGCGCTGCACCACGTGTCAGTGGGAGCAGCCCGACCTGCACCAGCTATGCTGGCCGCAAAATCTTGCCGTCGCACAAAACCCCCAAAAAAAATTATTTAGAAAAAAAAAAAAAAAAGCTTTAATATAGGATCACTTAACAGGAATGCCAAAGTTTACTCCGCTGCTTTGCGCGCGCCGTGGTGCAAATGGAGCAAAGCTCGCCCACTTGCACTCGCTGGAACTCGCCTGAGGGTGCTGGAGAAAGACGTTGAGGGGAGAGTAATCGAGAAATAATTATCCCAGCAAAAAGCCCCCCCCACACCCACTGAAAATTCCAGTCGTGTTAGAGAAAGCCAAATACGGACTCGGCAAAGCTAAAATCAAAATAAAACTCCAGACAACATACGAGCTTTATCGAGCGGATTGTTAAATAAAGTACGCCGAGGTAACACCTGGGCGTGCCAACCTGCGCGGCTGGACGGGGCGCTGCCGGCCTCACAAAGGCGCTTCTAGCTGTTGAGGTGCGATAATGGAAGCCAACACCGTGGAAATACGTAAACGGACTCCCGATAAAACTGCACGCCGACTACCAACCAAAGCTCGACGCAGCCGCCACACACTCCCCCCTTTCTGCTTCACACTCACAAACACACACACACACGCACGCGCGCGCCGACCGCCGCGCCGCTTGGTGTTCCACCCACACGGAAACGCACGTGGCTCCAATGAACAAGTTCACCGTAACTGGGTTAGAGGGCAAACAATTGCACTCTGCTCTAGCTGGTCCATCTTGATTTCGACTTTGTGCCGGATCAGCTGGAGGCCAAAACCTCATCAAGTTTTATATTGAAGCGATGTCAGCGTAAGATTCAAATTGGGACGTGTCATTTTTTTATTTTTTTTAGGAGGGTGACGTTTTTTGAAATGACAGCAAAAACTCGAGAGACACTTGAAATAAGAGCATTAAATCGTCCGTCTCTGTTGTTCCGGGCCGATCCCGTGTGATTTGCACGTGTGATGCGTAACACAGGGCGGGACTAAAACACATGCGGTGAGCACATGAGTCGGCACGTTTCTAAATGTGTGTGTGTGTGTGTGTGTGTGTGTGTTAGCGTGTGTGTTTTGGGCCCTCCTTGCTGTGACAAGGCGTCGGTAGGAGGGAGGCATGACATGCCTTTCTCCAGCCCAGATCCCTCAGTGTTTTACAACACTTTTTATTAATAAAGTATTTTCTTTTCCTGGCGTTACTTCATTGTTCAACAAAAAAACTGTTATTTTTTTTTCTTTCTTTGTTTCCAGTGACTTTTACAGGCTGGTCTAGCTGTTCAATTATTAACCCCGAAACGCGCCGTCTGGGACGCAGGTACGCTGGACGGCAAAAGTCAAAAATGAACTCAGAAAATTTAGCATGCTGGTACTAATTATTTTATGAATTCAAACTAGCCGCGTAAGTTTGGCGCGGTGCAAATTGTGTGGGTTTGCAGCAGCCCGCCCACCTTTTTTTTTTTTTTTTTTTTTTTTTTTAAGGCTGTACCTTGTTGCTTTTTTTTTTTTTTTTTTTTTTTTTGTTTCCTCCGACATGGTCCGCGGGGAAAAAGCAAGCGAAACGGTTTTCCGCGGCGCGGTGTTCGAACGCTGCCGTGCTGCGCCGCCACCGAAAGAAAAGGACGATCGACGGGGCGGTGGAGGCCGCCCCCAGCTGCGCCATGTCCCGCGCGTCACGGTGAGCGACACGGCCCGTCGGGAAGGGCGCGGACCGCAACGGCGCGGGATCGAATACCCGCAAACCACAGCCTTTTTTGTCTCCGTCCCCCTTTTTTTTGCCGGCCGGGGCTGACGAGGTGCACGCAGTTGTATTGGAGGGTAATGCTGCGAGTAAAACCACAGCATGGTTACACAGCGTGTCGGAGGGAGAGTCCAGCGGAGAGTCGCAGGCTTTCCTTGGAGAGTAGTTTCCACCAGCGGAGGCGAAAACATCAACACGATAACTATGATTCGGCGCTCCTGGAAGTGGCGCGTCGCGTAGCAGTGCCCGGGCTTTCCGAACAGTTAGCTTGATGAGCCGGATGACGATGACGCATGGCGGGTCGGAAACTCTCGGCAAACGACCTCCAAAGTCCGCGTGGCAGTCGAGTTAGTTTCCTAAATTCCTGGAATCCTGGGAGGCTCCGCGGGCTCCGCGCGGCGGCGGACGGGGACGACGCGATCGCCCGGGGCGCCGCGCCTACTATGGTAACCCATTCGCTGCAACAAAGGGACTGAATGCAGGAATCACTTCCAGCCCCGCGCGCAGGCCAGTCGCTGTGAACCGGTCCGCCGCTCGCGTTATCGAAGCGCAGTCGCGCTTAATGAATCTGGGGAGATTCCGGGGCCCACGAGTGCGAGAGAGACAGCGCGCCTGCCGGGGCTGTACTGAGTTGAGAAGAAAAACATTCCTCAGGGTGCGCCAGCCGAGCCCGCCCCAACTGCGTCTAGTGAGGCGTCGGACCGTCGGACGCTGCGCGACTTTCGATGACGCCGAAATTCGACCCGACTCGCATCAGCGCTCCCACTTCCGGGTGCATAATTCATCGGGCGCGAGTTTTCGGCGCGCTTCGTCTGTCTCCCACAGTGTCGCGACGCACAAATAAACAATCGAAAAAAAAATCAGTTTGATGGCAGTGCAACTGGTGCGCCTGCCTCTCCCAATGAGACACCTCGTTCTAAACTTAATGAATCGCTGCATGATGCATCGTCCCCCCGCCGTCCCTGCCGCCGGCCGGCAATTGGGATGCGTTCGGGAACGAGCCTGTCGAAGCTGCCTCGTCGCTGCGTCTCCCTCGCGCCCGAGCGGGGCGGCCCGTGAGTGCGACAGAGAGGCCGCGCCGCCGCCGGGACGCGGCCTGCGGGGCGGCGGCTTGTAATTTCGTAATTGGCGGGCGCATGCGGTGCATGGACCCATTGCATTCTGATCACCGAGCATTAGGAGTCGGCGCAGGCCTCCATGTCACAGCGTCACAGTGTCACGCGTCACGCTGCTACACTCACTGGCAAAAGCAAAACCTGTCGCCCGGGTTTTAGAAGATGAGCCTCGGTATCCAATTTTCAAGGTGTTTGAGAGTCACAATCCAAAATTGGAGGTTCTGACCTCTGCGTACATTACTGGGGAAGTCCCAAGGCAAGCCAAAAATGTCTCAAGTCACGGAGCGCGACGCGACATCCGACTACATTATGAGCAGATTTGTGGCACCTCCGCTTACTCATTTTTTTTTAAAATTGAAAGTCGGTTGTGTTCTTCGGAGTCACTGAACCACCAGCACTGTCTCCAGAGCGAGCTGCGCGGCGCGGACTAGACCGCCACCGTTGCCCGCAATTTACACCTGGACGCAAGATGGCGGTACGCCCCCCCCCCCCACACACACAGCCATTAGCACCGACCAGCGCTCTGTCTCTCTCGCACTCGTGGGGCGCCTCGTCGCAGTGCGAGTGGGACAGAGCGGTGTTCGAAATCAGCCTGCAGGGCTTCGACGGGCACGTGCGTAACCAAGCTGCGCACGCAAAAAAATAAAATATTTTTAAAAAAATAGCCACTACCGCGGAAAATTACGAAACCCCCTCTGTTCTTATGCATGAGTTTTCCGCAAGTGTAGGACGAAACAACAAAGTTTTTGAGAAACACGAAGCCTCCGGAAATTCCCGAAGAATCTTCGGAATTTGCGCGTGCGAGAATAGAGCTGGCCTAGAGAGCACGCCGCTCCCCGGAGGGAAGTCCCGTCGGAGGGTAGGGGTCGGGCGGGCGGAGGGTGGAGGGGGTAATATACCCCCGACAGAGCAAGGGCTTGACCTGTCGCCCGTACGTTGCGGGGCATTGCTTCACACGCAACGCGCACTCGGAAATCCCCGCTGCACTCCAGCCAGCGGCCAGGCCAGGTATGGAGACACAATGTTTTATGAGCAGGTGATAAGATAAAGCAGTCTGGAAGCGGAGTTTATCAGCAGCGGGGTCCTGCTCGGCGGGGGAGGGACACACACACACACACACACACACACGTGCGATATCGCTGAACAGACTGGATTGAGAGGAGCTCCAGTTGGCTCAGTCGCTCAAGACCTCTACTACCGCCATTTTTTCTTCTTCCTCACGTTTTTTTTTTTTGTTTGTTTTTTTAGAGTGGTTGTGCGTTGGGTAACCCCAGCGAGCGTAAGCACAGGGTTAGACAAAAGACTCGAGGGTCTGCATGTCCGAGACGAGTCCCCTCGTAAAAGCAGGGGAGGCTAAGTAAGTCACCCTGCGGCCTGCACTAAAGCTGCAACCCGCGCTGCATAGCGGCAGCAGCAGCAGCAGCAGCAGCAGCAGCAGCACCAGCGGCACCTGGCAGGCCCAGGCCTTTAAAGGGAGGTGCAACATTTTACAGCGTTATTCACGAGCGTCGCGACGCCTCCCGGAAAAGACGCCGGTGCGCCACGCACCGCGCGTCGTCATGGCGGCCGTTCACTTAATCTGGGATGAGAAATTCCGTGGCACGAAACCGCGACCGGGCGGCCGTGAAAGGGCGGGAAAACGAGCGCTCGTTCGAATCGGCTCTCCAGCAGCGATTACCCGTGCGGACTGACTTTGTACTGCAGCGCAGCCGCTCAAGTCCTGCGTCCATTTCTTGTCTCTGGTCGTAGAACTGCGCGGAGCCAAGGTCAAAGTGCAGAGAGATCTGAGTCTGAGAAACCACTGGGAGAGTGCCTGAAACCGTGGACCACGGCGACCAGCCTAGGCCGACCACCCCTGAAAAAAAAAAAAAATGCACCACGGCGGCCTATCTTGTGCGTGTCGCCACCCTCATCGTCTCCTCTATCTCGTTTCGCTGTTGCTGTTGTTTTTGTTTTTGTTGTAGGGTGTCCTGCGCAAAGTTAAAGCTCACCGGAGCCGCGACTCGTCGCTGATATAACACCCCGTGTCCGCGCCGTGCGCCATATTGCCCGAGTCCGGCTGCTCTGCCCGCAGCGCGCCGCGCCGCCGCGCCTCAACTTTGGGAATGAATATTTTTATTAAAACCGCGGCGATAGCACGAAATACAACAAAAACACGCCTCTCGAGCGCGCGTGTCACAAACCCCTTTTAATTTTGCATTTTTTTATTTAAATTTATTTTTGATATTTGGCCTGGCGTTGCTCTATGCGGTGGCGTGCACGGGGCGCGGCGGCAGCAGGGGACCCCGAGACCGTCTGGCTGGAGATCGCGTTTCCAGGTCCGGCAACCTGATCGCGCTGGATGGCCGCATGGCCGCGCCGCTGAACCCGGCGACCCTGATTCCCCTTGTAGTAGTGCAGTGCAGCGCCTCCACTCACAAACTGCCACAATTGAATCGAGGTGTGTTCCTGCGACCCGCGAATTAGCATAAGGCGGAGGACGAAAACGGGCCGCCCCTTTGTCAGAGGGCGGCGGATTCCTCGAATCTGGTGCGGGAAATCTGGCGAGCGTGAAACGGAACGCCTTTGAGCCCCTGCGTGTCGGGGCGGGGCGGGGCAAGGCGATTGCGAACGGCCACAACCCATTCTTGCCGCTATTGCATTGTTTTGAGAGGGCTGGCTGGCTGGCTGGCTGCCTGCCTGCCTGCCTGGCTGCCGTGAGGGTGAGAAGGGCGCGGCGGGACGTGCGCCGCATCGCCGATCGCTCCGCGGTCCGTCCGTTTGAGAAGCAAAGTAAGGAGAAATACAATCAAATTGTCGCCGCCTCTGCGGGCCACACCGTGCCGTCAGCGCAGCAGCAAGCTGCTTCAACCGCGTCAAATTTAAAGCGATTCAGAGGTTTTCCTCGCTATTTTATTTGGTTTTTGTTTCTTTGCGCGACAGCCAATCAGCGTCCGTCCCTGTAATCGTCTGTTGGTTCGGCAGAGGGGCGTTTCGCGCGGAGGCGTCGCTGAGGTCCTGCTAACGCGTAGATGAACAAACAGACCAACAACACGAAGTTCTCTGTGGGACAACACAGAGAGAGAGAGAGAGAGAGAGAGAGAGAGAGAGAGAGAGAGAGAGAGAGAGAGAGAGAGAGAGAGAGAGAGAGAGTGTGTCAGAAGGTGTAGCGGGACCCTCGTCCCGAAGCGTCGCGGCCTCCAAAGAAGTTGGCGTTGTTTGGGGAGTCTAATTGAAATACGAGGATATGTGTAGCTTTTAGCTAAATTAGGCCCACTGGGAGTGGGCACGACAACGGTTGGGCCGAGCCGAGCCTGGCCATCCAAATTACAAAATCACTTTGCGTCGTCGCTATGGTCTCGCGCCTCTTTCCATCTCTCTCGTCTCAACAGCCACAATTTTCCACAGCGACCAATTCGGGACTCAAGAAGACGGCGAGGGAGGATGTGGGCCCATTAGCGCTTCCTCGCCAGTCTTCAGCTCGTCTAATCAGCTCGCAGTGCCACGCACACACTGTCAAAAGTGGAATGTCAAAACAATGGTAAGACTTTCTCACCCTGCACTTTTCTTCCCCGACTTACCCCGCATTTATTTGTGCCTTGTGTTCTTCATCAACTGATTATAGCAGAAACCAAAAGTTGCGGGCACAAGCCTACACCCCTTCCTGTTTTCCCCAGTTTGCATGTCTGTCTGTTCGTATGCCTGTCCGTCCGTCTGCCCGTCGTCCAGGGCGTATTCATTACCTCCCTCTCAGGCCTCGCCAGCACGTGACTGAATCAACAGAGCCGCTACAAAAGCCCGGCCGTACCACGCCAGGCCACGGCAGGGCTAGGCAGGGCTGCCCGGACGCGGCGAGGCCACGACACCGAATTTCGCGCGTACTTGCAAGTCGGGAACCACTCTCCGAGATGGAGGGAGAATACGCAGTCGAGTGATAGAATCCGGGCGCCGCCGTGGACACGCGTCGGCAACTAATTTGAAACTAAATCTGACAGGGGTGGGGTGGGGTGGGGGGGGGACATGTGCCCAGACCCCACTGCGCACGGCACCGTGTGTCACACAGCAGGTGGTTGAAATCCTAGATGTCGAACGGGGCGAGGACAGCGAGGCAGACTGACGGGCGAGGACGCACCGCCGAAGAAGACAGCACGGTGATGAGGACAAGATGAGGAGGAAGTGAAAAGAAGACGGACGTGGGCATGGGGAAGAACAGGAAGAGGATGAGGGAAAATAAATGAAGACTAGGAGAAGGCGAGATGAAACTAGAGGTGAAGGAGACAGAGACATCGGACGACGGGTCACTGGTCATGATCTTGGGGGTGGAACAACACAGAGGTCGGACACAAAGGGGATGTGCGTTTCTCCAGTAGTTTCAACAACAACAACAACAACAACAACAACAACAGTAACAGCAGCAGCATGAGGCGGGCAACGCCACCGCATTAGTTGCAGACGCCATAAAAGTGCAACAGACGGCGGTGTAGTTCCGGCTCCAGCTTCCAGCTCCAGCACCGGCTGCTGATGCGAATAAAGCAGCCTCACCTGAGCGCCGCAATCCGCTCCACTTGTCTTCATTGCGGCCAGGCCATCTATATCCTCATCTCGGCCC
Source organism: Stenchaetothrips biformis (assembly GCA_030522485.1). NCBI lineage: Eukaryota > Metazoa > Arthropoda > Insecta > Thysanoptera > Thripidae > Stenchaetothrips > Stenchaetothrips biformis. The sequence goes on from CM060100.1 coordinate 3,175,965, forward strand.
CTCTCCACGACCAACCGCACCGCCTCTCCTCCTCCTCCTCCTCCTCCTCCTCCTCCTCCTCCTCCTCCTCCTCCTCCTCCTCCTCCTCCTCCTCCCCCCTCTGTGCACCTTTGACACCCCCACGTCTAGAAATAGGGAAAAAAATGTCTTCCTTTTACAGCAAGCAGCAAGACTAGGCCGCAGCAGCCAAGGGGGCGGCTTGGAGAGGTGAACGGGTGGAAGGTGAAGGGGATAGAATTTTTACGTGTCCTTTCTCCCAAAAAAAGGATCGAATACCCAACACCTAGAGCAATGTATACTGTAAGAAGAGGAAGGAGATAGATAGCGGCATCGTCCCCTCCCCCACCTCAACGATTGCCCCGGGCTTAACCCACTTGGCACCAACCGACCGCCAGGGCGATGCCGTAGCACCTGCAGGAACACTCCAGGCTTCCAGGATGACCACGACGACCACCGCCGGATTCCGGCAGGACGCAAAGAAGGGGATGTTGTGGGTCGTTGTGGCGACGACGTTCCGCGCGGCGGTCCGGGTTTTCCCGGCTTTTCCTCATTGATTTCGGAGGACCTGCTGCAGGTCCTGCTTGGTAAGCAGCAGCAGCAGGGTCCTCCAGGCGGGGGGAGGGGGCTCCAGACACGTGGAGCGGCGCAGGGCGGGTTACGACGGCGACCCAGATTCGAGGGGGAAATTGGGCAATTCGTTTTGGCGTCGTGGGTGCCGGCCCGGCCCGGCCCGCCCGGCCTGTGCACCGCTCTGTTGGCAACACTCTCATTCCATTCGGCCAGAGGTCAGGCCCGGCCGTCTTTTCCCTCCCGAGGAAATCGGAGCCGTTCCTAACGGCCGTGCCCAGTTCTCACCACAGAAACAAGTGCAGCCCGAGCACAAAGCGGTTGTCGCGGGGAAGAAAATAGAAAATAAAACAGGGACTGTAATAGTTTGCAAAAAGGGGCGGCGGGCCTGTGTGCGTACTTTTTTCATGCAAATTCTGGAGCCAGAGGGGCCCCCGCGGGCCCCGCGGCCCCCGCCACCCCCGCCGCCTCCACCCCGGCGTAGCCCTCTGGCACCACCAGGGCAGGGTGGGTCGGCTTGCTCTTTTGTAGCGCGGCCAACCACAACTCCGAAATGAAAGTCTCGAGAGTTGGCAGTTGGCACGACTGCGGCACACAATGCGTGGGAACAGGGCTGCCAACTGCCGCCATTGTGAGGCAGACTTTGGCCTGCTCGGAGTATTCCTGCCGAATCACACGGAATGTCATGTTCCTGTTTTCGCCTCGCACAGTTGGCGGTCCCGACTGCGCCCCGGCAGCACAAGGTAAGCGAACGTTATGCTAAATTCGGGCGCGGTGACTTGGCAGGCCTGGGCCGCGCGGTTTTGGGCCCGGCAGCGATTTATGCCCTTGCCTCGACAGCGCTAGAGCCGCGCTAGCAGGCTCGGCAGTGTTTTGAAGGTCTCTAAAGAACGCGGGCTGCACTGCGCGGTGACAGACGTCCCTCGGGGCGACTCGGCGACGAGAACGCCGCGGCCGCTGCAGCACCCGGCAGCAGGCAGCAGCAGGCCCACTGGAAACGCAAACTGATAAACATCCTTTCCTGCGCGGCCGTGTACCATTTGGAACAACTAGTCCAGTCTGAGGGACGCTTTTGTGACAACGCGGCTTGCGTTCGTGCGTGTGTGTGTGTGGTTGTGGGCGGGTGTCGTGTGTGGCGCACACACAAGTCTCACGGCGCACATGGGGTACGTGTGGACCGAAGTTGGACACACTCTGCTGCTGCAGCGTCGCCCCTCTCCCTACCCGGAGTATTCATTGCAGTTGCAACTTGTTCGACACATAACTTTGGGTAGAAAGGAGTGGGTCTGCGGGCTCTGTCTGCAGCGAGGGGCCGACGTCCAGGGGCGTTATGAAAAGCCGCGGCCGCGTCGCCGGGCAGGTGCATCGCCGGCATCGCCGCGGCCGGGAGTCGAACCCTGGCCGCGGCAAGCGACCTTCCATCCGGCTCACCCTGACACTCATGAAGAGATTGCAGCCGGAAAAAAAACGACGGCAGGGAACCCGCACCTTAAGAGCAGCGCGCGGTGGCCCGGGGGAAGGGGGGGGGGGGGGGCGAAGTGGCTGCTGCCGACCACGGCGGCCACCGCGGCGACCACCACGGCGCCGGACGGAACAGCCCCCACCCCCAGCCCTCCGGACGAGACGCTTCGTCCTCCCCTTCCCCATTCTCTTTCCGCATTCGAGGTAATTACTCTCATTTGTCTTGGGAGTGCCGCCAGGTAGAGGCTGGGGGTGCGGGTGAAAGGGGAGGGTCACTGCGTGGGCTGGCGTTGTAGCGGCAAGGCAGTGGTTGAAGACTGGGTACAGCATCCAGCCTCAGGGTTGTAAGCAAGGAGTTGTGTGCACCCGGAGGGTGGTTTGCAGGCGCTGCAGGTGGGGTAGGGGTTAGCGGGCGACCCCGCCCCCCGTTTTGAGATGTTATTAAGAATGCAGGAGACTAGGTTTTCCTTTGACGACGACACCCGCGTCATCACGGCCAGTGTCAACACAGCCAACACTGGCCCACTGTGCTCCGGGGGGCTAGGGGCGGGCGGGGCATAGCACCCAGCAGGCCCCGAGGCAGGGACCTGACCTAGGCCACGCCGCGGCGCCAGGCCCCAGCGCGCCTCGGCCGTGACCCCCGCTGCCCTCGCCTTGCCTCCCTGGGGGCTCCACCCTCCATGGCGGGGCGGAGCGGCTGAGCCTGCCTCTCATTGCGCCTGGAGCAACGCGCAACGCCGCTGACCGAGGCTCAGCCAATCCGCTTGGCGCGGGTTCGAGCCCCGGTGAGTGCCGCCGTTTTTTTTTTTTTTCGGAGACGACGTGACAGCGCCTCGGGCCGCAGGTCGCGACGTCACAGCGAGTAGCCGCGCCGCCTGGCGCCCGGCTTTCCGGATGGGCTGTACCGCCCAAGTTCCAAACTCGGGAAAGTTAACGAATTGAAGGAGCGGCGCGCGCATTCTTGAGCAACAGCGGCGGTGGCGAAGCGACGGAGACGGCCACGTCGAGGCGGCAAGAAGAAACGGACAGCATCGACTGCGGCAGTCCGCCCCGGGCGAGCCCCCCCCCCCTCCCCCCCCCCCGCCGCATTAGGCGATGACGGGCCGCACATCAAGCACTCTGTCACCGACTGCCCGGGGCGTGGCCGACGCCCGCCGACGCCCGCCGACGCCCGCCGACGGCGACCCGGCCAAATCATAAAACACGGAGCGTGGCGGCGCCGATAACGGCACGCGGCGATATCCGCAGCACCGCCTCGCCGCCGCGCAGCACCGCGCCACACCGAAATTCGATCTCGGAGCAGCGCGCGCGGCGGGGCTGGCCGTGGAGAAATTCCCGCCGAGATAGTTTTCGCCGGGTGATATTTTACGGCCGCTCTTTTTTTCCGCAGTCGTATATCTCCTCGGTACCTGTTCGGGGTAAACCACCCCTCCCCGGCGGCGGCGGCGCAACTTCGTCACCGCGCTCCGGCGTGCGCGTTTTAGCCGGGGTGCCGTTCGATCTGAGAGGGCCGCACTCCTTGTGGGGGACGCCGTCGCCGTGTGCTGGCGCCTCAACGCGCCAAGGCTGCCGCCCCGCCCCGCCCCGCCCCGCCCCGCCCCGCCCAGGGTGGCCCTGAGACTTCCTTCTTTCAGAACGGCACACCATAGATTCATTTGATAAGTTTGGACGTTTCTGGGACGTAAAAGGTAGCAGAGCGCGAGCGCTTTTCAACTTGACGACGGCGGTGGTGCGGTGGCGCGGCGGTCCGGGTGGGGCGGGGCAGGTCCTGAAAGGAAGCGCTCCCTCACGTCCCGTCCTCCCTGTCCTCCCTCGCCGGGGTCGGGCGGGGTGGGGCGGGGCGGGGTGGGGCGCTCCTCGCGGGGCTTCCCGCGGCCCGGGACGAGGCAGACGGATAGTACTTCCGGCGCGCGCGCACGCACACACGCACACTCACACACACTCTTTCTCTCTCTCTCTCACACACACACGCACACAGAGCCACACTTTCTAAACCTCCCATTTCTCCACTCCGTGCATCCAAACTCGCCCCTCCCGCTCCCGGCCTCGCCATGTGGGGCGGTAATTCAGAAGACCAGGAGACAATGGCGCGCGTCCAGCAGGCTACTTCCGAGGAGAGTCGCGTTCCGTCTCCGTCGCACCCGCACGGCGCGTCGCAACGCCGCCGTTCGCCAACGTACGGGCGGCTGCAGCAACAGCTTTGTCATTTCCGGCAGATTTCCAAAAAGCGGCGCGCACGCTGGAGGGACTGCTATTGGCAGGTGCTGCTGCCCGGGACGGGGCACGCGGCACGACCAGCGGCCACCGCCGGGTCGCTGGAGCCGCCGCCGGGACGCTGGAGCGGGGAGATTCCGCGCTGGAGAAAAGGGCATCCGGAGTAAGGGGGAATTAATATGGGGATCACGTCGCCCTGACGTGAATAGCCGCTTTTTAGCGTTTGAGGCGGCGGAGCGGCGGAGCGGAGGGGAGGGGCTGGACCGCGAGACTGTGCGCGACAGGGCCATCCCGGCGCTACTCCGCGCGCAGCATCCCCTTCCCTTCAGCCGCTCGCCCGGCCGCCTGCCTGGCTGCGCTGGAGCCGGGTCTCCAGCCGGGCCTCCAACCGGGCCTCCAGCCGGGCCGCGGGCCACAGCGCCCCCCCGCGATGGCGCCGCCAGACAACCCCAAACATGGCGGCGGCGCTACCCCGCGCCCCAGCGCCCCGCCCCAGCGCCCCCGCCAGCGTGGCGTCTCGCCGCCGCCGCGTCGTCGGCACCCCTCGCCACGTGGAGGCACACGTGGACCGAGTGATTGCAGCTCGCTGAATTTTTCAACGTCGCGCCACTGGAAATTGGGTGAGGAAAGCAGCGTGCCGCCTTAATGCGTAATGGTATGCGCCCTCGCCACCCACGCGTCCAGCGCGAGGGAGATGGAGAGACAGACAGACAGAGAGAGACAGACACAGAGAGGCAGAGACAGAGAGACAGAGGCAAACGGACGGCATCGTCCGTTGCACGGGGTGCCTCGTTATCGACATTGGCGACAGTGGCGAACAGGAACGAGAAGGATGATTGATGACGAGTGTGGTCGGAGGGCGCTGCTCTCGCCAACAACAGCAGCAACAACAACAACACCTCGCCGAATTCCAGCGCAGCGGCACAATCTGCCCGCTGATGCTGTCCAAGACGTGAGGAATCTCGACTGACAACAACAACACCAACACCACCACTACGGCCGCAAGACCAACAACAAAAAGCGACGAGCGGAATTTCAGCGCCGCAATTCGTACCGACGTCTCCATCGTCACACATTTACATAAACGGGCGCCAGTGTTCGTGTGTGTGTGTGTGTGTGTGTGTGTGAGCTGAGGGGACACGCAAATATGCTTTAGACCCGCGCGGACCGCAAAATGTGTGTGTAGCATGGCTGCAGTAAATGTCACGAAATAAATGCCGCCGCATTAGTCACGCTTACACTCGCACGTACGGGGCAATGAGGGGGTTAAGGGAGAGAGAGAGAGAGAGAGAGAGAGAGAGAGAGAGAGAGAGAGAGAGAGAGAGAGAGAGAGAGAGAGAGAGAAAAGACAGCAGGGGAGGGGAAGGAAGAGGGGTGATAGCGGGGGGGACACAGGGACACGAGCCTGTGTATTGTGCTGCTGTCGTCACCTGAAAAGACGCCCCTGTCCCCCGGGAACCCCCTACAGCTCTCCCCCTCCCCCCCCCCCGTTCCCTCAGGACCCCCCCCCCCCGTCTTGGCGCCTCATTATTGGCGGTGATTTTCGTAATTTATGACGCGACGGAACAGCGGCCGATGCTGCGTCGCGACGACGGAGATGACGGCCAGCTGCCGCCACTTATAGCGCTAATGTGATTGGCTGTCACATTGTTGTTGTTTTGCACGCCCTTGTTTTTCTTGTCTCGAGCCTCTTCTCGTTACAAAGTAGCATAGAAGATGAGGGGGGCTGTTTAAAATTTGCCGAGCATGATTGGCAAAACGTCACAAAAAAGATTTATCCTTTTTTTTTCACAGGATTTACGCTGTTTGGTTTCGTTTGGTCGTGCGTTTTTCGCGGCCCGGCAACAAGCGGCATGTCGTCGCCCGCCGCCGACAAAAACAGATTGGCGCAATCGGGGCGCGAATGGGCAAAGCGGTGGCTGAGCAGCGAATTCCCTATGATACAAACTGCAGGCCGGATTCCGTCCGCGCTCCCCACCCCCGAGTACGCCAAGAGCACTGCCACTCGCCCCTCTGTCGACGAGGCCATTTTTTTTGCCACCACGTGATGGCCGGGCGGGGCGCATCGCCCTCCCTTCTCTTTGCATGCGCGCGGATTCCTTTCAAGGCTTCCATGCTCGCTCGCTCTCGCTCTCTCTCTCTCTCTCTCTCTCTCTCTCTCTCTCTCTCTCTCTCTCTCTCTCTCTCCCTCTCCGTCTCTCTCTCTCTCTCTCTCTCGCTCTCTCTCACTCTCTCTCTCCTCTCTCTCTCTCTCTCTCTCCCTATCCGTCTCTCGCTCTCTCTCTGTCTCTCGCTCTCTACTGTCTGTCTATTTCGGCGGCATTGATTACTGCTGCGATCTGGTATTGTTGGCGGCGGTGTCAACCTGGTGTGAGGCCAGGGGAATAGGAGACCGCAGCGGCCGCAGGCAGGCGGCACCGCAGCACCGCGCCAGCACATCCAATACGTCCTATTTACGTCGACGACATCGGATTTCGCTGGACCGTCCGCCGCCTGCCTGGCCTGCCCGGCCGAACCGCACGCCGCAAGGTGGTCGCCCTGGATGGGCATCGGGTAAGCGAGAGAAAAGCCGCGGAACCTTGCAAAATTATGAACTGTAAAAAGAACGGAAAAAACCAAAACAACATTGAGGTGAAGAGTTGCGGGATGACACTGATACCGCCCGAAAGAGAGCACAGCTAGTTCCTCGTCGCTCCAAGAGATGGCGCTGCGCGCGCCACGCAGCCGCTCGCTCGCGGTGGCAGTGTTGGATGCCATTTTAACTACTCCTGGTGGAACCATTCGTTGGGTCGCTCACTGTTCCATCACATAGCCATGAGCGGTCCCGATGTCGTTGACTGATGGAGTAGCCTTCATGCCTATAGACACCTGCTATGCACCTTCCGTGCCCAGTTTGAACGGGCCCTAGTTGATTGCAATGTGTCCGCAAGGCCATAACTCGCGAGTGATGAACGGTACCGGTGGCGACGCGCCCGAACAGCCCGAGTGATGCCCGAAGGCTCCCCGAGGGCCCCCGAAGGGGCGCGGACGCTGCTCGTTATAGGAACACGGCCGAGAGACAAGGGGACAGTGTCGCCAAGCTCGATACATCGACGGGGTTCAATACCCGAGCTATAAATGTTTCCAGCCAGAGAGCTGAAACAAGGCTGACTAGGCGGGCTGCGTAATCAGCGCCCCTTGGCAGCGGCCAAGGGAAGTACGGGCCGTTCACGGAAAGGCGCCCATTATTCCAACTCACGGCCGAAGGCAACGGCTTGGTGCACCGTAGGAAGAACCATACCTGCGAACAGAAGCGGATTGAGGGGTTACTTTGTGGCATATTAAATACTAGTCACAGTCTCTACGACTTTTCTCCTTTTATTCCATAAAAGCATTAAAAATATATAAATTGATTTTTTTTTTCGTAAATTTGATTAACCCTTTTTGAACAGTGGATCGCAACAGTGTAACTCGGCCGAAAGCTCCTCCGAGGATGCGACCCTGGTCCCTGTCCTTCCGGCAGCACCGCTCGGCCCGCAGATTAATGAACAGTTTCTGACTGTGACACTGCGCAATCGCTCACCCCGGCACAGGCCGACACCCTCGCCGACGGGGCAACCCAGGCTGGCAGCCATCATTACACACCTGCAGTGGCTGCAGTGGCCCAGAACAACGTAATCGACACAATCCTTCCCCGTCGCCTTACCGCGCCATTTTTTATTTTTATTTTTTTTCAAAAAAAAAAAAAAAAAAAAAAAAAAAAAGGAAAACCGTTTTGGAGTCAGAACGGTGCGTCCGCATAGCGGTCGTCGGGCGGAAAAAGGACGCGGCAACAAAACAACAGCAGTGTCCCTCAGTCCCTTCGCCCAGCGGCCCTAAGCGGCAGGCGCACTTGGCGTCCCTCCGGCCCTTCGGCCCTTCGCTACGCTTCCGGCGACCCACCCTCCGCCCTCAGCAGGTTCGGAAGCTAGCCCTCGCGTTATTGAGACGTCGACGGCAAAAACTAGATCGGGTGGCGGTGGCGCGCATTGGAGCGGCAAGCAAACAAAAAAGAGAACAAAAGGAGATTGAATGATTTTCTAAAGTAGAGCGGGCATAAAAGGCGGAAGATTTTTCGAGTGCACTCTGGGGGCGCGGGGTGCCTTTCACAGGATACTCTTCTTTCTTCTCCCTGTCCCACTTTCCCGAAGAAGGGCACGTGCATACACTCTGTGACGTCATCACGCCGTCGACAGCTTCCTTTCTTTAACACCCCTTTCAAGACGAAAAAGGGAAACCAGCGTGATCAAACAACCCCTTTTTTTTCGGTTTTCTGTCACAAGATTATTCTCACGCTAGGCGCGAGATCCTTCAAGTCGGATTTTGTTCGGTTATCACGGAGGCAACAAATTTTTCGTTAGCTCAACGAATTCCTTTTTTCCGTGAGCAAAACGAGCCTCCGCCGGCGCCCGGCAGGTAGGCCTCGTCGCAGCGCGCCGCGCACGCCGCCACAGCGGGCTGCCTGGCGCACGGCGCTCCCAGACACAAAGGGAAAAGAAAATGGCCTCTGGTTCGCCTTAAGTGCAGCCTGATGGAGGTCCGCGCGGCCAGCCGGCCAGCCAGGCTGGCAGCCAACCCGGCGGCGGGCAGTAGGCCGCGTGCCGGAGATGGAGTTTTAGCTCGTCCGCCGCTGTCATCCAAACTGCTGGAATGCCTGGCGCGTTGCGCGAAAACCAATTTCCTCCACCACGCGGCCGGCCAAGTAGCGCTGCGCTGCAGGCGAACTACAGTCGCATTTCATGGTTAATCGACGCGAAATCTTTTGTTTGCCACGATCGGGAGCGTGTGGCCGCATGGCGGGAAAACGGAACCATTCGGCCCGCTCTAGTCGCGTCGCCCCCGCCGCCCCCGCCGCCCCCGCCGACTGCACTGTACGAGGAAGTTTGTCCTACTTGCCCTGGGCCCTCCCACACCCGCGCACTGCATCCTGCCTTTCATGGCTTCACCGGCGACCCCGCTGCCGAACTGACGGGGTGAGGCTGGCGAGGCCGGCGAGGCCGAGGTGCAAACGAGTATGAAAAACCCATCGGTCAGAAAAGACAGGATGTTGTGGGCGAAGGGCTGCGCGAGAGGGGAGGGGGAACGCAGTGCTCGCTGGACAGGTAAAAATGAGGGGGTTGCCACGGGCAGGTTGGGCGGCAGGGGGGAGCGGCGGTGTGGGAGCAGGAGGGGGATAAAGACAGTTTTATGCAGGGTGTCGCCGCGGGTTGCTGGGAAACCAGGTATGAAAAACTGATTGGTCGGAAAGGGTGCGGGGAATTTCACATCGTCGCAGCCGGACAAGTTGAATGGTGCGGCGTTGCAGCGTGGTGGAGGGGGGTGCTCCACACAGGGTGGCGAGGAGGGGCTTTCAATTATCTTGCGTTATGGCCGCGCCGGAATTTAGGCAACGCTAATAATACTACCGGCGGCACAATGGCCGGCCGGCCGCAGCGCGCCGCAGCGCCACACTGCCAATGATCGCCGCGTGGTTCCGAGAAGGACGTGAAGAGTGCCGCCTCCGCGCCCGGCCCACTGTGCACCGTGCATGAGGGGAATCTCGCCTCAAGACTAAACACGCCGGGGACCGGCCGGTCTTCCCCCTACCGAGATGCTGCTGTATGGGGGTATTAATATTAACCGCGAGCCGCCCGGCCGGCGAAGGCACTGGGGAGCGAGGGGAGGGGGAAGGACCGGCGAGTGAAGCTGACAACAAAAAGATTGTCCGCATTCATTATTGAGCGGCCGGCCCACAAGGACTCGCCGAGTGATTTCGGCCGCAGCGCTACTCCCTGGCAGTGCGGCGCTACTCCGGTATTGATAGTATTTATTGTTTTGGCGCCTGGGAAGAGAAAAACAGAAGAACGGGGAAAAGAAAACAAACCGCGGCTGTACGCCGGGCGAGTCGGGCAGCGCGCAATGTGAAAGCAGACTGGGGCGTGGAGATTGTGGGGGCGGAGGGGCTTCAACACAAACGGTAGAAAAGAGCTAGGCGGGCTTGACCAGGCCTGACCCCTGACGCCCTCGGCTCCCTTCGGCCGCCCAGTGAGCCTTGACCCGCTCCCCTGCTTTGCATGGCGCGAGGGCGGCGGGCGAGATAGAGAGAGAGAGAGAGAGAGAGAGAGAGAGAGAGAGAGAGAGAGAGAGAGAGAGAGAGAGAGAGAGAGAGAGAGTACCGAGTACCGTACGCAGAATGTAGAGAGCAGAGTCCCTCACTCACACGCTAGGCAATGTCCGGCTCGACCGCAACTACGGCAAGAAAACCGCAGCAGGAAACCGCGCGGTTTTCAAATTGGTGAGGCGCGCAATTTTCTGCGACTCTTTTTACTTTTTTACCGCGGGCCAAAAAAAAACCTGGAGGCCGTAACGGACATTAACTCTGGTTTGTGGTATAGCCAATCCAATCAGCCCCCTTCCCCTCTTGTCTCTTACCTACACGAATAGGGGTGGGTGCACACACACACATGCACACACACAGGGGAGGCTAGGTCGTTGGGCCGAGACCCGCAGGCCTCACTGTTAAAAAAAAAAAATCTTGGAAATTTTTCCATTTTTCGTTTTTTTTATCAGTGCTGCGACACGGTACGCACTGCGAACACGAGTATCCGTCCCGCCATTCGAGTCCCCGGAATAAGATGGCGCGAATAATGCATGAAGGCAGCGGCGGGGCGGGAGGCGCGGCAAGGATGAACGGAGCAAGCTGGGTACTCGGTACCAGAAAGCGAAGCGACTTGTCGCCCTTCTCCATCGCTCTCTTGTAGCTTACTGGTCGGATCACGTTTACAGGAAAAACTAAATTAAATAACAGAGTTTTAATGGGAGCAAAAAATGGGGGAATTAAAGGGAAACTGAGGACAGCAGTGGCAGTCCGTTTATAACGAAGTCAATGGCGCGTTCAGTCTGCGCCGCCTCCAAGGTGGCCGAGGGAGAAGAGACTTTATATCACGCCGGGGCACCACAGGGCCGCCGCTAAATCAAACCAAACGATGGCAGTACACCGTCCCTTCACACCCCTCCACATCGAGTACAAAGGGCCGGCCACCGCAGCCGCCCCCTGTCTCTGCGGCCCGGCCCGCGAGTGCGAGAGAGACAGACGGAATGAGCGGCTGCGACCGCGTAGATCGCCATGCAGGGACGGACCTGCAGCGCCCTGGCACCCTCGCACGTGCTAAGTGAGATTAATGAAGTAATCTGCGCACCCTCGGTGACACGGCCACCCGTAATCGGACTGCTCATCTTGGCGCGCGCGGTTTGACGTGGCCACCCTCACCCTCGCTGCCCACCCTCACCCTCGCGTGGCCCGGCCGGCGCCCACACTGCCGCCATGCCGCCCTCTCACCTGCAAGCCATATCACTTTCCCGCTGTGCGCCGCGTGAAGGAACTTACAGCGCCATGACTAAGTGCGGGTGGGTCGCGAGTAGCCGGCAAGCCGCGCGTCGGAACGTGAACCTGCACCGCCACTTACTTTGTCGCGCAAAGACCCTTCGTACCCATTCTATTCATCTACTCAAAATTTTATTCTGATTTAAAAAATTAGAAGAAAAATGGAACTCTACACCCCTTTGATCCCCCGACCTCGGTATCGGGAAACCGACGTGTCTACAACCTGGGCCACCTCGACACATGATCGATTCTGGCGTGACGCCGCGGGTTTGAACCGCACTGGGAGGAGAGTGAAAAATAAAATGAACGTTGGGAGTTGAACCTTGGACTCGAGGGTCTGGTACAGATGCCTCGGCCTCTGGGTAAGCCAGTCGGAAAAAGATAAGAATGTCGGGAGTCGATCGCGGGATCTTTCTAATGGGATCCGACGCCTCTAGGTTTTCGGCCACAACAGCTGATGCCCCGTCGTTCTCATCAGCCGTATCTTAGGCGAGGCATTTAGAGGCGTCCACTAATCCCTGCCGGGTTGGCGTGGCGGCTTGCGTCAGGGCCGCCGGTGGAGGCCGTCACGTGCACCAGTACAGTCGGTCGCAAAACTAATCCTGTTTCCTGGCGGCCAGACCAAACCGCCGCGCCGACCGCCAAAGTTCGCCGTGCCGCCGCTGCCGCCGCTGGGCTGGTGCCGCGGCGGTCCGCCCGGCCGGCCGGCTGGGCGTGCCGCGTGCCGCGAGCCCATTGACTGCCGCGCCATGCCGCCGTGCCGCGCCGCGCCGCGACGTAGCATCAGCAGGGCAGTCGGACAAGGCGCGGCGCGGCACGGCACGGCGCGGCGCTCAGCTGACTCCCCCTCCCCTCACCGCGCCCCCACCCCCAGTGCGCCCCTCCCCCTTCCCTGACCTTCCCTCTTGGACCCCCACCCACGCCTGCCGCGGTGGCGCACTCTCTCTCTCTCTCTCACTCTCGCCGCGATATTGATTTTCGCTCCTGGAGGGTGGAGCCCCCGGCTGGTGTGCGACGGAGAGAGCGCCCTGCGGCGCGCAGCGACAAGGAGCGAGGGAGGAAGCCTGCGAGGGAGGGGATTTGCAGAGATAAAGACGGACGGACGGCCGGGGGCGGACGGACGGACGGACGGACGGGGAGGGGGGGAGGGGGGGCAGGGGTTGGAATATAAGGTCATGCGGAAGGGCCGGCCGGCCCGCAGCGATTGGCGCACAATGGGAGCCGCGCAGCCCCGCGAGGTGACAACGAATTCAAATGGAAAGGGGTCCAGCGCGACAGTCAGACCGGCAGTCAGCGGCCGGCGGCGCGGCCTTTAGGCCGGCACACTGGGGGAGATGGAATGTGTGTGTGAGTGTGTGTGTGTGTGTGAAGGCATTCATGTAATAAAGGGGGGGATGATAAGGGCCGAGGGGACAAGGTATATCGCCTCAAGGGCCGCTTCGCCCCCTCCCTTTTCCCCCACCCGTTCCTCCCATCAGCCCTTCCAGCCAACACCCTCTCAAACAAACTTTAAAACTTCCCCTAATTTTTTTTTTTTTTTTTTTTTTTTTTTTTTGTAGACCCTGCATCGCAAAAAGGTGAAGGATTCCGCACGCGATAAAAACGGGAAAGTGGTGCGCAAAGCGTTGTCGCTGTCCTTTTCCCTCTGGCAGACGACTCATTCATGCTCCGCTCTCTCTCTCTCTCTCTCTCTCTCTCTCTCTCTCTCTCTCTCTCTCTCTCTCTCTCTCTCTCCCTCCCTCCCTCCCTCCCCCTCTCTCTCTTTTTCTACTTGGAAGCGCATCCGAAGGGGAAATCTATAAGAGGCCGCCTGTCTGCGAAGGGAAGGGCTGCAGACTCATCCCGCATATCAGCGCTGCGTCGCTCTGTCTCTCTCGCGCCTGCCCGGCCGCCCTGTGAGTGCGAGAGAGACGGAGCGACGCAAGGGACGCTCGGAATCACTCCTTGCTCGCCGGGATTCTGGCTCAGGCCTTCCCTCTGCGCCGGGGGAGGCGGGCGAGAGAAGGAGGGAGGGGGCGTCAGCAGATAAGGCACGCGGCTAGACGACGCAGACCTTAAACGGCTAAAAATATTTCCCCTCGAACAGCCCAGTAAAAATTAACGCGCGGCGTGTTTGATTTTCCGAAAGCGCTTTCCGAAAGCGGCTGCGTTCGGCGTCCTCTGCCGTGTTGTTTTTTATTCAGTAGCGGCAGATGTTGCCGACAAGATGGCGCCACGTGTCGAAGAGGCTGCCTAACGAGCCGACGATGACCGTTCCTGTTTGTTTTGTGGACCCCCCCCCCTCCCCCCCACCTCCCACCCGACAGCGTTCTCATTGCAGCATCCCCTAACCGCGCAGGGTAGAACGGGCCTGGAAATGGCAGCAAATTAATAAATTAAAAAATACAGGATTGGTAATTTGCGTCAACGACAGCAATAGTTCCTGGCGCCGGCGATGAAGTGTTGTGATGGGTTACTCGCACGTGGGGGCCGAAAGAAAAGGGTGGGGGAGCCGGTGAGGAGGGCCAGCGCTAGAGGATGGAGATTCAGGGGTGGGGGTGACTGAGTGGAGGGGGTGGGGTTCCGGTGGGTGGGGGAGGCGCGCAGCAGCGCCGGCAGAGTTATGTCCTGAGGTGCAACGGACGGGTGGGTGGGGGCGGCCGGGGGCGGCTGGGGGTGGCCGGGGGTGGGGGAGGGGGTGGCAAAACAAGCCTTTGGCCGAGCTAGGGTGTCCACGCGTTCCAAGTGGCGCCGAGGTAATTCCCGCGCGCGCGACAACTGGACTCGCAAAGTTGGCAACCCTACAGTGGGGAGTCGGGAGACAAAAAGGGACACGGTGGGGGGGAAAAGTGGAGCCGGATCGGGTTGAACGGCCATTGGTGGCGGCAGAGCGGCAGAGAGGGTAATGTGGGTCAAGTGAGCTCGCGCAACCACCGAAGCCCGTCGTCTAGCATCACTCGAGGGTTTTTTTTTTTCGCTGTCATTTTTTTTTTCCTTTGAAGTCAAACAACAGACGTTAAGACGACGCCTGTCATTAGAAAGGCATCAATGACGTCATCAGCGTCCCTACTGTGTGGTGGTGCGCGGTGGCGAGCTCACGAAAAGAAGAAAGAGGAAATGGGAGAGAACTTTGCGCCCTGTAATCACGGCCCATGCAATCGGAACGTACTTGAAAAGGGAGGGAGGAGAGAGAAAGAGGAAAAGAGAGATGAAAAGTAGTGAGAGGTGGGGAGGGACGAGGAAGTTTGGCCTGATCACATGGCCACATAATAGACCACCACAGCTTGATCGCAACATCCATTACTTTCAACACTGCCTGGCGTTGTCGTCTAACGTCATTACTCTAATCACGCAACAGAGCTGGTGTTCATGGTTCGATACCCGGCAGCCGCGGGACGAATTATTCGGTCCTGAAGCTACCTGACCCCTGAAGCCGGAAGAAGGCGTGATCCTGCTCTTCACCCCCGGGCCCTGCATGATGACTCAGCCGAACGAGAGGACCAGCGCAGGGCGGCGCAGGGGCTTGAAAACCGCAATAAGGGAGGCATAAGTGCCGTGCCTCCTCTACTGCGCTGGCCAGCCCCCTGCCTCGCTGCAGTGCATGCAGTGCCGTCGTGACACCCACACACCCCTCCAGCCCCCGCGGCTCCCGAATCCAGCCGATTTCGGGGGGGGGGGGGTTCAGAACCACGCAGAAAACCCCAACTGTCTCCAGAATGTCACCCTGCGCGTGGATTGCTCGCTACCCCCGGCTCACCCCTACCGGTGATCATTGAAAACCTCATCTTGACACGCGGCACTTGAAATGTTGCTGCGCCTTGCAGCTAGCCTCCTTTGAAAGCTCTTCAGCCCCACCCCGCCCCACCCCACCCCACCCCGCCAGTGACCGCTGCGTCAGGGTGGAAGCCCTTCACGGGTTGACTAAAAGAGCCAGCGACCCCACCCCGCCCCGACCCGCTCTGCGTCAAGTCGTTGTCTGTTTTCCTTTCACATTCAGCGCCGCAAAGTTTGCCATCCGGGATGAGTGGCAGACGTGGCGCGCAGATTAAAACAATATTTATTTCCTGTGCGCTGCGCGAGCTGTGTACCGGAGGCTCAGGGGCGAAGGGGCTGAGGTCACTCCATCGGGCAACTGTAACTTAATTACCTCCTGGAAGGGACGCGGCCAAAAGTCGTCCAGAAGTCGGCCGGCCAGTCGCACACGGCGAATAGCCTTTCAAAACACAACATCGGCAGCACGCCCTGCCCAAGCCTCGTCCCGTTTTTGCAATTTTGCGCTGAAATGGCCCTTTCTTTGGGGGGTGGATTGCTTTCCAAAAACAAGCCTGCGGCTAACGGCACCGCGTTAGTCCAGCGCAGCGCTAGCGTCGGGGCTGTGTCCAATAGGTGACAGGGGGCGGTGTCAAGCTGCGAGAAGCCCTACTGCGGCCGGCGGGGTGGGGCGGGGCGGGGTGGGGCGGGGTGAGCCGTAGGCTGCCAGTAGGGCGCTAACGACTCGGCCAGCTCTGGCTGCTCTGCTTAGGGCAGTGTCGCTAACGCCTCGAAATCTGCCGAGAAGCGAGTCGGGTAGCGAAACACCAATCAGAGGCGGTTGCCGAAAGAATAGGTCACGCAATCCGGCAGCGGGTTTCAACCTTTGACGACCGGCGACCCACAAAACCCAAAATATGCCGAAAATAAAAGGAACCACACAGTAACGCACTGCCGGGGGTCGAACCCGAGGGAAGACCCTTCCGAAGCAAGCTCGGAACCTACTGAGCCACCGTCACTGTGCCTGAATACACAACGAGATTCAATGCAGCGGGGTCGTGGCCGGCGCGCAGGGTGTCGTCAAGTCGGTGTCTCGGAGCGAGACGTTGTGGGGGGAGGGGGGGTCAACCCGTGACCTAGGTCACGATCAGCCCAGCAAGCCGCCCCCACCCCCAGCCAGCACCCCAGGGAGGCACAGCCAGCGTATTGGGAGGCGAAACTGACTCGTCTCACTGCGAAGTGCCCAGCCGTCCGTACCCCCTTTCCTGCAGTACAGATTGCCAAAGAAGGGAGGGGGTGTGGGAGTCGTTGTGTTC
Organism: Stenchaetothrips biformis; assembly: GCA_030522485.1. Taxonomy (NCBI): domain Eukaryota; kingdom Metazoa; phylum Arthropoda; class Insecta; order Thysanoptera; family Thripidae; genus Stenchaetothrips; species Stenchaetothrips biformis. The sequence goes on from CM060100.1 coordinate 3,192,633, forward strand.
TGCAATCGTCGAGGCGAGCTTACCTGGACTAGTTTGCCAGCTGAGGCCACCGATGAACATTTTCCTGTAACAAAAGGAAAAACAACATTTAAAATTTTTTAAGGTAATGCACATGGTTGTGATCTAAATTGAGCTCTCCCTCAGCACCCCAACATGACAATGGGCCTGGAGTGCTTTCCACCCAGAGCTCATTCCACTCATCAAGCTGATCCGTGGCGCGGGCCCTCCTAGTCACACCGCGAGCAGCAAGCGGCAGCAAGCAATCACACGATGCAACCGCACTGTACTACTGTTTAGTTATCTCCGCTGGCCCGACCTCGATTTGTGTGTACCTAGCGAGTGCACAGCTGTTACAATGACACGGTGAGCCCCCTCCCCTCCCCCTCTCCTCTCTCTCTCTCTCTCTCTCTCTCTCTCTCTCTCCCCCTTCCCCCGCCACCACCACCTGAAAGCGAAGGTTTTTACTCACTTGCTCGGCCGGGTACACGCAAAGAATTAAGAAAAGGAAAATTTTGTCACATTAAGATTCAGCACACTGACCGTTGCTTTTCTTCTCGGAAAAAAAGCGCGGGAAAAGCGATGTGGAAAATGAAAATGAATGGGGAGGGGGAGGGCACGAACGACGCAGCGATATCGGCAGGTCAATGAGCCCCACTGCTGTTCGTTATCCGATCGCGTGATAAGCCGGCCGCCTATCGCGAGATTATGAAAGTCACGCACTGATTGCGCCAACCTGATTCAACACCCTCTCTCATCTTGCTCCTCTAGAATCAATCCGATGCCCGGCGGAAAAGTCGAAAGTTTCTTGCCTCCCCCTTTGTTGATTTCTCTTCTTGGAGCGGGAAAGACAGCCGCGAGCGAGCAAGCAAACATGAGCGCATGGACAAGGAGCCTGCTAGTCAAATTTGAAGACAGATGGGACAATGCGAACACAATAGAGGCGCTCTCGTCCGAGCCTCTGTCATTCCTGGCATGCCCCCCCCCACCCCCCTCCACCCCCGCATTATCCCCCTGGGAATCAGCCTTCTGCTGGAGGCGCTAACCCCCCCAGCCTCCCACCAGCAGCTCGGCCGCCACACAGACTGCAGCAGGCTTGCATCGTCCGTCTGCCCGGCCCACTGGTATCTCTGCACACGAGGCCACCCCCAGTGGCTGAAGCCGGATGCGGCTAAAACTTGGGCAGGAAACGAGCACAGACAGTTCGCAAATGAAATTATTTATGTCGGAGATTTTCCTCTCAGGCTGGGTTCAAAACGGGGTGCCCTTACAGAGTCGAAGCTTTCTAGCTCTTCACATGATTTCATCCCTTACAGTCTTAAGGGAAAATTTTTGGAGATTTTTTGGTCGTTTTGTGCTTTTTTTAACAAAACTTGGCATGGTCTCTGATTTTGAGAGATCATGCCCCCTCGGTTTTTCTGCATGTCTGCCTGTCTGTCTGCCCGTCTGTGCCTGGGAGTGGGTGCCAAACGAATGACACGATGCTGAGAGGCTGAGGTGATGACAGTGAGGACCTAGCAGCGACAAAGCGTTCTCTTCCGCGAAAAAGCCGTTCTCCCCGCCACCCTACGCGTGACCGCTTAAACGCGTCGTAGGCAGCCCGACCAAACATCAGACAATACGAGAGAGAGAGAGAGAGAGAGAGAGAGAGAGAGAGAGAGACACTCAATAAAGAGGGAATCTAGACGGCGTCGTCTTGAATCGCCCCCCGTGTTTGTGCTGGCCGAGGGCTAAATAAACCCTGCAGTGCAAGGCGGTGCACGGCAGTGCCCCAGGCGGCACGCCGCAGTCGCCAGTCGAGTCACACTTCCCCGGATAGATCGCAAAAAAAGACCCTTTATTTTTTTAAGCTTGGCAGAAGAGGTAGTCGCACGAATCACGCCATCCGAGCAACTCAAACCAAATTAAAAAGCCAGCGGGCCGGAATGGCACAGAAATCACGGAAAACGCCGTAAATCGCCACTGCAAAAAATTCCGTGTTTTGGTACGGAAAATGTACGGAAAATAGGGTACAGAAAAGGTACGGACCTTCCGTACTGGTTCTCTGTGGTCCCCATAAGGATCTCATGTAAAGTGGTACGGAAAACATGTACAGAAGCTCCGTGGTAGGCAAGGTACGGACGGTCCAGGTAAAAAATTACCAGACATTTTCCGTGTAATTTCTGTACTTTTTTCTATCAGTGGCAGACGGCGCACAAAGCCGGGTGGAGGGGGTGGGGTGGGAGAGGCGGTCTGCTGCTGCAGCGGCGCCCCAGGACACCACCCCCGTCAGTTTGGAGGGCAGCGCTTGGCTGTGTGGTGAGGGCAGGTGAGGCCAACACCTCGAGAATGTGGGATTGGAAAAGTTGGGATCGGACTAAACGCCCCGCCGCGGCACGCGGGTAGGCGTCTCGGCTCCGCAACCGCGAATGGCCTGAAACTTCCCTGGACTCCACACGCTCTGTCGCTCTGCCGCACCCCGGCGACGGGACGCCCTGATAGGCGCCGAGGACCGCCTCATTAGGTAGGCCCGGCTGAGGAAGAGGCGAAGAAAAAACGGAAGGGAACACAGATAAAGACGCGTTCCTCGGCTACAAAATGGGAGGAAGCGGCATGCGATTTTCGGGAGCGATGATGATGATCAGTCGGGATGAAGCGGCAACACATCTCCCATGTGCATGCCCGGCTGCCAGCCCTGCCAGCCCGGCTGGCCGCCAGCGCGCCGCTCCACCGAGCAGTGCTCCGTCTCTCTCGCACCCCCACGGGGCGCCCCGCGAGTGCGAGAGAGACACAGCGGCGGCAGCGCCATTCGGAACCAGCCCGCTGCCTGCGCGGATCCAATCGTCCGGAACAAGGCCTGCCGCTTCCTACCCCCCTCCCCCCCTCCCCCGCCACGCACCACTACCTCCCCCACCAAGCCGACGCGCGCTAGACACACGTGGTGCCAAAATTAACTGGATCATTTTTTCCCTATTTTCCCGCTTGATTTTGACGGGGCTGGACCTGTTTGCGCCCTGCAAACACAGCTATGAAACGGGCCTTCCTCCGAGTAAGCGCGGTTTTTTTTCCTCGTGTACTCTTCTTATTACATTCACAAACTCCCACTCGTCCTCGGGCGCGTTCACACACACACACATCAACACACACACATAGCAGAGTCACACACGCACACACGCAAGGTGAGGGTGTGTGGCGTGTCGCGGCAGGAGAAAAGATTTACTGCTGTGCATCCCGCCTTTACGACATGTTTCTCAGCTCCACATTCACATTGCTCCACGCGGCCACGCGGCCCCGCGAGTACCACTCCGTCCGTCCATCCCGTCACGCTGTTTACTCCCCGTTCAAAAGCCGGGCGTGGCGTGGCGTGGCGCGGAGCGGAGCCTGGCGCAGCGGGGCGTGGGGAATGCATGGCGAGCGTGACCCCGCGGGTCACGCAAGACTGCCGCAAACCGCGATAGATACTCCCTGCGTCCATCCGTCAATGTCGCCGTCGTCGCACGTCGGGGTCGCTCTCAGAAACTTGTCGCGGCACTATTCGCTCGCCGCCCCACCCAAATTTCCCTATCTGCGCTCGCACATGACGCCCTGTCCTGCCCCCCCCCCCCCTTCCCCACACACGGGGCCCTTCGCGTGGTGAATGGACCGCCTCCCCAGACAAAGCCTGTCACCCGAAAATCCACAACAAACACGCAGGTTTCCATATTATTACGTCCCCCGCCGTTGCCGCGCCGCCACCTTGCAGCGGTGCCAACCTAACGCTTTGTTTTGACGTCAGGGGGGAATTCCCAACCTTTCTCGGATCGTGACCCAAACATGGCTGCCAAACATTTCGCGGACCCGAACATTTGCAACCCCCTACCCACCCAAAAAAAAAATAAAAAAATATGGAAACGCAACATGAATACCTGGGTGTCGAACTTCGGCACCCCTGACTTAGAGTACGACGCCTCTACGCTCGCAGCCACTGTTGGGGTATGGTATAATGGTTTAGGCGGAGTGTTTGTGGCCTCTGGCTGTGACGCAACCGTAGCGGATCCAGCCTGTCTTCAAACACCGCTCAAAGGCACTGCTTCACAATCATTGATTCATGTCTCACGGTGGTCGAGAGCGAAAAGGCGTCCAACACTAGGTCCGAAGGACCAGGGTTCGATACCCAGCGGTCGTCATTTTCGACGAGCTATCATTTTATTTCAGTTTGGTCCTAGGGTAGCCACTCTGATACAAACTTAAACGCCCATCTGGAGGGAAAAGAGCAAAGCAGGTGGCGGTCCATCGGAAAGGTCGTGTCCAAGGGCTCGGCGATCGGACGGTGCAGTGAGTAGTTCCGTCGCAACATGATGTAATTGTCTCACGACATGAGCGCTGTCTGCGCCTGACAAGTGACTCCATCTCAACGCCACTTTGGCCCCGGACAGATGAACGCTTCTAAAGAGTCGATTCGTCGCTCTGTCTCTCTCGCACCGCCAGGGAGACGGAGCGACATGAGTTCGCCGATGCCGATCGGTCGGTCACCGACTCCTCAGCCTCGCATGCTGCAGCCCGGCTCGGTACCGGGTTCGATGCCAAGCCGACGCCGTGCCGCCTTTCGAGTTGTGTGCCATCTGTGTGCCGCGCGCGCGAATAGCGGACTTTAAACGCTGAAATTAACGACAGAATTAAACTGCAGCGCGAGGGGGCAGGAAGAGGAAGGCAGACAGGCGGACCCGTCCGGCCTGCCGCCGCCGTACGCCGGCCGCCCGTCTTTTCGCGTTTTATTTCGGGAACCGCCGCCGGGCGTGGCGTGGCGGGGCGGGGCGGGGCGAGGCGGGGCGGGGCGTGAGGCACTGCAGGCCGGTGCAGGTGCAGACGAAATGCACCGCCGTGCTGGACTGCGCGACGCGGCATCCTGACGGCCTGACGCCACAATGTTACCCGAAATGCTTATGGCGCCTCGCTGCGCCGGGGTGTGAGCGCGTGTGAGCGCGTGTGAGTGTGACAGTCGCAAAGAATGCCGCGACAGTCGCGCGCACACGAAGGGCATGTGGGGCCCCTGGTCCTGGTTCGACTCCCACCAGCGCCGCCGACGCCGCGAAGCCAAGCGACCGTACCAACACGACTCAAAAATTAGGCACCGGCGCGAGGCGTCAAGTTTTCGGCAAGTCAGAGAAGTCATTTTTTGTGCGGCTGGCGGCGCTGCGTGGACTGGGGCGTTGCCAAGTCCCCATTTGCGCGGCACGGCGTTGTCGGGGAGCCCCTGACCCAGGATGCGAGACGGCGGCGTCCCGTCACCCACCGTCCACCCCACCCCACCCCACCCCACCCCGCCTCTTGGCCACCTCCTCGTCGGGCGGTACGTCACCGAACACGTGTCGGCCCCGCCCACCCGCGAACCTGCCGCGAATCCCGCGCGGCGAGCGCACTCGCACCGCCGTGCGGAGAAACGCGGAGAAACGGACTCGCCGCCGCGGGGAGTCGAACCCGAGCGCGACCGGCTCAGACAAAAGGTGTGCCGGACAACAGCGGCTGGACAGTGGTCTTCGCTGTGTCTCCACAGGGGTGCGAGAGAGGCAGAGCCGCGGAGCACTGGTCGAAATGAGCCTGCTGGTCGAGACAAAAGATGCAGACTAGCACAATGAGGGCACGCAGTGCGCACGCACATCTCGCTGCTTGCTGCGCTGACCGTGCATGTGTTTCAATTGGTTAATGGCGGAGAGCGGCCCCCTCCCCCCTCCCCCTCCCCGTCCACTCCGTGCTCCTGCAGGAGTGCACGGCCTGGCGCCGGAAGCCTTCATTTCAGACGCTGAGCTGCGTGCCGACCTTCCAAACAGTCTAGGGTTGCATGCGAGCAGGCATAGGGGCGGTCTGTCTGTCCGTCTGCCTGTCTGTTTGTCTCCAGCATCAAAGTGATTAGGCATAGGCACTGTCCGAAACATTGTCGAGTTTTATTCCCATAGCGCTGCTTGATTTCGATAACAGCCAGCAATGCACGCTGTGAATCCAAGTGTGTGGGATTTTCGGTCTGCGCACTTGGAAGCGCAGAGTTTGCACACCATGGCAAAAGGCATTTTCTTTTCAGTTCCGACGCGTTCTCTAACTTACATGTGTTGCGATGAGAGGCGCTGCACCCGTTCATCACACACGGTCGCCGTTACGACTGTGTACTCGCATTTCTCACAAACGCTGGACGTAAACACATCGTAGGATAAAAGTAATGAGGCCCGACGAACCGTCAGACATTCGGGGGACCGTCCTTTATTTTCGTCCCCGGCTTCAGTCTGGCACGTCACACGGTATGAGTGGAGGAGCGTACGCGTCCAATGACGGCTGACGTGCGAGGTCCAAGTCGAGCCACCTCCCCGCCTCTTTCACACAGAGAGAGAGAGAGAGAGAGAGAGAGAGAGAGAGAGAGAGAGAGAGAGAGACGTAGCAGCAGCAGATGCCGCCGGTAAATCATCTTTGGCCTGATTCTCAAAGTCAACAAATCCCCTCTTATTTTAACAATTCGGGTTATGTCAGGCGTGATGTTTGCGTCTGACGCACCGCCGAGAGAAAAATCTGTCAAAAGAGAGACAAAGAGGCAGAGAGAGAGAGGCCGAGCGCAATACCTGGCCGGCCCGGAGGCATTATACGCATGTGCGGCTCCGGCCCGTAAAGATCAAGTGCAGGGTCAACAGGTTGCAGGGGAGGGGGTGACCAATCCCTGCGTGCGACGCAACCCCTCCCCCCCTCCCACATTCCTCTCCCCTCCCCCAATACTAGACACTTTATGACCCAGCGAATTAACACTTCAAGTCGACTGCAAGCGTAACGCAGTGAGACCGAAGGGGCCTGACGCGGCGCGAGTCGCAGAGAAGCCACCCGCAACGCGCACGCGCAGACAGACAGACAGACACAGACAGCTGCAAGCACACTAGACGCGCCCATCGGTGTGAGTATATCCTCGAGGAGAAATGGAAATTCCGCGTAGCAGGTCTCGCGCGGCGGACCCCTAACTCGCGCGCGTGCGCGTCAGTGTGAATATATGTGCACATACGTACACACACACACACACACACACACACACACACACACACAACACACTGAGAGAGAGAGAGAGAGCCCGGTACGTGCCGCGCAACGACGGTGCCAATTGAAGCAGATAACCCCATTGGTATCAGCTCCAACACAAACAACCCCGCGCCGGCTCCCTCTCTCTCTCTCTCTCTCTCTCTCTCTCTCTCTCTCTCTCTCTCTCTCTCTCTCTCTCTCTCTCTCTCTCTCTCTCTCTCTCTCTCTCTCTCTCTCTCTCTCTCTCTGACGAGCGAGCCGCGGACAGCCGGAAGCGAAGAGCGTGCTGTGCTCGCCGCCTCCTCCTCTAGATTGGTATCTCTAGTTTGGCGGCGAGCGGCGCTCCTCCATCGAGCTGCTCTAGAATGCGGTTCTGATGGTAATGGGTCGCAGGGCCGCAGTGTCGCAGGGCCGCCCTGATTGGAGCCATGCGATGCGGGCGGCGTGGCCCGCCACTCTTAAAACATCATGGGGGTATCAATGGACTGCCTTTCGAAACGAACCCACCATAAGAGCAGCCATCATTCCACAGGCGCAACGGAATACTCTCCGATTTGTCATTATCGCAACACACAGTGGTGAGCCCCGACTCGTGCGCGCTTTTCCCGGCAATCCAAGTTATCGGCGATGTAGACAACGAGCCTCTCGTGACGCAGCCGGTGATTTTCCGTGGTGAAAGTAGTGAAAATCATTATTGGCCACCGGTCAAGTTGGTTGTCACGAGTGTTACAAAGACGTTTCGTCCGTCTCAAAATCCAATATTCCGATTGCGCTGTTGTCAGCGAGCGCCGTGCCAGGTACCCAGGTAGGTAGGTAGGTACCCCCAGCAGAGCGGATCGAAGCTTCCGGCCACTGCCACAGTACACCAGGCGTCGGGCGCACCGCAGCGGCGCGTCACCCGACTCCATCGGTACCGGCGGCGGTGGCGGCCCAGCACAGTGGGTACGCTGCGCTACACTGGTACAGGTAGGCTGGAAGCCCCTCATGGTCTGGGAAGCGGCGCGTCGCCTAGCAACAGGACGCCCTTGCTGACTCAGCCAGCGCTCCGCCGCTCCGCTCAGCCAGCGCTCCGCTCAGCCGGCCCCAGCGGGCCCGAGGCGGCGGGCGACGCGCATCAGTCTAATAGCTCGGTGATTTAGACGGGCTCCTCTAGGATGCAGCGCTAGATAGCGAGCGATACATGGCCTAGCGGGGGCTCCGGAGGAGTGGGGGGGGGGGGGGTCAGGCGTTGCGGCAGCGGTGGTGTTCTTTTTGTATCGCAAGAAAAACTCGAGACCAAGCAGCACCAGCCAGCGCTGGCGGCTGGGCCCGGCCGGCGTGCTGAAGGACGACTCTGAAGCGTGAGGAGTGAGTGGGGGGAGGGGGAGGGGGAAGGGGGGGCCCGTCGACGACGACGCCCCGTGTCAGGTGACGGACAGCTAGGGGCAGAAGCCGAGCGCTGTGACGCGCGAGCCAAAGGTCCCGATTACGCTGTGCTTCCAGGTACTCCACCCTTCAAGTCGCCGCGCCCCATTCAATGTTCACTGCAGAGCAGCTCCGGCCGCCCTCCGGCCCCGCGCTGCGTTCCCATTGGTTCCCATTGGCGCAGGGCTCGGATGAGAAATCGCCGTGTAACGACAGTTTTGCATGTTTCGCCGCGCGGCGAGCGCGTGACAGTCGGACAAAAATGGACGAGCTCCGCCGCTGCGTGTATGGAATGTGACACCACCTATAGTCTCACTAGTCACACGTCTCGGCTCCCGCCGCGATACTCGGGCACACAGACAGACAGACAGACAGTGAACATGCATTCGTATAGCTCCGCGCGCGCGTTGCCCCCGCGTGCCCCTATTCGACGTGTCACTCACTAATACCGATGTAGCAGCACGTGTTTGAGACGTGCTGCGTACACACACACACACACACACACAGAGAGAGAGAGAGAGAGAGAGAGAGAGAGAGAGAGAGAGAGAGAGAGAGAGAGAGAGAGAGAGAGAGAGAGAGAAAAAAACACACACACACAAAAAAACAACAACGTCACGTTTTGTGACGACGTGACGTGGCGTCACATTGCCGTCGTGTCACACGCAGCGCCACGCCGCGTTCGTCACTTTTAGAAGAACGTCATTCATCTGCCGCTTGGCTATCCATTGCGTTCAATTACCGGAAGCAAGGGCCCCGCCCAGGAAAAATGTTAAATTTTAAAGATTTGCGGAATTTTTTGTGGTGTTTACCTGCGGTGTAAAGTCGGGTGTACTGTGTCCGACGTGACTGAAATATCCCTTGAATATATTTTCCCATCATGTTCACCTGAGATTAAATGTTTCGACACCTGATTCAGTTACCCTGTGAGTAGCCGCAGTTGGGTATGCCGGTCACGGAAGTGAAATGACCGCTGGACCGGAGCAGCCCGGAGGGCGTGGGGGCGCTGCCGCAGCCGTCGCTCTGTCTCTCTCGCCGCCCTGCGGACCGCTGTGGGTGCGAGAGAGACAGAGCGACTTCGTCCGGTGCCAGACTCGGCGCGCCATGTGCATCAAATGTGTGCCAAAGTGCCCGCAATGGCCCCGCCCGCTCGGCCTCGCTCGAACGGCCGCCGGCGTGCATGCAAAAGAGGCCGCGGCGGCCGGGGATCGAACCCGCGCCGCCCGCAGCGCGCTGCCGCCGCCGACTAGCCAGGCGCGCCGGGCGTCAAGTGGACAACAACAAAGATGCGGGGGAGAAGGGGGGGACGCCGGCCGGGCAGACGGACTGGAGCCACGAGTCGTTCGCGCTTCGCGGAACCGTTCAGCCCTTTTGGAGCAGTCCGTGCGACAACACTGGCCATCCAGCGCGTGTGCGGCTCCGATGTCGCAACCTCTCAAGTAAAACATGTCGATACATTTTGGTTGGCATTCCCGGCACCGACCGACGCACAGACCGACCGACCGACCGGGGGCCATCCTGGCTTCGCGCGTGGGGCCCAAAGTGCAGGGGCCAGCACACAGCTGTGACGCCGGGGCCCGGCGGGCGTGGAGGGGCACTCAGCTGGAGCGGCGGCGGTGGGGGGAGGGACGAGGAGGAGCGGGAGAGAGCCCCCCCCCCCCACACACCCACACACACACACACACACACACACTCGCGACGCGGGGCAGGATCAGTTGTATTCGTCTCGCGTCGGCTCGCCGGCTGATAACCTTATCGAAACCGTGCTCGTCATTCCATCGGACGAAATAAAAATATGTACCCTGCTAAAATAAATAAATAAATAAATAAATAAATAAATAAATAAATAAATAAATAAATAAATAAATAAATAAATAAATAAATAAATAAATATCTCAACAGAGGAGGTTGAAAATAATAAAAAACCATCAAAATCTATAGAAGTAGAATAACAACAAACAAATGGGTTGGTTGTGTCGTGTGACCCGAGGAAGCGGCCTTGCCGGAAGCGAAGCGCAGCCCGGCTTGGCGGCGGCCCCAGGCGCCCCCCCCCCCTCTTTAGCCTCCCACACGCTACACTGCTAACGCCCCCGAGTCGCACCGAGTGCAAACCGCTCGCAGAGAATTTTAATTAGTCTACAGCGCGCACTGCCGCCTCTGCCAAAATAAATTTCCGTCCGTCTAGGGAGGAAGCGGCGGTGGTGGTGGTGGTGGGCCGGGGGAGTGGGGGAGACCAGGGGGGGTGGACCGTCCTCGCACACACGCTATAAATACCCGTGTTTTGACACCGCACGCAATCTGTTTCTTGTCTCCCTTTGTAGCTTTTGGCCTCTATGGACCGCGCGAGTCCGCGAGGCTTCAAGTGCATCACCTCGGCCTGTCTATCAGTCTGTCTGCCTGTCTGTCCGTTATCAGTGGCGCCTTCGGCCCGGCACGCACTGCTGCTAGATCGAAGGGAGTGGCGGCCCCTGGCGGTGGGAACACGCACCATCGCGCGGCCGTCTCCGTGTGTCGCTGTCGCGCGAAGCCTGCAGATTCCCACGGAGGCAAGGTGGGCGACGCGGCGACGCCGCCTTGGGATTTCATGCCGCGGACGGAGAGCCGCGCGACACTGTGACTTTTCGACTGTTTTAATTTCATTTTATCGCGCTCTGCCTGAGCAGTGTCACCTCCCAAGCACCTCCCATAACATCGAAAGTCGAGGTCCCAATCGTGGCCTTCGTTCGGCTCCAACAAGGAGGGGCCTGACACTGAGCTCCCCTCGCGGGGATCAAGAAGAAGGGCACAAAGAAACAAGGAGTCCGGCTAAGCGCGGCGAACGGCCTCAATGACCAGCAGCACAGCAGTAGCGCCCAGGTGTGTGGAGGTGACGGGCCGAGCGTGAGCCGACATAACTCATCCCTCACCTACACTGCCGGGAGAAGTCCCCCAGGCCTGTCTCTGAACGCGGCGCGGTGTGGGAGGCTTCCTCTCACGGCGTGAGTGCGCTTATTTCAGCCGCTTTCAGCGGGACTATCTGGCCGCGTTATCGAGTTCACGGGGACCACATTGTCCAAACACTGTACACGCCGCGGCTTCGTCGCTTGGCGACACATTATTGCGATCCTGATAGCGCGTATGTGTGTGTGTGTGTGTGTGGGTGCCCGCGGCGACGCGGGACTTCCCGCCATTTTTTTTTTTTTTTTTTTTTTTTTTTTTGCGTGCGCCTTGCCATCTCAGCGTGTTGCATCGGCGGCTCACTCGACATGGCGCGAGGCGGACGGCCGGGGCCGGGCGGGGCCCTTGAGTATGCCAGTGGCCGAGGCCCAACCGTCTAACTTTTGACTCTGACCGACACAAGTTGGCAAGTGCGGCCGAACGTTGCAACTTGGCCTCGGCCCGGTGCGGCCCGTGCGCGCCGCCACGGCCGCGCCCCGTCGGCCCCGTCGAGATGTCCGTCGTCCGTCTGTCGGTGCCACAGTTCATTGGCCGAGGCTGCAGAGCGATCCGGGGCTGTGTCGTTCAGGCAGAGCGACCGACTGACTCTTCGCGGCGCCTGGATGGATGCAGAGCGCCACAGTCAATCACGTGCTGCCCACCGTGCACACGTCGGCGTGGCGCTGCGACACGTGAGCAGACGACAGTGACGTCATGCTCGCCACACCCGCAGCGTACCGCAGCGACGCCGCACTGCCGCACGGCCGCGGACCGATTCCCGCCAAAATATGAACGCCGTGGGACGTCAGCGGCAGAGGGACCGCGTCCACGACGGCGGCCCCTTGAGGCAGGAAGGGCTGCCATGACGGCCCTTTGTCCCCGCGGTAGCTCGCGGCGCGCCCTGGCGGCCGAATGGCGAAACAGCGCGGCCTGCGCGCACAGCCTCCGTACCGTAAAGCCTTTAGTGCCCGCCTTAGAGACGGTCACCTTGAAGGCGCGCCGCCGCACCGAGAAATCCGACACCCGATTCAAACCGAGCGCGCGTCACGTAAGCCCGAGGGCTCGAGGCAGGCCCCTGGGGGGGGGAGGGGGGGGGGTCAGTTCCAGAGACGCATGAGATATTCAGCGTGCGGATGTGAGGGGGGGGGGGGGGGCTCCCTCGGAAGACGCACCACAGACTGGACGACACCCAAGACATGCCTCTCTCCAGACTCTCAGCAACGCCTCTCTAAAGACGTGCTCGAGCTTCCACAGAGAGGAGAGAGAGAGAGAGAGAGAGAGAGAGAGAGAGAGAGAGAGAGAGAGAGAGGGAGGGAGGGAGAGAGGGGCCCTTGCACCTTGAACACACACGGCGTTGCCCGCATTAGCATCCGGTGCGTGAGCTGCCGTAAATGAGGGAGGCCGGGTCCACCAGTCTCCCACTCACTCACTCACTCGCTCACTCACTCACTCACTCACTCACTCACTCACTCACTCACTCACTCACTGCCTCACTCCCTCACTCACTTAATCAATCACCCGTAATCGTGGAGCACAGGTGAAGGCCAGCGACGTTATAATTCCAGTCCGTTTTCCCACCCTGGTAGAATAGCGGCTTCTCATCCGGGGAAATGGATTTTATTTTTTTTCTGCGACTGGCACACTGAGTGGCCGGTTCTGCCACCCACGCCACGCCCCACGTCGGAAACACAGCCGCTGCAATCCCCGCCGCAGGCTGGCTGGCCTGGAGTCCCCTGGAACGCCGCGCCACGCCACGGAGCCATACGCGAAAGGAGAGACGGCGGCAGTGGTGGGGGCCGCGCCGACGCCGCGCCGACGCCGGGGAGGAGGAGGAAGAGGAGGGGGTGAGAGGGGTGAAAACGAGATAAAGACGCAGGGGCGAGCCGGCCGGGGGGGGAGGGGAGACTGCTCTCCGGTCACCTTGCAGAAGCAAGTGCCGTTCCGGAGGGGCCGGCCCTAAGCCACCTGGTTAAAGGAAGGTGTGCGAAGGAACCGTGTCACCCTGGCGCACTGTCAGCGACGAGTGCGTGAGGTCACAGGTGTCGGTGGGCAGGTGGACGGCCCGCGGACACTGTCGAGCCGCTAAACGGCAGGGGGCGACGCCACCGCGCCGCGCGGCCGGCCCGGCACAGCCCGGCTAGGCCCGGCCCGTCTTCAGCCTCGGTGAAGCGCGAAGCGCGGCAAGCGGCCGCACCGCCACAGCGGCGTGCAATATGAAAATGAATGAGCATTTGTGTCTGGCATGCTAAGGCCCCCCTGCCCCACTGCCCCGCCGGGCCTGCCTTCCTTAGGGCCGAGCTGGCAACAGTGCGCGGCCAGGCCGTTGGACCCCGGCAGCCGGCAGCCCGCCGCCCGCCAGCGCCAGCCCGCCGGGCAGATGGGACTCGGCGGGGACGGAGACGCCGGGTGGCCGCCGGCTTCGCGTCGTCGCTTCGCGGGCCGAAGCTAAGCGAGCTAAGCTCAGCCACGGTGCCGGCCAGACTCCGGACCGGGCCACGGCCGCACACGGAAGTCGCTCGCCGCCGACGTCTCAAGGTCAGGCGAGGTAGCCGCCGGGGGGGCGTGCCGCCGGCCTGCAGCCGGACAGGCACTGGGTCGGCCTGGACCTGGACAATCAGAGGCGCGGCCCACTCTGCGCGGCATCGCGGAGCACGACACGCGCTGCATGGGTGTGAAGTCAGCTGCAGGCCGCGGACCACGTCACGCGGCTGTCCTCGCACGGAACGCCCCGCGAGAGACGGAGCGACCCAACTGCTGGCCGGGGCCGCGCGCGGAGATGGCAGCGTGCCTCGTCTCCTCGTCGGATGCCAATTACCGATCCGCGCTGAGCGCCGATGGGCGCACCGCGGGGCTTTTGTGCGTCGGTACGCCCCGCCCCGCCCCACCACGCCGCGGCCGATGACAGCACAAGTGCGGCGCGGTCGTACCCTGTCTGCGGACTTTTAGACTCCTGGCTGAACAACGCCCCCGCAATACACTGCTGCGTCCCACCCCACCCGAGGCACTCGCGGCGACCCCCAACACCCCGCCCCACCCCACCCCACCCCACCACGCCACGCCACGCCACGCCAGGTGCAGCTCGCAGGCGGCGAGTTGACAGAGGCCGAAACGCGAGGCGTCGCGGCGTTCCGTCGTTACGACCAGCAATCGCAAACACATTTCATTCCGTCACGGCCGTGTGCGTGTGTGTGTATTGTGTGTGTATTGTGTGTGTGTGTGTGAGTGAGTGTGTGTGAGTGACTGTGTGTGTGTGAGTGTGTGTAGCGCAGCGTGATGGACGTTTCGTGTGGGGCTCTGCCTCCCTATATGCGTCTGTCAGACTGACTGCATGGCCTGCATGTCGTCTGTTGTGTTTGTCATTTATTTAATTTGTCTCTTTGCCCATACGTGAATGTTTGTGTAGGGCTATGCTACGTCTGTGGCAGCGGTTCCCAACCTATCTCGGCTCGCGGGAGTTCAGCGTGGCTGGCTGGAATAATGGAGGGTACGGCATCATGCACGGGTTTCGAGTACCGGCGGCAGCGGCGGGTCCCACCCCTTTTTTCCTACCGCTTGAAATGCTGCATGCAGAGCACCGGAAAGGCCGGGCTTTGGGCCCAGTATAAATCTGCCTGTGTAACGCGAGTCCAGACAGCAGCCGCCGTCCAAACAGGCCGATATTGCCGGCCGGATACGGCTCGTGCGTGCGCCGCCGTGCGGGATGTTTGGGACATGTTTACTTGCGGCCCGCGGGGTCCGTCACCCACACGGGGACACGACGAGCCTTCGGTTGGTGTTCTCGGTGGCGAAGCGGAACCCGAGAGACCAAACGCCGTGGCGGGGTGGCGGCCTGAGGGGATCTGGTCACCGTAGTTCTTTCTTCCGTGCAATACGAGCACGTCGTCTTGCATCACCGCGGGGAGGTGCCGCCGCCGCCGCGCGCCACAAGCCAGCCCCCCCCCCCCCTCCCTCCCTCTCCGGACTCGCATCTCATGTTCGGCAGGCGGGGCTCGTCGCGCGGACGAGGCGATGCGGCTTCACTCCGCGATTGCCATATGCGTCCGGCTGATGCTTGGAGCGGCCCGCGGCGCCCGCGACTCATTTGAATTTCGGAAACGGGAAATCATGAATCCCCGCGGAATACATTGCCTCCGCGACATCGACCGCGGCGAGGACGTCGAGGACGCCGACGGCGAGGACGTCGCGCCCAGGACCGCGTCGTCGTCCGGCACCCTCGGCGCGGACACCTCCCTGCCTCCCCCTCGCGGCACGCGAGATTGTTAGGCCGCCATTCATTTTCATTTTCGTCGCGTTTGACTCAATCAAGAAAGTTGTCGGGGAAATTCCAGGCGGGCTGGAGCGTGGCGCGCGTGAATGTGCTCTGGAGGCCGTCCTTGCTGGAGGCCTTGCTGGAGTCCTTGCTGCTGGAGGCCTTGCTGGAGGTCACCGCCGGGACATCCTTTCCTCATCACGCCGCGCACCCCCTGCGGTTTCCTTCCCCCACCCCGGCCACACCCTGTCTTGCGAAACATGCCGCCGCCGCCGCCGACACTCCAAGAGCGCTGGCCACGCCGCACCCTCGCGGCAGGAGCGCACGCCAAACTTGCATTTTTAGTCTACCGTGCCGCGTGAACTTGTGAACGGAGCGCTGGGGGGCAACTCAATCCATTTCGCGCGCTTTTGGTCCCGTGAAAAATGATCCCACCGCTCGCCGCAGCGAGATGTTTCGCTCTCTTTTTTCGCTGAGTCGGCGTCGTCGCGGTGAAAGCAGATCCGTCCGATTCCATCAATTAGGGACCGCGATCAATGCGATGATTAAGACAGCGCGGCCTTTCACCCCGCCGGCCGGCGGGCGCGGCGCACAGTGGGACACACGAGGCCGACGCCACTGGAGGCGTTGACGCGGCGCCGCGCGTCGCGACTAAGCAGCGTCGCTGTTTGACGCGGTTGTTACAACAAAGTGTGCTTCCAGTTAAATGAGGCGAAAATCGATTATCGCCGAGACATTCCCAGTCGTTAGAGATAGCCATCCGCGGGGCGGCGAGGGCAGCGAAGGGCTGTACAGCGGGGCCGCCGCGGGGTCGATACTCTCGTCGGCTACAAGGCCCTAGGGCGGCCCTCTGCGGCCCTCTGCGGCCCTGCGCAGCCCTAGGCCAGTGCGAGCAGGCCGGCGGGCCCCCCGAGGCACAGACTGACATCGGAGCCAGTCAGTCGGAACGGCCCCGCCCACGACAGCCTCTGAGGACCATGACCCCGCGGCCCCGTGAGCACCATCAACTACTCAATGTCACCATCACCAGCACGGCCGATGATAACACGCTGGCATCAAGACCATCTCTCTCATTGTCTGATCCTAATGCCGTCCAGTGGATGGTCAACCGCGTGAAACACCGCATGGCCAGCGTGGTCAGCATGACCCAGATCGCGGTGCCGGCGAGCAAGACGTGACCCCCGTGCGTCTCCACCCTTCCGGCCGCGCTCGCGCGCACGATAAGGCGACGAAAAAAGTGGCGCGGGTCGTCACCCACGCGGAGCTTCATCTCCAAAAATATACGACGAAGAGATAATCTCTGGCACCCGAGCCGCTCACTGGCACGACAGTTTGGAGGCTCTCCGTCGCACTCGACGGAGCGTCCTGTCGGGGCGCCGCGAGAGAGACAGAGCGCCGACGCACGCCGTCCGCGGCCTCCTTCAGCCGAGGAAGCGCCGGCCGGCGGGAACGACGTCCAGGCAGGCCAGTTGTGGCCGTCTCTCTCGCTCCCGCCCGGCACGCCCCGCGAGTGCGAGGGAGACAGAGCGACCACAGCCTGCCGTCCGCGTAATCGCAGCCAATTGAGTGCCGCCATGCATAGTCCTGGAACACGAGCCTTGCCGTTCGACTCGTTTTCCGTTTTTCGGCGGCCGGCAAACGACTCGAGCGTTTGCCGCCGCGCCGAGCCACGTCTTTTGGACTGTCCAGTGTTGCCACACGAGCAGGCGAAAATTCCCACGGGCCGATTTTTGCGGGTTTTTTTGCAACACTATGTCGAATAAGGGGGCGTGCCGGGACGCGGCGGGGACACATCCATGGCGAGGCGTGGCCGGGATGGTTAGAGGCTCCCAGACAATGACGGGCAGTGGCTGCGCTGTACACTGTAGCGGCAATCAGCCTGGATCAAGGCCGCCAGGGCCGCCGGCGCACAGTGGGCCAGAAGACCGTTGAGGCGGCTAGACGCGTTTTGAGCTCCAGAGTTGCTAAATGGGACTCGAATCGAACGTGTGACCCCCACCAATGGATTGCTCTCCAAACGAGGAATCCATTGGTGGAGTCACACGTTCGATTCGAGTCCCATTTAGCAACTCTGGAGCTCAAAACCCGTCCGGGATTTTGGGCCGCCTCAGCGGTCTTCTGACCCACTGTGCGCCGGCGCGCAGTCGGTCAAACCGAAGTCGATTCGCGGCGTCACCGCGCCGACCGCACTCCAAGCGTCCCTGGCGACTTGTCTCGAGTGAACACCGCGATTAAAACGTCATCATCTGCGTGAATGTGAATTACCCTCGAGGAGGTGGCCGAGGAAAACCAGGATGCAAAGCGAGCACAGACTCGTTCGGGAAACAAATAAAAATGTGGCCGAGTGTTTACGAAGCGGCACTGTACTACAGACGGGCGAGCATATCGGGCGGCGCGGTTCAAAGAACCTTCCGCACATGGCACAGGTGAGTGAGACTTTGTTTATCTTTTTTTTCGCCTGTATTCTCATTATTATCGTGCATCTTCGTGTGACGCGCGTACTGTACCGTAACCCCACTTTATCGCCTGTCCTACGCGGATAGCGGAGTTAACAGAATACTCGGTGGTGACGCGCGCGACGACCAAGGGGGAAACAACTCGAAATTTTTGTGTACGTTTTTTTTTTAAATTTCTTGAAATTTTTTGAATTTTTTGAAATTTTTGGTGTTTAGATATGGGAAACGGTGTTCCCGGGCGCTAGCGATCGTGTTTAACTAAAAATAAATTTTAAAAAATGGAACTCTACACCCCCTCCCCAGTCTGAGTGGGGAGGCCTCCTGCTTTACTTCGGTGTTCGGGATGGGAACCGGTGCTATCAGGTAACTGGGGTTAATCCGATCCAGCGACTTCGATATCGTACGCCGGGGGACCCAGTAGGACCCGAGCCGCCGACACGGCCCAACATGGGCAGAGTAGAGTAAGGCAGAGACGATAGAGACACAGAGAAAGAAAGAAAGAGAGAGTAGTTTTGGGAGCTTTTGTTTGCGCAGGCTGGTCGGTACCCAAATGTACACCCGCTGTCCGGCGCTCCCAGACCCGAACATGCAGTCAGCGGGCCAGCTTCAAAGGACTTATCAACTCCATCCGACGAATCGGAATGGACCCACTCGCGACCAACTTCGAGTGGCTGATCCGATCGGGGATCGAACCAGTGCCGAGGCCAATCCGCCGAAGCGGACTGCTTTTTAGACACCCGGGTGTAATGGCCTGGATAAATGCCTAGACCACTACACCACGCTGACTTGCACGTCTGCCGAGTGTTGGACGACGGGTTTGAGGTCGCAGCGGGAGGAAGCCAGTGGAAAAATGAAAGGAAATTTGCGGATTCGATCCCCGGACCTTATAGACGAGGTTGGACGCCTTAACGCCCTCAGCCACCACGGCTCATGTCTGATGCCGATTGAAGCGGGTTCTTGACGTGACAATGAGCAGCGGTCAGAGAAAAAAGTTGTGAAGTAATAAGATTTGAACCGCTGATCCTCGTACCGGGAAATCGACGCATCGACACGTCCAGCCACCACGGCAGATAATAGTGACAGCGCATTGCTCTGCCTTTGAAGCACACTGGGGAGGGCAGTGAAAAATAATCAATGTAATGTCGGTCCTGGAAACACAATTTCGTGACTTTTTAATCTTCAAAAATTTTCAGATTTTCAATAAGACTTTTCAAATTTTTTGAATTTTGTTTTAAATTTAATTTTTGGTGTACATGCTTTTGGCCAGTTATTTCCCCCTCGCACATGACGCGGAGGGTGAACCGAGTTTGCAGAGTCGCACAAACGGCACCACTCTTCCGGAGGGGAAAAAAAATTAAAACAGGACGAATTAAAGAGGTGTGAAGAGAGCAGAAAAGGCTGGGGCTGGCCTGGCTGGCCTGTCCAGCGCACCTGAAAGATCGAGATAGGCTATCTGGTGACGACCATCGGCAGCATCGGGACCAACAAGCCCGACGCAACAAGCCTGAACACGACCGCTTGGACACGCACCGCAGCCCACTGTGTCCATGCCGATTTTACGACTCGTATCGTCCAGTGGTTTGCCAAGTGCTGAAATCAGGAACAGGCCGCCCCTTCTGTCTTGGGAACTTTGGGGGGGGGGGGGGGCTTCCAGTCAACCCAGCCGCCGCTCACAGGCACTGCTGGCCGGCTGACCCGCACAGTGTTTCGCCGCTCTGTCGCTCTCGCACCTACACGGGACGCCCCGTGAGTGCGAGAGAGACAGAGCGACCTAAGGGCCGCCAGCTGTGGAGCGCGAATGGCCAGGCCATACGCGGAACGAGTGGCCGCGCAGTGGGCCAGTGATCGCCCCTCGACGCGTGTCAAGGCCAGGGCGCGTCCAGGAACCACGTGACCACACTTCCGGTGGCGGAGCACAGTGTACGCGACAAAAGGTTTCCGAAATTATCCACGTCACGTAATGAACGATTGACGCGCAATCAAGAGGTTGTTATGTAATTAGTGGACGGACGAAATTGCCGCCCCGCTGGTTAGGCCTGCCGGTCGCTCTGTCTCTATCGCTCGCGTAGGGGTGGCGGCAGAGGGAGAACGACGAGGCGACTGGTGGGCTGGCGCTGGCTGGCGCTGGCTGGCGCTGGCTGGCGCTGGCTGGCGCTGGCTGGCGCTGGCTGGCGCCACCCTGATGCGGAGCGACACACAGCGCCCCCTCCATCCGTGACGGCCGACGGCACGCCGACGGGCTGACGGACAGCGGGGGGCGTGGCGGCCGCGACTCCAACAGGTGTGCTTCACTGTCACGGCGACACTCCGCGCGACGAGCTTCGCCCCGTGCATGAGTGACGTCATCAGGGAGCACACCTGTGTTTTACAGTGCAGTAAAGACCACCGCGGCTACCTGTCCCGCCCGGCGGCCCGGCTTCCGTAAGGCACATGCTAACGACCCTGCCGGCCCCGAAGGGTCGCAGGGTCGAGGAAGGGTTCCGGGAGGGTCGGCGGCGTGTAAGGGCCCTGTTGGACGAAAAGAGGAAAACGGGTACTCGAAACCGGCACGGGGGTGTGAAGACAGCAGTGCGGGCCGGAAGGGGGCAGCCAGGGCGGGCCCGCCCAGCCCGCCCGGCACACGTGCTCAAGGAGGCCGAGGACGCCGCCGGCGAGACGGGGCGTCACTGCGGGGCGTCCACTGCCAGGACATTCCCGCCACCGCCTTCCTTATCTATGATGAATATCGGGCGAATGCCCTGCCTCCCCACCCCGCCGCCGCAGGGCATACCGCACGTAGCCCTCTCCTGCCGCCTCAATCAGGAACCGCGGTGGGCGCCGCGCCGTGGCGCCGCCGGCTCGCCGTCGCACAGTGGGCCGGGGTGCGGCGGGGGTGGCGGGGAGGTGCGGTGCCAGAGATAACGCAGATACGGCCACACACACACACACACAATTAGAGGTGGCTGCGTCACCGTCACGGACATAACGACACCGGCGGTGCGGGTCAGAGAGTCTCGACCAAAGGGGGATAACTCCATGCTATGAAACACGGCCACCAAATCGTGACGTCAGCGCCCCCAAGTCAGTGGTACCAACTTAGAGAACCGAAACAACTGGTAAAAAAAAGTGGTCACCCCGTAGGGGTATCGAACCCGTATATCCAGGACCACTGACACCTGCGCTTTCCATTGCGCTATCAGCGTCATGAGAGATGCAGCGACAGCGAGCTGCAGCATCGAGGAGCGAGGCCCTCTGCCGCACTCACTGTAATTGGCGGCCTTGACGCGGAATAACGCTCTTCCCTTGCACACTGACACACTCACACACACACACACACACACACACTCACACACACACACACACACGCACGCGCTGCTCTGGCACGCGTCGTGCGGCCCGCAGCGCGCGCAGTCGCACACGCGAGGCGCAGCGTTTGTTCAATAAGCGAGCAGTGCGTGCGGGGCGGGGCGGGCTGCGTGTTGTCACGTGGCTGATCAAGAAGACCACGAGCGCGGGCCGCGCCACGCGGCCTCACCGCCACCCTCAACATTATTTCACTTCCAGGAGTGTGAATGTGACGCGTCGCGCTGCGCGATTATGCGAACCTTCCGCCAAGTGGCCGTACCGCCGCCATCGCGGGTCACAACTCTGCCGCCGCCCATTGCCTTACTTGCCCCCTGGTTTGGCCGTTCGGGTTTCCCAGACGGAGAGAGATGAGGGCGCTAAGCAAAACGGGGGCTGCTCGGCCTTGGCTCCGCGGCTACGCGGCTACGCCACTGAGTGCGGCCGAGCGGAGCGGAGCGGGTCGGGACGGGACCGACGAATCGCATCCCTCTTCCTCTTGCACAACGCCGCCCCGTCGCCCCTCACCATTACAAACAGAAGTTAGGCGTGGAGCTGCAGCCAAGGGCGGGCCGGGCCAGCGCCGCGCCACTGGCAGCAGGTTGAACGGCGCTTTGTCGCTCTGTCTCTCTCGCACTCGTGGAGCGCCCCGTGGGGACCGGAGGGGTGCGAGAGGGACGGGGCCAGCGGCCGATAAAGGATAAAGGCAGCGCCGAGCCATTCATAAACCACGCGGGGGGCTCGGACGACCCCTTCTTGAGGACGCGCTGGCAGCCAGGACGCCAGGTCACAGAAGGGTCCTTAAATTGGGTCTAAATCCGTTACAGGTTTACGGACGTGGTCGCCACCCTTCCAGGACCCTCCAGCGCCACGTGGAGGCAAGGCGCCTAAACCCTGGCCTTCCCTACTGAGCCCCCGGCCTCTCCTCGCCCCGCCCCGCCCCGCCATCAAGGCCCTGGGGCTCCACAGGGGTCATCACACGAGAAGGTGTGACGCCGGGCGGGGCGGGGCGACACGGCGCCGGAGGGTGGCCATCGACGCGGACCTCGCCGTCGACGCGGTCCTCGAGGACCCCGTCGATGGGGCTAATTACTGGCGGCTCGGCCCGGTGGCAGCGGAGACATGACGAAGGCTCGTCGCGCTTTCTCTCTCGCGCCCGTACGGGGCGGCCCACCAGAGTGACGGAGACAGAACGACTCTTCGGGATCAGTCCGCGAGGCCGTGTGAATTGCGTTAGGAGGCTCTAAGTCGACGCACGTGCAGCGCGGCGGTCCGAGCGTACGAGCCGCGCTCACGGTGTACCTGCAGCGTAGGACACAGCGGCGCGCACGCAGTGTGTCATTCATTAATCCGAGCCGAGCATGTTTTAAAACAATGCCGAGAGAGAGAGAGACAGAGAGAGTGAGAGAGAGAGAGAGAGAGAGAGAGAGAGAGAGAGAGAGAGAGAGAGAGAGAGAGAGAGAGAGAGAGAGACAACGTCGGCCAGAAATACCGTCGCACCGCTCGGGCCGGCGAACGCGACGAGCGCTGAACACATGCCAGAAACGGTAGCCGCTTCGCCTGATTAGCAAACCTACGGCATGAATGAATGAATGCATGCATGAATGAACAACTGACTGACTGAATGAATGAAAAATTCAGCGGCATGTGTTGCTTCTCAAGACCAAAGCCAGACATACTACTGCGCTGGCTGAGGTTGGCAACCCTTTCGGCGCGTCGTGAGGATTTCCGCCTGCTTATGTGGAACACTGATTGCCGACGCTATTTAGGTGAAGCAGGACAGGTAGGCCGCGGCGGGGCGCGTCAGCGCGTCCACCGATGTTGCGTCGCCCACTAATTCTTCGACAATGCCAAAGCATGTCAACCTCGTTTAAAGAATGTCACTCAAAAGCGAGAGGGGCCGAGCGGCGGGGAGGGGGCTGTCGGCGACGTCGGGCAGGGGGCGGGGGAGGCGCGTCCGTGCCAGGACGCCGGCACTGCCAGGGCCTGCCAGGTCTAGGAGGGAACGCAGGGCGCGGCGCGTTTGTCCCCCGAAAGATGGCATCTCGCCTGGCGCCGCGTCGAGTTGAGGCGTTTCGACGCGCCAGTCAGGCCAAGGTACGTCGGGGCTGCGGGGGCTGCGGGGGCTGCGGGGGCCTACCTCAGCTTGCCGCCAGCTGTTCACTTACACCAGCTGGACGGGGGAGCCGTGCAGGCGGGAGGGGGCATCCCTCCCCCCCTCCCCCCCGGCCCACCGTGATGGGACACACCCTTCACAGCAGAGGCCGGCCACAAAATAAAATCAAGTCAAGGTTCTGGTTTGCCGCTCGCCCTGCCGCTGCCCGGAGCGTCGACTCGCGCGGGGGGGGGGGGGGGGCAGAAAGCAAAAACGCGGCGCGTCCCCCACGTGATGCGCAAGGGATGCACCGAGACGGGGAGTAGAGGAAGCGGCCGTCACTCCCGCGCGAAGGCTGCATGGTGCACTGCGCAGTGGAGTGGAGAATGCGCGGGGAAGTCCCTGGGCGCGTTGGCTGCGTTCGCAAGCATGCAGCCCGAAGCCAGGAAGCCAGCCAGCCCGCCAGCCAGCGAGCAGCAAGCCAGGGGCGAAGGCGCACTTATGCCTTAATTGACCTTGGCCGGGCAGCGGGGCGGCTAGCGGTGCGCTCGGTGCGTCATGGCGGCACGCCGTGGACCCATGCCACCGTCCACCACGCGCCTTCATGTCGTTTTGAGGTTAGGGTCGTCCTGTCGGCCCGGTGCATCGCCACGCAGTGCAGCATTGATCAGCCGTACACATGACGTGTTGAGTCGTTATTTTAAGACGGCCATAGAGTGGTAGCCTCTGCACCGGCCCCGGCCCGGCCCGCGCCAGGGGGTGGGGCGGGCGCCCTCTGTACCGCAGGCAGGGCCGCGGGGCCCGCCGCGGGGCCCGCCGCAGGGTTGTCCGACCGCGCTGCCGGCGTTGTGCCCCGCGGGGCCCCGCCGCGCCGGGCGGGCGGGAAGGATCACGGCCGCGACGCGCACGCCCACGCCGCCACGCGCGTGCTGCAAAAGCTACTCTACGAGGTGCTACTCATCCTGGGTCCGGCCCGGCGAGCCGCGCTGCTGTCGTAAGGCATCCCAAAACACGCGTGACAGCGTGACAACGCAGTGACACTGTGACACTGGCACTGGCACAACACTAGATCACACACTGCACTCTTTATTTTGCACTTTTGGTGGTCGGTGATGCACTACTGGGAGGAGGCGCCGCCGCGTGACCAGCACGCCACGCCCCGGCGCGCGACGCCACGCGACACGTGACAGCTGCGACGCCGCCGTGACCGCTGTGACGACGCCGTGACGCCGTCGTGACCGCTGTGACGACGCCGTGACGACGATGACACCCACCCTGGATCATTCGGCACTTCAGCCGGCGACGCTCCTGCGAGGCTGACAACGCCGTCCTGGGCCGATTCCATCATCATGGTGTGCTGCGTGACTAGCTGACTACTTCTAAGACGGGCTGGGCCGGCCTCACTTGACTCGCCGCTCGACTCTGTCGACTCGCGAGATCGGCACGGGCGCACACACACTCACACACACACGCTGTCCTCGCGAAGACCAACACGGTACTAACGGAACGGAAGGGAACGGCGAACAGCATCGAGCCGCCCTCGCCCCCGCCACGTCCCCCCTCCCGGCCCGCCCCTTCCCGCCGCTCCCAAACGGTTCGGTTCGGCCCCCGCGGGGCGTGGCGGCGCGTGGCGGCGCACTTCGGCACTCTCCGACGCGGTCCCGAAGTGGCGACGGCGGCGTGGTGGGGGCGGCGGGGGCACGGCGCGCCGCGACGCTGCAGGGAAGGGAAGGCCGGACGCTGGGAGGGTGGGGGAGGGGGGCGTGATGCAGCACAGCGACACACTGCCACACAGTGACCCCGCACCCCGCCGCCGGGACCCTAGGCCTAGGACCACGGACGGTCCACCGAGCGCTTAAGCACATTCGCTTAACCCCATGCGCTTAAGCACATTCGCTTAACCCCATGCGCTTAATCCAATGGGCTTGAACCCATGCGCATTGTGCTTAACCCCATGCGCTTAATCCAGTGTGCTTACCCCTGTGCACTTAACCCAGCGCTGATTCGGACGGCACGAAACTGTGTACGCAAACGCGTCAAAAAATTCTGACCTTCAGGTGAAAACTGTCTGAGTGCCTTCCCTGGCATGAATGAAAAGCTGTCCCCAGATCGGCCTGGTGGCTGAAAAGCTGAAGAGTAACCAGCTCTTTGCAATGTCTCAACACTGGCACAGAGGGAACGGGGAGTGTAAATGCACCTTTTTCTTTACATGTTAACCATTTATTGATTCCATTTCGTGGATCACCTACTTCTACTACAGTGTGCCACAGGGCAGGAAAATAAAACACTGAACTGTTACAGTAATAGAACACACAAGTTGCAGAATTGAAACGATTGGTTTCCTTACAGATAACAAAAACAAAACAGACAACAATATTACACTATCATAGGACAAACAAAACGTCAGAGGTATGGCTTTCCTTGCATCATCCTAATTCTTAAATACAAGACATTAAAAACTTTGTGGCTGCAGCACAGTCTACAATAGATAAGTAGTATATCTAAAGACTGGATGGAATAAAATCATTTAACTAGTACACATAAAATACAGCAGCCCAAATCATTTCATCCAGTAAAAGGAGCTTTGGAAAGCACTTGAAGAAAAATAAGGATAAAATTAAAATGCAAATAAATTTAAAGAAGAACAGTAAAATAACAATTTTCTGTCACCACCCAGGCTGTTTAAATACAGATATAAGAGATGGATGGCGGTTTTTATCAGCAGCACCCCTGGTCCAAGGAATCGAAGAGTTTGGGTTTGGAGTTGCATTGAGCGAATAGTTACGGTACATGCCAAACTTTGCATAAGTGTTTGAGAAAGTAGCATCCTGAGGTCTGAACACTACTGGGACTGTGTGAATGCTTGGTGGCAGCCAACCATAATCCTGAGATGTCCGACGATACATGGGGTTTTGGCACTCTGCTTGAACACCATATCCTGAGAACCATGCTGTAATGTATAAAGAAACAAAATAATTGAAAAAAAATCCCTATTTTCTGCACATATTATTTTTTTATATTTTTTTAAAATCCTATTTGACATCTCCCAGTCATTTTATTTTGAATAAAACTTACTTGGATTGTCAAATCTTTTGGGCAAATTATATGTCCAGTACAAATCTGATGTTTTTAAATGAGAACCATGGGCACCACCAGTTACACAATTAGACATTGTCAAAATAGATTCACTAAATCTGGTTTACATGGGCTCCACGACTGATGTTGGTTATCCCACCTGGGAAGATAAATTTGTTTACATCTCGTTCGTCTCCGTGGTCGTCATGGCAACGCAGCGGCCATCTTACCGCGTGCTGCGCTCTGGCGGTAAAAGAAGGGACTCGCTCGGGGCAGGAAAAGGGAAAGGGAGGAGAGGGGAAGGGGCAAAGGGGAGGGGAAACACAGCTGCAGAGTAGAGAGAAATTCTATGAGTGCCAAGGATAAGAAAATGGAGAAAATAGCAAACTTTGTCCCCTGTAGCTGCAATTCGAAGATCTTTGTGAGGATTCCAAAGTAACAGTTTTCTGGTAAGTCATGTCCGATCACTCTAGTCCACTTCGCTCGAGCACTAAAAGACGCAAACCTCTCAAACGGAGGATGTGATGGAAATTTGAGATCAGCTGTAGCTCTTTCTGCAAGTAGGAATACATTATCGCTCATTGGTTGACAGACTGCCTTGGCAGTGTTTCGGTGGCACGGATGCCTTGTGTTGAAATTAAAATCTTGACCTGAATGTTTGTTTACGTCTACTGAGAGTTTTATCAACACATAATTTAATTCATCGAGTGGCGGCCCGTATGTTGACAGAACATATTTACAACCTATCCCTCGGTAATCGGGTGATTTTTTTTTATCTATGAACCATTTACATTGTTTGCTTTCCCTAGGAATAGGTGTGAGGCATCATACCCATCGTTATCTATGTCATGTTGAGAGAATGAGTATGTGAGGTTAGAATTCAATTCTTAAGAGTGTTTGAGGTGGATTTCCCTCAATTTTTCTTCTCTCAAAATATTGGGGACCAAACACGAAACTTGTCACTATCAATGACCGTTTGCATTACTGTGTAATGTGTTGCTGATAAGCATGTTGATCCATTTATTATCATGTTCACTTTCTTCTGATTTCAGAGAATATAACTACTACCATGGTCTGGTTTGTGTAGTGGGCATCATTGGAGAATATTGGGATCTCTAACGAGAAGTCTTTGGACTTCTTTATTAGAAGTGTCATCATGCAGCAAGAAGGGAAGCCTCGATTTCTCAAGTTCCACCAAGGCAGTGTCCGAGGTGTAGCTTTCAGTCCCAGGGTAAGTAGTCCGCTTAAATTAATTTTTTTTAATTATTTATTTTTCTCACAGTGTAGTTTATAATTATTTTTGTTATAGGATCGTTACCTGTTTTGCTCTGGTGCCTACGATGGGAAAGTAAATCTTTATTCAGCACTACGCATGGAACTACTTATGTGCTATCAAATAACAACTATGACCTTAGCTCGTAATGTAAATGCTGTTAGGTTTACTTCTGATGGGTCTAGGGTGAGTGCATTGGGATATTCAGTGTACCTCAGTAGTTGGATACTTTGTTATGCCTTTAATTGTTAGGTATAGGTCTAAATTCTCATTGTGATTTACTTTCATCAGATTTTGGCTGCTACAACTGCCAGAAGATTAGCAGTTGTTGATGTAGAACGTGGAGAGCAGCTCTTGGCATATGACAACTGTGCGTACTCAGGAAAAGATCGCACAGGTTTGGCAGCTGATCCTGTGTGTCCCAACATGGCGGTTGTTGTTGGGGCCAACGGAAAGGGCTTGACTCTTCTAGATCTTCGTATGCCTTTGCCATTGGATTTTGTTTATGATGTTAGTATTGCTCAAGCTAAGTAAATTACCCACCCAGCTTGAGAAATGGCTGTTTTATCATGTCAATGTTCCTGTTGTAGCTCCATGGAAGTGTAATCCGTGATATAGTTTTTCTTCACTCGTCTTGGCCATGGGCTCGTGGGCAATCTAGCTCCATACTCACCGCTAGTGCAGATGGAACTTGCAAAGTGTCCACCATTGATGGCAGAGGATTACACCAGTTCCATGCAAACCATCAAGTTAACACAATTTGTCCAACACCAG
The DNA here is from genome assembly GCA_030522485.1 of Stenchaetothrips biformis. Classification (NCBI taxonomy): domain Eukaryota; kingdom Metazoa; phylum Arthropoda; class Insecta; order Thysanoptera; family Thripidae; genus Stenchaetothrips; species Stenchaetothrips biformis. The sequence continues at coordinate 3,221,195 of CM060100.1, forward strand.
AGCCATTTAACCAAGGTGCTGAAGATGGCTTCTACAGTAAGTTTCCTCTTTTAATAAGGCAATTTACATACAATTTTACAATTTCCTGCCTCCAGTAACATCCTTCTTTTATTAGGTCTAATTATGAGTGGTGGAGATATGGTATCCTCATATGTCCCACACACTGGAATACAGGAACATCTGAAAGAACAAAAAGAAAATTCAGTTTGGAAACTAAGGTAGTTTGCGGAGATTGTATCACAGATCCTGGTCCTTATTTAATTTTGTGATGTGCATCTTTATCTTTTTGCTCTTCATTTTTCAGATACACCTCCAATGGCAGTCTCCTGTACTCTGTATGTGAAGGAGGTGTCTTGAGGAGATATAGACGTTATCCAGATCATCATGAGTACCTTGGAGAGGTGTTCCGACACAAAGGGGATATCCAAGACATGGATATTTCACCATACGATGAATGTATCCTTTAATCAACCTTAACATCAAAAACATTCAGCATTAATTCCTTTACTGAGTTCACATGTACATTGTATCTTCTTTAATAATTTGCATCAGATTTAATTACAGCTTCTAAGGACAGATCAGTCGGAGTTCTTCGGTTAGGTGCCCCAAATCATGGATGGACAGAATACAGTGAACTGACATGATGTGTGCTTATAAATAAGTTTTAGAGTTTTTAACTTGTATTGTAGTTCAATTTAATGGACTCATGAAGGTACTGATTAACAGAATTGGCATACTGCTGTCTACACTAAAGAAAATAGTCTCTGTTGTCCATTTTTATACTGTCTGCCATTTAGGTGCTGAAGGGCTGTGGCTAAGCAGTAACCTTTTTTATGGAACATGTAGAAACCATTTCTTAGCTGAACAATCTTAAATTGCAAATTGGGTTGTTCAAGCAAGTTAGTTGTACTTTCCTCATAATCTGCAATCAAGTCTTTTGGTTCCAATTTGTTTTACCCATTTTTTTTTTCTTGTGGAAAGAGTGAACGGTTGTAAAGTCTGAGTATGTCTGAAGTAATTTTTCTTTGCCATCAATCAGTGATTATAAAAAAAAAATTGCTTGTTGTCTTAATGGTTTTAGATAGTTAAAGTGCATATGCATTGAACAAAATCATGGTTGCCTACTTAAGTGGTGAAGGATTTTTGTAATTGTTGTCAGATGTCCATATGTGCTGCTGAAGCAGTTCTTTCATGTTGCATAGTTTGCAAGATGAAAAATATCTTACTTCTAAGCAGTTTTACTTCAAAATTTTCTCTAGGATACATTGATTTATAATGTTAGCTATAAAACAAAACTCCATTTTATATGAACTGGTAACCAGGGTGTCAATTTGCTCTATCCTTCATGCTTTGTTTGTGCATGTGTTTCTTCATAGTATTTTCCCCAAGAAACAAATCTGTGCTTCTCAGTTATAGTATGCCATGATGATTTTCAATTTGCTTTGTCCAATTGATATGTGAATTTTCTAAATCTTGATGAAGTTGTGATTATATGACAAGTCAACTGCCTTCTCAGTCATGTTTCAGCAGTTTTATTAGTTGTTGTGTCTGTTGAAGGTCATTTTCTGACGATTGTTTCAAAATATTAGTGATTTCCCCTCCTATGAGGGAACTGTATGCATCATAGCATGCGATTTTTTTTTTCCTATTATATACTTGTTTCTGTTTTTACAAATTGATTCGTAATTTCATGCAGGGCTGCAATTTACTAGGCGGTTCAGAGGTCTTTGAATTTATTGTGATATTTATTTGTCCTGAGAACCCAAAATTTGTGTTCATATATATGATGTCTCAATTGCAACACATTTAGACTTCTATTTTAGACTTCTTTCTTTGACTTTGTAACATCCATAAGTGATTGTGATTGATGTTTGTTGTCTCAAGTTTTCGTAATTTCCTAGTGACCTCATCACTAACGTCCTTTTTTTGATTGTACTGAACTGTACTTCTAGTCTAAACCGTAAATCTTATGGAAAACTGATTTATTTTTCTGCATTCTTGTGCAAAAGCTGTTGCATCAACATTTGTGATCACTGTCCTGTGCTTCTAATCTTGCTGTTAACAAAAACCTCAAACTCAGCAAGTAGATACAAGCAGATTCTTACTCAGATGAGATTGACACGTATTTAAAAGTGCTTCTGGCATTTCAAAGATTTCATTTGAGTTTTGTGGCAGGCAACTCAAAGCTGTTTGGTCCAAGATGTAAAGTCACTGCCACCTTTAAACTGTCATGAAGCTGTTTACCAGATCATTTTGTGATAAATTCTTGTCACCTCCAAATTCCTCAAAAGCAAATTCACAGCCAGTTTAGAATTGGACTTTGTTACTAGTTGCCTTTTCTATTTGTATAGATTAGGTTTTAATACGAAATAGATCTTGATGTCTTCTCTTGTAGGCTGTTCTATCTTCATTCCTGTCTTTCAAATTCAGTTGCCGTTGGTTCTAATACCCGATGATAGCTCTGATTCTGTTTGATTAACTATTCATTGTCTCACTTCTTTTTTTAAGAAAACAGAAGGAATGACGTCATTGCTGACTTTTTTTATTTTGGATATTTTATTTTGGGACCACTTTGTTTTGTCTTGCACAGCAAACTGTTAGGTTGCCAGGTCACGCACTTTATGTTTGTTGTTTTTTTTTTTTTTTTTAAGATAAAATTTATGCTGCTGTTAACATATATTTATAGAAAATTGTATTACTGTAAAGTCATCTTAAAGTTAAGGAAATTATATATACTTATACACAAAGTCATCATATATTATAGCACATATATATTCAATTTATGTACATAGATGTGATGGTTTGTGTAGTCATTGTTTTTTTTTTTTGTTTTTTTTTCCCTCTTGTGTTTTTTTTCTTCTTGCTCTTGTGCGTGCGCTGGGTATTTTTGTTTCAGAAAATAAGTGGAATTAGGCCTATGCTTGCATGTTGTTTTTATTTTCTGCTTAGCTTATTTGTGGATTCTGAACGTTTCAAGTATGGATTGCTCTTGATGTTCTCACTAGCTTTTGGGGCTATTATGCCATTTTAATCTAGTTCTGCACATTGCACCCCTGGTAACAAACAGTGCATGAAGTGGACCAAAAGTATGTCTAGTGTGAAGAAATCTGAAATTTTTTCATGTCAAGAAACACACTTGTAAGTCTCCATTCAGTCCAAATCTATTTTAGTGAAAGAAAAAAGTATCAGCAGTTATGTGATAAAGTTTACCAGCCTTGTGATGTGCAATAATGCAATGGCAGCTGCTGACCAGTGAAACCAAATAACTTGTGTAATGAGAAGGTCCTTTCTGGTTTTTGTTTTGGTTCTTTTATTTAGAAATATGAAGGATTTCTATAGCGAATGTTCAGGACTAATCTGTTTTAGTACAAATTTTTTTTTTTAAAAAATTGCTAGTTCTTTTTAAGGGAAGATTCTTAATCTGACTTGTAGTGCAATTATGACTGTGAAAAGTCTATATCAAGTACCCTGCTTGTAATTTTTTGACATATTCACTGTTTAGTGTTACAAAGAATATTATTTTATCCTAGTTGGAGAATGTTAAGTATGTTTGAAGCCTTTCTGGTTTTAACATTAAGGCATTGTCTGTGTGATGAAAATGAATATTTTTAAATAAATAGTGGAATTCTAGAGGTTTAAGAAAGTAATGAATTGTGTTCATCAGTAAAAATATATAAACTCAGAGCTTATATTATCAGCAATATTGTACATATGTATTAAGTGCCTCCCTCAACTCTATTGATATGCACTTACAGTATTGTTACCAAATTGTGATGCAATAGGACTCTAGAAGAAGTTCATGTTTCTGCCACAAGACTGTGGTTAGCCCAAGTCTTTCCGTTGCAGAGCTTTCTCATTGTTCCTGTTGAAAGAGTACAGCTATGTTCATCAACTGTTTTCTCATTCATGTCTTTCGAAATTATGTAAATTAACCATGTAGGACATTGTATATGTAACTGTGATTCTGATTCTGGATTTTTGTTATTGCTCCATTTTCTTACAAACTTTTGACTGATGAATTTAATGAACATACATGGTTTCTTTTCTTTTTTTGGGTGGGTTGCTTATAAAATGTGAAAGACCGCTTCCTGTGAAAGGCAATTTCATTTGGTTACCTAGTTCTCTTTAACTAAGCAATAAAACAAATATATAAAATATATATTGTATGTACCCGAGTTTATAAAAGTATGTATCAGTGTTTATTCTAAGTATTTCCTAAATAAATCATCTAATTTTTCTTGATTGTTTTATCCCTCCTTGCTACATTGAGCAGCACCGACTCTTCGCAGGACTGGCAACACTTTTTCTGTCTGTCCCTCGAGGAGTAAAATGGGTCGCAAAAGATGCATAAGTCATGAACCTGTCGATACTCCAGGCGCCGAGGCCGCCCATATGGCCAGCATTGAGAGGCACTCGGGCGCGGGTTATTGCCGAGATCTTTTCGGTGGCTGATCCCGGTCTTGCATGCTAACCATTACAGCTTCACAAAGCGATGACGAGCACCCTGGCCGCCCCCAAGACGACCAGCGCCGCGGCCGCCAGGGTGGTGATGAGGAGCCCGTAGCGCTTGGTCCGCCCCCTGGGGGCGGCGGGGGCTGGCTCCGGGAGGGGCGCGGGGCCGCTGCCTGCGAAGGTGGCTAGCCTCGCCGCGGCCGCCCCCGCCGCCATGGCGGCCGACATGTCCGGCGCGCGGCCCGCCTCGTCGTCGTCGCCGTCGATGCTGAAGCGGCGGTCCAGCGGCCCCGAGCACGCCAGGTTGTCCCTCACGACGGCGCTGCGCTCCGCCAAGGAGGCCAGGATGCTGGCCGCGGCGGCCGCGCGCCGGCCGAGGGCTCCTCGAAGCAGCTGCCGGCGTCCTCGTCGTCATCGTCCGCGATGCTGAACCTCCTGTCCGGGGCGGCGCGACCGTGGCCTGGAGCAGGACGCCCGAAACACGAGTCGAGATCGACATGACATGGCGAGCGGGAACGCCACCGCCACGGCGGCTCTGTCACTTGACAGCAGGGTGCCTATGCCTACCCGCGGCGGGGTCTTTGCCGGCGTCATCCGCGGGGGCCGTGGCCGCCCCGACGCGGTCCTCGACGTGCTCGGCGCTGGCGGTCATGCTCGGCGGACTGGCGTCGCCGCCATACACCGGATGCACTACTAACTCCGGCAGCGTCGTCGAGGTTTCGGAAAGACGGGCAGGAAAGACGGTCGCACGGCGATAGCGGGACGAGTGCCTGCACTGGCGGGGCGCGGGGCGGCCGCCGTGTCCAACGACCTGCCAGTCCTCTCCTCGCTGTGTCGCTGTGTCCCACTCGCACCAGAGGCGCACGCCGTAGGGGAGCGAGAGAGGCAGGAACCTGCGCCATGGCGGCAACGCGAGCAGCTGTGTCCACAGCCAGGAGCCCCCCCGGCGGCCGCTCCGTGCCGCTCCGTGCCGCGGTCGGACTTTTACGGCACAAATTGGCACGGCCGAATCGCCCGGCCGGTGTATTCTGGGACAGCAAACACGGCCCAACTCGCAGATGCCACGAACCGGGCGACGAGGTCAACGGTTTCGGCCGAGTTACCTCGAGCGTGACGAAAACCGTGGAAGACCGTAGACGCTAAATACTGTAAGCACAGTCAAAAGTCAAGGGATAGAGGTGAAGAGCGCCCCGTGGGTGGGCAACACGCCTGCGCGGCGGCGCTCGGGTTGCCTACCCCCGCTCGCGCAGGCTGATGGTCGTGCCGAGCTTGGCTTGGCTTGGCTTGTCTTCGGCGCGGCGACGCGACGTGGACCGATCGCGAGTCTGAATAAGCGGCATTGTGCTGCGAATACTGCTGGGTCGGCAGCTCGAGCTGGCTCGAGCCCACACAGGCCCGTGGCCCGTACGGCGGCGGGCTGGGCAGGGCGGGGGAGGGGAGGGGGGCGGTGCACAGCCGGTCTGGGCCGTTCTTGTCCCGCATGCACGACTGATACGAGTCCAGAGTGTGTTTAGTGAGCCACACTGTCGGCGTGCTCCGCGACGCAGTTCCGCCCGCTCTATGCCCTGCAAACCGCCGAGACCAGCCATGTGGACAACGCGAGCGTCTCGACGAGCATCGCCTGCCCCAGAGCAGCCGGAGCAGTAGAGGTGAGCGGGACTTCCTGTGAGGTGGACCGCTGCGAGGACTTCCCCTCCTGCAGCCTTGGTTCGAATCCCGGTGGACCCGTTGCCCTTTTTTTTTTTTTGTTTGTTTGTTTGTTTCTTGTGGTCTTGTTGGCGCAGCAGGCAAGCAGGCTGATTCCGAGAACTCGTTTCGTCTCTCTTATAACGAGGCCAGCCCCCCAATAAAAGCATTCCATGAAATAAGCGTCTGCTCGCCCGCCCGTTTGCCGGTGTGCCTGTCCGTGCACCATACGGTTCGTCTCGCTTCGTCCGTCCGCCTGTCTGCCTGTCTTTGTGTCTGTCCGCCCTAAATTAGCGCACGCAGCGAGTGGGTGAGCGACCGCACACCTGCGTGGCGCCTTACGCAAGGTGCTGGGCGTGCTGGGTGAATGCGCCACGGCGCCCCCCCCCCCCTGCAAAGTGGGACGCCCCAAGGCGCTGACTCGCCGATCCGCCCCGCGCAGACCAAACGACACCGAAACGCGAGGCGCTACCCCGCGCAGTTTGTAGTTTGTCCATGTAGCCCATTTACCAACAGCACCACCGAGGGCACCGTTCGAATCCTTTCCGGAAATTGGGCTTCGGGGAAGGGGAGGGGGTGCCCACCCCTACCTGTGTACGCTCTCAAGATATGCCATGTTATCTCACCTAAGCCGACCGGGTCGCCCCCCGGGACCCTCGCGGCGGTGCGAGAGAGACGTCCAGCGGCTGCTCCTCGCTGGAGTGCGATAGGGACGAGAGGCGCGGCGCACGCAACACATTAATTAATTAATTCGGTACAGGAGTGGGGAAGGGGCGGCGCAAGGGGTGGAAGGAGGGGGCGCGGGCGAAGGCTGCGGTCAGCCAGTAAATGAAGACGTTGAGTGTTTTTCGGAGCATCCCCGGCGACCCGGTCTCATTCTGGCGGGGCAACCCTTTCGCGACCGGGCCTGCCCGCATGCGCACGGCCCGGCCATGGCCCGGCCCGGCCCGGCCCGGCCCTGCAGAGCAAGCAAAAGAGTTTGTCTTGCTCAAGAAACGCGCGACGCCGAGGCCGTGCGTCCAATCGGCCCCGATTCAAACACAATTTCACGGCCCGCGACGCCGAGCTCCGAGCCGAGGTTTCCGAAGCGTCGCGCTCCGTCGCTCTGTCTCCCTCGCACCCCAGGACGCGCCGTGAGTGCGACAGAGACAGCGAGAGCGAGGAAGCGAGCACGGCGATGATGGGCTGCGACACCTGTGTGGATTGCGGTGAGGCTAATTGCCCCAGGTGGGGCTGCCGGCGGGCTGCTGGACCCTCCGACCTCTCCCCGCTCAAACACCTTGATGGCTTCTGCCAATAACGGGTCGGGCTTTGCGACCAAAGGTCAGAGGGCTTGGAGCCCATCAGCCTCCGTGTGGGTGGCGCCGTGGGCCTCGCTGTTGTTATTGTTGTGGGCGTTATCGTCCAGCAGTGTCTTTACAGACGCGCTTTACGCTGACCTTCCAGAGGCTGCGTGGGCGGGGCGCCATGGGAGTCCGCCCCGGTGCGGCCAGGGACGCCCAGGTGCGCCAGCCCACCCTGCAGATGGCCTTGGAGGCCACCGTGCTGGCCGAGTACCTGCAGCCCAAACCCTTCGCGTTCGCCTCGTCGCCGTACCTGCTGTCGCTGCCGCCGGCCGGCAAGGGCGCGGGCACCTTCGCCTTCGAGCAGCCCCAGCTCGCCTGGAGTCGGTGAGTGGGTTCGATTCCCGCCGGGGGAGAGTGTGTGGCAGCGAGCAGCTGAGTGTTAATTAGTCTCAACTTGTTGGCGTGTTTTGGAAGGTCACTGGATCGCAAAGTGTTGACGTGGTGCACCGAGAGATTCCCGCCGGCAGGGAGGGACGACGACGAACATCCAATCAGCAGCCAGGAGGCGAAGACTGCGAGGACGCCACCGAAAGTGCCCGCTTCGCGACAACACGTGCAAGAAGCGGTCACCAAAGAACCGGTTGTGACGAACGCCGTGACGAGTGACGTGACGAGCGGCGTGACAGGTGACAGGCTGACACGGCGGCCGGCCCCTGGCAGGGCGTGCCGAGTCCTGGGCGAGGCCGTGGCCAGCGTGACGTGCTCCGAGGCGTGCCACTGCCACCACGAGGTGAAGAGCTGCTCCAACAGGCAGCTCCTTGACCAGCTCCTCATGGACATCTACAAGGTGAGCAGCATCAGACCTCCAAACCTGACCTGAGACTTTAAAAACCAAAGCCGAGACCGGGCGGCCGAGCGCCGATCCGACCCAGAACCCCCTCGCAATCGCACCGCACCCGGCAAGGCGAGCAAAGCCAACATCGTGCTGGAGAAAATTGCACACCGTCCGTGCCCGAGTGGCGATCAACTTGGAGGAGGGGGTGGGGGAAGGAGCTGTGCACCAGGCAGGCCTGCTCGGCCTGCTTGGACTGCAAGCGTGGAGGAGGCCGGCCCCAAGTTGGAAAAGGGACGGGGCGGCGAAGAATAAGGATACTGTGAGATAGCTTCCCTGGTGAGGCACTAAACTCAAGTCCCCCAAGTCCCGAGGCGAGGCGCCGGTGAGGACGGGAAGTGTTTTCCTCTGCATGTCTCCCCTCCCCTTTTCCCGGTTCGATCCACGTCGCCAACCAAATGCCGCCGTTGCCTGAGCGCGATGCAAAGAAGCCTTTCCTTGTCGCTCTTACTCATCGCACCGGCCCGCTGTGCGGCCGAGGCACCCTCATCCCGGAAGCGGACGTCCAACTTTTCATCCCTGGACAGGGAGGTTGCCGGTCGAAGCGGGGCGGGGCGCTGCAATTGGCTGGCCAGGCCATTGTGCTGCCCTGCATGCCATCTCTCTCACACTCACACCACAGTCCACCCCCCCATTTCATTCTTTCTCTTTTTTCCCATTTTTCTCGCCTGCCAATCTGCCTGCAAAGCCCTAAGCAAAGCTCCACCAGCCGCACCAGCAGGCTACGAGCCGCGTCGCGCTGTCCTCCTCGCACTGTGACGGACGCCGCATGAGCGCGAGAGCGACAGAGCGCCGGAGGCACTGATTGGCCACCCCCTGTAAGGCGCGTTTCCGGTCCGCAGGTGTCCACGTCCGCCCGGAGGCTGAGCGGCGCCACCCTGACGTCCTCCACCAGGGACTCCAGCTCCTCCGGTGACGAGCGGCCCATGCCGCCCCTGCGCCAGCGAAGTGAGTCTCAGCAGTCTCAGGTTTCCCGCGTGGAGCAGGGGTCGGTGGGAAGGATAGCCGACGGGCTCGGGATTTTTTTACCACTAACTGAGTAATTGCAGAAGAGGGTTGGTAACTCGTCAATGACTGAGTTATCAGGATTTAGACAGAGCGCACAACAGTCTCCATTAGAGCACAAGTATTATGTAAGGGAGACGAGTGGGAGAAAACGATGTCCATGACTTTCCATCTCCAATCGTCTTTGAAACTTTGTGACAATTGACCAAAAGACCGACAGTAGCTGCCAGCGGGAGGGAAGCGACGCGCGCCGACGGCAGCGCCCTCTCTCGGCAGCGCCGAGAACCGCCCTGCCGGCCGCCGACTCCGATTAGATTGGTGACCGTGCTGCTCCTTCTTCCAGGCCCGGCCGAGCTGCGGCAGCTACTGTCCGCGCTGGCGGGGAGGGTGGCGGCGGCGGGGGCGCGGCTCGGCAAGCATCTGCGGCGCCGGGACCAGCTGCGCTGGCGGCAGGAGCGTCAGCAGGACATCATCTCGGCGCACCTGAGCGCCCTCGCTGGTCAGGACACCGGTGAGACGCGTCGGCAGAGTCAGCAGGGTACCCATGGGTGGGGTCACACGGTCGGTTCGAGTGCCATTCAGCGACTCTGGAGCTCAATACGCGTCCGGAATTTCGACCGCCCATACCGGTCTTCTTGCCCACTGTGCGGCGGCCTCAGGAAAAGGCGAAATTCGAAGGAAACGAAAGTTTGTGCGAGGCGCAGCGAACCGCGCGAGGCCTTGGGGCGTTGGCGGTCCGCCCTGTTTCGCCCCGTTGTGTTTTTTTTTTGTCAGCGTTCATATCTCTGGGATTTAAGGAAGGGGAGAAACGTTGACCGTGAAAACGTCGGCGCAGCCGGCAGGCAGAGGCCCCTTGGTGAATATTTATAAGCAGCACTGCCGAGGCTGCCAAGGCCGATCCAGGACCCGCCGCAGCCGTGCATGCCCGAGAAGGGGCGGCTGGTGTTTGAACCCGGGGCTTTGGCGTGGCTCCCTGCACGCCCCCTGCGCACTGCCGGCGTATTAGGTCCGCCTGGTGTCGGGGCGTTGCGGCCCCGAGGAGGATCCAGCCGTGCCTCCAGAATCCGGCGGGCTTGCGCTGGGAAAGACAGATTAAAATAACGAGGCCTCCTCGACGACGGCAGAGCGGTTCGTCGCTCTGTCTCTCTCGCACCCTGACGGAGTGTCGAGTGAGTGCGGCAGGGACAGAGCGACGAAACGACAGAATCTCGGTCGCGGTGGCTGCGGGAGGAGGCAGGCACCGGTCCAGGAAGCTAAGACCAGCAGAAAGAAGGGGTGGGGGACTTGGGCGCGAAGGGCGCGGAAGGGCTGCCTCACTTCAAGGGAGTCCTCCAGGACCTCCGGCAGCATTCTGATTAACTCACGAGCCGTCGGCACGGTCGACTACAAGTGTTTTCAACTCCCTGGTGGCGGCCGGGCTTGCCAGCGAGACGAGCCGAGAGGAGGGGGAGTTATGATTGGCTTAGCGCGGGATGTAAACGCGGCGGACGTGCAGGGTTCGGGTTGTCACAGCCGGGAAATTCCGGCCAGTGTACCGTCGCTCTATCGTTTCGCAAAGTGAGTACTGCACCGTGCCGACACTTGTACCGCGGCCACCACACGGGGCGCTGCCCCGCCCCTCCCCTCCGCGGGGCCGAGCGGGCCGCCCTCCCACCCCCACCCCCTGCCTGCCGCTCTGCGACCCTGCCAGGGCGGGAAGGGCTGGCGCGGGGGCGGCGGGGGGCGGCGGGGGCGGCGGGGTGTGTGTGCCGCGGGGCTGGCAGTGCGGCGCAGGGCGCCAGGCTAGACGGAGGGACGGCCGCCCGCTCGCCGCCGCCTCTCACTGCGGGGGCGTTCTGCGCGTGCCGGACCGCGCCGTCGTGCCGCGTCCACCGCCAGGACCGCGTCCACCGCGAGCACCGCGCCGTGCCGCACGACACGCTCTCTCTCCGGCGACGCGACCGACGGCGCCGTGGATGGCGGCGCTGCGGCGGGGGCTGCCGGCGGGCGCGGCGGCGCGCGGGTGACCCCGCCTGCCTGCTGTTTACCACCGACTCAGCTGGGTGGCGCCGCGGCGCAGCGAGGAGCGACGCCGCGCCGCGTCGCGTCGCACAGACAGTGACAAAACGGACCGTAGGATGACCCCCGGAGGAGGCCGGCATCAGCGCGGCAGAGGTACGTCGAGCACACGGGCTGCGCGCCGCGCGCCCCTCCCCTCACCGGCCACCCCCCGGGGCCCTGCTGGCCCTGCCCGCCGCCCTCCATTCATCTTGCTTAACGTGTTGGCTATTCGCTGAGTAACACGGCAACACGGTCCCAGATCTCGAACGCTGCGCGTGTTTCGCAGGGCAACCGTCGTCCCGCGCCCCAGCCGGCCCGGGTTCAAGTACCACTTGCCGCGCGCGCCTGCTGTGTCCTTTTATTTTTATTTCTTCTCCCCGGTTTTCGTTCATTGCCCCGCGCCATACCGAGTGCCAGTGAGGGCTGCCCGGGCAAAAGCCGTGTCATTTCGAAGAAAAAGCAAACACACAAGCGGAGACAAACTGCAGCGATTGTTGGCTACTAAAACGCGCGGGAAACGCAACAGTTGCGTCGATAAGCCGAGACCGACTTATGCAGGCCGCGCGGTGCAGCGTGTAAGCCGCGAACGGGAAACAGCCGGTGCGAACGGACAGGGGCGGCGGTGCGGTTCGCTCACGAAAAAAGCTACTTCAGATGTTGCCTTAATAAGGAGGCTGAGGTTGGCGACCCTCGTTCAGTACTGGTGCATCTGGTTTGCCTACTTGGGTGGTTACACTGGCCCACGGGAGCGTCCGCGCGCTGTGACAGCGTGTCGATTTGAATCCGGTCCGAGCAGTTAGTTTGCAGCACCAAGACAGTCGCGGCCCCCTCCTCCTCCGGGTTTGTCACGCCCTGCCCGCGTAATTCATCCGGATAGCGAAATTACCCGCTCCTCTTGGCACTCCAATTAAAAGGACCGCGGCCGTTATTTCCCGCGGCTGGTAATTGCTCGCCTTTGTTGCCGTTTTTGTTGTTTGTTTCATTTGTTTTCGTTGTTGTTGTTCTTTTTCAACGTGTATGTGTGTATGTGTTGAATGCGTTCGCGTTGCCTCCGCCCGGGGGGGCGAGGGGCAGCTCGACTCGGTACGGTCGCTTCAGCCCTCGCCTTAACCCCTGATCCAACCAATCCCCGCGAACCCTTTCCTCAGAGCAAACGACGCTTGCGCTGACTCTCACTTGCGGCGGAACGCATTCCGAAGTACTTTCGTCGGACTATCTCTCTCGCATTCAGGCGGCGTTCCGAAGGGGGTGCGAGAGAGACAGAGCGACAGGCTAGTCCCGCCGCCCGACCCCGAGGTAAATTTCCAGCCCGCTCTGCTTCGCCCCGCTTCCACGGAAACTATGTTGACCCCGCCGCGCCGTCGGGGTCCTCGCCCTTCGGCGTCCTGATTCTTTTATCCCGTGGCAGCGCGTCGCACTAAATCTGCGCGGACGAGCCTCGGCCGAACCGGTAGGGTCGGAATTAAGGTGCGGTAACCCCTTTGTGCGGTGTTCCCGTAGCCGAGCGCACCAGAGCGCTGTCTAAGAAGTCTGAGGTTGCTGGTTCGACACCGCCTCTATGCGTCCCCGTTTTTCATCGTTTTGCTGTTTCGATGACCTCGGCTTACTGTGGGATTCCTTTCCAGCGCGGTGCGAAGGCCGACTGCTTTTCAGGCAGGGTGCCCCGGCTACTCCAAGCCGTACGCACTCCCGGATTCCCGCCACAAAGAGGGGAGAAAATGATCCATCTGTGCGATCGGATCAGCCAGGCCTGGCGGCGCCGGGCGGTGGTGCCTGGCGGACTGGCAGCTGGCATGGCAGCCTGGCATAGGGCAGGGCGCATCTGGGTGCGCGGCCACACCCAGGCCGCAGTCCGCAGGCCCAGGGCGTGTCCGAAATCGGGGCGCACACGGCCTCAGTCGCCAGTCACGCGCAGAGACCAAGGGCCGCGGACGCGGACGCCGATGGCTCGCGTCATTGGATCCCTCTTCTCATCGATTACTTCTTTGAAGCACGCAGGGCATTGGTTTCTCAAAGGGCGTCTCGGAACCACGTCCTTCTCCGTTCCGAGCGCCGCCCTCTCGGGGGACTCTTCAAGAGAAGGGCTCAAGGCCCCGTATGAACACGACCGAAAAATACTGCCGAGGTTTCTGAAGCACGAGATTGCCTGGAGGTCCGGGAATGTCGGGCATTTCCCGCAGTCTGGCGCGTAGATAGTCTCTTAAATAAAAGAGCTGGTCTTCACCTGGCCACGCACCGGTAGGGGCAGCACGGCCAGCACGAGTAGGCCTGTTCGATTAATCGACTAATCGGAATGGATTCTCGATTATTTCAATGGTCGACGATTATTTTTAAGGGCCGATTCGATGCTCAGCTTGAAGCCTGCAGGACTCGGAGCGGAGCAAGAGATTCCTCGCAGGATAAACTGAAACAGTTTTCACGCCGGCGCCACTAAGTCGTGTTGTAACGGGGGTGAAAGTTACCGCGCGCCGAGCAAACGGGTCGCGAAACACGTTCGCCTGACAAATGAGATTACAGCGTCGCTGAATTCCCCATACCGCAGCGCGCGGCGCGGAAAGTGGGTCGCGCGTTCGGCTGCTCACCAGGGCGTGATAACATAACGGAAAATAATTTCACTTTTTCGACAATATCTCCTGATCGGTAAGAGTAATTTCAACAAACTAGGGTTCATTTGAAAGCTGAGAATGCACTGAATTTTCGTTACCTTATGACCCAACGTCATAAAAACACTCCTTGTGGCCGAAAATAATTTTCGTTACAAAATAACATTAACGGAAATAAATTTGTAACGAAAATTATTTTCGGCCACAAGGAGTGTTTTTATGACGTTGGGTCATAAGGTAACGAAAATTCAGTGCATTCTCAGCTTTCAAATGAACCCTAGTTTGATGAACTTACTCTTACCGATCAGGAGATATTGTTGAAAAAGTGAAATTATTTTCCGTTATGTTATCACGCCCTGCTGCTCACCCCGCCTTGTTTAGTCGTCCACCTCATCGTGCGCCGCGGCAGAAGACAGCGAAGAAAGCATTAACTAGAACTAGAGTGACAGCTTGTTGTTGTTGTGCACAGAGGCGCGGGGAGCGGCGCTCGGCCACGGCTGTGGCGCCGGCCTCGTCATGTGAGCTGCCTCCCGCAGCATGGAGCCCGCCCACCCTGGGGGTGGCGCCGACGATGGCGCCGACCAGGGGCCCGACCAGGGGGCCGACCAGGGGCCCGACCAGGGGGCCGACCAGGGGCCCGACCAGGGGGGCGACCATGGGGCTGATCAGGGGGCCGACCAGGGGGGCGACCAGGGGGGCGACCAGGGGGGCGACCATGGGGCTGATCAGGGGGCCGACCAGGGGCCCGAACAGGGGGCTGATCAGGGGGCCAACCAGGGGTCCGACCAGGGGGGCAACTATGGGGCTGATCAGGGGGCCGCCGACCAGGGGGCGGGAGTGCTTGAGGACGCCGTCGTGAACGGGCTGCCCGACGACGAGTTAGGGCAGGACGCCACCGAGAGCATGGGGGTAGGGCGGGGCGGGGGACAGGGAGCGACTGTCTCTGAGGACGGGCAGTTGGAGCTAGGGACGGAGGGTGTTCAAGGGGGTCAGGATCTCGAGGGCGAACGGGCTGCGGAGGGTGCGGGTGGTGTCCAGGACGGGCAGAGCGCGTCCGCCAGCTCGGACCGCGGCGCGGACAAAGACGGCGTCCGGCCAGACCAAGCCAGGAACGGCGGCCCGGCCGGCTTGACGGCGAGGGGCAGGGCCGGCAGGGCCGGCAGGGCCATGGGGCGCGGGAGGGGCGGCGGGGGCCGGGGCAGAGGGCGGCAGGCGGTCGGCGGCGCGGGGGAGGACGTCGGCAGCACGGGCAGTGGGGTGGCCAGCGGCCTTTTCAAGTCCCTCAAGAGCCTGGCGGGCTCGGCGACGGGGGCGGCGGCGGAGGCGACCGGGTGGCAGGGTGAGTACGACGAGGACCTTGCCGCCTCTTCTTCGCATGCAGCGCGCAGAACGCCGACCATTCTTCGCCACCTTGCGCTAACCCGCCCGGCTGTATGCTCTGTTTATTTATTCAATGTTTCCCCGCTGTTGTGCTGCTCGCCCCAACTTCCGTCCCAAGTCGCCAACCACTCATAATTCATCAAAGTACGCCTCGGTAAATATTTGCTGTCAGCTTGTCGCGCCACCGCGCTGCAACGCGCGACGTGCGTGGGCTCGGCGTGGCCTCGTCAGCTAGACGATGCCGCGCGCCGCCAAGCCGCCAAGCTCGCCGCCGTGCTCCCCGCTTGCCTCGCTGTAGCTACCTTGGAAACAAGCCGGGCTGTTGATTCTTCTAGACGCCAGCTTGTCACGTAGTGTAGCTCTAGTCAGGTTGCTTTTCTTCCTTATTTTAGGTCTTTTCGTCCTCTCTCCGGGTCTTGCATGGGTGCGTCCGACAATGTCGCTCCCGGACTGGACCAATTAATCTGTCGGTGGGCTAGCTCCAGACGACCGATTCCGAAGATTGGTGGAGGCAGATTTCCGGCCACTAGAGTTCGCTGGGTTAGGTTAGGTTAGGGACGAGAGCCTCCCTCTAACGATCCCCGGAATCATTCGGCTGGAGCAGGTGGAGCAGGCAGGGGGTGGCGCCGGATAGAAGGTCCGCGACGACAATGCGCCCCCGCGCCCCCGTGCCCCGTCTCGGCGGCCCCCTCCTCCTCAATATCATCCATTATGCAAGGTGCGCTGCCGCGGCGGTTAGACGCCGGTTTCATATTGAAAATGGCGAAAAGAAACCGGTTAGTAGTGGGCATCGGAACACCAGCCTCCCAAACGGTGTAGCTCATCAAGGACAAGGATAAGGGTGGAAAAAAATACATTAAAAAATAAATAAATAAATAAACACGCACACAGCACTGTGCAATTGTGTGAGGATCTCGCTTGTTTCAAATCGGAACAAAAAGCAGGCCCTCCCCCTCCCTGTAAAAAAAAAAAACAAAAAAAAAACTACTAAATAAAATCAGGTTTTGAACCCATGTTTCGTGTGGTACGAATCCACCGCTATAGCCACTCGGCCAACATGTTGCGTTGTTCCGTCCCGCGCGTAGTGCCACGGCGGTCAGTAATTACCAGGCGCATGAACTCGCCATACGCCGCCTGGAGGGCCGGCAAGGGACACGTACTCGCCGAGCGATGGCGTGCGAAGCGTGGGTATCGATCCCTCTGAATTTCTCATCCCCGCCGGGCTGGGCTTGGCGCGCCTGGCGCGTGCGGTGAGGCGTGCTGAACGGGAGTGCGGAGGGCTTTTCTGCACTCACGCAAGGTGGGTCCTCTCTGGTGGGCGTTGCGGTGACGCCGCGGTGTCACCGCCGGAACGCCGCCTCCTTATCAGGAGTGCGGGAGGGGGAGAGGGGGGGGGTCTCGGTATCGAAATTGGAGGAGGGGGCCACTTCTACCCTATACAGTCTCCCCGCAGTGTGACGGAGATACGATAGCCAGCTACGGCAGGTAATTTAGAACACCACGTCACCAATAGACGAGGGGACTCGACGCGGAACAATAATAGACACCTCTAACAGGGTCTGAAGTGAAGAACAAGAAGAAGTACAAAGACCGGAAACAGATGCCAAATATCGCTTATTTATTGATGAAGAGAGTTCATTCTCAATCCCAAAATTCAATAAAGCTTCATTATTTGATTGAATAGGATTAAAACCTGCCAAAACCCCCGAAAAAGGCCGATTTCTTGTACTGTTTCCGGTCTAAGTTCTTCTTCTTGTTTTTCACTTCAGGCCCCGCGAGAGGCAACAGAGGGACAGAGCGACGAAAGAGGCTCTCGGCCAGTGCGTGGCGCGTTGCGGCGGCTGGTTCGTGGCGCGGCCGAGTGAGGGCGCTGCGTGGGCGCGCTGCCGCTTCCCTCCCGCTGCAGGTGTCGTGTGCTGTCTCGGCTGGGCGGCTGAGCGGAACACTCCCAGACTACGCACCGGTGGACTCACACCGGGGAGAAGCCTTACAGCTGCTCATTGCAGCTAATTTTTGAATGGGGAGGGTTGATGAGACTTCCCTCCCCAAATAATCCTTCATCATTTCGAAATGCCTGTGCTCCTGCAACCACATCGGAGTGTCGATGATTGAGTTCGACACATAGCGTGCTGACTCCCTGAGCCTCTACACACTCACCCCGTTCCCGAACAAACTCGCGGGAGCACACGCACACACTGTTAGGCCACCTCACCCCGCTGCTGGCCTAGGGTTGGAAAAATCGAAGTCGAAATTTCGAATATATCGATTTTTGCCCTTCGATTTCTCGATTAATCGACTTCGATTATGCACTGTCGATTTTTTCGAATTATCGATTTTGGTTGTCGATTATTCGAAATGTACAAGCTTTTTCCCTTTTAACAAAAATTCACCAAAATCAATACGAAAACCCTCCGTCCCGTCGCTGCCGGCACTCTAAAATGAACTGAACTGAGAGCCGGAGCCGAACACTCCTCTCCTCGCGCTGCTACGGCACGGCCTCGGCTCGTTTCCCTCCTCCCCACCCCGCCCTTTGTCCGCGCGCAGCTAAGCTAGTCACGGCCGGTTGGAGTCTTCTCTCGGTTACTGTGATGCTCGATTTTTTTCGATAAAATCGATTTTTGCTGTCGAATTTCGACACCCTATCGATTTTGGCCACATCGAAATTTCGATTAGTCGATTTTCGATAAATTGCTTCGATTGCCCAACCCTATGCTGGCCCCCCTAAGCCGTTCCGGGATGAATCAGCGCAGAGGCTGGGCCTGCCCGCCTGTCTGCTCGACTCGCTTCAAGTCTGACTGCCTGTCTTCTCGTAGGTGTTCGCACTCCGCCGCGGCTTAACACCTCCTGTTGCCTGTTGCTCCGAGGTGGAATACTATTATTGTCCGTAGTTCTCTGGTCTTATTGACACTACCGGCTTCATTACCATCGCCGTTGTCTCGCGCAGCTTCCCCGCGAGAGGGACTCGAAGATCCACATTCGTATTCGGTTTCGATCCGCAATGAGCGTGCGTTGCGTGCCTCCCATTAGTCTGAAGGCGCGACAGTTCAACCCTTTCTCTTTACGCGTCGGTGGCAGTTCGTGGGTGGTGGGCCGAAGCGTGATGGACGTCACTCTGAGCTGACCACCGCTGCGTCAGCGTGTCAGCTTGTCAGCTCGGTCGCCAAGGTCAGCGGGCAGCCGCAGCCCGGCCGCGCCCGTGCGGTCATCACAGTTTGACCAGGGAGGGGGCGAGGTTCATTTGCATGTCAGGATCACAACAGATTGGGGCGGCGTCCATTGTGCTGCCCACGCATCGAACCTACACTGCCGGTTGTTTATGGGCTCTGCTGCTGGAGAAGCCGAGCGGTGCGCATCGGTTCGGCGCCGAGCATTTTCCCGCCGAACGCGAACCTGAATGTGACTCTGTTGCAGGTGCCGCCGGATTGCGGTTCAGCGTGGCCCCCGCGCCCGGCGACAGCGGCTTCACGCAGTGGCTGGGCGCCATGCAGATGGTGGCGCGGCTGCAGGGCGGCATCCCGCCGGAGTTTCGGCGAACGGTAAGCGCACCCACACTGCGAAAAAAAAAAAACAAAAAAAAAACTCCAAATCTCAAAGTGAGGAAACATAAGTGAACAAAGGTTAAATCGTCAGTTACGAAGCGAGAAAATTGAATAGTACACACACGGCGGACTGCCAACGAGTGCGAGAGAGACAGACAGTGCGTGGACGTCCAACGACCCCGCGCTGGCACCGGGTAGCGCCATCCGTCCGCCCGTCCTCACACTGCCTCGGGCACGTCTGTCATAAATAATGCCGAGGCCCGTTCAGCCTGCCTGCCACCCCCTGCCCGCCCCGCCCCGCGCCGCCCCGCGCCGCCCCGCCGCGGAGTGGTCGGTGCGGGAATGTTCCTGCCAGGCAGGCTCCTGCGCCCCACCGGCCCCACGACGGCTACGGGGCCCCTGGGTGCCCCGGTCCCTCCGCATAGCAGTGAGGGGCCGTAGGTGCCGTGGGCTTAATTAAATTCCAGCATCTGCGGAGGGGCGGCGCGCGAGGTCGCCAGGACTTCATCCAAGCCGGCTTTGCCTTTCCGAGTGGAGTGTGTCATTCGCCGAGTTTGACCCAAGGCTCTCGCCGTGTCGTCGTATGTTGTCGTACCTGCCAGAAGCACGCCCCGCCCCGAGCTGGTCGCGGAGGCAGGCTGTCTCTCTCACTCTCATCATGGGGCAGCGCAACGCCTCGCTCTCTCTTTCTCTCTCCCTCTCCCCTGCCGACCCTCTGCCACGCGGCATGGCCTGTGTTGCGGCTTGTGGCGGCAACGAAGTATGCAGATCAGGTCCGCCTCCGGGACATACATTGCCTCTCCCTCTCTCTTTGTCTGTCTGTCTGTCTGACGAGTGTGTGTCCGTCTGTCTGCCGCAGCTGTGGCTCACGCTGGCGGACAAGCACCTGCAGCGCCGGGGGGTGGACTGGGCCGAGGCGGAGCGGCTTTGTTTCAGCGAGTGGAGCAACCCGGACGACGACGAGCTCGGCGTGCAGATTGTCAAGGTGAGCCCGAGTCAACACACACACAACACTATAGGGAATTTCAAAACAATATCCGCAATTTCTTTTTTTTTCTTTTTTTTTGTGAAAACACAATGACGTCAAGCCTAGGCTGTAAGGGCCAAATAATTCTAAGGATTTAGTTTTTTCTTGTTTTTTTTTTCTCTGATAAGCATGATAAGGGCACAGCAGCAAAGCAAGCTCGCGACGGCGGCGTCAGGTGCGAAGCCGAAGCCCTGCAAATGGCCCTCCCAGCCCATCAGGCTCGCCATCAGCGTGACGACGCCGCCGTTACGGGGGCCTCTGCTCCTCCCCGGGAGGCCTTCGCGGTTCTAGAGTTACCACATAAGGAGGAAAAAATATTCCCACAATTCACTCGTGTCGGAAGGGCTGACAACCTCAGCCCTAGGCAACTGCGCTCCGAGAGCGAAGTCTAGATGTTACACAGTGGGCTGAGGTTGTTGGCAACCCTTCCGACACGAGTGCATCATGCCCAGTGTGGCGACACTGTGAGGCGTAGATCAATATGTCTCCTACTCCTAGGCCGCGCGGCGCCTTTTAGTGGAGTGGCGTCTGCAGTGCAGGGGAGGGGGCTGCATTGTGGTGCAGAGGGAAGGGACAGGACAGAGGGACGAAGGGACCAGTTCTTAATGAGGCCGAGGGCCGTGTCACGGGGACTGGAATACCTTTGGAGCACCCTTAAAAAATTTTGAAAATTTTTTTTTTTTAAATCTACATATTTTAACAGTTTTTTTTTTTTTTACTTTTTCCCCGTTAATGTCGGGCGTAATGTGCAGGACCTACACCGCACCGGCTGCAGCATGTTCTGCGGCCAGAGCAACCAGGCGGTGCTGAAGCGCGTGCTGCTGGCGTACGCGCGCTGGAACAAGGCGGTGGGCTACTGCCAGGGCTTCAACATGCTGGCCGCCCTCATCCTACAGGTCATGGACCGCAACGAGCCCGACTCCGTCAAGGTGAGCCTGCCTGCGTTACGTAGGGGCGCACAGTGGGCCAGAGCCCCCGTCGTGAAGGCCAGCCCGCCGGACATCCGCGCCCAGCGTGTTGCCTATTCTGACCCCGCAGGCGCTCGTAGAGCGCGCTTTTGTACGCCTTTGACTGCGTGGGCTCGTGTGTGTGCGTGTGTGCGTGTGCTTCAGAGAGAGTTGGTAATGTAATCCCTTCAACGCATTTAACTGTCAGCTCCAATTAGCGTGCCGATTAGCGGCGAGAGAAGGCGTTGCCGTCATTGGGTTGTATTATTGTGACTTTGAATGGCTCTCGCCACGGGGGAGTTAAAAGGAAAGACCAGGGGAGGGGGAATCTGTTTGGTCTGCGCCGCGGGCTAAGGAGTGGTTTGAATGGAATAAAGAAGTCAAAGACTCCAACACATCAAAGAGGACAGCCTGAGGGCCAGGTCGCGTTTTCAGCCTTTTGAGCTGGAAAATACGTCAGCGCGCGCCGCCCAAGAGCGATCGCTCATCGATGACGAATTTTTTTTGGTGTGTGTTTGCGTTTCTGGTTTGTTAAGCTTGTTCACCCGCCAGACACTGAAGATTTTGTCTCTGTCTCTCTCTCCTCCAGGTGATGATCTACCTAATCGAGGGCGTGCTGCCGGAGAGCTACTTCGCCAACAACCTGCGGGGGCTGTCCGTGGACATGGCGGTCTTCAGGGACCTGCTGCGGCTGCGGCTGCCTCAGCTGTCCCGCCACCTGGAGCACCTGCAGATGGACGCCGGGGACAGCACCGGTGAGGGCCGCACAGTGGGCCGGAGGGCTGGCCAGGCAGAGACGCGACACGTGTCGCGCTGATGGGGCTATGAGCCCCTCGCGTCAGACACAGACATTTTCTTTTCGTTTCACAAATTGGCCGGGAGTCCCATCAGCGCACGGCAGAGTGGGCTGCCTCGCGCTCTGTAGTTGTTGTTGTTTTCCGCGTTGTTGTTTTACCTTTTGCGCCTATCGATGGTGGCAGCAAGGCATCAGGTGCGCGGCGGCGGCGCGGTTCCTGGCAGTCCATGTTGACAACTTGGATCTGGTAAATGTCATGTGCTTTTGTCTCGTCACCCCCCCCCCCCTCTCTTCCGGCCCCGCTGGAACGCAGGCAATCCGCCCACCCGGCCGCGCTCCGTCCACGCGCGCTCTTACCGGCCGACAGACGAGCGATCCCCAAGCGCCGTTTCCGTCGCTCTGTCTCTCTCGCACTGACGGGACGTTCCCCTGGGGAACGAGAGACACTGTTCGCTGGATCAGACTATACACCTGCCGCCATTCGACCCACAAATAGGCTTAGCACGCTCGGCCGCCGTCCGTCCGTGTGAAGCCGGCCTCCGCTTCCATCGTCAACTGCTTCGCGTGACCAGCGCGTGACAACAGTGACAAAGTGACGACAGGGAAATAAACGATCCGAAAAGACCGCGGACATTTTTCCGGTGCGCTGGGTGGGAGTTGTTCTTTTCCTTTCCGCTCGGCGCGTGGGTTCCCGCTGGCCGTACGTTCTCTCTGCCCACATGACGAGTGGAGTGGGGCGGCGGGGGCGGGGCGGGGCGGGGCGGGGCGGGGCGGGGCGGGGCGAGGCGACATCGATACCCACCCCGCCGAGCGCGCCCATTTAGACCTCTTTGAACTGAGTGCGTTCGCTATTCGCGTCTCTGTGATCAGCGAATCGAGCCCGACAGCGTAAAGGATCGGAATTAATTCGTTTTTATTTACTCTTTCTTTTTTTTTTTCCAGGGACGAGCTACGAGCCGCCGCTCACCAACGTGTTTACCATGCAGTGGTTCCTCACGCTGTTCTGCAACTGCCTGCCCCAGCCCACTGTGCTCCGGGTCTGGGACCTCATCTTCCTCGAGGGAAACCAAATTCTGCTGCGCACAGCGCTCGCCATCTGGGACCACCTGGCAGAGTGAGTCCACACATCGTTTACGTCGCTTCTTTCCTACTCTGTCCGGGAAAAGATCTCTGCTGGCAGACGACTCCAGGGCAAGCCAACTCCCTCCCCCTCATTCATCCATTCATTCATTGCAGACGGATCATGGCGGTCAGCAGCGCCGACGAGTTCTACAGCATCATGGGGGTCCTGACCAGAGAGATCCTCGAGTTCAACCACATGGACTCGAACCGCCTGATGAAGGTGCGCATCGCCAGAGGCCGGAAACGGGTCCCTCTTCAGAAACCGGAAGTGGGTGACGGCCGGAAACACATGTTCCCTGTTGCAGACGGTGGTGGCGATGCAGTGCCCCGAGCTGCCCGCGCTGCGCGACAAGTACATGTACAACATCACGCCGTGGACCAGCACCGTGTCCTCCGGCCTCAAGCGGGGGCTGCGGCTCTTCTACACGGAGGACGACTCGGGCGACTCGGGGGACAACTCGGACCAGGACGACGACGAGAGGATCGCCGTGGCGGCGGCCTTCGGCATCGCGGACCTCTTCCGGTCTCCGCGGAGGAGAGGTGAGCAGTCTGGTGTCGGACGTCGTCACGTGACCTTGAGGATAATGACGTCATCGTCAAATGAGGCGACGCAATGGACACCCCATCGACCAACCACACAGTCAACAAAGCACAGGGCAAAGAAATGTCATCCCCGAAGGGGATAAGAACCTCTTTAAAACGTCTACAATTCAGGAAAAAAAATGTGTTTCAGAAAAAGAATAAAAAGAAAATACCAACAAAACATTAAACATTTAAAAAAATGTTTATTGCAGGGTCAGTGCAGGCGGGCGCGGGCGGAGGCCTCCGGGGCTTTGGCAGCGGGTCGGGCTCCTCCGGGGCGGGCGCGGGCACCGGGCCCCTCGCCGTGGAGAAGGAGCGCCTCTCGCTGGACGTGTCCATGCTGAAGCAGCAGTACTGCCGCCTGCGCGAGCGCCAGCGCCAGGCCCACATCATCGTGACCGCGGCGTGCGGCGGCCTCCAGGGCCTCGGCGGCCTCGGGGGCGGCGTCGGCGCCACGCTCAGCGCGCCGGCCGTCGCCATGAACCACCTCCTGATCGGCAAGCCCGCCCTCCGCAGCGCCAAGGGCCGCCGCCTGCCCCCGCCCAAGGGAGCCGTGCCGCCCCCCGCCCCCAGGCCCTCCGCCCCCGCCCCCGCCGCCAAGCGTAAGTCGTGTTGGATACCGCATGCCGCATGTCTCGCTGTGGTCCAGCCGCCTAGATGCTGCGGGTGGGCCAGCCCGCCGAACTCTCATGCCTTGCGGGCTGGCCCACCCTCCGACTCGCAGGCGCCTCGACCACGCACTCACGCACGCAGTAGCTTCGTCTCGATACACGTCCAAATGGCGAGCGCATGCTGTTGTCAAGTCTTTCAAAGCACCTGCATGCGCGCGGAGATTGAGTCCCCCCTCACCCGACAGCTGCCTGATGAAAGAAAAACTAACACGAGTCACGCCAGTGTAAAAAGGAAAAAGGTGTACTGCCTGCCGGTAACGTGGTTAAACGTATGGCGCTGATTGGTGTTCCCGTTTCCAGGCGGCGGCCAGCCCGGCGGCCAGCCCGGCGGCCAGCCCGGCGGCCAGCCCAAGGCCGTGGAGACCCTCCACTGGAAGGACGAGGACAAGCGGAGGAAGTCGGTGGCGGACGGTAAGGCCATCACAACTCGGGGCAAGCGGAGAGATGGCGCGAACTCGGCGCCCCGCGGCAGCGTTTGACGGATGACGGCCTCTCTTGGCGGACGAGTCATTCCGGGGAGTTGCTCTGTCTCTCTCGCACCCACGTAGGACGCCCGATGAGTGCGACAGAGACAGAGCGACGAAACGACTCTCGGCGTTTCTTTACGGGGAATGGAGGAAAAAAAAGAAAAAAAAAGGAAGAGAAAAAGAAGGCAATTTGGTTTGGTTGAAGGCTCGCTGGAATGACAAAGTTTGGTTCTCCTCCGCACAGGTGCCGTGGCCTTGCCGCCGAGCCAGCCGCGCTCGCGGTCCGGCAGCGCCGATAGCCAGCGCAGCAGCAGCAGCAGCAGCACGTCCACCGAGCTGTGCGACGACCCCGGCCACCCCAGCGAGGCGGAGGAGGACCACGGCGACCTCCTCGAGTGGGACGCCAAGCCGTCGGCCGCCGAGGAGGCCAAGAGGGACACGCCGCCGCCCGACGCGCTCCTGGTGGACGTGACCGGCGACGCCGTCGTGGAAACGGAACCGTGCGTGCCTCCCGCGGACGAGAACATCATCGTGGACGTGCTGGGGACCACGATGCAGTCCGATGCGCTGCCCGAAGTGAGCTCGGCGGTCAACGAGGCGGTGGACCTGATGCAGTGGGACTCGAGGCACGGCGACGACCCCGAGGAGGACGTCGTGGAGCTGCTGGCGCGGCTCCGCGAGGAGGAGCAGGCGCTGCGCCTGGCGGGGACCGCCGACGCCGTGCAGCCGGCGCCGCCTGCCGACCACGACCAGGCCTCGCCGGAGAGGTCGGTGGCCTCGGTGACGGAGAAGCTGCGCCACATCATGGAGCACCTGGAGCACGGGCTGTCCCGCACGCCGTCCGAGGACGCCGCCTCCAGGGACTGCTCCTCGCCGACGTCCACCAGCTCGCGGGAGAGCCGGCAGCGCCTCATGGAGCGGCTGTTCGGCAGGGAAGGCTCGCTGCTGGAGAGCTTCGAGGAGGCGAGCGCCGCGTCGCTCAAGTCCAGCGCGCTGGACCTCGACCTGGGCGAGCTGCTCGACGACGAGGAGGGCCCGCTGCGCGCGCGGAGTGCGTTCGGGGACGTGGAGGGCGTCACGGCCAGCAGCCGGCGCGGCCGCCTCGACCGCCAGAACAGCGAGAGGGCCTCCAGGATCATCCGCGAGAACTCGGAGATCCTGCAGCGGATCACGGCGTGGCAGCGGGGGGGCCGCTCCCTCACGCTGCCCGAGAGGAGCGGGCCGCCGGACCTCATCGCGTCGCCCAGCCCCGTGCACAAGAGGCCGCCGATGACGCTGCTGGAATCGGTGGAGGAAGCCCTGACCACCGCCTCGCCGACCTCGCCCAGCCCCTCGGTGGTGACGTCATCCGCGGAACCCCCCTGCGCGGACTTGGTCACCCTAGCGACTGAGGCGGACCACGCCCCGTCGGCATCGCCCGGCGCGGTCTCGCACCCCGTGACGAGTACCTCAAGCCTCGCAGAAGCGAATTTCGCCGCCTTCCTCGAGACCTCAGTCAAAATAGAACCCACGACCGCAGACGGTTCGTCTTCGATACAATGTACCAGCTCAACCCCAAACGTCGCGGCCTCAGAGACCATACCCACCACATCGCTCACGTCAAGCTTCCCTTCTGCCGCCTCAACAACTGTGCCCACGACTGCTGACTGTTCGACAGTAGCGGTGCAGGATAGCACCAAATCAAATACCTCAGAAGTCGCGGCCTTGGAGACCTCGCTGACGAATGCTTCGACATCGTTCACGGCCACCTTCACTTCGGTCACATCCGAGACACTCACCAGCAGTCCGCCAGAGGCCTCGTCTTCCTCCAGCAGGGCCTCGATCAACGCCCCGGCGAGTCCGCGGCCGAGCCGGACGCTGTCACAGGACGCCCCTCAGGCGCGCCTGGACTTGCACAAGCAGGCGTCTTTGGACGAGACGCGGTGGTCGGCCTCGGCCAGGAAGCCGAACAAGCCCGCAGAGAGGCTGCAGCTCATCCTGGACGAGCCAGAGGCGCCGTCGCAGACCGCCAAGCCCCGGTACAAGTTCCCGGAAATGTCGCCGCTGCCCATCTCGCCGCTGCAGCCGCTGCCCGGAACCAGCCTCCGGGGTCAGGCCGAGCTCTCCGCGCAGCCCAAGAAGTGGCGGCCGGAGCTGAGCCCTCCAAGCACGCCGGAAGCGGCGGCTGCGTCGGTGAGCAGCTCTACGACGACGCCGTCACACGTGCCCTTCCGCGGCAGGAGGGACGCCAGGTCCCCGACGGTGGCCCTGGACGCGCCCACCACGCTGCCGGTGCAGACGCCGTCCCTGCCGCGCGAGGGGCCCCACGACGCCCCACGTGACGTCGCGCACCACAAGGGGCTCGTGTCGCCCGCGTCGCCCTCCAGTCCGTCCGGCAGCCCGTCGGGGAGGCCGTCGGGGCGGCGGTGGAGGG
The DNA here is from genome assembly GCA_030522485.1 of Stenchaetothrips biformis. Classification (NCBI taxonomy): domain Eukaryota; kingdom Metazoa; phylum Arthropoda; class Insecta; order Thysanoptera; family Thripidae; genus Stenchaetothrips; species Stenchaetothrips biformis. The sequence goes on from CM060100.1 coordinate 3,248,103, forward strand.
GAGACCAATCGCCGGACGCGGCGCCAGCCAGCCTCAAGAGCCCCGTGACCTTCAACCCGTTCCCGTCCAGAACCTCCACCCGGCAGCCCAAGGAGATCGGAGTGAAGCTGGGACTGTACCCCAGCGCGACCTCCCCCTCACCCAGCAAGAGGGTGGACCGCATGTAGTCCGCGAGGATGCCACCGCCAGACCGCGAAAGCGACACCAAGACTGACTCTGCTCCTCTCCCTCGTTGCCTTGTCCCCGAACGAGCGGCACCCACCCACGGAAATCCTCCGATCACCCATCGAAACTGACTCACGACAATGCTTCGCTGGGCCAAATTTTTGCGGGCGCGTTTACGTTCCTTAACAGTGAAGATTCCACTCGCAGGATACTCTGGGCATGTGTAGTGGGGATGGAGAAGTGGAAAATAGCAAAAACTATAATAATAGATCTCATCAATCAAGTGGCGAGCGTGTACGTAATAAGTAGAACGTAATGAAGTGATGATATTTAGGTTAGCATTCTTCCGTATTGAGCTGCTATCTTTACTTGATACTGTGATGTACCAGTGATCTTAATGTTACTTCAGTCTTACTTCTGAACTTCTTCCTAGATCAATTCGCTGAGTAATTCAGAGGCTAAACAATTTTACAAACATAGGGATAGCTTTGAACATAAAACCACTGTGGTTTTAAATTACTTTACATGCAGTTTCCGTGATACTTAGGGGGGACGTACATTGCCTTACATTTTAGATAGTAACCTTATACAGGTAGAAGTCCATGTCTTAACAAGCATATTTGTTTGCTGAAGTATTTTGTGTTGGAGCTGATACAGTCCACAGCGTCTCAGACTTGAGTGCTTGCCCAGCACAGGCAAGGCAACCCCGTGGTTCTCTTATCAGTTCTTTATTTCCATTTTTACTTTGTTGTGTTTTAAGTAGACCCAGTATGGAATGTTGAGTGACCCTTATTAAGTAATCCCAACTGTGCAAGCTGCCTTGAATATAAATGAGATGGGACTAGCATGTCTAACTTACGGTTGTGATGTTACTATTTCAAAAGAAACGTTTTTGTGTTTTGCTACTTAAACTATAGACCTCTGCAAGTTCCTTAAGTAATATTAAGTGGCTCAGTAAATTGGAGCTTGTACTTCATTTCACCATGTAAACTATCTGCTTGCAAAAGTTATTTTTTAAAATGTTGATTAATGTGCAAAATTCTTTCAATAAATCTTTCTTCAATGTTAGATGTTTGATTTTTTTTTTACCTGCTACAACAAAGAGCACCTATCCACAGTGGACAAAAATTGGTCCCGGTCCCAAGAACACAGAAAAGATTGTTCAATGAGATTTAATATGCCATAGAATAAACATTCACAGTAGCCATAAGTTGCCAAAAAAAATTAGCCGGTTGGTTGAGGTCGGCTTTAAAATAGACTTTGTAGCAATATTGCAGTGGGTGTAAATTGTGGAGGCAACAGCTTACACCTTGACGCACATTCCAACCAAGAGCCTTGAGAAAATTTTCACACTGAACAGCCCTGCAAATGAGACAAAACTTAACAAATACCCATAAAAAAGCAATCACTGTGAGAAAAAAAATAATAGTAATTTTCACTAAATGGTACAAAGGTACATGGTACATTGGAACAAAGAAAGCTTAATACAATAATTTCTAATCTAGAACATTCAAACTGCCATTCCATGTGTACGTTGAGCCTTATTTTGAAGAAACCAGAGTTGTTAACAAGGCTCTTGAGAACTCGAGTAGGAATGATTTTTAACGAATAATAATAACACGTACAGTAATAATAATAATTATTATATAAATAGAGCACTTGCAGAAATAACTTAGCAATGACACTTAACACAAATAGAACGAGTAGTCATTGTAATAGAATGAAGAGTTACCATACTTGTATGGTTATAGCCTAACTGATCCACAATAAATGGGCTGTCATCAAAGGTCAAATAACCATCAAGCATCCCTTTGTCATACAATCAGTATTAGCATAGGGTAAAAGTGTACCAGCACATAAGAGTCTGCAAAAGGAAAAGAAAAGAAAAAAAAAAAAACAACCATGCACACACACACAAAGAACACTTACATATAAAACAGTACTCTTCAGACACACCTTAGAGAATATGAAAGATGAGGTGAACGTGATTAGACAAGGTTTTGGATACTGGTAAATGAAAATAGCCACAAAAAATTTAGTCCCACTTCATACGTTTCAAATTAGGAGCCTAAACACACATAAAAACAAGATATTAATACAGTATAGGATATTTTACATTTATAGGGTCAAAATATATAATGTGGAGACGACGGAAATGAATGCCAAGATAAGCAAAATAATTTGTTTCAGTTAATGCTGCAATTAATGGACGAAAAGATTATTATTATCATTTATCAAACAATAGATAGCATAAGTATAATACTCAACCTTCTAATCAAATAATACAATCAAATATTACAATGAATGGGTGTCAAATGAGAGAAATTATTTTATTTCAGTTTTGACAGTCCCACATGAAATTGAGTTACATTTCAAAAAGCCCAAAACAAGGTGAAGCGAACATGCTAAAACTAATAAATGCTGGATCAGTATTTTACCTGACGTTTTAAGTGAAATCCAAATAGTTTGAACAGACTAGTCATAACAACCTAAATATAACTGCACCAGGTACCAAGGATCATTATCAGTTCACAAATCACAGCATCTTTAACAATAACACCCCAAGACATTTCCACTTAAATGGCCAATCATCATTCCAAAAATACAAAAAGCCTGTTCCAGTACATCCAGGGTTAGTACACAATTGAAAAACAATTAGAGCACATGGGCCAATCCACACTTCCTTAACCAGAAAACCATTGAACAGTGGTTTTCAAAGATTTGTCAATGTACAGAAATGTTGTGGGAGCCAAGTGCGGGAAATTTTAAACAATACATTTCATCTAACGGTCTTTAAGTATCAGTACCTCAAATGTGCACTTGGACAGTGGCTGAATTTGATTAAAAGTTGCATTGTTTTACATGGCAAAAGAAATAAACTAAACAACGGTATTTGATTAAAACAGTCAGTTTTCCTTACTGTCCTTAGTGAACATGTTTTGCACAATACACAGAAGATTAGTGGCTGCATTTACAGAAAACTCGTCTTCTTATATTATCACATATAAAGGCAAAACAAAAGTTGTAATAAAGAAACTAGCGGAACTTACTTCTCCATTCTTCTATTCAACTGGTGCAGTCAGAAAAGGGCTTTGGTATGGATTCAGTCACGAGACGCTCCAATGATGCTCAATATGTAGATAAAGATGTTGATGATGTCAAGATACAGATTGAGAGCGGCAAAAATGTACTCTTCCGGAGATATACTGTACTTATGCTTTCCACCCATCATCATCTGTGTATCATATATGAGGTACACCTGTGGATCAAAAAAGCAATCAGTACTGATTGTAGCATAAGGTTTCTACAGCTCACTGAAAGTCCAAGACAGTCCTCTGCAGAGAAGGCAGAATCTGAATGGCACCTTTCCACTCACCGAGAACAAAAGGGCACCACAAGAGGCATAGGCGATCGTTGCGGCCTTGCCAGGAATGAAGGCAACCACAATTCCAAAGATCAAAAGAATGATGACACCAGCAAACAGAGCTCCACCAAGGATAGTAAAGTCCCACTTGGTTTGAAGAGCAAAGATGGTAAGCGCAAAGCACACCACAGCAGTAAACCCTGCAGCCATCACAACCTGAAACAACACAAGTCTGATGTGCTAGGATTTTCCACTGATGAAAAGTCACAACTTAACTCTGTTCTCAAGTAAAACTTTACCTCCTCTGATTTGAATGAAGAGGCAGCACAGCCAAGCATGAAACTTTCAGCGAGAGTAAATAATCCAAGGAAGATGAAATTCATTGGAGCCTTGCGGCGGACAGAACTACAGCATGACATACAAATGAGAGTTGCAATCATCACGCCAAATGAAGACCAAAACAAGGCTTTATTTTGACGAACATAATTCTTAGTGGGCTGATGGTAAGTGAAAATTGCAATGATGGCTGTGGTTACCACAAGCTGAGCCATTAAAATGCTGTAGACTTTCCTGCAATCCCCCCCAAAAAATGGTCAGTTGCAGCAAATTTTTATACAGACTTAACAAGAAGAAGTTCAATGGTATACCTGATAAAGCCACGACGGATACTCTGGTCATTGAAATTATAAGGATCACCCTGCAAGGGATCTTCAGGGTAACCTCCTGTTCCTCCATACATGTTGGTTTGAGGTGGGGTTGGGCCCGGACCGTAAGGAGGAACACCAGGTGGTGCTACAAATCCCGCGTATGCTGGGGGCGCCTGGGGCTGCACTGGAGGGTACGCAGGGTTGTATGGAGCCTGTGGTGGGTAGCCTGGTGGAGGGGCTGGCTGTCCGTAGTACTGTTTGTTGGGATCTGTAATGCAGTAAAAGCAGGTGAAATAACAATCTGTGGTTAAAGAGTGAGATGCAAGGTGGCAGATAAGATAACAGTTTCCATGTGATCCACATGAAGAAGGGCGGAGTGAGGAGAAGAGAAAACTGAATTACTTGAAACAAACATGAAAACTGTGGAGCAATGTTAGGCCAAAGTATGTTGTGAATCATTGAAGTATATTGCAATTGACTTTGGTATTGAACACGGCAACTGGATCTTTTCTTCATTAAGCTAGGAATAGCATTAAGGTTAACAGTTAAATAAGCCATACAAAATGAGATAAAATAAATTACAATTATTTCAATTATAATGTGTAATCTTATCAATGAAAAATAAACAGTTCTTCAACAGCAAGGAGGCTGAAGCAAAAATTACGGCACTACTTGGAAGTAAACAAAAGCCATGAGCAAAGCAAATGCATTAGCTGAAGTAGGGTTTTATTAGCAGGAAAATGTATAAAGTAGGCATAAAATATCGTGTCCTCCACAGAACGTTGCAGCAAACTGGTAGTTGTTGACTGGCCCAGTATTAAACCAATAACCTCAAATAAGTGAGAGAGGGGTCTTGCGGTGTGCAAGTGGGAAACTTCATTCGTGCAGACAATGCCTAATGCTTCCCGCTAGGAATAGTTGTAAAACAAGCCATCCTTCAGAGAAAAACACCAGCAATACGATTGCCAGTGTGATGGACACAGACTGCAAACGTTTGGCCATCTTGGGGATTTTGGTCATAAGAATAAAGTGAGAAGATGGAAATGTCATGAACCTTGATCAGGATAGTATCCCGCTGGTGCTTGTTGCCAGGTAGACATGATGCAGCTCTTCAATACTTGTCAACACTAGAGCTCGGCAGCAGACGTAACGTAGCGTAGCCTAGAAATGACTAGAACTGCCACTAGCTGCGAAGAACGATACAATGGAGGGTCACAGTAAGTCAAAACACGAGAACACTCACTGACACAAGGCCACAAGGAGCGCCCAAATACAGAGGTGCGAGGCGTACAAAGGCAATTCCACAGGAAAATCGGACACAGACTATTGCGCAATGTCTTGAAAGTGACAGGGAACGAAACACGACTACGCGACCGACCCTCAGCAGGGAGGAAACCCCGACAAAATGACTCATGTATAGCTGGTTATCAAAAAAGATGCTACTAAGTATGAGAAATATACACCAGGCTCTAGTTACAAAGTGATAAAACTGGGTCGACTTTGATATTTCCCTTGAATTGGAAGACAATGACGTACAGTTTAGGCCTAGAAATACTTTCCTGACGTCTGCAGCTTCAACGCAACGGAAGGGAGGCCATACAAAATAAATCAAACCACAGACCAATTTGCCATATCTGAGAAATACACTATACAAGTATACGATTACCAACGCCGTACGTAAAAATGCCCCGACGGGACAAACTGTACGATGCTGTTTGGCCTAATATTAACGTGTCAGTAAAAATGTTCCTATAACCACCATCTCAAGATTAATTTCCCCAAGTGAAGGGTTCTTTGCTTTTGCTCACTACGTAATGCTCATTCTAGTCACGAGTTCTGCATGTAGCTGGTAATTTTCATTTTCTCGAGTTTGATATTCCGACAATTGACTAACAATAACCGTCGTCTGCTGAAGTGAACGCTGTGTATACTCATACCAGCGTAACCTTTCCAAAAGTAGTCCCTCTCCCCAAATCAGCACATTCTTTTCGAAATTTATATGAAACAAACGATTGATTCCCGAAAAGAAGTTCAACGACGTGGATACGAAAGACTGGGGCGTAGGTTAATGTACGCTGTAATGGTGAAATCTCTTTGAGTTTCTCAATCTTAATGTAAAAAGGTGCGAGCCCAGTCCAGAGGAGTAGCTGTCCCCTCACACCAAAACAGAAATATCTAATAAACTAAACTAATTTTCGAAAAATGAAGTTCAACGACGTGGATACGTAAGTCTGGGGCTTACATCAATGTAAGCTGAAATGGTGAAACCTCTCTGAGTTTCTCAATCTTAATGTAAAAAGGTGGGAACACAATCCAGAGGACAAGCTGTCCCCGCACACTACAACCGAAATATGTAATAAACTAAAGTGATTAAGGAAAAGTGAAGTTGAACGACGTGGAAACGAAAGTCCGGGACTCAGACATATGAAAGCTGCAACGGTCAATATTTTTTTAGTTCTCCAATCTTAGCGTAAAAAGGGGGTCCGAGAAACAGTTGTTATGGAGGGGTGCGACCGGCACGTCGTCTGCCCGCCGAAATACCAAACCCGGCATACTTCATGATTAAGTCTGAACTTAATTGCAATTTTTCCGATATGCAAAATTATACGATAAATAATTGTCCTAGTTTTCTAGAATTTAATATTTACATTAAAACAGCGCATTACCTGCGGGACTACTTTCTCTTCTCTGGCGTTGGCGGAGTGATTCGGAAAGGTTACGCTGGGAAGAGTATAGCTAGAGTTGTTTTAAATATTTTCCTCTTTGTGATGAATATGATTTGTCCTTTTAGACATTTTGTAGAAATGACACTTTGATAGCCCCTCAAAGTATGACTCGAAGGCTACCGAAGAACTTCCTTCAACGAATCAATGAACTTGTGACTTTACCTCAGAAACATTGCAGCGTCTTTCGTCTAGCCCTAGCCTAGCCTAGTTTAAATTGTAGAAGGTTTGTATTTCTTTCACTGCTCAGACTATTATTCAAGCCTAGCTGTCACTATCAGTCTCTTGATTCCTTTTCGTATGGGTCTACTTTGACATGACCTGACACAGCTGAGATAACCCTTTCCATTGTCCATTTCTTGAATGAAACAGCACCATTTTCAATCTCTGATTCACATCAGTATTAGTCAAAGTGCGAATGTAAACCGCAGTATATTTGTAATGATTTCTTAAATTTATATGGGCCATCAACTCTCTTTGATCAACTCTCTTTCGTGTTGAAAGTGTGCTGTCTTGATCAGATACATTTTTTAGGCCAGACTCGAGTTGGCTATGAATGATTCATTGTTCTGCTACCCTTTCTTTGGTCTAAAGTTGTTCAATCATTTCATCTCTTATTTATGGCATGTTCTATATTGCAGTTGCACTCCAAGAATTTTCGGTTCTTTGTGTTATGACATTCCTGCTCGCAAGAATTAGAAGAAAACGGTGAAAACTTGCTTGAGCAACATCCTCCTCGTCATTCAGGCCATCTAAGGTGAGCCGCCATTTCAATTCTGCTCTGTCATATCATTCAGCACTCACTAAAAATGAAACCCCTCAAGACGAATCTTCTAGTGAGAAAAATAATGCAATTTTTTCTCCAATCCTTCTGTTCATGTGTGTTTCCATTGCTCTTTTCGTTGTCAATGAGAAAGAGAGAGAGGGAGAGAGTCGCTTCTTGTGTCGTTGGCGGCAGGCGGCCCTTGGGTGCCTGTCCGGCTGTTTGGCACCGCCCTGGCAGGGCTGGCAGCGCTGTGTTGTGTATTCATTCGGGCAGCCAGCCGCCACGCGCCACCTACGGCTGCCCGCTTCGACTTGGTTTTCACGCGACTTGGCCACCACAGGCTGTCGCCATGGCCGACGGCATCAGGGGGGCGTGGCTCTCGAGGCTCGGATGGAAAGCCCTTAGCCCGCGCACACGGGATGAGTTCTCATTTTCGGGGCCGTTAAGTATTTCTTTTTTTATTTCTTTTCCTTTTGAGGATTTTTTTTCTTTTGTTGGACTTTTCCGCTTTGTTTACCCAGCCAACGTGCAAGTGTTTACCTTTTGGGCCGTGCCGTGGCGGTCCAGCCCCAGGCGGCATTCAGAGCCTTCCTCCAGCAGACTCTAGAGACAAACGCTGCTGTCCTCTCTCGGTCCGCACTTCGTGGACTGGCGCTGCGTAGGGCTAGAACTAAGCGGACGTGACGTGTCTTTGCCAAGGTTTCACGGTCTGGTGGGTTTGCGGCTTTCGGACGCCAGGACCGCGGGCACCACGGACACGCGTAGCGTAGGTCGCAACGCGCCGCCCCGCCTCCCAGTCTGTCTGACTGCCTCCGGATTGAGCTGGATCAGGGGCGGGGGGCGGGCTGGGGGAGGCGGCCCACAGGTCTAGTCATGCCAATGCGCAATGCCACCCTTCTCTTCCCTCCGTGTGTTCACCCCCTCCGTTCTCCTCTTCCGGAGAGCCGGTTGGACGCTCGGCGCTGCAGGGCTGCCCCGCCACGGACGCTCCGTCTGAGGTGGAGCGATCCCGACGAGTCGTCGCTCTGTCTCTCTCGCGCAAGACGAGGGCCCCGCGCGCCCCGCGCCGCTCTAGACCAGTGCGGTTTGGCGCGTCCTCGTTCCCTGCGGTGACCGAGTCGATCGTTCCTCCATCGGCGCGCCGCACTCTCTCTGTGTGTCGCGAGGCGCATGGATGGGCTCATTTGGCCGCCTCCCGCCGTTAGCGCTAAAATAAGCCGTCATAAAGGAGAGCCTTGCCGTGCCTCGCGATTGGCGCGCCCGGTGGCACCGACTTCGACGCGCCCCCCAGCAGACCTGTCTCTCTCGTACCCGCATGGGACTCCCCATGAGCAAGTGCGAGAGGGACAGAGCGGCGATGCCGCCGTTGGGAATCAGGGCGCCCATCAAATTACTGTGGCGTGGCAACACGACCCGTGTGTCTCGCACGTGCGCGGCATACGTGTGTGTGTGTGTGTGTGTGTGTGTGACGCGTGGCTGACGTGACTGACAGCGTGTGTGGCAGACGCGCGCGTCACTAACGGCGTGCGACACGAGTGCGTACGCCGTGAGGCTCCTATATCTCGGCAAGTACCAGCGTCGCGTCGCCGGCCGTTCACTCAATTACGTTCGACTCACGTTTTCCCTCCTGTCAACGAGAATTTCCAGACAGCTTCTCATGCTTACAGAAACATCATCATTTTGACTGAGAAGATTGCTGACGTTTTCATTTGGATACTAAAGTGTACATTGGGCGAGGCGCCGAAATTTAGCGGCTGTTGTCAGCGGGTGCTGCCGGCGGAGCGCTGCTAATTGCAATCACCGTGATGGCACTGCCGCTGCCTTTGACCACCTTTGGCTGGCTGCTGTGGCTGGCCGCCGCCTCGTGGCGCGGGACCGTCTGGTCGCGCTGTCTCTCTCGCACTCATGGGCCGTCCCGCGCGGGTGCGAGAGAGACAGAGCGACGGCCGCGCTCTGGCGCCGCTGCGGCTGGGACGGCTGGGAGGCACACGCTAACGCCGCGCCATGGGCCGCGAGCCGCGCCGCCTTTGGTTCAGTATCGCTCGGCCCGTCGCGACGCTCTGACCAGCACGCCGCACGCTGTCACGTGTGTGTGAGTGTGTGTATGTGTGTGTGTGTATGTGTGTGTGTGTGTGTGCGCGCGCGCGCGCGCTGTCCGTGTCTGTTGAGCATCCAGAGAGCGGTCCAGTTTGTGATGGATCCCCCTTTTTCGTTTCGAATGGCAGTGTATGTGTTTTGTTGGAGGTCCCCGCGCCGGCGGCAAGGGTTGGTACAGGGTCAGGGAATGCCCATGTAGCGGTAGGGAAGGTGGCCGCGCAGTGACACGGCAGAGCTTCGCTGTTAGGTGCGAATCAACTGCATGCAGCAAAGTGCCTGACCACTTGTGATCTGATGAAAATGCGAAGTGGTTGCGCGACGGGCCCTTCCTTGTTGCATGTGCGGCGGCCCTTGGGCGGCCCTCCGCTGGCCCTCCGCTGGCCCTTGGCCTGCCTCACGGCCTTGACTGCGGCCCTGGCAGGGCATGCCCTAGTCATAGGGCTCAGCGAGCCATCGATCCGCGTTGTCTAGGGAAAGGCGGCTCCTTGGCGCCGAGTCGCGTGGCGTGGCTGCCGTTCGGTCATGCACGCGCTGGGCCGCGGCCCCCGCGTGTATTGCTATACTGTGTGGGTAAATTTTAAAAAAATAAAATAAAAAAAGAGTTTTAAAAAAAAATAAAAAAATTGCGGAACTTTGGTAACATTGCTGGCGATTTTATTTAATTATTTTTTTTTCGCGCTGGCTTGGCGTACTTGTGCGCCGGGATGGTCGGGATTAACAGGCGATATCATCTCCGTCCTAATCTGAAATGGCGGCGGCGGTGGCCTCGGCCCGAATAGTGCCTGCGTTGTGCCCCTCTGGCTGCACCTCGCAAGGCTCTGGTCCGAACCAGAATTTGATTTTTTTTGTTTTTGATTTTTTTTGTTTTTTGTTTTGCCGCTAATATGTAATCGCGCCCGTCTGGCACCGCGAGCGACAGTGAGCGTCAATATGGCTCCACTATCCCCGCCATGCGTACCCACTCGTACAAGTCATGCGGGACTTGTTGGGCCTCCTCGCTCGGGTGTGATACGGCCCGCTGGAAATTGGCGTCTGTCGGTCTGTCTGCCAGTCTGCCTGTCCGCCCGCCCGCCCGCCCAATGAAGTCGTCAGCATCGACATGGCAGGCTGCTGGTGTTGTTCTCGAGCTTCCCTCCGGCTTCGCCGCTGCTGCGAGTCGATCACCCGACGGCGTCCTCGGCTCCAGTGGACGGTCTCTCCGGAACTTATTGAAATCCAGGGGGGAAGGGTGAAGGTCGCCGAGGACCTGCCGCGCCGCGTCCCTGGCACACTGCAAGGCTGGAACCGGCCGACGACGCCGCGACTCCTGGTGTCGCGCAAAGTCGCACGGGACGAACTTGTTTTTCGGCGAGGAGTTTTATCTGGGAGGAAGGTTTATATTGCTGGAAAAAGAGAGAGAGAGAGAGAGAGAGAGAGAGAGAGAGAGAGAGAGAGAGAGAGAGAGAGAGAGAGAGTCAGGGATGCCAGAGAGTCAGGGTATGCACCAGTATGCACCCGTTTCCCGCCGGTCTCTCAATTAGCCAAGTCTGACGCTGTCGTCAGCAGTCCGCTGCGGGCTGGCTCCCTCTCTCTCGCACCCGCACGGGGCGCCTGCGAGTGCGAGAGAGAGGGCCGCTGCTGCTGGTGGAAGGCAGCTGTCAGCCTGATTAATGCGAATAAGACGCGGGCCCCGTCAAGTGGAGCGCGTGGACCACACTCTCTGGATGCTCGCCGCGTGGATGGGAAGGCGTTTTGCAGTGTGGGTGGCGCCTTGTAGGGGCGGCGCTACAATCTCATACGCCTTGGTGTTACATAGCGCGGGGTCCGCGCCTTGGAGTGTGCGAGTGAGAGAGAACGAGGGTGGACGGCGTGCGTTGCACCGGCGTGCCCGCGCGTGCAGCAACAACAACAACAACGACAACAACACTCGCTTTCAGTGTAGTGCGCCGTGCCATGCGTCAGTGGTGGACCTAGCGGCGGAAACGCAGTCTGCCATGAACAGCAAGGCGGCACCCCCCGCCGGCCGGAAGAGGACCGCCGTCCGGCGGACGGGGGCGGTGGCGGGGCTGGGCGCGGGGGCGGGCTCGGTGGCGTACGAGCTGGTGTCGCTGGCGCCGCCCCCGGAGCCCGCCCCCGCGCCCTCGCCGCCTCCCCTCCTGGAAGCGCCGCCGTCGCCCGCCTCCCTGCGCGGCAGCCCCAGGGGCAGCCCCCGCTCCAGGTGGAGCACCCTGCACAAGCGGCCCAAGTGGGCCCACCTAGGCCACGAGGTAACAACCGGCGACCGCACCGTGAGGCGCTGTCGTTACTCATGTCGTCGTACTTTGGTTCGGAAATTTAAAAAAAAAAAAAAAAAAAAAAAAATCAGTTTAACTTAGTTTATACGCACTATGTTGACCGATAGACAGTGTGCCGCTGAAAACAAAATCTCCGCTTGAATAAAACGAAGCAAAGTGTGACGTGTTTACCTCATGAGAATGACGCGTGTTCACACGGTGCGGGAGTGAGACTGTGCTTCCCTCCCCGTCCCACTGTGTCGCGCGTCGCGCTGCTTTCCGATCTTGTCCAGAGTAATTAGATCATCCCGCCTTTGAGGGTAAAAAGCGCCGGGGGACAAAATTGCGCGCCTCGCCGGGGGCCAGCTCTTTTCCTAGCCTTTTTAGCTTCACTGAGCCGTGATTGGAGAAGAGCTCTCTTTGGGGACGTATCCCTTTTTTTTCCCTTCCACTGCAAAAAAAAGACCCTAAGCCCTCGCTTTGACCGTTGTGTGTGCTGTAGCTGCGTTTGCGTCTCGGGAGAAAGACCTCGGAAAGACCCTTGCGTTGTTGGTGATTGGTAGACACCCCCCCCCCTTTTTTCCCCACTAGGAGACCTTATTTGCAGACTCGCTCCCTGTGTGAGATTTCCGAGCGCTGTGTGGGGGCTTACGGGACGCTTCTTCTTGTGTCTCGGTTGGTAGAATGCTCACCCTTCTAGCGTTTCGTGCATTCCGTAGCCACTCTCTGTTTTGGTGTGCCGTCCTGTCATCGCCTTGCGCCATCTATTCAATATAGAGGCGCGACCCATCTCCCATTTGTGTGTCTCGGTATCGTGAATGTCGAATCAATGTCATTAAAAAATGCATTATCGCCTTGTTAACGGACACATTCATAGTAATCGTCCACTTTTTTTTTTTTTTTTTTGAAGAAGCGTTTTTTTTAGCTTAGATAATACTTGCCACGGGCGCTTTAATCAGCTCCTGAAATGTGGAGGCAAATGATTGATTCATGAAACAGAAGCGATATTTTTTTTGGCATGAATATATGATTATAGCCTGTGCCACCATTATTCATGTTGATGGCTTCGCCTGGAATCGCCAGACGAATTGGATGTGAAAATAGCGTGCCGATACGCCGCGCTAGCGTTGGGGGTATCTTCGGGGACTCGCTGCGTGCGCTGCGTGTGCGGAGGGAACGCCAACAACACACTCCTTATCTCCCAGTGGACTGGAGTCGTGGACGTGAACTCGATCGGCGGGGCAGTCACCGAACAACGTACCTCCTTCAGGTTTCCGCGTGGCGCGTGGTCCCTGGCGAGGCATCGATAGTCTGCTAGTTTCGAGGTATCGATCGCCTCGGCCACTTGCCTGCTAATCGGCCAGGCCTGGGCTGTAATTAGGCGCCTCCCCGTGTCTGAGACTCGTCCGTCAACCAAGCAAAACCAACCGACCAGGGTCGACTGACTATTGTTTTGGATTCTGTCGCCGACTGTCCGGCGCGTCGTCGGCATGTGACGACAACACGCGTCACACTGCGCTCGCTGCGCTGCCGCTCGGACTGTACGCGGCAGGCGGCTGATAAGGCGATAGCCGCGGCGTGTGGACGTCTGCTGGCCTCGGCGGCTCGGCCGGCCGCTGGCTGCCACTGGCTAGTGTCCGCGCGAACGCCGCTTCCTCCGTTACCGTCACGCGCGCCGTCACGGCGACTCGCGGCCGAGTGGCTCGCGTCACGCCGACCGCGTCCTCGTGTGAGTGTGTGAGTGCGCGCGCGTCCTTTCGATTGTGTGACTCACGCTGATTGTGGCCGCGTGACGCCGCGAGGATAGGAGACCCAAGGATAAGCGCCGTTGCCCCCAAAGGCCGCGTCTCTCTCTCTCTTTCTCTCTTACTCTCCTCCCCACTCCGCTGACGTTACTGGACCCTGTCAAAATGTCGTAAGGAAACATTAAGTAATTATAATAGTCATGACAAATTCGCTTTAGAAATTGTTTCGGCGAGTTGTCATCATTTTGTGGTCTTTATTCTTGGAACTGCCTCAGAAGGAAAGCAGATGACACTTCAGCAACGCTCGAAAAGAAATTTGCTTTTTCCTGTCTTCGGTTGGAATCGCGATACGACGTGTGCACGTGTGTGTACCTCGCGGTGTCGGATGGGGGCGACACCGTATCTCTCCGGACTCGACGTGTATTTTTAGCGCGCCGTGCCCTTTGGCCCTTTCTCTCGCCTCCTTGCCCCTTTCTTATCACGCCCCGCAGGTGACAAGCCTGGATATACGGTGTGCGGGTTAAAAGCGCGGAGGGCGTTCTCGAATTTGACCACAGCGCGCCGGTACCTCGTCAAGATTTTGTTGGGGTTGCTTACTAATTGGGTGGTGTTCCCGCCGCCCCGCGCGCTGCATCTAGACTCTAACGAATCCCTCCCCGCTGAGACATGCCAGTTGTCCGTCAGCAAGTGCACGATCGGTGCCTTGGTTTTGAACCGCTGACAGTGGCATCAACACACACGTGTTCCCGGTATGCGGTCCCCGGGCCCCCGAGGGGGTCCTGCCGGCCGCGCGCTGCTGGCGAACGGCCAGGCGGGGCGTGCCGGGCAGCCCTCGCAGTGAGCACCACGTAATGAACCCCCTCTTGTCGGCGTGAATCCCGAGGCAGGACCTTCGTTTCCCTCAGCGGCCTCTCTCTCTTGCGGCTTTCCCGTGACACGGGAGCCGTCCGTTTCGGCGCGCTGTTTCAATCAAACGACGCAGACATTCAGCTTCCCTGCTCCGCGCGAGCGGCGCCGCGTTACTCTCGCCAAGTTTGACTTGGCGCCCCATGTCGCCCCCCCCCCCCCCCGGTGGAAACATCCTCTCGGTGTTTGTCGAGTTTTCCGGGATGTTGCTTCAGGTTTTCCGGCCTGCCTCGCTGATTAGTCTCGCTCGGTGGCAGCTTCCCCGCCGCACTTATCTGCGTGTGGGTGGACAACGCCTCGCGGTGCGGCACGGCCCTTTGGACTGGAGGGAGGCTGCAGCCGCTGCAGCGTTGGTAGGGGCGGCGGCGCGGAGACGCGGGTAGCTCTTCGACTCGGTGACTGCCGACTGTCATGTCGCATGATGCCTTGGCCCGCGGCCAGCGCGCCCCGCCGCCGGTTTTGTTTGCACCGATGGCGGTCGGTCGGTGACTTTCGCTGAGGGTATTCATCACCGGGTCCTCGATGGCAGCCGGCGACTTCTCTGGCCCACTTCCTCCCCCGCCCCGCCTGCGAGCTTTCCCGCTCAGCGGAAGGCCACCACCAGGGAGTAGGAGGGGGAGATTTAATTTAAATTTAGTCGCACCCTGGGCATGCCCAGGTAGCCCTGCCCTTCAAGCCCTTGGTCCGAGCCGCCCTTCGCCCGGGCCGCCGGTGTCCCTGAAAGGGTCTGAAAGGGCGCGGCTGGCTATGGAGCTTGTCGCGCTGCGGTAGGTCGGCCGGTGGGTGGGAAAATGGAAGGTGGAATTTTTTGGAAAGGGTGGGAAGATGGTTTGCAGGGCGAAGTGGGAAGGCGCTGGGCAGCGGCCCGCCTTGGCTTCCTTGAAGGCCAGCCGGCCGGCTCGGCTCGCGCCGTGTCTCGGCTGGGCCGCGCCGCGCCCTGCTCGGCTCGTCTCGCCGGGGTGCGCTTGCGCTTCGCTTGGGCCTGGGGCGGCACCGCCTGGCCGCCGCGTCGTCTTCAGTAGCGCCTCTAGAGCCGAGGCGTCGGCGTGCCGCATCGCGAGATTCGTGTCGCCGAGCACGCGCGTGCCGAGCGCGAGGGACGCCAAGGACCCGAAGCACGACGACGACGACGCCGACCAGGGCCTGGACGACGCGGTGCCGCCCTCTGAGGTGTCCGTGCAGGGTGACGCAGCGCACGCGTGCGGGCGGCGTGACCTTGACCGCGTGACCTTGACCCGCGGGCCGGCGGCGTCCTTCCGCGAGCACTGTCGAAATGAGACGGAAAGCGCGGCCGGCCTGCGGTAGCCTGCGGGTCTGGGCGGGGCCGTGGCCGCCGTGGCCCGGCCGGGCTGCCCCCCACCTGTAGCGCCGCCGCCGCTAGGCTGCTAGGCCCAGGCCCAGGCCCGCCTGCCAAGTCGCATGCCTCCTTTGTCAGAGGGCCGGCCAGAGGCGTTGCCTCGCTCTGTCCCTGTCGCACTCGTGGAACGTGCAGCAGGGGTGCGAGAGAGACAGAGCGGTGGCT
The DNA here is from genome assembly GCA_030522485.1 of Stenchaetothrips biformis. Classification (NCBI taxonomy): domain Eukaryota; kingdom Metazoa; phylum Arthropoda; class Insecta; order Thysanoptera; family Thripidae; genus Stenchaetothrips; species Stenchaetothrips biformis. The sequence continues at coordinate 3,264,290 of CM060100.1, forward strand.
CGGCGCGGCAGCGGGGCCCTGTGTCGCGGCTTGGCTTGAACGCGCCACAAAACGCCTCCGTAGTGTACTTTTGTCGCCCAGCCTCCCAGCAGCGCTAATGTGGTGCACGGCGGAATCCTTGCCCACTGTGTCGGTACACGGCCGCGGGGGATGGTCGTCTCTGTCTGCAGCTCGCCAGTCATTTGCAGTCGCGCTGATTTCTAGTGGCGTCCTTTAAGGACCCGCGGACGTCCGGCCATGTCGTGTCCCCACGCACAGCCGGCATAGACTTGCTCGGCTCACGCGGTGACGTGTCCTTCAGCGCGCCGCTGAGCGATGCAGATTTAGAGCGGGCCATCATTGCGCATTGCGCCTCGCGGTCTTGGCAAAAGGTTTAAAGGCGTTTGTGAAAAGCGACTTGCCTGAAGGTTTTTGCTCGTGATTGTGTGTGTGTGTGTGTGTGTGTGTGTGTGTGTGTGTGTGTGTGTGGGCAGCGGCTGCTCGGTGGGAAGCGTCTTTCCGGTCCGTTTGTGACCGCCGCCAATGCCGCAACGTGTCAGCTAGGAAGGGCGTTGCGCAGGGCTGGCCGCGGTAGTGGCGGTGATTACCCGTTTTCCCGATAGGAACTTCCTACTACTATTAGGAGGGCGTTGTGACAAAGTGGGCAAGACCGCATGCTCCAACGAGCTGGTCTTGATCCCCTCGGCGGTCAAGTCTTTCAACTGGATGTTGATATTTCAGACTGACGCGGCTCTAAGGTCGATGGCGCGCGCTGCCTTGGAGGCGAACGGAGCCGCCGTCTCCCCGCGCAAGGTGCAGTCTCGTTGATGTTGTTGTTTTTGTTGGAACTGGTGTAGTAGTTTTGTTGCGTAGTTTTTTGGACGACTTGGTTTGGTTGGTTGTATACTGCAAAGCACTACAGTAATTTCGTTATTATTTTTTTATTTTTTTGCAATTAAGGGTGTCGAATAATCGTTAACTGTGACTAAACTGGCTTGTATTTCGGTGTATCTAGTTGGTGCCACTTTGGCGTGCGAATATAGTACTTTGTTGTTTTGCGGCGGTATGACGTATGTACTGTAACTGGCTGAAGCGCCTCCTCACATCCCTCGCGGGGGTGGCCAAGACGCTAATTGCAGTTAGCCTCGTCGAAGAATGACCGAGTGGGACAGGCCGCCTGGTCCGTGTGTGTGTGCGCGGGCCGTGTTGTACTTTGTGCTTTGCTGGCTCGCTGGCGCGATGAAAATAAATATGAATGGGTTGAAGCGGGACCAAGACAAAGCCAACAAAGCCCGCACCTGTCGCTGTCGCGCTCGTTGGAGGTCTCGTTCGAGGTATCGAGGCCGTGCGTGTGCATACGGCTGTTAATCTGCTCGGAAAGCAAAAAGGATCGAGCGGGGCTTTAGCACGCGCGCACTTCGCTGTCTCTCTCGCACCCCCGCGGCCCGTGGGACGGAGCGACTCTTCCGTAGCAGCCTGCTGTCTGACGCGCCCGGTCGGTGGCTGCCGCGTTGCTAGGCAACGGCAACAATGCCGCCGCGCGCTCGGCGGCAGGCGGGTTGCTAGGCAACGGCCGTGCCTAGCGACGTAGCGCCTGGCCCGGCCGGCCCGGCACGGCTCTGGGCTCCGCCGACATCGTCTCCTGTTTCCAGCGAGCGCGGGCGGCGATGTGGTCGTTTTTCGTTCTATTGGTTTCAGAAAATGTAGCGGGTTGTTGTAGTTTGATTCGCCTGTGGTTCCGGTCGATGGAGTGTCCGGTGGGCTTTGTCCGACACTCTTATTGTGAGCAGCACAGCGCCCCGCCCCGTGGATGGATGCTGAGCTGGATGCTTAGCTTGTTACAGAGGGGGTGGGTGGGGGAAATTCGTGTAAATCTCGTGACGACGAGTTTCGCTCCGAAGTCAGTCAGCCCATTTTCCTCGCGCCTCTGATTCGCGAGGAAAGATCCTTGGCGGAAAATCGTAGGGCGTCTCTTTGATTTTTATTCAATATCTGCGAAGCACGCTGTGTGTAAATAAATTTTATCTGCGGGTCCCTGCCTCCACTTGAGTCCATATCTTTCTGTTTCCCCGACACTCGTGAGAGAGAGAGAAAGAGAGAGAGAGAGCGCGTGCGCCTGGAGACTCAGTCTCGTAACTCTCACTCAAGGACGCGCGCTAGAGTGAGACACCAAGAGCCCGATGCCCGGAAGTCTGGCTGGAGGTGGGAAGCACTCTGCGGGATGGCGGGCAGCCTCTTCTCCAGTGGCAGCAGCAACAGCAGCAGCGCCAGCGTCCGCTCCGCCCTGGTGTTGGGCCGCGCGCCGCCCAGGAACTACGGCTCCCTGCTCACCTACCAGTTCCTCAAGAGCGCCCGCTCGCTCGGGATCCACCAGGTAACCAGAGACTCAGTTCCAGCGTTGGGGGCCGCTGCTCGCATGCCAATGGAACACCCAATTTTTCGGCGAACCTGTCTGATTTTCCGCATGCCAAAGTTGGCAACACACCATGCAACCCCCTGGGAAAGGTTATTGCTGTTCCTGGGGGACGCCCCCAGGGACCGAGCCACGCGGAGCGGCGCCGCGGCGCCGTTGGCTGTTCGGGCCGTGACTCCATTTCCGGGCCAAGTAAGCCGTAATGGAGCTCCGGTAATGTGTCCGCGGCCTGACTGCCAATGAAGCCATCGCCTCGCTGCCGGTCTACCGGCAAGGTCCCGGAGGTCGCCGTCGTCAGGGAGGTCCCTCCAACGATGTGGCTCCGCGAGCCGCTCCGGGTCGAGCTCCGGGTCGGGCTCCGGGTCGGGCTCCGGGTCGCCCCAGGCGGTGCCTCGCGCCGTGTACGGCCTCGTGTACGACGGTGACACGGCGGCCCTCCATCGATTCCTGCGACCGTGTAGTGAGTCCGTGTTTGCGCGCGGCCCGAAGCCAATCCCAGTGCTGGTGCGGACCCCGCGACGCCGAGCTGAAACCCATTCTCCTGGGTAGTCACTGCGGTGCGGCGGGCGCAGCGAATAGCGTGGCCGACAGGCCAGACCCCCAGGGAAATGTGGAAGGTACAGTGGCGAGTGCAGAGTGCACGGAGTCAGGTGGCTGGTTCGAACCGAGCGGTGGACGTCGCGGGCGTCGCGGTGGTGCGTGTCCTGCACGGCCGCGTGGTTGGCGTGCCGCGCCCACTGTGCGCCCCGCCCCGCCACACGGCCGTCACGCTGCCCCATTAGGAATCCTATCCCTGTTTGCACGAGGTCGGGTCTGCCTCCGTTGGCACCCCTGCCCCCGCAGGGAAGTACAGTCCGCGAAAGCGAGCGACAGTCGGTGACAAAAGGTGGAACAATGCGCTGGCACGTTTTGAGCGGTAGACAGAGCCTTCAACGGCTGAGTAATAATTAGGTGTTGGGTTAGCTTGCTTCCCCCTAGTTAATTGGTTGCTTGATGGCAACACTGCGCCCTGCGAGCCGCCCACCGCCGCACTGCGGGGCGCGTTGGGTTGCCTGCCCTGACGGCGCCGCCTCTGTTCGTCTCGTCACCACACTTGTGCTGTACATCCGCTGCTGCAGGTTTGGCTCGCCGTCGCTGGGAGGCTAAACCTGGCACGAGCTGCTAAGGCTCGACTCGGCCGCGGCGTTATCTTATCTGGAGTCAGTCATTTGCGGAATCTCGCGAATCAGTGTCGCGGTCGTTCCTTCACCGCAAATCCGCCTCTCCGTCCGTCGTCCTGTCTGTCTGTCTGTCTGTGTTTGACGCGCACCACTCTAGTGAACGGGACGCCTTTTTGAAGCAGCCCAGTCAGTCATTTGCAAGCTCCCATTGAATCCCTTTTTCGGTGTCTGTGTCCGGTGCTCGCATTGTCACCTGACACGCCCGCTGGCGCTGGCCCATTCTGCGGCGGCCGGTTCATCCCGTCTGGATTAGCGTCGCGGGGATTACAGCCTCGCCGCGCGAATCCCGGCCGCGTTGCTCGCCTCACTCGGAACCACGCCCGTCGTTGTCTCGGTGCGCGAGCCGCGCAGCGCAAAGTGTTTGCCTGTAATTTTCCTTTCTGTGTCCGAAAGGGGGGGCGGGGGTAGTAGTACTCCAGACTGTACTACCACTTGAATTATTAATTACGTTTCGACCTTTTTTTTTTCCTAACTGCGAAGATTAGTCGTACATCGTTAACGCTAAATCCGGCTCGCAAGAATGACCCTGATAGTGCTCTCCTCCTGCCCCCCTCTCTCTCTCTCTCTTCGAGTTCCGCTGCGCCGTGTATCCATGCGATTTTCGTGGTGTTTTTCGCGAGTATTTAAACTCGGTGATGCTTCGCTAGGTGGACTCGCTGACCGACTGACCGACTAGCCGGTGGCTATTGTGACTCCGTACAGACCACGGACGGCCCCTGCCCCCCCCCCCCCCCCATCGGCGCCACCGAGTCTGCCGCGGCTCGCTGTGTTGGACCATACGTCGGTCGGGACCGCTGGAGTACACTGTACAGTCGCGCACGTGGACTGGTGTCACTCCAAGCGACTCCAAAATTAAAAAAAAAAAATAAAAAAAAAAAACCCTCCTACGTGTGGAGCTTGTTGGTCGGCCTGCTTTGGAGGTGTGGGGTGGACGGATCGAAGCATCAGCTGATGTGCAACTGACCCTGAGCCCCGCCCCCTCCCCCCCTCGCCGCGGAGTTTATCATGTCGTTACACAGACGGCGTTTCTGATTGATTCTTCGCCACATCACGCCCCATAACACCGCCCCCTTTTTTTTCTCGCGCCGTTCGTCCTTTTTGCGTGCCGGCTGCTGCTGCTGGTTGTCGATGGCGTAGCGTGGCGTAGCGGGGCGTAGCGGCACCGCTCGGTCCGCGCGGTCCGCCGCGGACCCGGAGCGAGAAGAGATACGCCACCAAAATATTATCATTTTGGCAGCCGTCTCCCCGGCCGGGGGACTTTGGGGGGAATGTCCTTTGGGTCCGCCGGTGGGCCCGCCACTCGGAGCCGATCGCCGTCTCGCCGGCACACAGTAATACCTTTATGTCGTGGTTGTTCTTATGTTCTTAAAAATTTCGCGCTGGGCTAGACTTATGTTCTCGCCTTACATGTCAAGTCGTGTTTAGAATCGCCAAAGGTTTAATAGCAAAGAATTAAAATTCCCAGGGACTTCCCTGGTTTTGTTTTGTTTTTTTTTTTCGCCGTGGTCGTCTGCCGTCCCACCCCCGGTGTCACGTCACGGAGTCGCGGAGGAGGGGTCAGGTGTGGCGCGGTGCCGCGGGTTGGCTTGCTAATAGAGCATGCCTCGCGAGGCCACCGGCCCGCCCGGCCCGCCCGTATCACTGGACGCTGCGCCCCGCCCCGCCCCGCCCCGCCCCGCCCCGCCCCGCCCCGCCCCGCCCCGCGACGCGCCGGCGCGCTGTGGGGCGGCTGGCGGGTGTTCCTTGGTTTCGTCTTGCCTTCGGACCAGTTCGCCGCGCGTTGGCCATCGAGACGATCGGTCCGCCTCGCCTCGCGGTGCGCGTCGAGCCGCGACTCGTGTGACGCGGCGCGAGGTGCGCGTCGACCTCCATGCCCGAGTCGGCGGCCAGGACGCCGCCGACGACGCCGCGCGCCGTGCCGGCAGTGGTGGTGCACCCCCCGCAGAGCTCGGAGGCGGAGTCCGGCGAGCCCCTGGGCCCTCCGCGCGCGGGGGATGCGGCCGGCGGTGCCCCGCGGCCCGCGGCCTTGGAGAGGAAGGCGTCCGACGGCAGCGCGCGGAGGTCCTCCAGGAGGGCGGCCAAGCGGGGCTCGCGCGGCACAGTGGACAAGGCGGGCCAGCCCCACGGTGCGCCGCCGGCCAGGTCGACGCGGTCCGCGTGGAAGCCCAGCTTGCTGGTCCAGCACGCCTCCAGGGTCGTCACTGTGAGTGCCAGTGTACGCTCGGCGTAGAGCCGTTGAGACCCGAGAGGCCCGCACAGTGATTTGCCTTCACGTTTAGCTGGGCTTCGGCCGCTATGGCACTCGAACCAAGAGGCGTGTGTGCCCCGAGGCCGGGCGAGCAAGTGTGCAAGATGACCCCTCGCATGGCCTCACCCAGTTATCTTTTCGGCGCTTTTTTCCCCGTTTCCCTGCGTTCCGCCACATCGCGGACACGCGAAATGGGACGTCGCAATTACGGCGATGCGCTGCCGGCTCGCTAGCGCACTTAATTATCTCAGCTTTTCGTCCGCTTCTCTCTCTCGACTGTTCGACTTGGCCTTTGCCCGGCCGCCCATTGGAGCTTGGCGCGGTGTTATCGCCGTTTGAGTGCACGCTGCACCTACACTAGACGGCCATCGAGCTAATGAAGCGGGCCGGGCTAATGTCATCACGTTGCCGAATGGGAATCTGCTGCCCCGCCCAGTAACAGAGGGTTGAGAAGTTGTCAACAGTGTACCTAGTGCCCAAGCGACGTCAGCCGTCGCCCCATCCTCAATGCAGGGGCTGGGGGGGGGGGTCGACGACTCGAGGGTGGGCCAGCGGCTGATCGAAAAGAGTAGCCAAGTGGCGCCTCGTGCGCGGCACACTGTGCACGCGATGGCCTTACCAGCGGTACGTTATCGTTTTCTCAGCGAAGGGTACACTGTATTGCGGCGCGCCTCGCGTGCCGAGGCCGTTTTGCTACTTATCGGCCAGTTTCCCCGTCGAATTGCACAATTTACAAAGAAACAGGCGGCGCCTCTCCGTAAATGGGTTAGATGTGACTGGACAAGGCGCCCCGGTGGTCGCGTGGCAGCGCCGTTTCGTTCCTGGCAAGGAGATAGACTGTTCGCGGAAGATGAACCATCGACGTGTGCTGCCCCAAGGCTGGCTCAGCGCTGTCAGGCCCAGACCTTGTGCTCTGGCTTTATTTTGACGCACTGCACTGTGGGAGTTCGTCAAGTCTGTCTGTCTCCCACCTCCGCGTTTCGGGGCTTATCTAGGCGAGAAAGCGCCGCGCGAAACGATGCGGTAAAGTGTGCTGCTTGTGGCCTGTGTGTACCTAGCGGGTACCGCACCTGTGACACACACGCACACACTACCATTCGTAGACATGCATGCACACACACACACGCATTCGTAGACATGCACGTACACACACACACGCGCAAGCAGGCCGGCAGCTGGCTCGCTTTATCTCGCAGCCGGGCTGCTAGTCGACATGGAGTTGGCGTGCGTCGAGGACCCCAGGACCGTCATCCTGGCCTCCCCCTTCCGCAGGGGGAGTTCGCTCAGGATTCCCCTGTCCTTCCAGTCGGTGAGCACGGCGATTCATGTCGGCTGATTTAAAACATTATTTTTTTTTCCCCCTTGTCATCGCTGGGGTCCAACCACACCAGGAGTCCGGGTGCTCAACAAATGAGCCTGCGCCGGACCCGTTCCCATGGAACAGTCATGCATCACGCCCGGAGGCGTCGCTCCGGCAGTCGCTCCGGCCGTGGGCCCGCGAGTGGCCGCGGCGACGGACACCGGAAGTGTCGCGGAGACGGAAGCGGCAAGCGGCTGGACGGCCGGCATGGCCGGGGCTCAGGACGCAGGCGCTGCAGGCCGTCGCCGCCGGTCGTTCGCCGACTCCGCGCCGGCCTGGCCCTCTGGGGCGCCGACGGAGCCGACGGAGCCGACGGACCAGGCCCTGGCACCGTTTTTGGAGTGGCCCCCCGGAGCCGGCGGCGAACTAGAAATGCCGGTCGCGGCGCTGCGCGGGGAAGTCCCCCGGAGCCGGTCGCCGTCGCCGTGCCCGCCGAAGCCGGTGCGCCGCGGCCTGGTCCGCAGGGTGTCCGTGTCGGCGCCCGCGTCGCCGCTGCTGCCGCGCCTGGCGATGCTGGAGGACACGCCGTGCGACACGCCCATGTCCTCGACGTGCACCTCCCTGTCGCCGACGCCGACCCCGGCCGCCTCGCGCACGGACCTCAAGGTGCGCTTCCTGGAGCTGCCCAAGCACGCGTGGGAGGACAAGGGGCGCACCCGTAACGCGCGCAGCGTGGCCGTCGGCGTGGAGACGGACAGCGGCGAGGAGGACGAGGAGAGCACTTCGGTGGACGCGACGCCGTCGCCGACGCCCGTCACCGCGCCCGGCGAGCAGCTTGGCCTGCTTCACCACCACCAGCGCCACGGCAGCGTGGACCACCACCGGCACCACCACCATCACCACCACGGGCTGCACGGCTTCGGGCTGGGCCGCCGCCGGCTGTCGTCCTTCCTGCACCTGCAGCTGCACATGCCGGACCACTGGCCCTCGGTACCGCAGTTCAAGCTGTCGCCGCCGTGCTCCGAGGACGCCGAGTCCGCCGACAACCTGTCCTTCGGCACCCCGCAGTACTCGGGCCTGCGCCGATTCAGCTTCGGGCTCGGACTCCGCCGCCTCTCCCAAGCGGTACATGCCCTGCTCTGCTCCGCGTGCTGGTCATGGACGCCCTCTCGGTCGTGTCGTGTCGCTTCATTAACTCCGCGCGCTCGGCTCCTTGTCAGACCCGACAATGGCGAGGGACCGAATTGTCTTCTCACTGTCCCTCTCTGGGCCAATGTTGCATTTGACGCCTTTTTTTTTTTTTTTTTTTTTTGGCCCCACCTTTGTTTAACTTTTAGTAAAACTTTCTGCCAGAGCTGCATGATGGCTGCAAAGTGACGATATCCTATTGGATAAACCTGTTGAAGTTTAGTGTGTTTCTTCTAGTTTTGTCTGCTCTAGCAGACTGTCTAGTGGACATTGATGACTTTCATACACATCCTGTCGATATCTTTAATGCAATTTCATTATTTGTAACCCTGTGTTTACTTACCACTATATCTGTACCTAATTAGTGCTTGAACCGTGAAACCAGTTTTGCAAAACTCTGAAGCATATTTTTTGTTGTTGAATAATAATCCCTGTGGTTTTTGGTTTTGCTCTGCTAAAATTAAATTCTAGTTGCGTCCTAACTCTGCTTAACACCTTGTTCATTTCACCAACTTGTTTGAATTATGTGCATTGAGTGTTGTATCCCTTAATACCCCTCAGAAATACAATATGTTATGTACCTAATGTGTGCTCCAATTAAAAATGCCTGTGTTTGACATTAATTGTGTGGTACTTACCCTTAGCATTGCCCTTTTCCTTTTGCTCATGTGTTTGATGACCAGCATTCTGTTCCTTTACCCCTGTTTCATTTAAATATGTAAATCATCATGAAAGTCTGTTTGATTTAATTTAATTTTTTCCGTTGTCTTCTTTTACAGGCTCTTAGCCACAGTGAATCCATGGTGTCATTCTCTCATCGTACTCTAGTGAATTACATCAGGGATGAAAATCTCAATGCTCTTCAGGGCTTTCTGGAGAACAAGCGGGCTGTGGTTGATGATAGGGACGAGGTATGCCTACCCTGAAAACGAGCTCTTCTACCGTTGTGTTCTATTTTATCTTGATTGCTCTTTTGTATTGTTTCAGAACGGAGCTACTGCTTTGCATGTAGCAGCTGCAAAAGGAAAGCTTCACTTTGTACGAGAGTTGATAAGCCATGGAGCTGATGTCAACGCTGAAGACAATGTAAAAAGACATGCGAGTAATCATTATTTTTGTGTCTGACCTAATTCAATACTAATGGCATTCTCTGTGTGCAGGATCAATGGTGTTCCCTTTTATGTGCCGCCAAAGAAGGCTACTCTGATGTCTGCATCGAGCTTCTCGACAATGGGGCAGACATCGAACACAAAGATATGGTATGGATTTCGTCTAACTTTTAACAATTTTTCCCAAGTTTCTGTGGGACCTTCAAATGAAAAGTATTTTTTTGCATTAATGCACTTTCTTGGTTTACAGGGAGGCTGGACAGCTCTTATGTGGGCATCATACAAAGGCAAAGAAGAGGTTGTGGATGTGTTGTTGGAACGTGGAGCAGATGTTAATGCCTGCGGCAACTTCCACATCCCATCCCTTCTCTGGGCTGCGGGTCGAGGACATACTGAGATAGCACTAAAATTGATCCAGGCGGGTGCCAAAATCAACTTTGGTGACAAGGTTTGTTTTGTTGTTTTTTTTTCTTCTCTGATATATTTCTATCTGTCTGTTGGTAAACATCTGAATTTCATTCTGGCATTCTTGTTTGCTTGCACTTCTCCACTATACAGTATGGTACAACAGCACTTGTTTGGGCCTGCCGGAAGGGAGATGCCTCTATTGTGAGAGTAATTCTTAATGCTGGTGCAAATGTGGATACTGCAGGCATGTATTCCTGGACACCATTGCTAGTAGCAACAATGGGAAATCATTTAGAGATCGTCAATTTAATTTTGGAACACAAACCCAATGTGAATGCTCTTGATAAAGATGGCCACACTGCCCTTACAATAGCGTGTAAAGAAGGATTCCTTGAAATTGCACAAGCGATTTTGAATTATGGTGCTTACATCAATATTCAGGTTTGTGTTTATTTGTGCTTTGTTTCACTAGCCTTGATTATCCAAAGGATTCATTGATGTGATGGTATTTTTCCAGGATCGTATGGGTGATACCACTCTTATCCATGCTGTAAAAGGTGGTCATAGGAGTGTTGTAGAAGCCTTGCTCAAAAAATATGCTGATGTTGACATTCCAGGAAAGGTTGGTTTCTTTGGTTGAGGGAAATAACATTGTCGAGATAACTTCCTAAATCTCTCTTACATTTACTTTTTACTTGTTCAGGAGAAGAAGACTGCCACATATACTGCTGTAGAAAAAGGACACATTCCTATTTTGAAGCTTCTGTTAAACGCCAACCCAGACTTAGAAATTCAGACAAAGGTAAAATACTTCACAGCGAAGAAAATTCAAATGGTTTACAATCAATGCTGATAATTGTATTCCTTCTTCAGGATGGAGATACTGCACTTCTTAGAGCAGTTCGTTCAAGAAGTTCTGAGGCTGTACAACTTTTGCTTGATAAAAAGGCAAAAGTTAATGCTGCTGACAAACGTGGAGACACAGCGTTACACATTGCAATGCGTGCTCGCTCAAAAGCTGTAGTTGAGGTTCTCCTTCGGAATCCAAAGCACTCCCAATTGCTTTATCGCCCAAACAGAGCGGGAGAAACACCATATAACATTGATATGAGTCATGATAAAACAATTTTAGGACAAATTTTTGGTGCTCGTAAGTCTTTATTGAAAATGTTCCTCATAGTTCATGGTTGTATTTTTCATGTAAATTTGACCCATACCTAATATTTTTCAGGGCGCCTCAACACCAATGAAGATAATGAAAATATGCTTGGCTACGATCTGTACAGCAGTGCCTTAGCAGACATCCTCAGTGAACCTTCTCTCTCTATGCCTATTACTGTGGGATTGTATGCAAAGTGGGGTAGTGGTAAATCATTCCTACTGAATAAATTGAGAGGTAAGATTTTCATATTTAGTTCAATTGTGCTATGGATGTTCAATTCACTTCTAAAAAACTGGGATTTTTTAATTTTTTTTTTTCAGAGGAAATGCAGAATTTTGCTCGACAATGGGTGGATCCTGTTTTTCAATTTACTTGGATACTTCTCTTAGTGGTCACTCACATCTCGTTAATAGTTGGTTTAGTTTTTGGTCTGATCAGTTCAAATTGGATTTTGGGCCTTTCAGTAGGGTCGTCTATTTTTATTATCTCATACTCTCTTGCCATCTTAATTTGGTACAGTGGGAAGAGGTACGTAAGACATGACCATTTTTTAAAGTTAATGTAATCCCCTGCTCTTTTATAAAGTTAGTTTTGACTTCCAGGTATGATTGGAGGTGGGCTTACTTAGCTCATCTCTATTTCACAAAGAAATTTGACTCGTTGAGGTTGGTCCTTCAAATGATGTTCTGCCATCCTCCTGGAATCCACAGTGATGATGTGTTGGCTGCCCATCCCATCAGGTAAGGGTCCTACCTTGCCTTCCAAAAGATTTAATCACTTTCTGGTAGTAACACTCTACAAATTTCTCTATTTCAGATTTTATTTTACTGATCAGACTCGTATGAGTTCTACCACTGGAGGAGAAAGTTCTGTTGTTCAAATGTTAGGTTCTTTGTATGATGCCATAGAGAAAGATTTTGGCGGCTTGCCGACTCGTCTTTACCGCGCTTTCCGACCCAAAATAAGTATGTTGATCAGAATCATTGACTGTCTTATTAGTGCCTTGTACCCTTATCTGGACAAAGTTTACACCTTTTTTCTTTCAGTCAAAAGTTCATCATCATGGAGATTGAGGAAGCTTTGTTGTGTTCCATATGTTGTAATTTGTGAAATAATGTTTCTTGCCATTATTGTTGGCACTATAGTTCTTGCACTATATATTCGAAAGTGAGTATAATTTTCCCTTTTCCTCTCAGCATAAAATCATATATTAGGTAAATGTATTTACATATGTGCATAATGTTACTTTCAGAGATCAGAGAATTGAGAAGGCAGTAGCTGAAGTCATCCTGATAACCATTGGTCTCATCTCAATAATGGCTATTGTGTCCAATTTATATACCTGGGGTAGAATGCTAGGAGCGTTAGTTTTTTCTCAGAGGCGCCAATTGCAGCGCACTATAACTAGGGTGGAAACCCTACGCTCAGAAGGTTTTCTTCAGGCTGTGCGTCAAGAAGTAACGTTCATGACTGAAATGGTAATGAAATAAGTCTTTTGATATAATTTTGTGAAAGACTTTGATCAATGGTTTCAAGACAAAATTAAAATTCTTTTTTTTTTCTCTTTAGATAAAGTGTTTGGATGGATTTTGTCAGCAACAAAGTAGATTGGTGGTTGTCGTTGATGGCCTTGATGCTTGTGAGCAAGACAAGGTTGTCTTAGTGCTTGATGCTGTCCATCTTCTCTTCTCTGATGCTAATTCACCATACATTGTCATACTTGCCATCGATCCTCATGTTGTTTCAAAGGTGTGTATGTTTTATTTTTTATTCACGTTGTCCTATGGATTAAAATTACGTGCAACCAAAACGACGGTGGTTTTTGAGCCACACCTCCTGCCAGCCAGATTCTCTCTGGCAATCTGTGACATTTTTGCTGTGGGGTTACCCATTTGCAGCAGATGTTCTACCAGCTCTGGGGAATTCTTCAACTGCCTTTTTGCCTTGCCCTCTAAAGGATGAGTTGTCTTCACTAACAAAACATGGACACAGATCTCCATGCATTCATTAACCTTCATGCTTCTCAATTTCATATAAATCTTTCCTTCATATTTGGTTGTGGCTAGATGCAGCTGTGTACTTTGCTTCAACATTTTGACTTGCTCTTCTAAACTCTGTATGCAACACATCTTTGGTAGGCGTTGCCCTTGAATTAGTGAGTTAGAAATAATGTAAGATAATTTAGGGGAAGTGAGAGAGAGCCAATGTGGATATTATTGTTTTCTAATCAGAAAGTTTCTTCCCATTGCTGTGTCAAGGTGGCAAGCGAGGAGGTCAGTGTGAGTCGAAATTTTATCTCATGATTTTGTTTTCTTTTTTAAAAACAAACAGTCTATCCCTTATTTTTCTTTAAGAGCTTTTGTAAGTGAGCGTACATAAGGCCTAGCATACTTGCTTTTAGGAAGGTTCAATCATCTTTTTTTGCAAATAACTAAGAGCTATTGTGTAAAAACTTATCTATGGAGCTTTAGAGAAATCTCCTGTATTTTTTTTGTGTTCCTCTCTTATTGAAGATAATTTGAGTGCTTACAGTATTTAGTCTGTTTGAAACTTTCATTCATTTCATTTTCTTCCTCTGCACCTTGATGAAACCAGATTCAGCATGGAATGCAGTTCTCAAAAGCTAGAATGCATTGTTTGTTTGTTGTATTATTTTTCCTGTACTTCTTTACCCTACTCCTTTTGCTTGCTAGCTATTCATTCAAAACTTTCCTTTATCTTTCTCTCATTTTTGTCTCTCCTCTCTGATTTCATGTCGATTGTACACTAGCTTATGTCTACTTGCATCTTTGTTTTATTTTTGATACTCCTTCCTACATTTCTCAGTTACTTCTTTTACAAGAATCTTGACAGAAAAAATTTAAACAGGCAGACACTTACACACATATACATCTTTGTTGTTTTGATAATTAATGTGTATTTCTTTTACTCTTTAAGCTTGCCACTTTTTTAGCTTTCTTCCTAGTTTATTTGAATGTGTTTGTACTAGTGACTAATGTTCAAATATTTCCAATTTAATGATGAATCCAAATGAGTCTTATTTTTATACTTTTTCATATGTTTTCAGGCGGTGGAACTAAGTAGCAGGCGTCTGTTTACCGAGTCCAACATAGGAGGACATGATTATTTACGCAACATGGTGCATTTACCATTTTATCTTCAAAACTCTGGTTTGCGGAATGTGAAGGTAGCACAAACAGCGGCAATGCAGCATCGAAAGTCCCAGCCAGGATTTGAATCGAGTGATGATGGCTTCTTGGGTTATGCATCGCACAACCAGGTAAGCTTGATCTGTACATCAAATGATGCCATTGATGCTGCTTCTACCTCTATACATCTAATGTTGATGCAACTTTTCAAGCAGGCATCTCGGAGGCTATCAACTGAATCTGGCATGAGTAGCACAGAACGCCTCAAAACTGTCCCTAAGAAAGGACGTAAGCTGAAACTTAGTGAAAGTGTTGCCAGTAGTCTGGGCAGCAATTTGAATAGAATTGGAGGTGCCCATGACCTCACCAAAATGCTTCTTACTGACGACTACTTCAGTGATGTGACTCCTCGCAGTATGCGTCGGCTTATGAATGTTGTTTACATAACAGGTAGCTTAAAATACTGTTTAAGCCTCTAACTGATGTATTAATTTCTGAACGCTATAACAATGTTCTGGTTTGCAGGCCGTTTACTGAAAGCATTCCAAATTGACTTTAACTGGTACCATCTTGCAAATTGGGTTAATATTACTGAACAGTGGCCATTCCGTACTTCTTGGATTATACTATATTATGAAATGATGGATGAAAACCTAGATGACAACACATCTCTAAAAACAATTTATGACAAGTAAGACCTGATCTTACCTACCCTGAGCCACCAAAAGTTACTTTCTATCTCCTCTATATGTTTATGTTTTCCTTGTCTGTTCTAGAGTGCGTCCTCAAATTCCTATGTCAAAAGATGTTGTTCCTCTCCTGGACTTGGACAGAGATGAGAAAAAGTTTGATATCTTCCTTACATTTCACCGTAACAACCTACTTGTCAGTGATCTGAAAGTGTTCCTTCCATTTACTATCAATTTAGATCCCTATTTGAAAAAAGTTATCAAAGGTATGACTAGCTGCTTTAAAAGTACGAGAACATTGCCCGCCCTTATATTTACCCTCAATTTTTCTCTGCCCCCACAGAAGAACAGCAAAGTGCAGAAGAATCCACGGCAGGATTAATGATGTTCCCTCCAAACATTACCAATCCTTTATCAAATCAGCAGTCATTGATGATGTCTCACAATACTCCATGGGCTGCACAGAATAAGACGCCAAATTCAGTTAAAAAGGTAAAAACCGTTCAACAGTCGCCTTTGTTACCACTGGTGTGATGATGTTGGAGTCGAGGTCACTGTTTGATGAATAGCGCCGGCGAGTGGGGCTGCGCCGACGCACAGCATTGCTGCAGCAGCATTCAAGACTTTTGATGCAACAGTCAAGGCTGATTCGCAATGAAACAAGTGCCTTATTTTTTGAAGCAGATTTTGTTTTCCGACAAAGTGAGATGCTTCTATCTCAGGCCAGTGCAGCCACCCAAAAATCTCTCAAGTTATTAAGTCTCCATGCCTTGAAAATTAGGAAAGCTTCCACAATGCTTTGTGATGTTGGTGCCCTCTTAAAAACTGTCAGTACTTTGTTAGATTTAGCAAGTGAACATACAATGAAAATGAACTCCATTGTTTTGGTACATAGGGATTGTTTAACTCTCTTAAAGTGGCTTGAAACATTGTACTATATCAAAGGCTTATCTGTATGTTTAAGTCATCTGTACAGTGTTAAAGCTTTCATTTGTTTTTACATGAAGTGGATAGCTGAACAGCAAAAGAAGGCAGCCCTTTCAGTTCTGTGGTCAATGTTACACCTAGACAGAGGTGACCTTTTGTGGAATATTTCATCCCTTCATCGTACTTTGCTTTCCCTAAATAAAAAGCAGGCTCAATTTTTTCATAAGAAGGCACTGCTCTTTTTTAAAACGTCAAGAGGTCTTACTCAGTCTAAGCATTTACCAAAATAACACCTGATGTAGATATCCTTACATAATTTAATTAAATACCCCATTTTTCTGTTATTAGTATTTCTTTCATTTATTGGTTTCAGGATGATCTTAGTAATCTATATTTTGTGAGTACTCTGCAGGGCTTTTGATTTGCCAATCAATTAATTTTGAATTTAAATCTTGCACTGGCTCTCATCTTTGTTGCTAAGAAATCATACATGTTCAACATATGTGTACAGTAAATTTAGCTTTGCTTTCTAATCACAATTTAACATGTACAAGCCATGAAAGAGAGAACTTTGGTCAAAATCCAGCTAATTGTACAATGGTTTCTATTAATACCAATAAACTCATATCCTGCATGACACAAAGCCTCACTGTGCACTCCAGGTGAAACCTGCTTAGCACTCACACAGCATCAGTCCTGTTCTGTTCTCTTTATTAATGTATGATTTTTTTTCAGCGACCTCTCTTGCGCAGTTCGACTATACAAGGTCCTCCCAGCCAGATGTACCAGTCTCCGCACTCGCTGATGGGCTGGGGAGGCAACAATTGGCTAGGCTTGCAGGATGTGTCTCTCATGTCGGCAATGTCATCACCCTCCCCTCTGTATCAGCAGCGCCTTCCTTCCATCACACTTACAGTGAGTTTAGAGCTGATGGCTGTTGCAATTTATTTTAACTAAAGTCATTCAAAACTGTGTTCTTTTTCTGTTTAAAGGCAGATGTGGCTGATATGAAACTGTCTGAGTTGTCTGTTGATGGTGTATGCCAAATGTTCTCCAAAATCCCTGACATAAATTCATCACAAGTTGCGCGATACACGAGTATAATTAAGGAACACAACATCAATGGAAGAGTTTTGCTGCATTGTGATTTGGATGAGCTCAAGAAGGTAATTCTACCTTTTTTAAGAAGCTATGCTTTCACACTTGTGCCATTGCCATCCTACCAACAGAATTGAATTCTCTGATTACATTGTATGCCTTTCCACTAAGATACAGCTCAGTTTTTGATAGAGAAAAACTAACAATAACAAGATGGCTTCTGAGAACCTGGAACATCCTAAAGGTTAATTTTAATGTTTTAAAAATTAATTATTTGATTATCAGGTGCTGAAGATGAGCTTTGGAGATTGGGAGCTGTTCCGAATGCTAGCAGTTGCTTTAAGAGAACGAGAGATGACCTCCTTCAGCCAAGTAGATGAAACTAATGCCAACAAAAATGTACGGTTTTCTGTGCCAAGTATCCAGGCTACTGGCCCTCCACAGGACCGTGAAAGAGAGAGACGACGTAAGTAATTCATCATATAGTGTTGAAACCATTTTGAGGAAGACTTCATGAGCATTCAACATTATTGTCAGCCTCAGTCTTCGTCATGTATATCATGCTTTCCTCATGTAATTCTAGATGATTGGTTTTTTCATATGGTAATATTAGTATGTTCCACTGTTTTCATAATTCTGATTGTTTGATTAATCTCATTCTAAAGCAGAACCTGATATATATTGTAAAATAAGCCCAGCTGTGTCAAAGCTTGTAGTTGTTGGTGGTTGCTAGATATTTTTTGTTCTGTGTTGCCGCAGCATCTGCTTCGAAGATGGCTCCTTCTGACAAGGATGGAATTGCTCTTCGTGCAAAGCCCAGTATCATGGAAAAACAAGTAAGATTATTACTCATACAAAATCTGCCTGTGAGGAAGAATTGTTCTTCACCTACACAAACTTCCCATTTAAAGGACTTCTGGTTGATTAATTACCAATAGGTTTTTCTTCTTCTTCTTTTTCAAAAATTATTTTAAACCCATGATGTGGGTTTTCTTGTTCTTCCCTCTTTTTTTCTGATGCCTATCTGGTGCGTTAAGTGACTTTTATATGAGAATTGGCAACGTTCTGATGTTCAGCAGGCATCATGTATAGTTGTTGCTTGTTACCCAACTATCCCAAAAAAATATTTCCATGAACCTTGTTAACCATATTTACCATATTAACCGCCTTTGATATAGACTCTGACACCTACTTTGTAACATTTGGTTTTCTCTTTGGCATCTCGGGAAGTAGTATCAGGTGAGAAAACACTAAAAGACCTAGCAGCAATGTCACAAGCCATGAGGAGCACATAGCACTCTTCCAATTGATTCTCATTTTTCACCTTTTGCACCTTGCACCATGTTTGTGCTCTTCTTATATAACTGCTTCATTTGTAACAGGCAAATTTGTTCTCTTTACTGTTGTTATGATAACATTGAAACAAAGCAGTCCGACAAATGCACATGAGATTTTCATGTGATGCTTGTCACGCAGGGTTTTGCCTCTACATTCACATTCAGCATTCTGGAAGAAACAGTATATATTCAAAATGCAATATTTGCAAATTATCAAAGCTTTCTCACATTTTATGTCTGTTAAACTTTTGACTACTGCATGTATTCATGGCTTTTTTTCCCCTATACATTCCTCATTTACAACCGAATAACGCTCATATGGTATTGTAAAAAGCAACATATTATCCTTCCTGCACATTTATTTCATTTTTTGATAAAAACCTCCACTCTTCTTGTCAACTTTTTACAAAGGCTTGCTGGTGTTAAGTCCTCCGATACTGATCACCCTTTGTCATTTTCTTAAATTTAGGTGACGCTTGAGGAGCAGATGATCTGTGGTGCCTTACAAACGTTGAATGAGGAAGCTTGTGAGGATGTCTTGGATGAATCTATTGAAACTAAACGAAGACTCAGTGTTGTCAGCAACGCACAAGATCCAGGTGAGTCACATCTTCCAAATCAATATCCGATCTTCCACAACTCTCTGCACGACTCACACAGCTACACAAGACAAGCTGCTTCCTCAGATATTGTGTCCTCGGTACACTCTGCTTCTCCTGCGTCTGATTTTCTTTCATCCCTTGATGTTAGCACAAGTCAAACAGATGCAGATACTAGAATCAATACTGAATCAGTATCATCTGATATGCTATGTTGATTTTGACCTTGATATGTGATAGTTTTAGCAAAATTTGCCTCACTAGTTTTCTAAGATTTAGGCTTTAGTGTTGCATACTGTACTCCTTGTGAGTTGATACAAAACAATCTGTGATAAACGTTTTGTTACTTGTGAAGCAGTTGCCTTGGTCGTTATGCTCTTAGTAAAGAATTTAACTGCTGAGGAAATAAGATTTTTTGTTTAAGACTGTTTTTTAAGTTTTTTTTTTGCAAGGTAACTAACTTTTGAACCATTGGAGCTAGCCCAAGGACAGGCCCAAGTACCACAAATGCGGAATTAACTGAGTTTGCAAGCTAACACAGCAAACAGGACTGCTTTTAAACAATGAAAACTTAATTGTCAAAACACTTCTAATTCTTCCCCCTCCTCTTTTTTTACTGAGCTTACTTGCCTCTATTTTCTCTCCAATCAATCATCATGTTTCTGTTAATTTTATGCCCTGACCAATTTTCAGAATTTTGTGTCTTCAATTTTCTTGCCTTTGTTTTTGATCAATGGATTATTATTTTCACTGATGCGTCTTTCTAGCACTTCCCTTTTTACATTGCTCAAAGTCAAAAGACTAAAGTCTTTACCATGTCAAACGTTTAAAACCTGTCGCTGTAGTATTAGAACTAAGTAAGGCTTTATACTGAAAGCTGGTAAATTTGTCATTCACTACTCGATTTTGGAACCTCCAAAATGAGTTTCCGTTGATCACTTTTATTTCATTGCTGTAAATACGCTGCTGTGCATGTTTTATTTGTACTTTTCTTCCATTGTCTATCTATATTTTCCTTTTGTGCCTTTATCTCATATTTAATTTATGTATTGCTGTGGGACAGCTTTTGATGTCTGTAGCACTGTTATGTACTTTATAAAGAGACAACATAGAAAGGCAAAGTTAATATCTCTCCTGTTAAAGAATGAAAAGCCAATACCTATAATCCAAACCTTCCCACTTTATCCATTTGAAGTTCAAATTGATCCAGGGTGGCCTTGCATTACATGAATTTTCATCAGGGTGTTTTACTGTTGCCTTTCTATGTTAGTTTCTCATTCTATTGCAGTTTAGATATCGTGATTCTAAGCCATCAGCAAGTATTACATCATCTCAGCTGTTGTCGGAAAATACTTGATTGTAAATACTGTCATTCATTGTGATCGTTGCTTTTAACATGTTAAGTATTATTCATTCTATCCTTTCAGAGCTGAATTCTTCAGCTAATGTGTTATTTGCCATCCTGAACTTTTTAGTGCAAGAAACCACCTTCTGCGTATTTATTATTTGATGATCAATAAATTATTTCATTTCAACCTTTTGTTGAGGTCTGGCTATTAATCTGTCCAGATTCATTTCAAACCATCTGCTTGACACATTAGTAGATCTAAGGATATTTTGAAATTGTTGTTTTTGAAGCACCATTGAATCCTGTCTTAGGTTACTTCAATGTTGAACTGGCTTTGAACTGATATTCGTTCTCTTGTTTACACGGGCTCTTCAGATGCAAAACTGGGCGCATATTTAAACACAAGAACATAGTTCTGTGAGGGTTCCTAAGGCTTGAATAAATTTGAGATGTTTTAAATGGGTAGGTAATATTGTGTAAATACAATTTTTGGATTAGCGTGCACATTGCTGTTAAAATACTTGGGTGTCCTCCGCTGTACTTACATTGCTTGAAATTATTGGATTAAATTTTTCCTTCCTCTTACTACATCTTATGAGAGATGCACATAAACTCCCATGTTGCTGCAAATCCATATTATTTGCTGAGATTAAATGATGAGCTCCAAATAATTCAAGTACTATGTAGCCTTTGAAAGTCTCCTTCTGCAATACAATCATGTCCATCAAGGCATTTCTAATTTCAGAGAAAAGTTTTACTAAAATTACAATACTTTTCTATTTTTTTGCTCAAAAGATGTTGATTGATAACCCCTACAATGTGAATGTAATGTGTTGTTACTTAGAATCCTTACCTTTTGCGTTTCCTCCTGACCACTTAGTCACTCATGTGTGCTTCTAACCGAATTGATTCATAATGTTCATAGAATGCTCAACATCACAGGGTTCGATTGGTTTTATTTTCTTATTTCTCCTTTTTTCATTTAAACACATGTCTTCTGACATAGTAGACCCTTTGTGTGCATGTTATTTGTGTTTGTTAGCTGTTGGCTGTACATAGCCTTCGCGCATGCTGCTTTTCTGAAGCACTTTGGAGTTTTCCACACACTTCTGACCTGTAAGTATTCTTTGAGCTATCATCTGTAGTGTGGTAGTATTTCCACTATTTCTTCAGAAACTTGGCATTTGATTCTTGATTTTGGTATAAGTCTGTCAGAGTAGTAATTGGTACAGGCATACATCTGATGCATGATGTTGCCAAGCAGCCATGCCTCTGTGCTTTTCTTCTGTGCTCTGTCAAGAACTTGCAGAGAAACCAATTTAAAATCAATCTCAGAAAATATTCAACAGGTGGTTACTGTAACAGAAATCCACAAACAACTGGCTTCTCTGGAAGGATGCTTGTTTCATACCCATTCCCGAGCCGCGCACTTGCACCATGGAGAATTTTTTCCATGCTTGCACCATGCTTTTTTTGACACACAGTCTTTTTTTTTAGTGTGTGGCGGGGCACTTGTCGCTTTTTCTTGCTTTCAACAGCACTCTACTCACTTTTTTTGCAACATTGTTTGACTTTTAGTGTTCTTTCTTTTGTTCACTTTGAAAAGTAGAACTTTCCTACGCTCTACTACGAAACCTTGTTAATGAAATTATGGTTTGACAAACCTTGGCAATCTTAGTGTTGTGCCCACAATGAAACAATGTCAGTAAAAGGAGTGTTTTTAAAAGATAAATTCAATATGTTCTGTACTGAACAAAATATTTAAAATTTTATTTATAATTTCTTTGTCTCAACTCCTTATGGTGTGTCTAAATTCCCCGCTTCTGGTTCTCTTTGTAGATTTTGCCCGCCTGGGTCAACGTGTACGAAGTGTAAGCCAATGCAGCAGCTTGATGGATAGAGAGGAAACCGAGGTAGTGATGCTTCAATCCTCACCAATACATCCATATCACTGGCAGGCAGTGGCCATGGGATCCAGCCACGAAGCAAACCTGGACACTTTAAGTATTACCAGCTTCTGTGAGGCTCCTCTTGGCACAACATTAAGGAAGAACTCATCCGCAGCAGATTTAGTTAATAAGCCGCCAATCCAACCTTTAAGTGTCAACAATCACAGTGGTTTAGTCAATCAAAGAACAAGTTCACAGGGTTCTCTCGTTTTAAGAGCTTCTAATTCAAATTCTCCACAACTTGCATCCCAGAGGAGGCCCTCCTCTCTGATTGTAGATGAGCATCTCACCCCGCCTTCTGCAGCGCCTCCCCTAGCGGCTGTGAGATCTCTCTCTGCCGATGAACGTATCGAACGGAGACCATCTATCGGTAGGAATAATGTAACTATGTCATCTCGACGTTCGCGTAAAAAGAGCCGTGAAGAAATGTTGGCTCGTTCAGTCTCTCCTTCTTCTAGCTTAGAGAAGTTAAATAGGCTTAAGGAAAAGATCTTACGTTCTGTCCCGAGACCTGGACAAGATGTTGTGCTGTCCATTGAATCGAAACGAGATACTTTTGATAGCGATGATGAGAATACACCTCTTGTTTCTGAACTTAATTCTCCTGTGAGAAGCCATAGTGGGAAGAATGATTTTGCTAATGGTGCATTTGGAGATACAGGCAGTGCATCTGGTAGTAGTGAGGTTTCTCCAAGCACTCCTCTGTCTCCAATTATAGTTTTAGGATCGGCTGGGGAAGGGATTAAGAGCAAGTCAGGGTCAGCCATTTCACTAACTCAAATGGTGGATAAACAAGGTGGTGTTGGAAGTGGAGAAGGCAAGTCCTGGAGCGGATATGGTGGCAGAGATTCTTTCAACGATGTTGATATGACCCCACATCGTTCATCTCCAAGTCACCTATCAAGGCAAGATGCTCTTGACAATAATAGAGCAGACAACAGTAAAGTAGACGAAGATTGGACAAATCCAGAAACTTCTGTTTGATGAACAACGATGCAATTTAACTGTTCCAAAGCAGAAGCGGGGACCAATTCGCTTTCTGGTGGGTAACACTTACTGCGCTATTTTTAATTTGGATCTGCTTTGTTATGAAAGGTTTCTTTCCCTCACATCTGGTTTAATAGCTCCTCATCCATCACCACCGGCTTTGAAAGATGTTACACTTCATTCTCTTTACTGATCTTTAACTGTAGGATCGATGCCTGTTTCTCTCCTTTGAGTTATTATTCATGGCTGTGATAGAAGTGAACAAATGAAGTGGCTGTAAAGTTAGATTTTGTGTACCTTGCAAGAGTCATTCCTGTGTTTACATCATTATTTAAATTTATTTTAATAAGGTTTTAAGGTCCTTTTGACATTGTGCAAGGACTCGGAACAACCTTATGGGGTGCACAGAGCCAATTAGTGATGTGATTTCAGTTTTCATTATTATTTCTAATCAACACTCAAGAAAGCATTTAATGTTGAAGCTCTGCTAATTTATGGAATTTATGAAAGCCTTTGTGATTCCAAAGAAGATGTGATCTGAAGTGTTGATACTGGTAGCTTTAAGGGCTTTTACAGCTCATTTCATTCCAAATTGTTTGAAAACCAAAGCCATAATTATTTTGCTGAAAATTATTTTTGTTGAGAGAGCTCAGAAGAGGACCGTATTCATAATGTCTAATAATAATCTTATCTAACAAATGTTGTGTAAACTCTTGAAAGATTATTTTTTATTGTTTTATTGTAGGATCTTTAACCCATTGTAAATTTGCTTGGTTCCAATTGCTTTCCTTCAGAAATTGTTGGAAATGTTTTTTTTTCAAAACCAAACTCTAATCTAAAATGACTTTAGAGATCATTGTTTCCACTTTTACATGGCAAAGAGTTCACAGTGTCTCTTGCCTCCTTTTATGAATTCAAGGGTTTGTCTCACTATGCCTTAGTGCTATTGTAAATAATTTGATGTTCCAGAAGCTCATGCTAGAGCACATACTTAGCGGGATAATATCTTTAGAACTGAATGTACTAGTTCAGAGAGAAGAAAATGTGATTTGAATGTGATCCTTGGGATTTTGTAACTGGTGGAAATAAGGGACATTTTGCTGGTGTTTTCTTTTTTTTTTCTCTTGAATGTTTCGAAAAGTAAGACTGCTGAAACATGGTTATTTATTGTTTTAATTGTTGCACTTGCTTTTCTTTTTCCACAGTGCGTAAAAAAGAAGCCTTTCATTGTATCTACCCATTGTCTATTAATAATGTTGAGATGTCTTGATACCAGTAGCATTGTCTTTTGATGTTACTGTATTTTTGTTCTCCTTTGAGCTCATTGTTTGTGTAACCCGGTGGTCTAGTTTAGTGCACTGTAACAATGTTTTAAGTTCCATGCTTTCCTGCAGAATTAAGTGTCTTGACAGTGTCTCTGTAATGACTTCCATTATGTGTGTTTCATTGTTTATATTATCTTCATAATGCTAAGGTGACTAACACATGCTACCAAGTTTCATTTACAAATCTTTCACCATTGTGTTATGAAATGTACTTACATAAAACTTAAATAAGGATTGTTACCACTATTGTACCAGTATGGTGCTATGCGGGTCATTGAATTAAAGCTCTAGTTAGCAATACTGATTTTGAAGTATGTTTGAAAGAATTTGTGTATCCCTCACCTGTGTTCCTTAAGTAAAAATGAAGAGGTTTACTTTTGTTGTTAATCGTATACTTTCTTTTCATTTAGCACTATTAGAGAGAGCAAAATAGAACTCAAAGTAGAAAGGCCAATATCTTGATGAGTGACAATAAGATTTTATCAAGTGCTTGTTAGTTTGGTCAAAGTATGCTCATGTTAGACTACTGAACTGCAATGGTAGGAATCGGCACACATTACCTGCGAACTGGAGAGGAGACTCGATTTGAAACTTTATGACTTGTGGGTGCAGATATTAACCTGTGTTAAGTGTATAATAGATAAACAATTTTGTATTAATTAAATTGGGAAAAGAAGATATCCTTTTACGAAAGTACACATCCTCATTCACCAGATGTTTGCAATGAATGATGCTCAACATAAACAATTTATTGTAGT
The DNA here is from genome assembly GCA_030522485.1 of Stenchaetothrips biformis. NCBI lineage: Eukaryota > Metazoa > Arthropoda > Insecta > Thysanoptera > Thripidae > Stenchaetothrips > Stenchaetothrips biformis. The sequence goes on from CM060100.1 coordinate 3,289,483, forward strand.
TAATATTTTAGACTTTTCTCTTTGTTTCACAGAGGAACAATTGAATCTATTTTGTGAGTAATACACAAACCAAAGTTCATGTGATTACTCTTGGAACACTTCTATTATCAACAGAACTACTATTATTATGTGAAACCAATGTAATCTTCGTGATCCAGTGATTTAGAACTAGCCTAAATCTGCGTGCATTTGAAAGCTTTTTCTTGTGTTTGTTCTGTTGGTCCCTGTTTTAATTTAATTTGTCTATTTGTACTATGCTTTCGTTTTTTTTTTATTAGTCCTCTAAAAGATATTTCTTTGTTGGCTGTATACTCAAAGTTGTTGTTTAAACTGTTGTTAGGTATTGTTGATTCAAAATACCTCAAGAGCTTACAATTTTGTTATGATCAGTATTATCACTAATTTTGTTACAGTGCTCTGCTCATTACTCTTTAAGCCCTTGCTCTCTCTGTAGCTTTACTGGCATGTTCCCAGAAACGCACAAATGACTGTACCTCCTCATTTTATCATCTCAAATGAACGGGGTGCCTCTTGTGAGTGCTTTGAGTTTCAAGACCCATAATTTGCTTTAAGTTTGATTCTTATGAGTTTTTACTTTGAATATGATACATGACTAGCACTGTGCCGATTTAAAAAAAAAAAAAAAACTTCACCAATTACCAGACTTAATTAATAAGGTTTATCTCGATTTGAATAGTTTGTGTGCATGCTTTCAGGTAGGTGCCTTACTCCCTTTTTAGTACTTTAGGAAAAAGATAATTTGTTAGATGTGTCAGATAATAGGTCTGTTATGTGATGATTATTTTCAGAAATGAAAGCTATTGTATATGTACTTAAAAATAAAGGTCTATATATTTGACATTCCTTTGATACTTTTTCCAATTCTTCCAACGCATCATCCCCGCGAAACTACACGAAATCTTCGGTTGAGTGCCGAGAGAGTTAATTTGTAAACAAAACACGAGACGCGTTCTCACGTCAAAGAAAGAACAGGTGGGGAATGGCTCGGGGGGGGGGGGGGGGGATAGTGTGTGGGTGGCGGTGCGAGGCCATTGAACTTCCCTCCCCGCGAAGGGAGTGGAGCAGGGGGAGGGCAGTGGGACACCGTGAGCGGGGAAAATAAAAATAGGGAAAGAGGGAGTGAATTGGCGTGCGCGCACGCGAGCAGTCCACGGAAGTGTTGGGCATCGCCTACACTGCGAGCCGACGGCGCGCCGAGCCCCGAACACGATCCTGAAGGGCTAGACCACAGACCATCGCGACATGGTGCTTACAGCAGCAGCCGCTGTGTAACTTCTGCGTCCCGCTGACTGATGCCGCCCGTCGCTCCGTCTCTCTCACACTCATGCGGTGTCCCGCGTAGGTGCGAGAGAGACAGAGCGTCGTAATGAGTCTTAGCGGCCCTCTCACTCGGTGGCGCGTGCAGTTTCGCAGTTTGGCACTACCGCCTGCCCACCTGCAGAGCGCGCTTCGATCGCGTGGCGGCGCGTGGCGGGGGGCCGGGCCGCCTGCTGGAGTCCTGCCCTCCCCGACGGCCAGGCCGCCCCGCCGCGTGGCCAGCTAATGTTGTGGCCGGGCCGCCTTGCCTCGCCGCGGCACTCCAGCGAGCCATCAGTCGATGTCCGGTCAGCGAGTGTGCCGCCAGGGCCGCGACGGCCACCCTGCCGCCAACGCCGCGACCGGCCGCGACCGCCACCATGCCAGCCTTGACCGCTGTCCCCAGGACGACGCGGACCCTCACTGCCGTGGCACTGAGATGATGCTGCGCGACGTGCGGCGACGGCCTCGGCCCTGAGGCTGACGGCGAGGGTATCGCGTGTCCGAGGCCGGCGGCATGTCGCCGAGGCCGGCAGCGCGCGGTAGCCAGAGCCCCACGCGCGGCAAGAACAACAAGGCCAAGAAGTCGCCCTCGCCCGGCCGCGGCGGCGGCGGTGGCGGCAGCAGCGGCAGCAGCGTCAACGGCAAGGGCGACCTCGACGGCATCGAGGGCCTCGGCGTGGTCGGCAACGGCGTCGGCCTGGCCAAGAGCGGGAACCCCCCGGCCGCTGCGCAGAGGGCCAGGGTCGCCACCAGCGGCAGCGAGTGAGTAGCAGTCCCTCTCTGGAAACAAAAGCATTTGCTCTGTCGTATTGGCAAGCCCATGCAGACGAGTCAACCTATCTACATAAATGATTGCTGTAATCGCCACGTCCCCACGCCAGCGACCGCGCCAGCCTCGAGCGCCCGCTCGTCAGCGGATAGGCAATCCGCCAACAGGCGTGCGCTCGGGTTGCCTACCGCGCGCACGGCGGGCGCCTCTCTCTTCCTCCCTCCACGACACGCGGTCACGTGACCACACAACGCGCGCCACAAAGCGCGAGGCGTGCGCGGCGCCGTGCCGTGCCGTGCCGCCGAGGTCGGACGCCGCCATTCGCCCATTCACGGCTGTGCCCTGCGCGCCACTATGCCGACCTACACCCTGCCATTTGCGGGCGCGGTTCACAAGAGGATGTATCGCTCCATCGCTCTGTCTCTGTCGCACTCGTGGGGCGTACCGCAGGGGTGCGAGAGAGACAGAACGGCTTCTTCGGAATAGATCCATCGAATTGAGTGAGCCGCGACGCAACGGAATTCCCCTGGCCATGAATTTCCGCCGCCTTGGCGGCTTGGCGCCAGCGGGGTGGGCAGCAAGCCGGCAGCAAGCGTGGGCGAGGCCAGGGAAAGGTGCCACTGAGTGCTATGCAAATTATTCGCCTTCAACCTTCTACGGCCGCCCCATGAGCTTGCACGGGAATTTCCCGCCAAGTTTCACTTCGTCACGCAGTTACTTGTAGTCATGGGCTGGTTTTCCTTGCCGATTGGTTTTCTAGTCTGTCTGTCTGTCTGTCTGTCGTCCTCCTTCACCCGTGCGGTGCGCGTTGTGGCTGGAGTTGGGCGAGATATTGCGCTCAACTTGGCCACCCGAAGTGATGGTGGCGGCGGCCTTGCCCATAGTCCGTCCGTCGACGCGGTGCTCGCCCCGTGTCGTCCTGGGCTCTGTCCTGGGCCGCGCCATTGGGGGCCCTGCGCCGTCAAACCCAACCTAACCCAACCAAACTGATGGCGGCCTTGCCCGAGGTGGTCGCCCTATTACTGTCAAGCCTTGCGAATCCCCTTCGCGGTTGTTCGGCCCACCGCCGTGGGCTGCCTCCGAAGGGCGCCTCGCCCCTCTGTGTCCTCGCACCCCCACGGGGCGGGAGTGCGAGAAAGGCAGAGCGACGAAATAATCCCGCTGTCCGTGCCACACACGCGTCGCTGATAAATTGAAGCGATAGCGGCTCGGGCCAATAGGCTCCACACCGCGGCGACGCGCCATTAGGTCTCTCACCTCTCTCTCTCTCTCTCTCTCTCTCTCTCTCTCTCTCTCTCTCTCTCTCTCTCTCTCTCTCTCTCTCTCTCTCTCTCTCTCTCTCTCTCTCTCTCTCACCTCTCTCTCTCACCTCTCTCTCTCTCTCTCTCTCTCTCTCTCTCTCTCTCTCTCTCTCTCTCTCTCTCTCTCTCTCTCTCTGCCATTGTAATGCTTGCCGTGATGGGGTGGCGGCAGTTCGTTGCCTGCCAGCGGCCCACTCACTCGCCGAGGTTGTCCCGCTCTCCGCTACTTCCGGACACTCCCCGTTAGAATTTGGGGGGGAAAAAAATTCCCAAACGGCCGCTGCCCTCTTGGTGGCCGGCAGCAATATTGGTTTTCTTCTTTTTTTCTCAGCAGGGTTGGTCGTCACCGTAATAGCGAGGAATTAATCAACAAAGCCAAACACAAAGCGAAGGACAGCGGTCGCTCAAAGGGGGCGGCCAAACTGGAAGGGGTGGGGGGGGGGAGCAATTGCGGGGGAGGCCCCCTTCGCGCCTTCATGAACATGAACCCCCCCTATCGCCCGGCGGGGACACGCGCGACACAGTCTGGTGCAATGGGCACCGATTCGGCCACCGATGTGATCGTGTGCTTTACTTGCTGCCGGTTTTTATAGCGCGGGATAACATGGAAAACGAAACGACGAAAAAAGGGAGTTTATGTGGGAGGGGGCATCGGAAGGGGCAGAGGGGGCGGGGGTGATCATAGTGCGAGGGTCGTTTTGGGGGCGGGTTCATGTCTGTGTGTGTGTTTGTGTGTGTGTGTGTGTGTGTGTGTGTGTGTGTGTGAGTGGTAGAGAGGGTATGAAGAGGGTCGAAGCAGCATTGATTGAGGTGACGTCGCTGCGTGTCAATGTCAGGATGACGCCACATGGCGTGACAGGCCGCCGCGTCGTCGGCGAAACGTGACGAAAAACGTGACGAGCAACCTGAACGACATTCTCAATTTTGCTTTTCCTTAAATAAATAGATAAATTTAAAAAAAGAAGGTGGTGTGCTGTTTTCTCCTCCTGCGCGGGTGCATAGGGCCAGGCTGACTGTTTGAGTTTCCCTCGTACGTAATGGTCTTGTTTGCGGCCAGCGGGGCGGCCGACACGCCGACAGCTGTGTAGGACCCTCGGCCTTCGGCAGGACTTCGGCAGGACTTCAGCAGGGCTTACTGATTGGAGGCCGATTCGGCGCGCTGGACGGACAGCTTTGCGCTCGCTTTGGCGCCTTACGTTATTGTTCGGCTGCGTCGTCTATTCCGGTCGGCACACTGCAAAACCACGGAGTGCCGACTCGAGTGGGACTACCCCCCCTCCCCCCTTTCCTCGCCTCGCGACTCGAACTTGGCCGAGCTTTGCCTCCGGGGCGCCCCCACCCCCTCGACGGCACGGCCACGGCCGCGTCAAGAATTTATGAACCAAACGGTTTGACTGCAGCCTTGCACCCCGAGCTGACTTAGACCTTGAGGAGGGCGTGGCAGACGTCGTGTGCGTGCGTGTGTGTGTGTGTGAGTGTGTGTTTTTTTTCTTGTTGTGAGCCATGCATACGTCGGATCCGTGTGTCTCCCTCCCTCCCTGACCACTCCGTCCGGGGCGACAGCTAGGGCCGCGGGGCAACGGTCTCATTTGGGTCGAAGACCGATTTCAAATTAGAAATGCATCCGCGTGTGCGTGGCGCTGCCGGCACGTGACGGGTCTATATCATCTGACGTCCCGAAAATAGACCGACAAAAATTAGACAGACCTATTTTTGACATGATTTTGGTCAAATGATCAGCTCCGCACGTGACGGTGACAAGTGCTCTCTCGCGGGGGCGGCGGAAGCTATCGATTGGAGCCAAGGTGTTTTCGGATGAGTCTGTTTTTGGCAGTGCCGCCGCGCAGCCCGTCGTTGGCCGGTGCTCAAGGGCGCAATTAGGTTGACCACGCGGGCGAGCAGGAGTCCAGCGTGCTGCACTGCTATTCAACAAATGTGACGTCATCCTAGTTAAACTTTGAATTGGGTCACGTTATGACGTCACATTCGTTTCAATTTTGACCCGCACGTTCAAACGTGACCAAATTCACATTGTATCCAACGTGACGTCAGATTCGTCGAAGAAAAGTGTAGTGTCCACAAGAAGTGCGTATCGACCCGTGCATGGCACCGGTAGGGACGGCTGGCTGCGTCGCCTGGTGCGTCACGACGTCACGCCGTCACAGTCATCACTCCGGGGTGGCGTCGTTGCTACAAAAAAAAGTTGTCAAAAGTGACAAAAGACTGGGTCGGGTGGACGCGCGTCGCGGACCGGAAGTCTTCACCGGTAGCCGCGCGGAACATTAACCCTGGCGGAAATGGCTGCTGTTTGATTTTAAACAGCCTTCGATGAAATGCGCGGCATGGGCCTCCTGCCCGCCTAGAGGTTAGGCAACTCAGCTCACGGGAGTCGCCGTGTTGCCTACCCTCGACTTGACAGGGGCTTCCAGACACGTTGTTGGGGTCTGAGTGCAGTGCCGTGCCTCTGCTCGCAGTCGGTCGGGCGGCTCGCTGTCGGACAGCCCCGAGGATGCGGCCCGGCCCGCGCCGCCCGCGCCCAGCGGCGAGGACAACATCAACGTGGTGGTGCGGGTGCGGCCGCTCAGCCAGAAGGAGAGCAAGGCCAAGGACAGCTTCGTCGTGCAGTTCCCGGGCAACGGGCAGCTCCTGGTGAGTCTACCGTTGAATGACCTTCCCCCCCTCACTCCAATATTTCAGACGTCACTACTTTTTTTTTTTTTTTGAATCACAACTACTTTAATTGTTTTCACTCGAACGGTCGCCCCGTTTCAGCTGGAGGGCGGCCCGCTGCCGGCCGGCGGTTCGAGTCCCGGCGCCGGCAACGCCAGCAAGTCGCGCCTCTTCTCGTTCAACGCTGTGTTCGAGCCCGGCGCCACGCAGGAGGACCTGCTCAACTACTCGGGCGTGCGGCGCCTCATCAGCATGGCCGTGGAGGGCTTCAGCTGCACCGTGTTCTGCTACGGACAGACGGGCAGCGGCAAGACGCACACCCTCACCGGGCCGCCTGGGCTGGTGAGCGCACAGTGTTTAAAAAAACTAAAAAAAAACTGAGCCGTTTAATTTGCTTGAACGCCGGGTGGCGCGTCGGGTAGCGAGATATCCTCTCTGCTGCCACTAACGGCTCCCCCTTACCACTTTCTCCTCCGAGCATTTCACGGTCAATGTCGCCCCGCGCGGCGCCGATGCCGCAAATCAATGCTGCGCTGCCCTCGGCCGGAATTATGTAAAGCATTGATTGACGATACGAGGCTGCCGGGCAGGGCAGGGCTCAGCCTTGCTTTCGCAAAGGTCAGCGCGTCGGCGCGTCTGGGGTGCATCCATCCGCCCGCCTGGCCGTATATAATAATTTAATATATGTGAATAAATATTTTGGGGGCGTTTGCACGTTGCAGTTCAACGGCACGGTGGACCCCAAGTCGCCGGACCACGGCTTGGTGTGCCGCTCCTTCCAGTTCCTCTTCGAGCAGCTGCGGGAGCGCGGCGACTTCCACTTCGTGCTCAAGGCCTCCTTCCTGGAGATCTACAACGAGAAGGTGATCGACCTGCTGAACCCGGGCTCGGCGCGCAAGCCCCTGGCCGTGCGCTGGTCCAAGAAGAGCCGCGGCTTCTTCGTCGAGAACCTCTTCACCGTGGACTGCGAGGAGCTTGACGACCTGCTGGCCGTGCTGGAGGAGGGTGAGAACCATCAGCCGCAGATACCCCGCGCCCTAGTACAGTCAGGGGGTATTGACAAAGTGCCTCTTCTTGCAGGAATGCGTAACCGGTCGGTGGGGAGCCACGGCATGAACGACCACTCCAGTCGGAGCCACACGATCCTCACAGTGCACATCGCCGCCGAGAGACAGGTGAGCCCCGCACCGACACATCGGCAGTGCCCGCCACCCCCGCGGCCGCTCTATAGCCTTGCTGTCCCAGATGTCCGAGGACGGCGTGTTCATCTCGCGGCAGGGGAAGCTCAACTTCGTGGACCTGGCCGGCAGCGAGATGACCAAGAAGACGCACAGCGAGGGGAAGACGCTGGAGGAGGCCAACAACATCAACAAGAGCCTCATGGTGCTGGGTGAGTGGCGGTGCGCGACTGTACTGATGCCCCCGACTAGAGCTACTGACGGAAATGTTTCTTTGATTTTCAGGGTACTGCATAGCGTCCCTCAGCGACCCACGCAAGAAGGGCCACATCCCGTACAGGGACTCCAAGCTGACCAAGCTGCTCGCCGACAGCCTCGCCGGCAACGGCGTCACTCTCATGGTACGTGCAGAAATCACCTCGTCGATACCCCATGCGCAGGGGACCACCCACGCGGTCAGCGTTAGAGGTCCCCTGAGCAAGGAGTATCGCAGCCTCCGGTCTCTAACCGGACTGAGCCTACGTCACTGCAAATAAACACTGTGCGCCGAACACTTCGCTCTCGGTTTCGTCATCCTCGCTCTTATCGGCTCCAGATCGCCTGCATCTCCCCGGCCAAGTCCAACATCAGCGAGTCGCTCAACACGCTGCGGTACGCGGCACGCGCCAAGAAGATCCGCACCAAGCCCGTAATCATGATGGTAAGAAAAAAACAAGTTGTTTTTCTTTGTTGTTGGATTTTTTGTGTCCGCTGTCGCAGATAATCATAGATTTTTTTCGAGAGGCACACGATTAGTTAACGTTCAGGTGTGGGCGTGACGAGTGGTCTGCCGCTCGCCAGGTGTTCCGGACCATTGCGGCACGTGGCGCAGCCAAGTGCTTCCGGACCCACACAATCGCTCACGAACAACACTGTCTGTGTTAACAGGCGCCGGTCGATGCGTCCGACGGGCCGGACGGACGTACTTAGTCGACATTAGTCGTCGAGTCCAGTGGGAATGTTCGATAACGCAATGACCCGACCGTGATTATCGATTCGTTGAATGGCGTCACTATTTTTACACGTCAAATGGCGTTACAGCTCCTCGTTAGCCCACAACACGTCGCGGCGGCCCACAGGAGGGTGTACTTTTCTTCTCCAACTTACCCCTAACCGACCATGGAAAACTTAAGACGTCTCAAGGAATAGCGCACTTGAGAAAACCACCCAAGTGGTCTCCCTCTTGCGTGTGGAGTAAGCACACTGTTTGGCTTGCAGGACCCCCGGGAGGCGCTGATCCTGAGCCTGAAGCGGGAGGTGGCCGCCCTGCAGAGCGAGAACGACCACCTGCGGTCCGCCATCCGCATCAACGGCGAGCACTTAGGCACCAACGGCGGCGCCGAGGCGGCCCGGCCCAGCGGTGGGTACCTACTTCAAGTTAGGGACGGCTCAATCCACAAACTGGAAAAGATTCAGTGTTGCCCATAAGCAGGCAAAAATTTCCCGAGAAAAAAAAATTTCCCGCGCAACACCATTATGTACTACACTGTGCTGCGCGGCTGTGGTGTTTCAGGCTCGCCGCCCGCCGTGGACCTGGAGCGCCTGGCCGAGCTGGAGGCTAACGAGCTGGCGGGGCTGGTGCAGCACTACATGCTGGAAAACGAGGCGCTGCGCAGGGAGAACTCGGACCTGTTCAGCACCAGGGACATCCTGATGCGCGACCAGGACCTGGTGTGCCGTGAGAACGAGCGCCTGCTCAAGAAGCTGGAGGACGTCAACTCGTGCGTGTCGCGTTTTTTGTGTTTCGTGGTGGACTGTGCACTCGAGTGTACACTGAGAGTGTAACCCGACTGGTTGGCCGGCAGGGTGTGCTGCCGCTCCCCGATCATCCCCGCCAGGCCCACCTTCTCCGGCGAGCTGCTCAACCTGTCGCTGGCCGGCTCGGACGGTGTGTTGCCCCAAGACCTCATGGCCAGCTCCACCAACGTGTGGGTGCACCCGCTCAACGGCAGCAACTACAGCACGGCCAGCACCACCGCCCTGGCAGGACCCAAGTTCAAGGTACACAAAAAGAAATACTAAGGTTAAATGCTGATTTTAATATTACTGAAGTGCAAAAATACGACAAGTGGAGTGTTGACGCCTCGCTGGTTTCAGGCGGAGATCCTCGAGGGACGGCACTCGGCCAAGCCGCCCCACCGACTGCCAGACTCCATCCAGAAGGAGCTGGACAAGCGGAGGATCGGCAAGAGGTACGGCCGGCAAAACGGTTCCAAGGAGTTTGCCCCAACAGCATGAGATAGTCTCACCCCATCTCTGATTCCAGCATGACCAACATTGCCGAGTCGTACCGGGACCGCAGCCACCAGCGCCACAACTCGTGGGACAGCTCCAAGGGCGTGGCGGCCTCCAACGGCGGCTCCGGCGACGACCAGGGGCTGACGCCGCCGCCGCAGGCCGTCCTGGGCTGAGGCGCTGACTCCACTGCGGTCCAGCGGTCGGCGGCGGCAGCCCGCTCAAGTCGATGCACTCGCGCGAAGCAATGGTTCGGCTGGCCCGAAACCCCGGCGGCGCGACCACCGCCGCCCTGCGCGACAGACTGAAGCGCGGACAACTAGATAAGGACAAAACGGGTGATATAGAGTATGGAAAAGTATTCGGCCTTGATGTCCATATGCCTTGCGATGTGGGATAGGGGCCCGGCGGAACACTTCTAAGCCTCCTACCCGTTTTGTATAAAACGAGGAGAATACCTATTATTACAACAACTTGTAGCCGTGTTCGTAATTCTCACTTCACTACACTTTATAAATTTTTATCTGTGTGAAAAATAAGAACAAATTTTTATTATTTGTAGGGACCAAATAATTCTGTGAGTGCTTCTCACTGTAAGTAAAAAAGCCGCTGATTTAAAAAAAAAAAGAGAACTTACGTACTTTTATTCAAATTTCTTTTCCATTTTCTAAAAATATTTATTTCGACATTTAAACCCGAAGCTGGCGCATCGCCAAGGCCGCGACGGCGGAGGCCATGACGGCGAGGGCGGGCGCGGTGCTGGCGGCACCCGAGGGGCTGAAGGTGAATGCCACCTTGGGCACCTTGCCGTTGTTGTCGGCGATGTACTGGAAGAACCAGGCCGAGTCCTTGAGCGAGCGGTCCAGAGTGCCGCCCTCGTAGTCCACGTGAACTAGCCCGAACTTGCGCCTGCACAACCATCCGTCGTCTGAGACAAAGGTACATCCCAACATTGGCAGAAGCCAAGTTGGAGGTCGTCGTTACCCGAAGTTGGCAGTGAACTCGTAGCTGTCCAGCAGGCTCCAAGCCAGGTAGCCCAACACCTCGACGTTCTCCTCGTTGTGGGCGCGCATCAGCTGCTCCAAGTATTCCTGCCAGGAAGTAAGGCATGATTAAAATGCCCGCTCGCGCACCGTGGGTGGACACTGGACTCGGCCGGCGCTGCGGGGCTTACACTGTGGTAGCCCACTCTGGGGTCGTCGTGCCTGGCGTCGCCGTTCCGCTGGTCGCCCCAGCCGTTCTCCGTGATGAAGACGGGCATCTTGTAGTTCTTGTGGATCCACTTGGGCGCCTCCCGCAGCACCCAGGGGTTGGCCTGCGGCAGAGAGGATGGTGAGGGCGTCGTCGCGGACCTCGGTGGGGAGGGAAGCCCCCCGCCGCTGTCCGCACCTTCATGAACAGGTCCCCGAACTGGCCGGGCACGGTGCTGGTGCCGATCTCGATGGCGTCCCGGTCGGTCTGGATGGTGCCGCCGCCTTCCGCCGCGGTGGGCCGCTTCGCAAAGGTGCCGTCCGCCACCGTGGTGCCCATGTACGCGTTGAAGCACAGGAAGTCGGCGCACCCTGCGTGCAGAGGACGTACAGCATTCTGCTTTAAAGGCCACTGCCTTGGTCCCTCGGGCCGGGTGGGTGGCCTACCCGCCAGGCGCTGCCTCACCCTTTCGACACTGTGTGGTTACTACGCCGTACCCTTGAGCAGCCCCTTCTCCTCGTCCGTGAAGTGGGGCAGCCTGGACTCGTTGCGCCCTTCCATCGCGCTGTAGCGGTCGACGCGCTCCCGCATGACGGCCGGGTAGTCGCCGTACACCACCGGGTTGTAGATGGCGCCCAGGGCGAACATGTTGGCGCGCTCGGCGGCCACGATGTCCTCGTACGACGTCGAGTTGGGGCTGCACCACAATGTGAGCGCCGCCGCGCCGATTTTGCCTGGAGTGACGAACGAAAGCAGTGAGTGTAAGGGGGACTGTGGGCAAGTTTGGTGGACGCCAAGTGAAGCCTTACCGCCTTGATCCTTCCGGTACCGCTGCTCGTAGAGACGGTAGGCCCTCATGTGCGCCAGGATGGTGTTGTGCACGCACTTGTAGTCGTCACCGGGCTGCCGCTCGTACAGCCCCGGCACGGGGAGGAGCGCGAAGTTCATGCAGTAGTAGTTGGGCTCGTTCACGGTCGTCCACCACTTCACCTGCGCGCCACACCACCCTCAGTACACCGTCGTCTTCAAATCGCGTACAGTGTCAAATTTCGAGCGGTAGTCACCCTGCCGCCGTAGGTCTTGAACAGGAAGTCGGCGTAGTCGGTGAACATGTCGACTATCCCCTTGTTCACCCAACCGCCAGTCTTCATCAGCACCGCGAGCGGGTAGTCGAAATGGTTCATGGTGACCTGCAACGCGAGTGCAGGTGAGCTTGGCGCCAAAGTCTCGGCCAAAGAGAACGCCAGGTTCGGTGCCGAGACGCCCGCAACACAGCGGTGCGGCGGCGGTGGCCTACCCTGCCCCTTGCAGTGTCGAAAGGGATGCCTAGTTGGCGGGCCCAGGCTGGCAACCCTTTTGACACGCTGCAGGAATGCAGGGACGCGCCTCGCGAGTCATCATTCCTCGCAAGCGCATTACCATCGGCTGGATGTCGTTGGCGAGCAGCTCGTCGATAAGGTCGCTGTAGTACTTCACCCCGAGCGGGTTGGGGTTGCTGGGGTCGCCGTCCGGCAGGACACGCGGCCACGACACGGAGAACCGGTAAATCTTGAGCTGAAAGAGAGACGTGAGAGTGCAAAACAACGCCAGGCCAGAGTGGTTCGTTTTCTTCCCCGCGTCGAACCCCTTTCACCTTGAGGGCCTTGGCCATCTGCACGTCCTCCTTGAAGCGGTGGTACGAGTCCGCCGCCTTCCCCGGAGGTTTCGTGCCGGCCCACCACGAATCCGCGCCCGTATCGTTGTTCAGCCCCTCAAACAGCTTGTCCATCACACTTGGGCCTTTGCCTGCAAGGAAAAAAGTACTAAAACAAGCACCAGTCGTCGAAATAGGTGAAATAATCTCTGAAAAGACCAGGTGAGGCGTATTTTTGCTGCTGTGTCACGTCTCGCCAGATTGGGTGGGACTGATAAGATCAGATGTCAAGAGCCAATGCGAATGGTCGAGCCAGCACGCTCATTTCTTCGAATCCGACTAACGGTGCGTGGGTACACTGCGAGGAGAACCGCCTTCTGTCAGAGAGTGCGCCGATGCCTTTCGCCGCCAGTCGTACGCCCGGTTTCCAGTGCGGTCCAAGAACCTGCCCTTAGGGCAGCGGTTCCCAACCTTGGGGACGCGACCCCACTTTGGGTCGCGGAAAGATATTTTGGGGTCGCGGCTTGGTACTTGGACATTTCATTCTGAGCCCGGAGTTTCGGGGTTCAACATCCGCTGTTTCTTTTTTTTTTTCACCAAAGCTACTGTATTCACTCAATAGGTACAAAATAAAAAAAAAAAAATTTGCGGGGGGAGGTGGTGTGGGGTCGGGAATGTTTGGCTGTGGGGCCGCGCAAACGTTTGGCAGCCATTTTAAGGTCGCGAGCCGAATAAGGTCGGGAACCGCTGCCTTAGGGTCCTCACCGTCCTCGTACTCCGAGCCCTCGACCTGCAGGGCGGCCGTCCCAGCGCCGATCAGGAAGCCCTTGGGAAGCTGGAAGGTCTCGCCGTGGAAGCCGTGGTCATTGGGGGTGTCGGCGCGGAGACCCTCGGGGCTGGCCAGGGCGGCCGCGGCCGAGGCTAGGAGGAGCAGGGGCAGCCACATGTCGGCGGCGGCGTGATTGCGACTGTCCACGTCCACCTAGAGCCCTATAGTATATAGGGCTCTACGTCCACCTTGCGCCGGGCGGTGGCCAGGTGCTACTCCTAACACACTCAAGTTCCTTCAGGACAAAAGGCGCGAATCATTCACGGATGACGCAAGTTTTCTTGAGTGTCATTGATTTTTATCTGGGAACTCAAGATATTGTTTGGGGGACAGCGAGTCAAAGTCGTCAACTTTTTTGTGTTGTTAAATAAGGCACAATCTCTTTCTTTGGTTATCGTATATTTTAAATTGTAAGAAAATTAAATTTTAGCTTGATAATTTCACAGATTTGAGTACAACATTATTCCAATAATTCTTCACCTTCAGTGACCTCCTTCAAGTTCAACAGTTCAAGCTGTCCTGCACCTCTGGTCTCAGAACGTACTACTTCGTCAACAGTTCTGAAATGACCTGGATCAATCAGACACACCTAAAAAGATATTTTATCAGTTAAGATCTGCTGCAGTAGAATAAATACAGAGATTTGAAACAGTGGCCACTCCAAATCCTAAATTTACATAGTACTTACAAAATTTAATGTTCCACTTTCCCAATCTTCACATTCAACCTTAGATGACAGTTTAACAAGTTGCTCCCGAACTTTGCGGGCTTCTTTGCCAGCAATTACAACCCGTATTCTCATCTGGGCTCTTTCAATGGGAATTGCTTCCTTCAACATTGGTATTACATCCAATGCCTAAAAATAAAAATGAAAAAAAAATTAAAATTGTTTTTTTAAGTCATTGGATTTTTCATCTCTTCAATACAAAATTCAGAAGGACAAAATATAAATTATCAGTAGTCAGAATTCCTTACCTGTTGCTTGGCATTTCTATTTGGCTTCACAGAAAAATGCACTTCTTTCATTGCCTGTTCGATCATGGACACTGGGTAAGGGCGTTTAGTTTCAGGATTAACACATTTATCTGTGACAGAAATAAATAGAGGACATAAAATTAAGACCTCAAAATCAAATGGCACTACCAGTGGAGGAAAAATAAGTACCAGCAACGGTAGTAGCTATGTCCTTAAACAACGAATCCAGCTGAGAATTTCTTTCCTTGTCGGAAACTTGCAATTCACCCTTAGAAAGAATTTCTTTACATATTGCAGTTTGGTCATCTTTCCCAAATGCTTTAATTAAATCCTCCTTCTTGGCTACTTGTCCTTTTGATACATTCGTGAACACAGAATGTGTTTGCAAAACTTCGTCAATATCCTTCTCCCTGAAAAAGCACATTGAGGATTAGTAATAATTAGAAATACTGTCATTGATTTCTTCCATACCGCTCACACTTACACATCGTTTCTCCAAGAGACAACTTTATTCTTGTAACAGGCTATTTCAAAGCGTTTCCCTCCTTTCTTCATGCGCACTATGGCCACATTTGTGAGTCTAATTTGATTTGTGGGGGTGAATATTTTAGCCATATTTAGGAGTTACTTAGCCTAGCAGAAGCAGAAATTTTAAAAATGAACCGCGACAAGTGGTGCAATGCTTGCAATGTTTTGGTTGAGGTTAACTCAGTGTGGGCTGATGTGCGCAGCAGCATCTTGCTGCGAATAACAGCTGTATTGGCAGTGATATAGTGCGAATAAACAGAGGTGTTTACATCGTCAGGTTAGTTGGTTAGTTTGTCATCTGCTGCGGTTTGGCTACTGCAGAAGCTGAATCATTTCTCTGACATTCCGTGAAGGGATTGTTTGTGACTCCGATTGACTTTACGTTGAAAATTGGTATTATCGGTTTTCATCATGGGAGCCATTTTCGGAAAGCAGAAGGTTAAAAGCCGGGTGACAGAACAGGATAGAGCTATTTTGGTATGTTAGTTCATGCATGTCATTCATTTAGAAGATTTTTTAGTTTGAATTTTTAGTTCTGTCAGTCTCTTTTTTAATGTCATGATCTACCTTAATCCTAACCTCACATGTTTAAGTGTTTCCTTTGTGGGTATAATGTTGGTCTTTAAACTCTTTGTTCCAGCAATTAAAACAACAGAGAGATAAAATTAAACTTTACCAGAAACGTGTTCAGAGTACGTTAGAAAAGGACACAGAGATCGCTCGCGCACTTCTTCGTGATGGGAAGAAAGAGTGAGTCTTTATTGTTCTTTTAGTGTTGATGTGTGTAACTTGCTTCATTTGTTGATTTCATTGATAATCTTTTGTGTTTTTTGTTTTTTCAGTCGAGCAAGGCTCATGCTCCGTAAAAAGAAATACCAGGAGCAGCTACTGTCAACCGCTGATAATCAATTGGAGACCTTGGAGAAGCTTACACATGACTTGGAGTTTGCTGTCATTGAAACACAAGTATGAGCCAAGTTTTGTGTAACTAGTGCACTTGGTTATTGCTATTTTTTTCCCCATTCCCTGTTTTTAATGATAAATTTCTCTTCAGGTTATCGATGGGCTGAGAATCGGTAATGAAGCTTTAAAGAAAGCTAATGCTGTGTTTAGTATTGATGAAATTGAGCAAATCATGGATGAGACTCGAGAAGGAGTTGAAAAGCAGAAGGTTAGTTTGGATTGTTGTATCCATTAACTGTTGTATCAGGATTTTAATGTTTTAGCTAAGCTAACCCTTGTTTTTGCAGGAGATTGATGAAATGATCAGTGGTGCACTGAGCGATCAAGATGAGGAGGATGTTTTGGCCGAACTCGATAGTATTATCAAGGAGCAGACCAAAGAGGCTGAGCCGGCCGCCGTCGCAGATGAAGAAGTGGAAGAGCTTCCAGATGTACCATCTGAAGATCCAGAAGAACTCGCAGGTAGTTTTAAATTTTGGGTTCCATAGTAGTTCAATGATTCTCAATTATTTTAACTGTATAATAATATATCCATGTAACTTTCAGCCGCAAAGAAAAAGGAAAAAGTCAAGAGACCCAAGGAGCAGGTTGCCGTTGAAGCATAGCATCATTCCTGGCACTGGTACTGGTCAAGATGAAGACAGTGTAGCACTCAGTCGATCTCATCAAAGTGTGCTTTGCTTGTATGTGTCGGTTCTTTCAGTGTTCTTTTTTTAAATTTCCACCTCTATTTGTCTGAGGCAAAAGCTTGTATGTCTTGATGCTTGTAGAAACAAGGTATATACTTATGTCATGCTCTTCAGACAAATATGAAACGAGTTTTTGTGAAACTCCTGTGTGATCCTCTCTTGTCATTTGTTTTTTTAGTTTGCTGACCACTTTGTTACAATCATTTCTTATTCTATGAGTGTTGTTTTAATTTTAAGGTTTTGCATGTCAACATGAAAGAATAATTAGTTGAACTACTTAAAATAGGACAGCTTAACAATTATTAGGCTGCAATACTATGTTATTATTTCTAATGTAGGCCAGCCTCACTTACGAAAACAGACACCAAAATTAAGTCTGATTTTATTACTATTTATTTTATTTCCTGTCCCAACTTGAAAAAAAAAACCAATTTGCTATTTTACTGTTGATAGTTGTAGTAGAAGAGTACTTTATGCATATTTGTCAGGACTTTATTCTGTCTAATCTGTATTTTTCTATGCAAGTTATTTTATATTGTGAAGAGAATCATGTAACTTTTACATCTTGTAAGAAAGCTAATTCTTTGTACATTTTTACATGTCCTGTGCTTTCAACAATTTCCAATGTAAATAAAATGGATCCATTTTGAAAGGGTCTTGAAGTTCATTTCTTTGCCCTGACACAATGTCAGAAAAACAGTCCATTTATTACAAAAATAAAATAACAAGTCAAGTATACCAAACACAAGTCACAACACTATCATTTTACTTCGTGCATTCTCACAAACAGGCTTGCTGCTATAGTGAGAAGCTATCACAATTTTAAGAAGCGACTAATTAAGACAAAGGAGGAGCTGAGAAACTTCTTCTTTCTCAGGGGCACTGTCGTTCAGAGTGTGATTGAAATTTGTTGAAATTCTTGAAAATTTTCAAAGTACAAGGTTGGGGGGAGGGGCGCTTTTCTCGGAACCATAAGAATCACAAAAAGTTGCAACATAATTCCAGGCTTAGCAATAGGGATATAATTGTTGTGCGCTTGACCACCTAAAAGGTAGGCAACCAGTCAGGCTACCCTACGTACTGCAGGCGTTGCAGTCAGAGAATGAACTAAATTAACACAGTGGACCGCTCCACTACAGGCACGGCGCCGTCAGGGCCCGTTATCACATTCACGCATCGATACTTGGACATTATAATACAAAAGATACACCCTCTATCAGTCCAACCGCTCGACAATCAATGACTAGTTTGCAAAACCTTTTGTAAGTCCTTCCACTCGCGAGGGTTCCCTTTTGCGAAAGTGGAATGTTTTCGCTTAATTGAAAGACTAGCATTTTCGCGTGTGCGCATCGAAACTCAAATCATCATAAAAGTACGTAATGCTCATGGCACAGAGTTGCTTGCGAGGCCCGCACCGCCGGCACGCCCTGAGGCTGCAGCAGGCTGCAGCAGGCTGCAGCAGGCTTCAGCTCGTGAAGGCGGTCAAGCTATCCGGCGCGGTGCGGTGCTCAGCCCGTGTCGCAGGTCTCAGTTCGGTCCCAGAGACTCGGACACGGGTGAGCGGCCCGTCCCATTGCATCCACACAGCTGCTTCAGGGGCCGCTGGAATTTACCGCCCTGTGCATGGGGATTTTTTTTTGTATTGTTTGGGGAGGGGGGCTCGCCAGTTCCAGTGGCCGTGTCCCCCTCGCGCTACTGCACTGCCTGCCGAGGCGGCCTACGCCCTCGCCAAGGGCTCCGAGTCCGCGGAGCAGGACGCGCCGTCGCCGGCTGGCGTCCTGGTGGTCGGCGTCCTGGAGGTCGGCGTCCTGCTCGACGACGCGGCGGGCGACGCCTCGCTGCTGTTGCTGGCAGAGGCCCGGCTAGGCCGCCGCGGCGGCGGGCACGGCGACAGCGCCGCGTCGTCCACTTCGGACACGCGCAGCTCCTCGTCCTCCTGGCCGTGGGGCTTGGGCAGCAAGGCGCCTGCACAGAGAGAACTGCCTGGCCGCCCGTCTGCGGGGACCGCGAGGCACCGCCTCGATAACACGTTCCCAACCGCCCCACGTACAATGTAAGGCGCTAACGAATCGGTCCGGTCACAGTGGGCCAGAGGACCGGCGGAGGCGGTCAAAATCGTGGACGTGTCTTCAGCTCCAGAGTCACTAAATGGGACTCGAACCGAACGTGTGACCACACCAATGGATTACTCTCCAAACGAGGAGTCCATTGGTGGGGTCACACGTTCCGTTCGAGTCCCATTTAACGACTCCGGCGCTAAAAACGCGTCTAGACTTTTGGCCGCCTGCGCCGGTCCCCTGGCCCACTGTGCGGTCACGTCCAGCCTTATCAGAACTTTCCACCACAGTGTGCCGTCCCTGCCGCACCTGTGGCGTGGCCGGGCGGCGACCCGGGCGGCGTGTCCGCCAGCAGCTGCTCCTCGTGGCGCTCGTGCTCGTTGGCCAGCCACAGCAGCGCGGGCGACAACTTGATGGCGTCGTCATAGGACGGCGGCTTGTCCGTCACCGAGTCGTAGTCCGGCGGCTTCTGCGCCGACTGCGCGGCCGCCGCGGAGGACGACCGCTCCAGCGTGATGAAGTGCACGGGGTCGCGCCCCGCCTGAAATCATTTCAACTTTATTCTCGGACCCGGTGCCATTACGGCAATGTTACGCCTCAGTGCAGTCCGACGGCGCACCAGGGCGGGGTTGGCGTGCGGGTGCGCCTGCCCCCAGGCGTTCTCGCGGTGCGCGCCGGGCCGCAGCCAGCAGCAGATGGCGAAGCAGAGCAGGATGGCGCCCGACACGACGCAGGTCACGCCGATGTAGCGCACCGGCTCCGTGTAGTTCTCGAACAGGCCGACCCAGTTGAGCAGGCCGCCGAAGCACAGCAGGGTCATGCCGAAGCGGTAGGGACGGTGCGCCTCGCGGGGCATCGTGCTGCCCGTCATGGCCTGCGAGTGCGTCTGCGTCGGCATCCTGCAAAGATTGCAACACAGTCAGGCCACCAGTCAACCGTGCACGGCCCGGAGCCGTCCGTCGCGAGCGGAGGCTGCAGGCTCACTCCAATCGGCGCTTTCGTCTCTCTCTCTCTCTCTCTTCTCTCTCTTCTCTCTCTCTCTCTCTCTCTCTCTCTCTCTTTTCTCTCTCTTCTCTCTCTCTCTCTCTCTCTCCTCTCTCTCTCCTCTCTCTCTTCTCTCTCTCTCTCTCTCCTCTCTCTCTCTCTCTCTCTCTCTCTCTCTCTCTCTCTTTTCTCTCTCTTCTCTCTCTCTCTCTCTCTCTCTCTCTCTCTCTCTCTCTCTCTCTCTCTCTCTCTCTCTCTCTCTCTCTCTGTGGGGGCGAGCTATTTTCGCTCAGCGGCTGGATTTTTTTTCGCCTGCTGACAATGAGTATGTGGAGGCACACCCCTCGCGCTGACGCTCGGCACGCGCATACCGACGAGGCTAGGCGAGGAGGCCAGGCGGGGCGAGGCTAGGTGAGGAGGCCAGCCGGGGCGAGGCTAGGTGAGGAGGCCAGCCGGGGCGAGGCTAGGCGAGGAGGCCAGCCGGGGCGAGGCTAGGCGAGGAGGCCCACCGGGGCCGGGCCATGGCGGTAAAAGTCTCATCACGGAAGTGGCCGCCTGCCAAGGACGATTGCCGGGGCGCCTGCCAGAGTCCGGGTAGGCAACCCGGACAACGCCCTCGCTCGACGGGCAGGCCTGCCTCCACCTCGTCGGGCGCTTTGTGGACACCACCCCCCGCGGAGACGGCGACAGGTACCAGACGGCTTTCAAACCCACTGTTCAGCAAGCCTTGCACGAACCCCGCGACCCGTGCCGATAACGGATTGGGGGCCGCGGAACCCTGACCTGCGCCAACCCGAACCAATACACCGCGCCGCCACGCGCTGACGTAGCCCGGCGGGCATTTCTCGACGGGTCAGTATTCAGGTCGGGTGTTGCGCGTCTCTCTCTCTCTCTCTCTCTCTCTCTCTCTCTCTCTCTCTCTCTCTCTCTCTCTCTCTCTCTCTCTCTCTCTCTCTCTCTCTCTCCCTCTCCCTTCTATCTCCGTCATCTTGTCGCGCGTCTGCCTGGCCCACTTCTGAGCGCCGCGCTGTGATTCATTTCCCGCCAATGAAAAGAGTCGAAAAATCATCATTGTGTGGCGCAGGCAGGCGTTCGCCAAGGTTGCGCGATAAGGGAGAATGTCAGCCGGGGTCGGCGCGTAGCCGGGGGCGCTCGGCGAGGGAATGACAAAAACAAAAACAAAACCGGCAGCGAGGTGGCTGCGGTCCGCACCTTGTCATTACCCTGTTGGCGGGTCGTTGTCTCGGAGATTAAGTCGCGGACAGACTTTGCGCCGCCTCGCGACACTCGGCAGCCGAAAACTGGAAAAACGGGGCCGAAAACTAAAACAACAGTCACTGGCCCGAGTAGCGGCACAGCCCGCCATTACGGGATCGGATCGAAACGTGTTTCCTGCCAACGGAACCCGGAAGCCCTGGACTCGCACGCCGTTCGACACGCCGGCCAGCCCGGCGGGAGCACACCCGGCCCGCCGGATCGGCACGCTAGGGCCCACTGTAATCAGGGTCGGATCGAAAATAATCAGGGTCGGCTCGGAAGGAATCACGAACAGGGTCGGACCCAGTCAGGGTGAGACCAAAAGGAATCCGGGTCGGACCCGAAGTAATCAGGATGGGACACAGCTGTGGATAGCTATCTTAACTTTTCCTGTTACCTACGTTACCGTGCTCCGCCTTGGGACCGCCCACTGTCCGCCGGGTGGGATTGGCTCGGCGCGCACGCTGCGGAGGCGACTGATCAGTCGGCAGGTTCGCGATTAACACTCGAGCCGCTTATCTTTGCGCCTTATCATTTCGGCAAGGAAAACGTGACGGCGTGACGCTTCCGTGGCGGCGCCGTGGCGGCCCGTGGCTCTCCGTCGTACCGATAGGGCCTCGCCCACCCTCCGTCTCTCTCTCTCTCTCTCTCTCTCTCTCTCTCTCTCTCTCTCTCTCTCTCTCTCTCTCTCTCCCTCTCTCTCTCTCTCTCTCTCTCTGGCAATCGAAACGAGGCGCCCTATCAAGGCGGCACGTTTGGGCAGCAGATAGGCCGCGCAGGCCTGTTGTCGAGGGCGGATGTGTTGTCCACATTTCGCTATCATTTCAAGAGCGCCAGAGATTTGGCTGAATGATAGCCGGGCGTCGCGACGGTGCGACTATCAGCGCGCCGCCTGTCATGCCAGCAGGAGACGTACGAAGAGGCTTGAAAAAAAATGTCGCGTGCTATCAGTGAACACGTTCCTCGAATGATAGCAGCGATATCTACTGCGTTTGAAACGGACCGAGAAGCTTCCTTCTAGCGGCCGGATCGCCGTGCAAATATCAGCACAAGAAAGTAACTGTCGAATTTCGGTATGCAATGTTTTGAATTGGAGTAAAAAAAAAGTTCAATTTTTATATAAGTTTTAAAATGTGAAAATTTTGATTTAAATTCTGAAATATTTTTTTTTGGTGCACTGGAAGGACTGAGAGTCCCCTGGGTAATCACGCGCCTTGTCTACAATGTACAGAGAAGGCGTGTTTGTTACGCGACTGCTTTGGTTCGTAGGGCAACAGCGATAAAAGACTGAACGCTCTTAAGCCCGGCTGACGTCACCTCGGTGTAGCATGAGGGGGAGAGCTGGGCGCAGCCAGACTTTGTATGTGAGTTGGCGGCGGCGTGTTAAAACTTGAAGGGGCCTCTAACGAGCCCATCCCAGACACATCCTCTGTTTCCCTCCGCCTCCTCACGCTTTGGTTTCCAATTGACGAGAGAGTACCAGTAGGGCTGGCCCTGCCACCAACAACCTCTGCCTCACCTCCAGCATAGCTCCCGTATCATTCCATTATTTTCCCATTACCCGCCAGCCCGCTCCACCCCTGCCACCACTTCAGCCTGTCACGCCACGTCTCGCAGTTGTACTCCACCTCTGACCGCTCCACGAATGCCTTTTGTTAAATTGGAGAAGTTAATCGCCTTACCTTTGGTTTTTTTTTTTCTTTTTTTTTTACAGACGGGCAATCAACCTTTCTGCCAAATAAATACGGCAATAAAATAATATCACTCTGTAGACGAACCTCACTTTTTTCGGGGTTGGAGGAGGGGCTGGCTTGTATCCGAAGCCCGAAACGGAAACGATTGAAACGATTGGCAGGGCCGTGTTGGGCGCCGTGTTGGGGCGCATCGATTCCAATCGGCTTGTGCCGTTCCCCATCGGCGTGTGGCCCTGCGGTGCTGCGGCGAGGCGTCCGTTTGCACTGCGCACGGCAACCCGTGCCGTGCGTGTGTGTGTGCTATCGGGGGGACTCGGTGCGATTCGCGACGGACACGGCGGCGCGTGTAGACGGCCGGCCTGGAACCGTGTTTCCATATCATCGTTCGTCCGTCCAGCGACTCTTTTTTTTTTCTCTTTTTTTTTTGGTGGTTTTTGTCTAATGGCGATTGGTGGTCCGCGCAGAGAAGCGAGGAGGGACGCCGCCAAACCGGTGTCTTGAGGAAGGAAACGGAAGTGGCGGGCCGAGGACACCGCGCCAAATCGCCTAGTTTGGAACGTGAAGCAGGCAAGGCATCGCGGCACGCACGCAGTGTGGGTTCCAGTATCGAAATCTGACCGTCCCTCTGATCCTTGTTCCTGCTCGCGGCCCTCGGGGACCCCGGCGAGGACCCCAGTCAGCGGTCACGACCCGACGAATATCGACCAGGGGCCCTCTGTCGTGTGGCGGGTAGGTAAAAGGGAAGGGGTGGGGGTAAGGCGCTGCACTCTGCGCGACCGGCCGCGACCGGCATGGCGGCGGCCAACCGACCCTGTCTGGCCCAGTCCGGCTTGCGGCTTCCAACCGCTCTACATGTCCACCTAGCGATCGATGGGCCCCGCGTTGAGGGGCCCCGGAGGGGCAGGCCAGGGAAGGCCCGCCGACGGCGTGGTCAAGGCCCGGTGGTGGAGGGGGGCGCGCCGCCCGAAATCCCCGTTCCAAAACCCATCCTTGAGCGAGGCTATTTAAAAGGGCGACCACACAGTGAAAGCAGTTTAATTGGCTACATGACGCACGCTGTCCGAGTGGACCGTCTTGGTCTTCCCGCCAAAAGAGAGGCTGCTCATTGGCTGGGCGGCGGCACGCGCGGAGGGCCCAGCGTGTTCGTTCTGAACAGTGCGCTTCGTCTCTCTCGCACCCTTCCCTATCCCAGCCTCAATAGCTTCGACTTTGAAATGCACAGGCCACTCCCGCGCGGCACGTCTCAGCAGCTCCATCAGTCTCTCTCTCTCTCGCACTCATGGCACGCCCGGCACGGGTGCGAGAGAGACAGAGCGACGTATCAAACTGCATTAGCCGCAGCCTTAAGTGCTCAGCGCCGCCGGCGGGGCGGCAGACTCCAGGAATGATAACCCACAGCACTGACATCACCGGTCACCGTATCAGTATCTCCTAACGCCGCGCGAGCCAACCCCTTGTTGCCCTTGTCACTCCAAGTTCATCCATCAAGAGGGGCTTATCGTGACGCAGGGCCGCCTAGGTAGACTTGCGCACCGTGCTCAGCATCGTCGCACTCACACGGATTTCGGTAGGGGTGCGTCAAAGAAGTCTCGAGACTGACAACTTTCGTCTGGACTCGAACAAACGTCCACTCACGGCGATGCCCGTGCAGAGGGATCTTTCCTTATCTCCAGGAACATCCTGCTGTATCTAAATCCCCACGCCACTGGTCTGGGTGCACTAATTCTCTGCGTTGCTAGGTACGCGACACACGCAAACACTCACACGCACACAGTGGCAGCCTGTTTCGCAAGCGACTCGTGCGCTGGTGAGGTCCTCGTCCTTTGCACTGCCCCAGCGCCGACCCCGCCACCCCGCCCCGCCCCGCAGACTCATTCAGGAACTCGGTCGGTCGCCCTGTCTCTCTCGCACCCGGACGGGAGGCCCCATGAGTGCCAGAGAGAGAGAGAGGGCGACGAGATTGTCGTTCGGAATCAGGCCGCCGGTGGGAAGCCCTGAACGGGTGGCCCATGTCACTGCACCTCCCGAAGTGGACGCCCCCACTCACTCACTCACTCACTCACTCACTCACTCACTCACTCACTCACTCACTCACTCACTCACTCACTCACTCACTCACTCACTCACTCATTCATTGACTCACTGACTCACTCACTCACTCACTCACTCACTCACTCACTCACTCACTCACTCACTCACTCACTCACTCACTCACTCACTCACTCACTCACTCACTCAACGCGCTGTGTTGAGGAAATCCCGAAAACCGTGTTTCGACCCAATCCTCGCCTACACTGGTCTAGTGCGCTGTGAGTTCAACTCCGCAGGGCTCACTGGCCGCGAGTAACTCAGAGCAACGGAGCGACTATTGTTAACAGTGCGGCGTGTTTCGCCACTGTGAACCAAGCAACCAACCTTCCCGGCGCGCGGTGTCACCGCGGGCAGCCTGTTGATGAAGACGACGGCGCGGCGCGCGCGGCGGGCGTGTCTGTGTCCACAGGTGGCTGCACCGCTCGAGGACGTCCCGGTGGTGCAACCCGTCGGCTCCAGCGGGCCAGACCAGCCAGACCAGAGGCACGCCAGGGTCATTCGCTTCGTCGTGCCTGCGCGTGCCTGCGTGCCGGGAGGACAGTCAGCCCGGCGGGGTCCCGGGTTCGAATACCGACCGCCGCTGGCTTTCTTGCTACGATGGTTTTAGTTACTCGGACGGGGCTGTGGTGCTGCCTCAGAGAATGGCGGGAAACGCACGCAGAGTCGCGAAGCACGGCCGGTTTAGAACAACGAGATCCCTCTGGTCATCCACGCGGTGAAGTCTGTCCACTTCGCAGCCGCTGGAAGCTCACTTTACTTGCACACGCACAGGACACACATCCCGCGTTGTCACGCGCGTGCCAAGTCGTGACCGAGCCCGTTGCGTGTGTCTTGACACGCCGCGCACGGCCCAGCTGAGTGCCAACCGTCCGCCCCAGCGCGTGGCCACTGTCCCACTGCCAGACAGGCGGCAGGCGGCCGGCTGGCTGGCTGGCTGGCCGGCTGCATGGGGCCAGCCGAGCCGAGCCGTGCGGCGGCGGACCGAGCCGAGCCGAGCCGAGCCGAGCGACGACCGCCGCGCCGCCGGCGTCGCTCTGGCATTATGACGGGCGTCGACGCCGCTGAGAGAGACAGAGAGAAAGGAAGAGAGAATAGAGAGAGAAAGAGAGAAAGAGAGAGAGAGAGAGAGAGAGAGAGAGAGAGAGAGAGAGAGAGAGAGAGAGAGAGAGAGAGAGAGAGAGAGAGAGAGAGAGAGAGAGAGAGAGAGAGAGAGAGAGAGAGAGAGAGAGAGAAAGAGAGAGGGGGGTTGGCGGGGTGCGAGGGGAGGGAAAGTGCAGCGCGTTCGACGCCAAGGTGGCTATGCTGAACACCTGCGGTCGGTCGTCCCCTTTGTGCTTGGTGTACGGCGTTGCTGTGCGTGGACATGGGCACTGTTGTGGGGCCCGCGTGTTGTGAGCGCAGGTGGTCCGCAAATAGGACATCTCTTACAAAATGGAGCACCTCCAGGCGCCAGGGCCCAGAAGCTACTTTCACCGAAAGACCGTTAAGTTTGTCTAAAAGAAAAATTGAAAATTGTAGGGACTGTCTGGTGTTGTTAATTGTTTTATGGTTTCATGATTCTACACAACGTAATGCATAATTATTTTATCGATACGTGTGTACGACTGTGCTTGTCATAACTTTTTACTGTACATGACACTCAGTACCGAAAGAGAGAACCCCTTTCCGTTTATGGCATTTGATGGAGGCACCTTTTGCATTCCCCCTGTTCGCCTCCCGTGTCCATAACTCTCAATATTAGCATCCCTCCTTATCCCCCCTCCCCGTCCCCCGTCCCACTGCGCGTCCCCCCGCTCCGCGAGGCCATCGTCCCCGACTCCGCGAAGGGAAAAGTGAATTGGCCGTGACCATATTATTTCGAGTCGTATTGCAATGCCGCCTGGAGAGGGGGAAGGGCGTCCGAGTCCAGTGGCATGGAGGGAGGCACCTCCAAAAGAACAAGGCGTCGTCGGTCGGATGCGCCTGAAGTGTCGCCGTGACCCGCCGCGCCGGCGACAGGCTGTTTCCGTGCGACCCGGTGCGACCGACTTTCGTCGCTCTGTCTCTCTCTCTCTCTCTCGCACTCACGCCCCCCCCCCCGAGAAGAGAGAGAGAGAGAGAGAGAGAGAGAGAGAGAGAGAGAGAGAGAGAGAGAGAGAGAGAGAGAGAGAGAGAGAGAGAGAGAGAGAGAGACAGGGCGACGGCGTTCGGCGTGAGACTGCAGCCAGGTCGCGTTGAACGAGGCGGTAACGACGCCACCGATCGGCCTGGGCCATGCCTGGGCTTTCTCCCGAGTCCAGGCCAGACCGGGCGGTGTGGCTCTGACGACGCCTCCGCCTTTTCTTTCCTTGTGCCGCGTTTCTCGTCCTGCGGTGGGACCGCGCAAGGCGAATCCAGACCCAAAGGATTCCAGTGATGCTGAACGGAGACGGAGTGAGCCAAGTCAAGGGGCGGATCCAGAGGATCTGTTTGCGCCCCACGTTATCTCGTCGTCCGCACACGTGTGTTTTGCGGCAAGCACTGTCAGCTGCAATCACCTCCTTTGTGCCGCGTTCGTTTGCTTGGGGAAAACAAGCAGAGGGGAAATTGAGCACAACTACTCGACACGCTAAAAAAAAATGTATTCTTACAGGGCATTATTTACACGGTTGAGTCGCGGAGGCGCAGGACAGAGGAGCACCACAGTACGGAGGGAAGTCAGGTGGCCGGTGAGCCCCTATCTCTGAGCCCCGCGACTTGGCAGTCTCTATGTACAACGTGAGATACACTACGTTATCATTTTTTTCTTTTTCCTCTCAGTCTTGAAACTAATTTTTTTTATGACGAATCACTTCATTATAACAGACAACACCCTATGGAGTGAAAATTGGATTCCCTACGCTACAGACTCATTACAGAACATCATAGTCTACACGATACTTTTTACAATTCTTACTTGGTAATATAAAGTTAGAGAGTTAGAAAAAATAGAGACGGGCGTGCGTATCACAAAGTTAAGAACATACATCAAAGAACATGTACATGAGCAAATTATGGTGTCACTCCTTAAGAGGTAAAGACTGAGTCATGGTACAAAAATAAAATAAATTAATAAACTACATTGGCTTTGATTTGGCTGTCCCCGGCTCGGCGGGGTGGGGTTCAAAGTTCAAAGTCATTGTCCTTTAAG
>CM060100.1:3322033-3367601 GCA_030522485.1 Stenchaetothrips biformis
CGTAACGCGCGTCGAAGCGAAGGTTGAAGTGCACCACCAGATCCTCGCCCTCCACGCTGTAACATGAGTGATCGTCAGTCCCTGTAGCGCATAAGCGTGTGCGACACCTAATCCAAAAGCCACGGGTTCGAGTCTCCAGTTCACTTTTTTTTTTTTTTTTTTTTGTGGAGTGTGTTGGCTTACCCGTCCAGGGCGAGTACTTCCGTGCCCACGAAGCCCGTCCGCACCGGCGACCGCCTGAACAGCACGTTGAGGCGCTCCCGGTAGTTCCTCGAGCGCTCCCTGAACTGCACCGTGCTGGGGTCGGCCAGGGGCGGCGAGAAGCTGTCTCCGCGGGACACCCTGAACGAGCCGCGGAACACACGGTCCTCACCAGGGTCCACCGATAAAAACGTGTCTGAAAACGGAAAGAAAAACCGAGAAAATTAATGAAAGGAACAACAGTAAGACATTCGAGGTATGGACCATCTTGGACCTTCGGCGCCTGCGAACCGCGGGGTAGGCAAGCCCGCCGCACAGCTGTGGCCCGCGGGCTGGCCTACCCGCACGGCGCGCCGGCCCTTCATCGAGGATGACATTCATTGGCGCCACGCCACGCCACGCCACGCCACGCCTCGCTACGCCACCGCGGCCCACATCGGACGGGCACGATTCGGACGGGGAGCGTCCTGACCTTTACGTCCAAGAAACCGCACGTGGCCCCCACCACGAGCCCCACCATGAGCCCCTCCATGAGCCCCACCATGAGCCCCTCTCCGACATGCACCTACGAGCCAAACAGCCCTAAACAGAGTTATGGCTCCCTGTGAATACACATAACGCAGGTCAGGCCGTTGGGCAAGCCTCAAGCCTGGGGCGTGGGTTCGAGTCCCTCTGTTGACGGACAAAATGAGAGGCAATACAGCGCATAAATGGATTAGCAGTGTACGCAAGGCGTACACCGTCAAGTAGCCCCGCAGCCTTATCAGACTCAGGCGCAAGTCCCGGGGCTGATTGGCGGTCGGAGAAAGCAAAGGAAGCGCCGACCTATCGATTCATCGGCCGTAATCAAGCAACAATGGAGACAAGGTGCATATGCTTGCACACTAGCCGGCGGCAGTCCTAGAGCATGCGCCGCTGGGCCACCGACTTCGATGACGCCGGACCGCGTTCACCTTTGCGACTGGACGTCTCACACGCTTTCACTGGAGTGTGCCTTCTGGCTTACCGCTGGTAAAAACGACTACCGGGAAAGGGTTTCTCATCGTACTGTTAACATGACACACAGACAGACATGGACAAACAGACGGACCGGCCGGGCGTGGTACCGTGGCCGGGCCTACAGCCTTGCGTTGATGATAGGCTGCCGGCAGGGGGCCTCGGTCTGTTTGATCAGTTTCCCGATGCGATGCCATCAAGGTCACTTATTAGGAGGCCCACGCCGCCTGGCCCGGCCGGAGCCTTTATGACTTCATTCGGGCCGTGGCTGTGGCCGTGGGATCCGCGCTGACCCTCCTCGACGTCTATCGGGATGCAGAGGGTTTGCAGCGTGCTCCGCGGCCACGTTCGGGTCGCCCAGAGTCCAAGGGGCATGTTTCAATTACAGCGGCGAGGGGCCCAAATTACGCCCTCCGGCGTGGCCCCCGTGGCCCCCGTGGCCCCCGTGGCCCCGCGAGCGAGCGGCCCACGGAGCGCGGCGCGTTTGAGGTCACAACAACAACATTATTGGGGAAGCGGCACCACCCCGGTGTGGTAATTACGAAGAAAGTCCTGCACTGGACAAGGGCCTCGTCCTTCCCCCTCCCCTCCGCTTCGTGCTCTCATCTTCCTTCGTTCTTCCTTCATGTCTTGATCGCCAGGCGGCGCACGAAGGGACGATAATGTTCCCCCCGCCGCCGGCCGGTAAAAGTTAAACGACATCACCTCATTCGGAGAACGCAATTTCGTGCACGCCAAAATGATCGACTGCTGCTTGAAATTTTGTTTCATGCTACTGCTGAGCGAGTTCTGTACAGCTCAAATTTAACTGTTGTCGAACCGCAAAGTGCGTTCTCCTTGTTCATAGTCATCTTTCTATGTTCTCTCTGCACGCGTTACCCACGTCTGCTTTTGTTCCCTTCCTTTTCGAGAGACAGAGAGAGGCAGATGTGAGGTGTGGAGGGCGCCAAGGATAGACAAGGACGGGCGAGAGAAAAGGGCCGCCCTCATAAATCATGCAGGACGTTCCGTTAGACTCGTGGAGAGAGAAGACAGAAGTGTCCTCGCCGCGACGCCATGACATACTGCTGGCACGAATAATTATGGAAGCCGAAGGCCTAGGCTTTGATGCCTCAAAAGTCCCTGCAAATGTACACCTTCATACTTGACCACTGTATTTCCGCGACCATTGGCGAGAACTAAATAAGCACGCTGGATTGAACACGCGTCGAATCAAACTTGGTTTGATCCTCAATGCAGGAGAACTGCGTGAAAGGTGCACACGGGGGGGACAGGCGGCGAGCGGCAAGAGCGTGATACTTCTCAAGTCGTCTCGAATTACCACCTCGATGTATTTAAATTAGTTCTGCCCTACGCGCTGCCCGAGTAACGGTCTAAGTGAGAGGTACACCGGAAAAAGCTTACCTCTATCAGTAGTTGCCATTTGCACGCTTCTGTGTGCGTTGGAAAAATGTCGACATTTTGTGCGTGTAGAAAAAGTACAAACTGCTGTGGGAAATTTTTACTGGCACTGCCTGCCAATCTTCTGACTATGACGACTCTTTCCAAACTGATTCGAACGCCACGACAAAGTTTCCCGACCTGAAACAACCTTATCCTGATGGCGTTAATGGCTGCAGGCATGTGGTGGGCTCCCGCGCGGGGCAGCAAAACCATAATCCCCGATTGCGATATGGATCAGCACATTCAGATTGATATCTTAAGTGCATGTGTTGGGCAACGATGCTGCTGAACGGGGGGTTTTTGGCGCTGGCCGCGGTCCAGGTGGCCGTCCTTTCCGTGCCGATAATTGCGACTTTGGCCTTCCTTCCTTTCGCTTTCGTGCGGCCCACCCGGCCACCTTCGGAACCCGTCGGCGCCGTTCGGGTGCCGCTCCGAACGTGAATGTGTGCTTCCACCTCATTGGACCACGAACTGGCCGGGCGAGCCGGGCCTCGCGGTAGGTCCGGGAGGCGAACGCTCCCGAACAGAACTTCAAGAAATACGTGTCGCTTAGACACGATATCAATAAAAACTTCAACAAACGGTAAAAAAAAACTCCGCAAACTTGAAGAGTGTACCAAACATGAAGCCTATCGAACTCGCCGCGTCATCGCTAACAGTGCGCCATTAGGTCCCCCACTGGTCGATTCCAAACGCTGCCGCCCCGTCGCTCCGTCTCCCTCACCTGCCGCCCCCCCACGAGTGTGAGAGGGACAGTGTGCTGGTAGCGCGGTCGGGGGCCAGAGCCGGCAGAGCATCGCCTCGGTCAACATGTCGGGGTCGTGAGACGCGCGGCTCGGCGGCTCACCACTTTCTCCAGCCGGTCGTGTAGTGATGCAAATTATATCGAAAACGCTGGGCCGGTGACTCATCGGGATCGCCCCGGGGCCCTGACTCCGCTCCTCCCCAATTAGACTCACATCTGACGCATCTCGACGTCGGGATTCAATTTGACGCGCCGTCCGGACACGACACGCTCGAGCTAGTTCATTACTTTTTTTTTTTTTTTTTTTTTTTTTTTGCTGCTTTCTTTGTTTGGTTGTCGTTTGCTTTTTCCAGTGCAGTCGGCGTAGCCTTGGTGGTCCCGCCGCCGCGCCCCTGCAGGACCGGCGGCCGGGCCCAGTCGCGGCCCAGTTCCTTTTGAGCGTGTTTAGTCGAACAGGCCGAAGCGAACGGAGGCAAGCGATTACAATGGGCCCAAAAGCAGTGGGAGGCCAGGCGGCCTGAACGCACCCACTCCTGACCTGTCGCTACAAAAGCGGAGTACCGGTGGCCGTGCTCGTTCTAAACCGCACACGAAAAAAAAAAATAACCGCAATAATTCGTAACGTTATCCATCCGTTGGTCCTTGTCCTCGTCGACCCGGTGACCGCAAAGGAGGAGAAAAACACCGAGCGGCGTCTTCTCTCTTCCAAACGTCTATCATCACTCAGCGTTCCCCCACTCCTCCCCCTTTTTCCATCTCTTAATCCGACCAATCAATTTTTCCGCTGCAGCTTGGCGGGGCCTGGCGGGGCCCGGGCTAGCGATCGCGGACCGGCCCGGCGCCGACCTCGCCGTGACGAATCGGGAGAAAAGCTTGATCCCCTAACCGCACCCGCACGGGGCTGCGCTCGTGTCGGTCTCGCTGTTCTTCACAAACTTGACCTGTGACATCCCCCCCCCACCACCACCACCATTTAACCGCTGTGCCGTCGCTGTACTCCGCGTTGATCCGCTCACCGGTCGCGTAAGTCCCTTATCGAATTGCGTGGCTGTCGCGCATTAGAAGCACGCTCTGTTCCTGGAGCACGCCGCACGCACGCACGCAGAGAAAGCGGCGAGGGCGCCTCCCGTAGTCCTGCTGGAGTATGCTCTAAATGCAACTCACGACAATGCCACTCGGGGCATGCAGCCTCCAGCCCTTCGCTCCAGACACACCCGCCTGGAGTTTGAATGTTATTAATCACCATAGTCCCTGCCGGTCTATGCAGTGTCCAGTATTGATTGCGCCGCCCTGCCGGTTCAAGGCTGCCCTTTACGGGTCCGCTCCAGCCGCCTGATTATTCGTCTCTCTCTCTCTCTCTCTCTCTCTCTCTCTCTCTCTCTCTCTCTCTCTCTCTCGCGGCTGGAGTCCACGGCGTTGCACCATTCCAGGGCCCCAGCGGACCCACGCAGTGTCCAGGCCCTTGGTTCCAGTTCAGGCTCCAGCCAGGGGTACGACCGTAACAAAAAGCCCATTTCCCGTAAACGCAGATCGTTAGGAGCGTTTGAATTGATCAACTTAACAAGGAAACGGCATGTAGCAATCTAGTTATTTTACTGCGTAACGCCCCCAATGCTCACTATTCAAGAGATATAGATTCCTGAAGTTGTGATTTTTGTTGGAACTCTTTGTCCAGCGCCGTCCGCTTCCAGGGCCTCATCACGAAAAGCACATTCCCCTGAAAACGTAAGTGCCGCCGCTCCCTTTCACTGCGGGCTGCTGGCGGTCTCATCCGGGCCCGGACTCCGGACGGACGCTCCGGGTCTCTTTTCCGGAGGTAATTATTATTCAGAGTCCACGTCACGCAGCCGTCAATGGCGGGCAGACTGAACAGTGGCTCTGTCTCTCTCGCACCCTCACGGAGAGGCCCGAGAGAGACAGCCTGAGACCCCGCGCGACCCTGGCGCGGACCTTTCTCCCGAAAAACTATTCGGATTGGCGGCGGAAAAAAACGACCGGGGTCTTTGGCTTCGGACTCAGCCGTGCCGTCTCATCATGCATAATTGTCATTGCTCATCTCCAGAGGCTGTTTTTATTGCTGTCATTTTTTAATCGTATAATTGTCGCAGGAAGCGAGACAAGCCACTGTTTGCCGTTCGGCATTGTATTCCGGATGCGGTAAGTCGGTAGATCAGCCATAAGTCTGTCGTTGTCAGAAGCAGCTTCGGCTGAAGGCTTTCTTTCTCAATCAATGATGACGAAACTTGTCATCGGTCTAGTTTGAGAAGCACCGCTCTGTGGCTGCCATAACGCCACAGGCACGCGTCACTTTGTCATTGACCTTTGCATTGCATGCCACGCGGCAAGGCTGCTTGGCTCCACGCGGCGGACCTGGCTCGGCTGGCAAGGCCGGACCTCGGCTGGACCGGAGGCAGGGGTCAGCCAGAGAAAGCTCCAATGTCAAGGTTCTTATTTGTCGATGCCAAAATAAAGAAGGCGTTGGAGAGAAAGGGAAGTCGTCGTTCAGCGGCTCCAAAAAATAAAATGTCAAAACTCGAAAAAAAATAATTAGAAATGGCCTGGCTATGTGAGGCTGGGACGCTTGACCGACACGCGTGCTTCGCAGACAAAGAAAGCCGAGGCTGAAAGTGACGAGAGAGTGGCCGAGTGAACACCTTGCCCGATTAAGAACTAAATGCCGATTTCCACTGCGCATCTCCTTATGATATGATAATGCGGCGCCACTTTCATTTCTCGCCTTTCCCCTTCCCAGCCGTCGCCGGCAACGAGGACGGGGCGAGGATGCACAGTGGCATGCACGGCAAGGTCATTAGCCTACAAAGTCATAACGCCACGGACTGCGCCCGCAGAGCGTCCTCAGTACTCGCGAAACTCAAGTCGTGCCGCAGCCTTTTAAATTTGTGTTCTGTTGTGCAGATTAGCCTACAAAAAAGCAAATCAATTGATTTTTGTTAACAAATTGTTATTATTATTATTATTATTATTATTATTATTATTATTATTATTATTATTATTATTATTATTATTATTATTATTATTATTATTATTATTATTATTATTATTATTTTGGATTAGGTGTCTACAAATAAATTTGTCCCTAATGAGAGTCGAACCCGGATCTAAGCCGTTGCTTTACAGCCCACGCAAATCTGCTCTAGAAACTTGCGCAATCGGCTCGGTCCACCGTAAATCACATCATCCTCTGTTTTGACGCGGAGCGCCTCCGCCTGCGGGCTGCCTCGCTCTCGTCGCGCTGCCTCTGTCGCACCCACGGGCCAGCCCGCGGGGCGGCGAGAGAGACAGCGCGAAGCACTGTTCGGAAGGCGTTGGCACTCAGGTGTAGCGTGACAAAGAAAGATTGATGTGGACGTCGATGAGCAGCCCGACCTTATAGAGCTGTAACGAGGCTCGTTAGCTCCGTCTCCGTCACTCTCTGTCACTCAGCCGGCCACTCTGTCTCTGTTGCGCAACAGGCCGCTGCCGGTCTTAGGCCACTTTTCGATACCGATTTTTAATCACGGCCCGCCGTTGGATAACTGCCGGGCCAGAGACAGAGCGACGAGACTGCAAGCGCGAATTAGCGTGTAAATGAGAACGGCACGGGTTGGACCTCCGCAACCCGATGCCGCCGGTGAGCTAATCCTGCAAGCCGAGCAGCGAGTGTCCCGTTGCCTGGGTGTGCCGAGCACCGGAAGCAGCGACTACGAGAGAACCGGATACGGAATCCCACGCGAGTCAATATCCAATCGAAAAGGTTCCTCGATCGGCAGTCGATGCACCCGGCCCTGCAACGGCCAGCCCTGATCGCTCCAACCGCAATGACTGTCTCTCTAGGCAAACGCGAAGACGTTATTTGTAGGTACTCATTCATATTCGGATCGGAAGGCGGAAGAGAAAGCCGTCCGACGATATTTTCTCATCCAGTGTGGGTGCGTTGGCGGCAGCGCATCCCATCTGTGTCGAACACCCGGCCATCTATCAGGCTACCCATCTATCTATATATCTATCTTCCAAAGGCCCGCTACCTATCCGAAGGAATTCGATCCACCCTACACGATAAATCTTCTTGTTCATTCAATTTTTCTGCGCCCTCCTGCATCCATATTTGTAATACATTGCACACTACTTTCGAAAAAAAAAAAATAAGCACAGCGTGATGCAGAATATTTTAGATGCAAGCATTTCCACCCGGAGACACGACGAATTAATTAATTAATAATAGTAAAACTGAAGAGCACACTCACATCCCAGGTAGACGCCGATGGAGACGACGAGGAGGAAGGTGATGAAGGCGGCCAGCACGCAGCAGCCGCACCGGTACTGGCCGCTCACTTTTCGGGTGAAGCGGATGTCGCTGTCCGACGACAAGATCGACGACGGCGTCTCTGAGCGCCGCCCGGGCAGGACCTGGAAAACAAACCAGCCGTGAGTCGCCTAGCCTCCACTTTCCATCCGTTGCAACTCGATTTGTGTGTGTGTGTGTGTGTGTGTGTGTGTGTGTGTGTGTGTGTGTGTGTGTGTGTGTGTGTGTGTGTGTGTGTGTGTGTGTGTGTGTGTGTGTGTGTGCGCGCGCGCGCCTTTTTTCGTCGAGCCAAGAGCGTGCCGGATAGCGTGGCTCTTTAATTTCACATCTCAAAAAAAAAAAAAAAAAAAAAAAAAAGTGAAACAGAAAAGAAGTGAAGAAAGTCATACTTTTTTTTTTGAACAAAAAAAAAAGCAAACGCAAAATGGCCCGAGTTTTTCCGGATGCACGCAATGAGTGGGGCGCCGGGTTGGCGGGGCGCCCGAGGTGTGAGTGTTTGGGGAGAAAGTCAAGTCCAGGTGACCCTGCGCGGCGTGCCGTGCCGCGCCGCGCCGCGCGTGCGTGGACAGCTGTTTAGTCGTGGTGCGTGCGGGGTCGACAAGCGCGGCGATGGTCCCGGTGTTATGTTTTTCCCTAATGCTCCCGGCCGGTTCTTTAAAGGCGCCCAGACACACACACACACACACACACACACACACACACACACACACACACACACACACACACTCACTGACACACGGAAGCACACGAACACACACACACACACACATCGCACAATAAATCCGAAGAGAATTATAAAAATAATTTTCGTGTGACTGTGTTTCTGTGCGTTTCTAAGTTTCTCTGTGTGCGCGTGTGTCTGTGTGCAAGTAAGTCTGTGTGCTCCAGTGCGTGCACTATCCTTCCCGCATCAGCGGTGTGTTGCGGCCCAGAGACACGACTAAAGTGTGTCAGAGCATCGGAGCCGCGCTGCTAGTCCCTGCTAGGCAAGCCCGCTGCGCCAGCGAGCGTTGCTGCGTGGCCTGCGCTACGAGGCTCCGCGTTAAAAGCCGCTGAGAGTGGACAGCAGCCCGGAGCAGCGGGTGACTAATTCGGAACTCGCTGCCGAGTTTCGTCGGCAGGCGAGGGCGGGGCTCGTGGAAACCGACCGAAACGGGGACTGGAGGCCGTCGGTCGGTCCACAGCGCCCTAGGCAGCGCCGATGACGCTTCGAGTGGGAATGGAGGGGACTCATCATCTCGCAGCCAGCGGGTCACTGGAGCAAACCCGGACGACTCCGGCCGACACGCCCCGCCCTGCAAACCGGACCACTCGCTCCGTCCACGACTCCGTCTCGCTGTGCGGAAAATGCTCTCTTTATTTCGAGTGCACGTGCGTCCCCGTACGGTACGGGGCCGGACCCGCTACCGCCGCTACCGCCGGACTACGGGTCGCTGTCTCTCTCGCACGCGTGGGGTCCCTTCACGCAGCGACTGAGCACGGAATCACGGGGCCCAGAGGTCGTGACCCCGGGCGGGGCCGGCAGTGGGGCCGGCAGCGGGGCCGCGGGCAAGGCCTGCCGACGCCTGAGGCGCGAGACGCTGCGGTTTCGGCTTGCCGTTCCGCTCTTTCCTAAGCAAACGCGGGGCGGAGCGGCGGGGCCCTTCACAGAGTGGGGCCCTTTCTGGGCGTGGCGTGGCGCGGTCGCTGGCACGACGCTGTAACGTGGATACGTGTAATGGGACGCGCCCCGCGCGAGGCTAGAGAGGCGGCGAGGGACGCTCGCGTTCGGGACGTGTCTTGGGCACATTTGTGCGGTGGCTGCGCCGCCCGTCTTCTTCTACCTGCATCTGCATGCCGGACTGTCTGTCTGTCTGTCTGTCCGCGATGCACCCAGAGACCGCACGGCGGCGGCCCCGTGTGCGGTGGCCGACTTGGAAGCCTCGCGTCGCGCGGTCCTCACACCGCAGCCCGCCGTTGCCCCGGCCCGCCCCGGCCCGCCCCGGCCCGCCCCTCGCCCGTTAGGCCCTGCCGTCTCTTAGATCCGCCTCAGCACGGAGCGATAATGCATGCAGGCAGCGCGGACTCCTGCGACTCTTACGCACAGTGGGCCAGAAGGGGACTCGAACCGAACGTGCGATCCCACCAATGGATTCCTCGTTCAGAGAGCAACCCCATTGGTGGGGTCACAGTCGAGTCCTACTTAGCGAGTCTAAACGCGTCTAGAGCTTTGGCCGCCTCCTGCCGGTCCTCCGGCCCACTGCGCGACGGCGACGCGCAAGTCGGTCAAATGCCGCATTACTGTGCGCTCTACGCCGCGCTTGCTTGACTCTGAGACAAGTCGGGCAGTGCTACCGCAGCGGGCTGGTCAGCAAAGCGACTTACGGGACCTTGCGGCCCCTCCCCCCCTCCCCCCTCCCCCTCGCGGCCAGGACCTCTTCTCCGCGTGTCCTCAGCAGCGAGCGGCAGCTGACAGCACAGTGACTGCGAGAAAAATTGATGACGTTTCGTGACGGGTCGGAAAAATGAATTCACCTGCCGCCGGCCGAGCCTCCGACACGCCCAGTGCGCTGCGCCGCTGCGCTGTGGCCGCACCGCACACCGCCGCGGATTCAATTCGTCCACGCGTGGCAGAAAAGGAGCAAGAAAGATGAGGGAGGGAGAAAAGCGGCAGTTTGGTGACCGTTTTAGGAACGGTGTTGTTCTCGTTCGCGGAGCGATTTCAGACGCCGATAGCACGCCGTCGGTAGACCACGTCCTTCTGTGACGATCACTCGCGTCATTATGTGATGCGTGCCACACACACACACACACACACACACACACACACACACACACACACACACACACACACACACACACACACACACAGTGTCGACACGCGGCAATAAAAAACGGACTCCACCCCAGTTTCGCGAGAAGCCACCGACTGAGCGAGGAATTTTCCTTGCAATTCATAAAAACTGCATGAGGCGTCAATAAGTCGGCCGAGCGGGAATTCCGGACGCGATGCGAGCCGTTCGTACCGTGCATGCGTAACAGGATCACAAATGAACCGATTCACGCACTGGACATTGTTGAACTTCCTCGGACCAGTTATTTGAGGCGTCTTCCTCCAGCGGTTCGATTCCGACTCTCTCTCTCTCTCTCTCTCTCTCTCTCTCGGGAGAGACAGTCCCGCCCGGAATCAGCCCAGCCGCGGGTTACCCACTTCGGTCCCGCCTGCAGCCTCCAGCGCAGCCTTCCCCCTGGAAGACTCTCTGTCGTCATTACAGAGAGACAGCTGTCTTGCTCCACAAGGCGCCTCGCTGACTTTAGTGTCAACAGCTCAGCGTCGCGACGCCCGGCGGCGGGGGAGGGAGAGGGAGAGTCTCAGATGAACCGCGCACGACATTGATGCATCGCGTAATGAAAGGATAATCGCCGCTGCCGTCGCTCCGTCTCTCTCGCACTCATGCGGCGTCTCCCAGCGTTGCGAGAGAGACAGAGCGACGACTCTCGCGGAACGACTGCACCGGTAAGGGGCTGGCGCCATGGCACTGTCTCCCTCGCACGACTCCGCGTCGCTTCCGGCACATGGGTGCGAGAGAGGCAGCACCTGCTGGAAGCGTCACCCAGTTTTCGGACTGTAACTTAATTTCGCGGTCGCTGGACGCGCTGTCGCTCTCCCTCTCCCTCCGTCACTCTGATTGGCCGTGATGACGGCCAATCACACGCGAGCGCCGAATCAGCGTGACGTCTGCGGAGGGAGCGCTTTCGTTTAATTGGTTTGACGAGCGGCGTCCGAGGTCCGAGCGCCCCGACGACGCTCCGCTGCGTCGGAAAGCGAGTCGACGCGGAGCAATGCGGAGCAATGCGGAGCTACCCGCGGGGACGCCACTGCAAAAACACGACCGAGTATTCTAAACACATGTACAGTACAAGAGTTGGATTGTTGCTCGAGAAATGGGGTGCAGGCTGCCAGCAGACTGGGAGTCCTTCTCGTCGCTCTGTCTCTCTCGCACCCGCACACGGGGCGCGCCATGAGTGCGAGGGAGACAGACTGCAGGCGGCCGCGATATCCGGGATGAAGGCGGCAAAGATGCGAACGGTGCGGTAAGGAAGCGGCAGGGGAAAAAAATAGAGACGTTATCAGGGATGAAAGTTTGTCCCTTTCTGACAGTTGGAATCATTATTTCGATCGGCCTGCCGCCTGGTCGCTTATCGCACCTTGTCCATCAAGGACCCTCCCCCTTCCCCTTCCCTCCGACCCTGGCGCGACCCTGGCGCGCCCTGGAGGCCTTTCTCCGAACCGCCACACCCACACCGGGATCGGCGCGTGGCCTTTGCCGTGTGTTTTCGCTCTGTCTCTCTCGCCGCGCCGGAGACAGAGAGAGAGAGAGACGGCACGTCACCGCGGGCATATCACAACACAGGGCACGCCGCACCACCGTGAAAAATCACACGACGTCGTGAAGAACCCTTCGCACCAATCCAAAGCGAAATCACGGTGCGTGAACCGGCAATCACATGTACCCTCGGAAAGCTTGACCCAGTGAAATAATGAATTGTTTGTCGGAGGAGTTGGCGGGATTGCAGATAACGGCAGAGATTTCTTGGCACGCCCACACGGTCCTTATGAAGAGTCGGTCACGTCGCCGCCGCTGGTGGCTTGGGCTTGCGAGCTGACACCCGCCGAGAGCCCGCCGAACCCACGGGCAGACGTGAGCCGGGAGAAAGGGTGGTGCGCTCATTGCGTTGACTTTGTTACACAAGAGACCACTTTCGACGTCAGACAGTCACTTCATGTTTTTTTTTTTTTCTGTGGTTGTTTTGTTTTCATATCGTCTTGTACTCGAGGCATAGCCGAGCGGCGCATATACACGCTGCCACTGCAGGGAGATGGACACGCGTTTCCTGCATGCCACCGCGTGCCCGCACGGTACTGTCCGCGTGGAAATCGTTCCAACTACTCCCCCTCCCCATGGTCATAACAACAAATGGAGCCGCGCCTCGACACCAAGAATAATGATCCAATGGGCAGCACTCGTATCGGTTACCTCGGCGTGTCCGCGCGCCGCAAGGCCGCAAGGCTCCACTCGGATCCGAATGAGGAAACCCGGCGTCGCGTTTCAAGTTCACATCACGATTTGCCTTTAAAAATTCTGCCAAGTACTGTAATATTTTTTTTTTTAAGAAGAAACTTTGGTTCTCAGGACTCTTTTTTTCGCAGTGTTCGATTCTGGAGCGTTGCATTGCATTGCGGGCGGCTTACATGATTTACGAGGGCGATGAGGTGGCGGTGTCTCGGCTCGGCTCCGAGTGACGACTATACGGTGTCCGCCGCGGGCCCACGACGTGGTGGCCGTTCACCGCGTTCGGAAGGGGAAGAATAGAGCGAGGCTCTTATTCAAATATATGGGGTCAGTGCCTCGTCGTAAAAATAGGTTTTATAGTGTGAGGATCGGGCGCCGCGGCGATGGAAAAAAAATAAAATGAAAAGACCGCGCAAAATTTTTCGCCGTACGGACGAGGGGAAACGTTCCTTTTGTGCGATTGTTCCGATTGTACCGGTCCGCACAATGTCAGCCTCAGCCGGACGTGCACCGCGGTGGCTGGGTCGCTCCGCGGCACTCAAAGGGGAGCCCCGTAGGGGTGAGAGAGAGTCAGAGGCTGGCCGACGCCTCCGGGCGCCTCGCCGGCGGGCTCCTCCGGGCACGCGCCGGCCAGCGCTCCCGGCCGGGGTCCCGGAACGTATATCGCCTCTCCCGGAGGCCAGCCGCGGCGGCCCGGCCGCAGGGCCGCTGCCCCGCGGGAGTGGTGTTATACAAGAGCGTTTTCAGACTTTGTTATGGCGCTGTTGAGCCGCGGGGCGGTGGCGGCTGTCCGGCCAAGGGTCATACGTCATCGGGCCGGACACCGCCGCCCCGCCGCCCCGATCGCAACACCGCCCCCTATTGTTGTCTTGAGCCGGATTGCCGGATTATGGCACACCGTTCGCACATCGCGTTCGGGGAACCGTTGCATCGGGAAGGCGGTGCAGCAGGGAGGGAGAGAAAAAAAACGATCGGCGAAAAGACGGGCATTCGGTCGATGCGTTTATAGGAGCGGAATCGCAGTGGCATGCCGTTACGTCAGACGAAGGGAAGCAACCCCAGCACCCTCAGAAGTTGGGAGTAGAAGCAGACGTTGCCCTAGCCAAAAAATAAAAATTAAAAAAAATCAAAAAAAATCCGAAGAAACTTGTAGAGACAGTGGGTACGCTGCGCTACACTGTCCTCGCCGTTCTTCATTTGGAGCCGAGCCGAGCCCGCCCCGCCCCGCCCCGCCGAGTGTTTGAAGGCGCCGACCGATAGCGGTTTGCAGCGAGTTACCGTAGCTGAGCTGCAGAGGCTGAGCGTGGCTCCGCTGAACGGTGCCGGTCGAGCCAACCTAAGAAACAGGTGGGCGCAGCATCACGCTAAACAGTGTTGCCAATCGCGGGGAGCAATAAAGACCAAGTGGATCGTTACCGGGAAAAAAATAAAAAATTAGAAATCGCTGCCTCCACCCTTCGCCTCCAGGATGTAATTAAATTATTCTGAAATTGAACACGTATGAATTTTCCTCCCCGCATGAAAAGGCAAAAAACAAAACAAACAACAGCACGGCCGCTTCTAGTTTCTATCCGTGACTGTCGGAGTGCATGCATGCCTGTCCTTCAAGCGGGCCTCGGGCTGCGGCTCTGGAACTACTGAATGCGACCTGGGCACCGCCGGGGCCGCACCGCCGCGCCGCCGTGTCAAGAGCAAGCCGCGCACGTCGGCAGCGCGCCCCGCCCCGCCCCGCCCCAAATCACGCACTCACTCACACACACTCACACTCACACACACACACACACACACACACACACACACAGAGCCGCTTACCCGGACAGAAGACCGGAACGGAGCTTCGGCCCGACGCGCCTTGGCGTCCATTCAGGGACGGCGTGGTTTTAAGGAGGGCCCGCGAGGTGTACTAATGCCGGCCGCCAGGGGAGGGGGCGGTGGAAGAGAGCGCAACGCGGGAAGGAGGGAGACCGAGTCGAGTCAACTGAACGCGGGCGGGGCTGGACGAATCGTCTAGGACGATCTCGACAAAGCCAGGACCGCGATGGTCCAAAACGGCAGCCGTTTCTCTTGTCGCCGCGACGGTGGCGCTCTGTCTGTCTCTGCGGGGGAGACAGACAGCGAGCCTGCTCGAGATCCTCCACAGCCGGAAGATCGCTCGTCACCGTTCGTCATCGCTGCCGAGGTGAAAAGATTTGTCCAGAACCTTCTTGCCTTCGCCATGCCCGGCGCTTCCGGAGACGCGATTCTCGCGGCGACACGTGCGGGTGACACGTGGGGCCCGGGGCGGCGCCCCCTCACGGCGCCGCCGCCCCGAAAGAGAAACTCATCATGACTTTCCTTTCCCTCTTCACGATGAGAATGCGAAACAAAAGTCTCGTTTGAACAGAGCGGCAAAGGGAAGCGACGCCTTAATTGTCTAATTGTTGCCGCAAAGTGTGTCCCATGAGAAATTCGCGCCCGCGGTCGGATTCCGAACCGTGCGCGCTCTTGTCGCTGTGTCTCGCTCGCTCCGGAGCGGCACGCCGCACGGGTGCGAGAGAGAGAGAGAGAGAGAGAGAGAGAGAGAGAGAGAGAGAGAGAGAGAGAGAGAGAGCGCAGGTCGGAATCCGCCTGCAAGGAAGGCGATGGTGCGGTGGGAGTGCGTGCTGGAGGCAGTGAATAGTTAGTGAAGTTGGCGAGGTTTTACAACAGCGAAGGAAGCCGCACGCCCCACACGCCGGCCGGATCGCGCTCCCGTCCCGAGCCCCCCGTGGGGCTGCGAGAGAGACACCGCGACGGACCGGGGCACTGGCGGCATGACGGCCACGCTCTGGACCAGGTCCACGTCGTCGCAGCGCGCAGCGCAGCGCGCCTCGTGCAGAGAAAGCGACAACGTTCGCAGAAACCGTACGCCACGCCGCCGCGGCCGGGCCTTGACGCGGGCCTTGGGGCGGCCCGCAAACAAAACAACTTCCTAGCGTCATTCACGCCGGGGGGGATTAGCAGCAGCACGAGCGAGAGCAGCAGTATCGGGAGCGGCAGGCCACCTCACTGTCAGAGTACACACTTACAATGCCGACTTGGCCAGTAAGTGCCTTTGGCAAGACAACCCTTACAGTACAACGTGCTTGGCCTTGTCACTCCATATGCTACGCATATGCACTAGTAGGTGTGCGACCTGGCCTATATGCATTTGTAAATGTGTACTTGGACAGTTAGGTTTGCCGTGCATGCACCTGTGTACTACTCTGGAAGCTCGCGGCGGCAGCAGGTGCGAACGCCCAGCCCGGGGGAGCGGCGATGGAGGCTGCTCTTGGAGACTTGGACGCAGGTGGGAGGGAAAACGCTGGATGCGCGAACACTCACACACACACACACACGCTCACCTATACACACACGCACGCACACATTCACACACGTAAACCC
The DNA here is from genome assembly GCA_030522485.1 of Stenchaetothrips biformis. Classification (NCBI taxonomy): domain Eukaryota; kingdom Metazoa; phylum Arthropoda; class Insecta; order Thysanoptera; family Thripidae; genus Stenchaetothrips; species Stenchaetothrips biformis. The sequence continues at coordinate 3,338,178 of CM060100.1, forward strand.
ACAAAGGCACCAAGTCCGACAGTGAAAGTTATTAGCGACCGACTGCTACACACAGCCACACACACACACAGCCACACACTTACACTAACACGTCCACATTCGTCATGGCTTGTTGGTATAAGGCGGTACACTCGCACGGTGTGTTAGAGTGTACGTGTGTCTGCGTCCCGCCAGTGGGACGCCCACGACACCATCGATGCGCTATGAAATCGGCGCGCAATTTGAATTTCACATAAAATGACGGTTCCCGCTTTAGCGCAGCCTGTGCACGTCGAGCGCGCCGCGCCCACGCCGCGCCACGACCCCTGGCGAATCGGCTCTCACAGTCCGCCCAGAAAGCCCCGCTTTCCATCGAATCGAGATCTCGATACGCCGCATTTGTTTATACAAGTCAATTTTTGACTCTGTCCCGACTTGGTCGCACGATGTCTTTTAATTCTAATGGAAAGCTGTTCTTTTGGTCGGTGAAGTGAAGCAAGACCTCCAAACGGTCGGATAAAAATCGCTAAAATAAAATTCCTTGGGTACCGCTGTACTACCACCACACATAAATTTAAGTTTTGACTTATTTTTGAAATAATTTTATTTTTAATGGCAGTGTATAGGGAGAAAGGTAAGCAGAAGGGGCCGCCGCCCTGCGCGCCCTGCCCTCCGATTAGCACCTTCGCGGTGTTGCTGCAACTCACGCCTCGGCCCCGCCCACCTATCGCCACCCGCCCACACTGCCCGAGGGTGCCCCGCGGTGCCCCGCTGCCCGCGGACCACGGGGCACGACCGTCCGGCAACAAAAATGGAGCAGCAGCGCAGCTTCAAGACGAACAAGTTTTCTTTTTTTTTTATTTTCTTCAGAGTAGAGGAGCGTTCTTTTACTCCCCGCCTCGATTAGATCAATCGGTGTTGGTTGGTCCCATCACATTGCCAAACCCGGCAGGCGCGCGAAGCGCTGCAGAGCGCCGCGGGGCGGTAGGGGGAGGGGGGGGGGGCGGCTGTGGCGGCAGAGGGCACTAAAGCAAGGCACACTTTGCTGCCGCGGGAGGCCGCGGTCAATTACTGGCATTTAGCCACGCGAGGGCACGGCGCGGCGTTGTTGCATCACGGGAGGAAAGGGAAGCAAATTCCTGCCGGTTCACCCGATGTCGTCTGTAACCACACCGCTATAACACGTGAAGGAAAGAAGGGGTGTGGCGATCTTAGCCTTGCATGTAGCCAGCTTATATGTATATGAACGGTTCACAAAGCAGGGTGACCGTTTTTTTTTTTTTTCCTCCGCTCTGAACACAGTGTTTTGCTTTTTGCCCAACTTTTTTTTTTTTTTTTAGAAAACATCTTTAATAATATAATTACAATAATAATAATAAGTTACAATTTTTTTCTTCTTTGGTGGTGACAAGTTGAAACAGCCAATTAAAAATCAACAGAGCATAAAAGTACATAGTAGGTATAAAAAAAGGAAACACAACAAATGTACATACCGAGAAACAACAGCAATCCAAAGCAACAAAAAGCAACAAAAGCAAAAGGAAAAACAATAGCGATCAAGACCAACCAAGAAACAGAACAAGAAAACCAAAACATAGGGGTCAACAGATTTAGAGGGGATCACTGGCTCACTGGATGTGCGCATGCAGCGCCGCGGCCAAATTGGGAGGCCATCGGTGTGGCGAGGCCTTCACTTCGCTCTTGCCCCGCAGCAGGCATGCCGCGAAGCCCGCGGTCGAGGGGCGCGGCGTCGTCGTGACGAAGTGCACCAAGGTGGCGCATGCCCACAGAGCTGCGTTGTGCCCGTCCTCCGTAGTGCCCGTGAAATCGGGCCGCAGCAGCATTGCGGGCGTGGGGCTGCGTCCGCTGATGCAACGCGACTGCTGCAGCAAGGCCCTGCCCATAGCCCTGCCCCCTGCTTCGGTCGTGCGAATAGCATTGTGGGCTGACACACACAGCCTCAGCCACAACGCGGGCTTATCGCCAAGACGCTTATCGGGTGAATCTCTCGAGGCGGCAACTCGGGGAGCCCTTTTCGACAAAAGTCTTGCGCTGGTGCTCCGTCTACGTGAGTCTTTGCACCCATTTGTTGGCTCGTCTAGGTTAGGATGGCCGCCTGGAAGGCAGACAAGAAGCATGTCTGCGCCCCTGAGAGTTGGCAAAAAGCACTGCTTTACCCCCTATGGGAAAATCGGAAAATCCTGGATCTGCGCCCGACTTTTAGGCCCTTGAGGTTAGGTTACCCCCAGCACTGCCCGATTTGGTCCGCATCCAGCCGCCTCTCACGCCCCTCACGTCACATCTCGATGGCCCAACGACTACAGCACTATTCGCACCGCGCGTGGCTGCGTTGCACTGCGAATAACGACTGTCGAACGACACCGCCTGACCGGCTGCGGCCGCTGCCAGTTGCAGGCAGGACGCGTGCCTTAATAGGCAACAAAAGGCACGGCATTGGGAACGTGGCGCACGCGGGTGGAGACCGGCAGGCCGGCCGGCCATGCAGAGAAAGCGGCCAATGCGCGCGGCAAACCAGTCCGATATCCGTCGCCAAGGTTCGTCGGGGCACTGCGCATGACAACGCGATGCAGTAACACTTGCAGCACCGACGGTTTCCAACTTTCAGAACTGCATTTCAAGCAACACGCACGACACACTGTAAAATTTTAAATGTCAATTGAAAGAAAGAAAAAAAAAAGAACGCTATTAACACGTTCACGCCGAAGGCGATTTGGGGTGGAAAAGCCTAGATGCCGAAGGTGCTAAAAACCAAACCATACGTCGCAAACACATGGCACATGCATATTCGGACTTGCCATGACCGGCCAAACACCATGCGCCAAAAATTTCCTATACGAGAACCATGTTCTCGTATCGGCGTCTGACCCATCGCCGTACGAGAACCATGTTCTCGTACCAAATGCAAAACCCTTATTGGTGGTTTGGGCTCAAAATATTAGCAATGCACACCCCAAAAAAATCGATTTTAGACTCAAACTACATTGTGGAACACGTTCTGGTACCGGAAAGACATGGAAAACACGAGAACGTTGGTGAAATGGCGTTCCCGCCGGTACGAGAACATGGTTCTCGCGCTTATTTTTGCTCCCTTCTCCCCTCCTCTCCTCCCCTACTTTGTGCCTATGTCGTACGGCGCGGGGTCAAAAATCCACTAGAATTTGTTTAGAAAAATGTCAAACTTCGTAAAAAGCCAAAAAAAGTGCGATTACCCTGTTTTCATGTTTGCCATGGTGACATGGCGTTCCCGCCGGTACGAGAACATGGTTCTCGTGCCAAAACGCACGCTAGAGACCTAAATTTTTAGCCGAAATGTAGGAAATTTTACGTAGATTCCGAATATGGGGTCGCTTTTTTGGTCCGAGTACCCCAATCTGACGTAGAGGTCTTGAACGAAAACAGCTCGCAACGAGAACCCCGTTCTCGTATCGGCCTTTGGGCTTTGTAGAATACGAGAACATGGTTCTCGTACCGGCGTGAACGTGTTAATAGTTTTGGATTCTGGGAGTAGTGCGTCGTTGTCCGTTGCGTTCCCCTTTTCAAATATTTCTCCCACTACGCTGGATTCAGCTTTCCCGCGTGCCGCGCTTGAGAAAAAGGCCGCGGCGTGGCCGGTGTCGCAACCGCAGCAGCAGCAGCCTGTGACAGCGTCGAACCGCGAGAGCAAGAACGCATGGCAGTATCTCACACGAGCCGACAAAGAGTTTCCGCCGGCCGCGCGGCAGCATGGGTGCTCCGCTGCCCCTCCCTTGAAAAAAAGGGGAGACCAAGAAGAAGCACCTCGGTGGCAGTGCGAGGCCGTTTGGGAAGGCTTGACCTTTCCATTCAATTACCGTAGAGGAAATGCAGAATGCTGGGAGTGGCATGCGCAGCCCTGCCTTGCCCCGCCCGCCATGCGGCACGGGCAGATAAACCAAGCAAAGCCCCGTGGAAATCGGCAGAGCCAAGCCGTAAATTAGCTTTGTTTGAGGAGCGGGTTACGCCCAATAGCCCAACACCGGTGGCCAGCAGACCTGGTCCATTTTTTTGTCCGCGGGCCGGCGGGCGGTACGCACGGGCCTGTCGGGCCGAACGTTTCGTACGTCACTTTCCCTTTCCGGTTTCAGCTACTCTTTTTTTTTCCCTCATCTCCAGGTTTGGCTCAGCCAACTGCCGAGGCAAGTGCAAGCTTGCCAGGGGAAAGGACAAACAGACAGACGGACGGACGGACGAGAGAGAGGGGCACAGGTTATAAGGAAATAAGGAATTGCAGCAAGGGAGACAGACCGCCGCTGAAGGAGTGAAAGGGTGATAGTCAAACGCGACCTCTCAGTCTTTGTCTTGCACCTTGTTTGTAACACAACCACGTAAGTACACGGTTGGGTAGCTGTGAGGACACTCATTTTAAACGGTTTTTGATTCCAGTCACATCCCAGTTCTTGCCTCTAAACCTGGTGCTGGTGACATTTCGCGAGAAACAAAAGAAGTATTTCAATTTCGCTCTTTTTGCAGTGCATTCTGGTCCGCTCGGCTGCGCCGGGCTGCGCCAGGCTGCACTCGTCGCGCTGTGCCGTGCGCGGCGTACTTGACATGAAAAGCAAAGTGCAGCCACAAATGCCATGCGAACGCCGCCGCTCCCTGTCCAGTCGTTCAGCTCCACCGCGGAATTTAACCCGTTGTCCGCGCAATGTGGCCCGATAGACGCACGGAAAAGCGGTCGGGATGAGGGTCGGGAAAGGACAAGTCCGCTAGGGCAAAAGTCAAGAATTTAAAAAAAAAATTACTTAAAAAACAAATAATTTTAATATTACGCTACAAAAGAACCTCTCACTCCTCTCCATTAAATAGATAAAACATCTCGCAATCAATTCTAAATCGTTTAACATCAAGGTAATGAACCGTGGCAGCGACGCGTCCGAAATCTGCGCGGTCTTTGAACTCGAGCGGCGCCGATGATTTCGAAGTCCGTCGCTGCAAAATGCGATTCCCACCGGAGCTGTGATTTTTGTCGTTCCCTCGCCGATGACAATCGCCTGCAGTGCGTTGAACGAACTGACGACCCGAGCGAGCGGACGACTGATTCGGTTGAGTCACAGCCCCGCGCCGCCCCGCGCCGCCCCGCGCCGCCCCGCGCCGCCCCGCGCCGCCCCGCGCCGCCCCGCGCCGCCCCGCGCCGCCCCGCGCCGCCCCGGATGGGGATGGATTGTGAAGACAGCGCCGCCAAATCCCACAGAATACATTAAACGATGCGGCAACGCGCCGCTCGGCCGCCGCTTGGCTCAAGGCGCGTGGGACCGGGCGCCGCTCCTGTTTTTCATTACATTGGCGGAAAAACGGGCCGGAATCAACTCGGCTAACGCGGAGATCATCCAGAACAGCGTCCTGCCTTTGCGCGGTGGCGCTCTAACTCGCTCCTCGCTCCTCCGCAGCCTCGTGTACTCCCTCAACAACCACACGACGAAGGGCGGGGCCGATTTCCGCGGCGCTGGTTGATGATCATCCGCGAGTGTGTACACACCGTTCACACCAACTCGCCTCGCACACACCCACTCACTCACACACACACGCACTCACTCACACACACACACACTCACTCACTCACTCACACACACACACACACACACACACACACGCGCGCGCGCGCGCACAATGCGTGTGAGGCTTGCATAGCGCGCGCCGGGGAATTCGGATCTTGGTCCGCGAGAGCCGTGAGAGGGACACTCGGACAAAGGCGGGGCGCAACGCGGTGCGACGCGACCCCCAAGCAGGGTACCGAGGGCCACTTTGTATTCATGAACAGTTCGTGGAAGTGGGAGCCGAGTGCCGCAAATGACTGGCGACCTATGTGCGCGCGGGGTCACCCTGCTCAGTATGGCTCCGAAGACCGTTGAGGTGGCCAAAATCCCGGACGCATTTTGAGCTCGTCACTTAATGGGACTCGAATCGAACGTATATGACCCCAGGGGATCACCCTGTGCGTGGCGCCGGGACTGCAGACCCGCAGTGTGCTCCACCGCGAGCTTCCCTCCACGCCCACAACCTCCGGCAGCGTCCTCTGGAAATGGCTTTCGGCAAGTCGTCGTCCTGGGAACGAGTCGTCCTGGACCTGGCTGCCAGCCTGGCTGCCTGCCTGGCGGGTTTGCCAAGCAACGGCAACGCTGAGCGGCGCGGGACGATATCGCGACAAACGGGGATAAAAGGCCAAGACCGGCTTGCAACTGTTGTTCCGCGTCTCCTTCTTTTACTGCCAAGTGCTCTTCCCGCGCGGGCAGTTCAAAACGCGGCGCGTAGCGGGGACTTGGCGGAGACCTCAACGCGCGAGTCCCTCTGAGGTGCCGCCAGGGCCCCCATTTCCAGGCGACGACTGCAAAAACTCCTCGTGTGTCCTGCGAAGCAATGCTAAGGGCGCCGCGACCTCCCTGGAGGACCTGAAGGACCTGGAGGATCTGGCAGTGGCGCTTCCGTTTCGCCTTTCTTATCCGCCACCGGAAATTAAAGGACTCACCTTGGAATCCCATGATCCTTTGCGTTTGCCGTTCTTTTTGCTGTTGTTATTATTGTTGTTGTGGTTCTTGTTGTTGTCCATGGTGATGGTGACGGAGGTCTTGTGGTTGGTCATGGTGGTATCCTCAGAGAACATGGGGCAGCGGCACTACACACGCACACACACTCACACACAGACTTGCCGTCAGAAGGGGTCAATCGACGAAATGACGCGCGCGGAGCACGACACTGGGGAAGCCGGTCACTGGGTTGCCGTGCTTATTGACACAGTCGGCGGGCCCCGCCACGCCCCGCCACGCCCCGGCCGGGGTCGACAACGCGCGCCGCCACCACGCCCCGCCACGCCCCACCACGCCCCGGGCCGCGCCGCCACGACGCACGACTCGGCGACGTCAAGCCGCCACCCCGCGGCGTGACTCGACTGTCGTCCGCGATCCTGGCGGCCTCGCCCGCTGCACCTCGGCGACGACGACTCAGGACATCCTCGACGACGACGAGGAGACGATGTGGCTGCAGGGATGACAGCTGGCTCGGGACTTCCCCGCACTCGTTTCCTGAAGCACTTTATCGCGTAGCACGACGCACTCACACACGCACAGAGTCGGCCGCGTGTTCGTCTCCCGGCACGATGGTCGCGTCTCCCGTCGACGTGCACGCGGTGTGCTCGGCACGGTGTCCGCGAGAGGACTGGCGGCCGAGCGGTGAGCGGCCCGTCGTGCGCGCGGTGGTCGGGGGATTGGAGGGGAGGGGAGGGGAGGGAGCGGCGGTGGCCCCGTGGTGGGGCGCCGTGCGGCCGTGCGGTCGGCGGCGGGTCACTTTCACTGAACGGCTCCCCTTTGTATCAACAACTTTGCAAAAGGAAGTAGTTGTCGCGGCCGGCGGCGTGCAACCGATCCGATGAGGTGACCACCGACATCGAATCGACAGGACAGAGAGAGAGAAAGAAATACCGATTGGGTCGCGGTAACAGGTCTCAACCGTAAGGGGTATAGTTTCCGCCGGTGGGATACCAAGTCTGTGGGATTAGGATTTCAAAAATAGGGATAATATTTTTTTTTTTTTTTTTTTTTTTTTTTTTTTTTTTAGCGTGAGTTTCCTCGCAGTATATAGGACTCCACCGTCAAGACGCGAGTTGGCAGAGACGTTTTAGGCGAGGATGCGCACCCCGCGTGCCCAACTAGGACACTCGCCGCCGGTATTCCTACGCTTTGCAGCACACTCGCAGGGCTTGTCCCTTGGCAGCCGGCCCAGCCCTGTCGCCGCAGAACACCGTAAGGACCTCTCAGGACATGACGAGTTGAAAACGGGCGGACCGTAAGGCGACCCGTACAGGACAGCCGGGCCGCCCATTTCCGAGGAACGGCAAGCATTTCAATAAAGGCAGCGTCAGAAAGAAGAGGCTGTTTTTGGCTTGGAGCGCTGCGGCTATGTAGCCGGTTGGAGTGTGTTGCAGTGCAGGAACAGTGCGCTGGCAGCGTGCCTGCAGGCCGGCCAGGTCCTGCTTCCAGAACAACAGGTGCAGCAGGTGCCATGGCACGCGCGGGCACGCGCCTAGTTAATTAGCAGACGGATTAACGTGCTCGGGGGCCGCGCCTAAATCACCCGGCCGGCACGCTGTTAACAAAAAAAAAGTATATTTTTGGAGCGGATTGATTGTAAGGTTGCAAACTATTCTGTTAGTCGTAAAACAAATTCGCCCCCCCTGAAAAAATTAATAAAAAAAATAGTCGACTCTTTCGGTCCTACCTGGTGGACCAGGGCCTATGGGCGTAGTGGGGGTAACGCCCTCACGTCTCCGCGTTGGGGGTCTTTGGGGCCCGACCGGGTTTGACAAAGGGCCGCAGCTAGCCGCAGCCCTGCCCTGCCTGCGGAGCCTGGCAGCCAGGATAAAGGTGCGGATTGTGGCGAAATTTTATTGTCCACCCGACTTGTGCTTTCTCCGGTCGGCCCGCCGCCCACAACCCGGTTAGAGGCAGAGGCCCCCGACGCAGTCCGGCTGCATTTCAAATACCCATCAGCGGCTTAATGTCCCTCGGTTCGGAAACTAGCAAAATAGCTGCACTCGAGGCCATTGTTCCGCGCGCTTTTTCATACGGCGGCGGCGAACAAGGCATGGATATTGTTTTGCGTCTCTTTTTTGTTTTGCCACAGATTGTTTTTGACGTTACAATGCTCGCGGCCGTTCCCGCTTCAAAAAGAAGGAAAGTTTTATTATTGTGTCCGGCGTTTCACTTTGATGTCTGCCCTGTGCACGTCTCGGTTTCATTGTCTCTGATATTTGCATTGCGGAAGTAAACTAATTGTTTCTAGTGCAAGGCTAACTAATTATTTTTTTTATTATTTTTTTTTTTAAACGATGTATTTCAGCCATCAAGCGAGCGGTCCTGAGGTTCCAGAGACGGGTTCAGTGGGAGGGGGGACGTGTTGTTAACAAACAGGGGCAACGTGTGACTTCTTTCGTACCTTTCAGGCGCGCAACGCATCAAACTGTTGTGCCATTTACTTGTCTCTTCTAACTCCTCCTTTCTAATTTTAATGAAGACATTTCATCACCGACTGTACCATACACCCACAGGCACTTGCTGAGGTGTGAGAGGATCGTTGCGACACTGTGCACACCGTCCGCGCGCCGCGTAGGAAGAGGAAGGGGACTGCAAACACAATCAACAGTCAGCGAAAAGCAATTGCGGGATGACGTTTTTCCTTCGTAGTGTGGTGTACAGAAAATAGGGTGCCCACCCACCTGATGAGAATCCGTGCCCTTCCACCTCGGTACTGTATGCTGTCGCCACCAGGTCGCTTTTTCGATTCCGATGCAAGCAGAGCACAGTTATTGTCGTTCCCCGAGATTGTGCATTATTCAAACGGCTTTCCAAGAAACAACCCGACAGTCTATTGAACTGCAATTATTTCATGTGGACTCGCTGCCACCACACCGCGGCCGCGGCGCCGCGTTGGTCGCCGGCCGCAGCGTCCGATGGAGAGCGCTTTCTCCAGCCGGTACGGAGCTCATTTCGCGCCAAAACATTTATTATGAAGGAATCCGATACTAGTGACCGTGGGGAACGGCAGAAAGAACCGCGCGCCGCCTCACCGCGACCCCCCCTCCCCCCCCCCCTTCCATCGGACCGCCGCCGGCCAGGCAGCGGCAGGGATGAGAACGCGGTGGCGCCTGGGAGGAACGCCTTCCTATTTTGCTTCCACTTTCAGCCTTGATGAGTGATTGTTCAGTTTGCAGTGATGTGGGTCACCTTGTTTTCCCCGGCCAGCGACACCAGCAGCGGCCCCATCGAGGGAGATCCTTCAGGCCGGGGAGCAAAATTGGCGATGAAAATGCTGAGGGAAGCTGCAGAGAACAAGCGCGGAACTTCACTTTTTATCCATTTTATTTTATGTGCGTTGTGCCGATATTTTTTCGTCAACTTCTGATTTGAGTCTTCTTCTTCCCGCACACGGTTCGTCCGGTTGCGCTGTCCCGGCAGTCAGTCAGTCTCCGGCAAGGACGCTGACGACACGCGTCACCCACGTGTGAGTCCCACTGTGTGTCCCACGTGTCTGCCCGGCGCGCTCAGGTGTCCGTCCCTCGAATGGCCGGCCGGCCGTTGGGCAAGCCGCAACATAAGTGAGGCCTCGTCATACTCGTCATTAGGTCTTCCCCCGCACCGCGCCGCTTCACCCCCCAGGGTCGAGCACGCTCACAATGCACTCCGCGACCTCGCCGAACTGCCACACGCGGAACTCCGAAACTCTGTCGCGATAAATCTTTTAATCCGTCAAGCGCGACAGCCCCGCGCCAAGTGCCCGGAATGCCGACCTGGGCCGACTTCCTGTGGCTGCAGAGCACTGATTCCGCGAGTCGTTTGCGCCGCTCTGTCTCTCTCGGACCCACGCAGGACGCCCCATGGGTGCGAGAGAGACAGAGTGAGTCCGCTGTGGCGGCGAGCAGCGGCGAGGTGGCCGGGTCAGCCTGCGGGTCGTTGCTCACATTCCTGCGGCCGTCGATGAGGCCCTTGTTCGTCGCGACAGCACTTACCAACCCGGAAGCAAACATTTCTGTCATTCCATCCTCCGTTTACTTTTATAAAATTAAACTTTTTTTTTTTCAAATTGTACCACCAGAATTTCTTTTTTTCTCATACTTTCCTTCATTATACCTCCCCCTCCCCCCGAGTCTTTCATCCGTGGCGGCCGGCTGACCCCAAAACATTCGCACGTCGTGCGGGAGTCGCGGCGTCGTGAGGGGCCTAACCTTACGACGCGTGGCGGGGCGGGGCGGAGTGTCAGGCGTAGGAGCTCCAGCTCGGTGCAACGAAGAAAATCCGCGAAACACGCGGCCGATTGTAAACAAAAGAATAAAACAGCAGGCCGCAGCACTGTCCGCTTCGCAGCTAGCTTCGCCCTCAATTTGCGGTTAATTAAACTCGAAACGCGGAGAGGAAAAATCGTGACCTTTTTCTCGCACCGTTAGACTGCGCAGCGCGGCCAGCGCGGCTGCCCAGGGCATGACAGAACGGTCCGAGTGCCACCCCGGGCTGCCCAGTGGGCTACGTACCTTGCCTGCCCACGCCGCCCCAGGCGGGCGCCCGGCCGGCACTGCTCGGCACGCGCAGTCAAACGCGCCAAACGAAACTGCTGTGCCCACTGGCGCGCTCGAGGGGGAAGCAACTCAAAAATTTTGTGTACGTTTTACAAAATTTCTTAAAAAATTTAAAAAAAAATTTAAAAATTTTTTTTAAATTGCAAATTTTTTAAAGTTGCCCAAATTTGAGAATTTTTTAAAAATTTCTTCCAATTACCAATTTTTTTTCACAATTTCACAATTGTTCGGATGTGGGAAACGGTGTACCCAGGCGCTGGCGATCGTGTTTAACTTAAAATAAATTTAAAAAATGGAACTCTACACCCCCTCCCCAGTCTTAATGGGGAGGCCTCCTGCTTTACTTCGGTGTTCGGGATGGGAACCGGTGCTATCAGGTAACTGGGGTTAATCCGATCCAGCGACTTCGATATCGTACGCCGGGGGACCCAGTAGGACCCGAGCCGCCGACACGGCCCAACATGGGCAGAGTAGAGTAAGGCAGAGACGATAGAGAGACAGAGAAAGAAAGAAAGAGAGAGAGAGAGTAGTTTTGGGAGCTTTTGTTTGCGCAGGGTGGTCGGTACCCAAATGGTACACCCGCTGTCCGGCGCTCCCAGACCCGAACATGCAGTCAGTGGGCCAGCTTCAAAGGACTTATCAACTCCATCCGACGAATCGGAATGGACCCACTCGCGACCAATTTCGAGTGGCTGGCTCGATCGGGGATCGAACCAGTGCCGAGGCCAATCCGCCGAAGCGGACTGCTTTTTAGACACCCGGGTGTAATGGCCTGGATTGAGCCTAGACCACTACACCACCCTGACTTGCACGTCTGCCGAGTGTTGGACGACGGGTTTGAGTCGCAGTGGGAGGAATCCAGTCGAAAAATGAAAGGAAATTTGGGGATTCGATCCCCGGACCTTAAGGCCGAGGTCGGACGCCTCTACGCCCTCAGCCACCGCGGCTCATGTCTGAAGCCGATTGAAGCGGGTTCTTGACGTGACAATGAGCAGCGATCAAAGAAAAAAGTTGTGAGGTAATAAGATTTGAACCCACGGTCCTCATACCGGGGAACCGTCGCGTCGACACCTCCGGCCACCACGGCACATGATGGCCACCGCGCATTGCTGTGCCTTTGAAGCACACTGGGGAGGGCAGTAAAAAATGCATTTTTCATTATTTTTTAACAAAAAATCTTCAAAATTTCTAAAAAATTTCAATAAAAAATTTTCAAATTTTTCAAATTTTTTGAAATTTATATTTTTGGTGTACATATATTTGGCCAGTTGTTTCCCCCTCGGGCGCGCTTTATGAAAGCGGCCCGACTCCAGGACGTAAGAAATATACTGAAGTACTTGGTGTGACCGTGCCCGTCCAGGGGCTTCACAGCTGCTCTGTTTTTAAACGGATCGGTCGTGCCTGCTCGTCTTCCAGCCGCTAATCTTCTGAAGCATTCAAGGTTCCGTTCGGTGATCCATGGCGGTGGGGCACGCACGCCCACGCCACGAGGGGCAACCTCTCGGAATCAGTCTGCTGGCACAGGCCCTGCCGAAGGGCCATCCATTCCCCCCACCCCCACCCCCCGGGCCCAGGGGTCACGCGTATCGCATTCTAGATGCCCGCCCACCGCTGGCTCCAACGAGGAGGCACAGTCTAGTCAAAAACGAAACCGGATTATTTATCGCACTCCACATTTTCCTCAACAATCGAACGAACTTTTGGTGTCACATTGTGAACCTACTTTAGAGAATGCTCTATAATTTTCAATCCAAATTTCCACCTTTGGTTTTTTTTTTCTGAACGATATTTTAGTTTTTTTCAACCGTTTTAAATTTTGCGTGGCAAAATACCGACATGTTTTGCCTTTGAATGTAGAATGTCCGCTGTAGGTGCGGCCCGAACGCAAAACGCACGCTTCCTGCGCGGTTCGCCCGCTGGATGGTGAGCCTCACGGCATCCGCGGGGCGCGGCAGGGCCAAGGCCGGCATGCGGCAGAGCTGCCGACTGCAATTACACTAGAAAATACACATTCAAAAACATCCCGCGTGCTGAAGGTCGACTCAGAGCGCGCCCCCGCTTTGCTTGCATTGTTGCAGTCTAATCGCTCGGCGGGCGGCAACGGCGGTGCTGATTGCGAAAACCGCGCCTCGCGTCGCCCTGTCCCTCTCGCACTCCCTCGAGACGCCCGACGAGTGGGAGGGAGACAGGGCGGGGACAGGGCGCAGCCGGCGCAGCCTCCCCGCGGCAGTCTGTCGTCAGCCCGCCGTACTCCACTGAGTCCACTGCAGCCTCCAGCCAGGCGCCGCCAAATGCCCCGAACGGCGGCGTTCCGCCCTGGGAATCGGGAGCACAACAATCTAATAACATTTCCTGAGAAACGGCGAGAAAGTGCAAGTACAGGTCCGCAAAGCCGTAGGCTGGGCAAAAAAAACAACATAAACAGCAGTTTTCTACTTTTCTTTGCTGAATTTGCTCTAATTTGTGATACCAATCTGCGATGCGATCCACAGTGTGATACGCGCCGGACAACCTCAGCATCACCGGCCTCGGAATGAGAATGAATGTAATGATGATGATGATCATTGAGTCACGCGTCGCTGTGGACTGCCTGCAGACCCGACGGACTGCGGGGCAGCAGGCAGCGGGCGGTCCCGCTCAAAATGCTCCTTGAAACGTCCCGTCGACCCGACAGCGAGACGCATTTTACACAAGTCTGGAACCGGGGCGCAGAAAACGGATGAAATCAAAATCAAAATCGGGTCAATTGTGATGGAGCGTAGCGTTCCGCGCCCGCGGCCTTGTAAGGGCGAGTCTCACGCACCGCAACGACGGCAACACGGACTGCGCATTGACTGCGCCCGCACGCACGGAGTCACCCCCCGCCCCGTCCTGCAGAGAAATGAAAAGGCAGTTCGCTTTGCACTGCTTTGCACACTCCCACGCCTAGGCCGCCCCGCCCGGCCGCTGCCACCCGAGCGTGTCAAATGCGGCTGCAGTCGCACCAGAGTTGTCAAGTCCAATTTTCGACTTTTCCCACTTTTGAAGGTAAAATTTACCTTTTTATTTTTATTTTTCCCCTTTCAGACCAATTTTCTCAAAATACCCCAGCAAAATGAAAAAATGTTGGCCAAAAAAATTTCCCTTTTCATAATTTTCTTCCCTTTTGGCCTTTTTAGTCCTCAAAAATCCCCATGATATGGGAAATTTCCCCACGTTTGGCAACATCGGCCAACACTGAGTCGCACCACGGCGACGCGGTGACGCCGGGCCGCACGCCTCGCTGCTGATCGCTGTTTTACTGATGGGTGTGTTTTCAAGCTAAGAAAGTCATGATCCTTTCCTTGTCGCTGGCGCGGCTGGCGCTGAGGTGTGTCTCTGTTTGTGTGAGGTGCATCTCCCGTGTGTCATCGCCCTCTTTGTTTTCGCAGCTGCACTGTGTGCGTGCGACACGGCGCGACGCGCCTTCCGCCTTCCACCCGCATTCCTCTTGTCTCTCTCTCTCTCTCTCTCTCTCTCTCTCTCTCTCTCTCTCTCTCTCTCTCTCTCTCTCTCTCTCTCTCTCTCTCTCTCTCTCTCTCTCTCTCTCTCTCTCTCTCTGTCCCCCCCCCCTCTTTCATCGCCCCGTCTCTCTTGCACCCAAGGGGACGCCCCATGAGTGCGAGAGAGAGAAAGCCCTCCACCTGTGACTCCTTGTTGAGGTACGTGGCGACGGGCGCGACTTTTGGCGACTTCGTGATGCCGGTCTTTAGGTGGGACAAGGGGACCTCCTTTCTCCGAAGTGCTTCCGTCGTGGCGTGTGGCGTAGCGTGGCGTGGCGTGGCGCGGCGTGACGTGCACGACAACGCCTCTGAAAGAGAAAAGGCGTGAGTCACACGCGAGCGCGTGTTACAGATAGACAAGAACAAACAATGCACCCTATTCATCTTGAATTTTTCTGCCGACCGCCAACCTCTGCCACGTCTAGCAAGTTGGTACGTATCCTGTCGCGTCCACGCTTGCAACGAAGCGCTGCTCGGCCTGTCGCCTCGGTGGTCCCGGTGGTCCTAATCCTGTCCGGCACCGAACTCCACGCCCAATGGGCACGCCACTGTTTGCACTAGCGAATGGAAAGAAGCAGAAACATGACGGATTCGGGAATCGCCTCGCGCAAAGAAGCAAAGAAAAGAAGATTAAAGAAAGGCGGCCCTGTCATCCATCCGTGGCGCGCCTCGGCGTGACACGAGGAATGCAGGGTGCGTGTTCCAGTGCAGCGCCTCGGACAGGAAAGGTGTGCCTTAGTGCCTCTCCTCACTGCCCTGCCTCGCTGTCTTTTTCTGCGAAGTTTTTCGATGTCCCCCGGAGACCGGAACGGCACGGATAAATCTCTCCGCGACGCCGTGGATATAGGCAAACATCCGCATGCATATTTCACCAAAATCATTCGTAATCACAGAAAAACTAGACTTGCCGCAGCCATAAGACTTCGGAAAACAAAATATATATTTGGATGTTTGGTCAAACGGTCAAACCCACTCAGTATGCACGCCGCTCCACGCGCAAGCGTGAGACACTTGATGCACTAGCGCTAAGTCGCTGACTAGCGGCGGCGTGTAAACGTAGTAAGGGGGAGCCAACCCGTAGGCGTAAGGCGTGGGGTTCGGGACTCGACCCATCGATCTTAATATGTGCCGATCGAGAGAGTATCGATCTTTCGATAGTATCGTTGTCTGGGATCGTGTCGTCCCACCAACACGGCGGCGGCGCGGTTAGTGTTGTGTTTCCAGCGGCTCCCATCCAAATGTGATCTGCTGTGTATTTTGTGGGTTTTCAGTGAATTCTTTGGATTCTTGACACTTCAAATGATCCACCGCAATGAGCTACACAGGAAGCGTGGGCTGCCAGAACTGCATAGCGCTGAACAAGGCAAGTACAAGCCGACGGCGTGCTATCCGGCTTTTGCCCATTCTACGAATTTGCAACGAAAGTCGTTCCTTGACAGAACTCTGATTGTTCTAAACCTTTTTATGTCTAGATTAACTTTTTAGTCAATTTCTATTGAGTCCAACTTCCTGTTACAGCGTGTTTCATTCGTCACTGAATGGTGACAACAAAGTCGTTGATCAGTGTTCGTCTGAAACACGTTCGTGTATTGTATCATATTTAACTTGACCGATTTCTTGGAACGTGCCGCTTCATCATAACAATAATAAGTTCAATATCGGTTTTTCGAAATGCCATAAGCTGTAATGTTCTGGGTTAATAAACTGTATTAATTTTATCATGTACTTAAGTTCCAGCTAGGTTATGTTTCTAACCTGGGCTGGTAATCATTCGGTTCTATGGAAGTACTCAAATTTTTCTACTTGTGGCGTGAAAAGCCTTTCTAGTTTGAACCAACTTGGTCATTTCTCAGTATATTCGTCCCTGCAAGCACAGAGGATTGTGACCTTGTAAGGATCGTGGGACTCAGTAATCGTAGCTGAACAGTGCTTTTGCATTTTTGTGAACCTATCATAGTAATTAGACCTCCAGGAACTAACCACATCAATATTTTCACAATCTTTGCAGAAATTGGAGCTGTTTGATCTCTTAAAGCAAAAATGTTGCAAGACCGAGTAAGTACCGATATTTTTGACAACTGCCTCTTGTGCTTTATTCTTTCACTAATTCTCATATATTTTTCCCTCTTCAGTGATATCACCAAAAATTTTCTTCTTCTGAAAACATCTTATGAAAAGTCTGCTAAATTATTAGAGAATAAATCCAAGAAGCTTTCAGAGACGCGAAGTAAGCTTAAAGATGCTGCAAAGGCCGAAGAAATTTCTAAAAGGAAAGCAGCTGAGTTCCAGTTGCGCCTTGTCTCCTCTGATATGAAATGTCAAGACCTCTTGACGGAACTTGATGTTGAGCGACAGAAGAACGCCAGTCTTCTCCAGGTAATGGCAAATCTGCTTATCGTGTTAAAATTTCTTTGAATTACCTTTCATTTAATTTTGTATCGACTCAATAATGTTCGTGTTTCAGGAAAAATGTCACTTTGAAAATTTAGTTGAAACTAAAGAAAATGAAATTACTTCATTGAACATTATATCGAAGCAGTGCGAGGAAAAATTTTTAAATGACATGAACAGTTTAAATGCTAAAATGGAGAAGAAAATTGGTGGTCTGAAGGCTGAAATTCAAAAACAGCAAGGTATGCTTGATTGCTCAGCTGTTTTTATTTTATCATTTGGTGCCATCTGGTATAAAAAATGTGTGACTTATTTGTTTCAGAATTGAATTCAAAGTTGAAAGGTCAAGGTAATCAGAAGAAAAAGCATGACAAGCTCAGGGAAGATATTGTGGATATCTTTAAAGATGGCTTTATTCTTGCTGGGGGTAAGTATTTTTTATTTTATTGCCAATCTGGGGTAACAAAAGTATATTTCTATATTTCACTCTAATTTTTTTCACAGAGCCATTGAAAAGATTTAAGAAATTATTTAACCGACTCCAAGAAAATGAAGCAGCAGCCAAGCTTGAGGCCATACTAGACACTCCATCAATGACCCCTGATGGAACGACAAGCTCTGACACAGGTGTCTTCTCTGGTGATGAGGATTTTGGCTGTCCATCTCTAGGTATGACTGGTATTTGTTACTCCTCTTTTCTACAAACTCAACTGTGTGCTAGATACACACCACCGGGAGCATGCCTCTTGACTCACTGCTGATTGGTAGCATGTAGTGTGCCGTGACATATGTTTCTGGTGGATCATGCCGTATGCACAGTTTAGTTTTTAAGTTTTTTAACTTTCTAATTTTAAAATTTTTTTTTTTTTGGTCTGTGTATGTTATAGGAAATGATTTGGAAATGAGCTCTGATAGTGATGAAGACTTTGAAAATGTGGAACTGCAGTCCGATGCACTGACATGTTCTAAAATGTCCAAAGGCAACTCAAGTCCTTCAGAAGACCGCTCTCTAACCATGGAACCTGATACTGAACTAATGCAGGACACGAGTGGCTCCAATGTGTCAAATGATTCAGTCAATGACGGTGACAGCACTCTTTGCCCCATCTTTACTGATTCAATAGCTGATCACTCTGACAAGGGCTTAAAATTGCCTGTCACCTCAGCATCTGTCAGCGACAATCATGTTGACTCTCAAGAACCGGTGGGCACCAGTGCAAATTTCAAGCTTTCAGCCAAAGCAGAAAGCCTGACAAACATAGTTGGTTGTTACTTGAATGTCAACAATCATGCAAGTTTGATGAGTCCTCTGTCCAGCCCATCAGGACTTAGCCCCAAATCAATTTCAGTAAACCCACCTTCAACAACCAATGAGCCTGTTGCTGTTGCATCTCATACAGGAATTACAGATTCACTCTTTTCTCCACCAGGGGGTGATATCAGTCCTAGTCTAAAAGGCCAAGAAAGAAAAGACACTTACGAACTTTCATTTGATGTCTCCTCTGTGCCTAGTGATAAGTGCTCCAACTCTAATGAAATGGCATCAAGAAAATCTGATGCTAAAAGTGAGATTGTGACTAGCAAATTGGATAGCAAACTCTCTGATATCTCCGTTCCCAGTTCAGCTGAAGAGTTGACAAACACCGCGAACAGTCTTTGCTCATTGAAAGCTTTGGAAGAGTCACAAATACCACTCAGTGATGAGAAAGAAGAACCTTCAGGTAATTCAAAAGACATATGTCTGAGATCTGACATTCCCTCAGCCTGCTCAACCCCTGCTGCTGAGTTTCTGGGTGAAAGTAGTCACAATTCTATTGAGGCTGATGCTGTCAGTGATGAAAACAGACTGGTTGTCAAAGACGCCTCTTCCATTGGCACAGGCCATGATGGTCTCTCCAAAATTTTGCAAGATTACAAAAAGGGCTATTCGAATTTTGTGAAAGGAGAGACGTTTATTCCCTCTGAAGATGACAGATCCACTAAGAAGAATAAGAAGAATATGCCAAGCAATAACTCTTCAAAGTCTGATATTAGTGCTGCCCTCTCAAAATTGTCTGTATTTAAATATCAACCTCCCTCTGACAAGCCAACAAGCTGTGCTGTAAATATTCATCATGACTTGAGTGATGACAGTATTAAAGAAACCAAGGTATGTGATTTTGTATTGAGTATATTTCTTTAATCATTGAATCTATTAACTTGTTCTATAAGCTTTAAATTTTCATTGTTTTTTTTTTCAGGTTCAAGAAGATGAAATGGATTTGGACACCATGTTACATGAGTGGAATCCTCCCACACCAATTTTACCCTTTTCTGATGATTCCTGTGGCTTTGATAGCACTTTATCGAGTACTGTGCCTGAAGAATCGCCTCAAAAGTGTTCAGTGACCATATCAGTTGGCACCAACACAGATATAGCACACTGTAGGTCGACAGCTTCAAGCCCCATTTCGCACCTATTTGTTGAAAATTCATCTTCATCATCTGACCAAGGCTCCCAACATGAGAGAAGTTTCAAAGACGCCTATTCCAGCCCTCCTAAAGTATCTTCCTGCAATAGAGCTTCTAGTCCAATGAAAATTAGGTACAAAAACATTGGTGTGATGCCCATAGCAGAATTTTCTAGGACTGTTGCTGTGAGTCCTGTAAAGGTGATGAAAAATACTTCTGCCACAAGTCCTTTGAGATCTCTTTTTAGAGATGTTTCTGTCGGTCCTATTCAAGTTGAGACACTAGACTGTGCTACAAATACATCAAATTCTGGCAATAGTGCTTCAATTGATTTTGAAAATGGAGATGAGTCATGGTCACGTGAAGCCAAAATGCTGCAACAAACTCTCGAAGTTCTTGGAATAAGTACAGGTGTTTCATCTGGTGGTGTGTTGGACCAGTCCTTAGTTGATGAATTAAGAAAAGCTATGGAAATGGCTCTTAGGAAAACCTCTAAAACTGATGATATTCCAAGGAAAAGACAAACGCCTTCAAAGCAGTTTGATACCAGTTATTGCTCTTTTAATCCTTGTGAGTTTGCAGAGATATGTAACCAGCAGCATTATAATCTGCATTTATTAGCCAAAGGTAAAAATGTAGAGAAAACCATGTGCTCACGGGAGAAAAGGAGACAGAAAAATCTTAAAAGGCTAAATGTCAGCAGTCACAGACGAAGAAGCCTATCCACTCTTTCATTCAAAGAGGAGATCGTGGAAGAAGATTATTCTAGTCAGAAGGAAAAGCAGCTAATAAACCTATCTGACGACTCCATTACAATGAAAGAATTGTCGGAAAGTAATAGATCTAATCTAGATACCTTAGATAGTGATGATTCTTTTAATATTAGACCTGCTATTTCTCCTACCCGTTCATTCACGAAATCTGTGCCCCATCCAGAAGATGTTGACAGAAGCAAACCTGTTAAACAGATGAATAATACCAAATCTCAAGTTTCTGCTAAGAACCCAACAAGGAGAAAATCTTTTGTACCTGAAGCCATCCACCCACCGAAAAACAATCGACCCAAGGTTGATGTAAGTGGTAGCAATTCTTCTGTCGACAAAAATGAAAGTGCTTTCTGTATTCCAGAAGATGCTTCAAGTGATGCCCCTGAAGTGGATTTCTGCCCGATTGATAAAACTTCCCCAGAAATTGAGAAAAATTCAATGGGCTTAGCCACTGTAACTGAGACAAATGTTATACCTCAGAGTGAACCTAACTTAAATGATAGTGACTCATCAGAAGACAACCTCATTATCGATGAAAGTATTTCTAGTACTACTACAGTTTTACCAAAAGTATCAGAGTGTAATGCTAGCGCTGAAGTGCCCTGTAAGCCACCTGCCCATGAGGAAGAAAGCAGTACTCCTGATAATGACCATTTTGTTCTCCCTAAACCTCGTCGGATGTCTCTACGGAAACGTCGGCAATCTAGCAGTAGTGAGAGCAGCACTGCAGAGAACTCCCCTGGCATGAATGACAGTTCCGTGGTTCCTCGTAGATCTCCAAGAATGAAGAAGATTCGCATGGCTAATGATGGACAGTCCAAAGTTTTGCAAGATTGTCAAAAGGGCTATTCAAATTCAAGGAAAGGAGAAATGTCTGTCTCCTCTGAAGGCGGCAGATCAACTGAGAAGAACAACCCAGGTCATAACTCTCCAAATTCGAAAATAAGTGATGCTCTCTCAAAATTGTCTGCATTTAAATTCCAATCTCCTGTAGGGAAAAATTTGGATGAACAAGCCACTTCTGACTCCATAACATCAGTTCCTGAAAGTGTTCAAAGGATTAGCCCAAATACTAGTCTCAGTAATAAACCTCTTAAAAGGAGTGCTGAAAACAAATCGATGGAGGAAGAATCTTCTAAACGCCTCAAACACCCTTCAAATGCAAGACCCAATGTTGAAAATGATTCAGCCATAGTACAAAAAGTTTCCAATTTGAGTGAAGTCGTTGAAAATGGACCAGAGGATTCTGATACTGATATGGAATGTGATGAAAAGCTAAGTGTTGGAACAGCAAATACCAAAGCCACCTACAAGAGTTCCACTGCTCGAAAGCCATCCAAGCTGCAGAAATTGAGATCAACTGTCAGCAAAGTGCATCCCATGGTTCAAGGAACAAAGAACACTAGAAGTCCAGGAGCAGCCAAAGAGCACCTCCAAGAATCAGCTGACCAATGCATGGAAAATCCTCATGGTTTGAAGTCAGAAAGTACAATTAATCCTAAGTTAGTTGAAAATTTTGAAGACGAAGCCTCCATTCTTGAAAGGATTAGAGGGAGAGGAAATATCAGAATGGCTGCTGCGGCATCAGGTCGCACTGCTCAACTCATCCAAGTCAAGCCAGGTGCCAAGAGGCACCAAAGGCCACCTCCACCAAACTCTCCTGCTGGTATGTTAAAATTTTAATGCTCTTCCCTCTTCTTCTTATCTCGTTTGATTTACTTCCTATCGGTTTTCTTTTCCTTAATTTTAAACCCAGGTCATTTAGAAAATGGTATTCGTTGTTTTAAAATTTTTGTGCACTTTGTTTCAGATTACATGCCCGCTAAACCTTTGCCCAGAGCGGCTAGAACTCAACCACTTGTACGGCCAGCAGATCGTGTGAGTGCATTAGGAAGAAGTATTCCTTCCGAAACAACTGAAAAGTCAACTGACAGCATTCCCTCCACAAGGAATGAGTCAACCCCTCAAAGCCCTGCTCGTTTCAATGAAAATTGTCAAAGCTCAATTGTTCTAAATGTCCATAAAGTTAAAAGCGAACGGTCTCTTATCGATACAGAAGTATCAGTGCACCTTGGAAAAGAAACCTATAAATCATGTTTTATTTCTGATATCGGTTTGAGAATATCTACATACAGTCCTTTAGTCTGTGCTCTTACTGAACAAGAAAATTCTCAACCACCAACTTCAAACAAAATAGGTAAATTAGCTTTCATAAGAACAGAACCAATTTCTTTGTGATATTCTGTCAATTAATTTTCATTTAAAATTTCAGAATTAATACGGACTCAAGTTTTGGTGGCTACAACTCTCAAGGACTTCATTGCTGCACCGTCTTTCACTTCTTCGGTATTACAGAAAGCTGTAGACGCACTTTCAGCACCCACTTTGTACAACATCATGCCCGTTTTGGTGCAGTAAGTGTTAATGAGCCTGTTTTGCTGCTATTTTTCTTATATCTTTCCATTTTGACTTACACACTTATTGTAATTAAATGTATGTTTTTGATCGGTATAAAAATTACTTTTTCAGGAATGTTGTGAAAATGATGGATGATGACTTTGATACTGCCCCTTTGCGTTTGGGGAACCAGCAGTCGTTTGTCCCCCCACTCACCCCAGTGCAGCAGCAACTGGTGACACTTATTGTACAACTCTCTAGTCAACATCAACATCTCCAGCAACTGCCGCATCAACTACTAAGACTTCTAGAATATCGAGTGTTTAGGCTTGGAGTAACACCTGAGGTATTTTACTTTGTGAAGTGGGAAGCCAATGTTATGAATTAATGTGTTACCTGTTGTTTGCTAATACATATTTTTGTGTGTGACAGGGGGACCGCTTAGCATGGTGCTCAAAATTGCATGCAGCAATATGCAGGATACATCGTCTTCGTTCCCAAGCCCTTATCTTCTGTTGGGACTCTCTTTATACACTGAGGGGTCGGTCTTACCATGTTGTAAAAGCAGTGATGGATGTGTGGCCTCACCTCTTTCCTGTTAATCCTTCATTTGAAAAAGGTAAGTTTGATGTGCACTTTTGCAATTGAACTCGATCTGATGAAAAATCTCTTAGTAAATAATGCTATACTGCACTGTTCTTTATTGGTTTATTTTTCTCCTCAGCATGTCCAAACGCCCAAGTGCTTCTCCATCTCCTGCGTAGTTTTGTGGAGCACAAGAATGGAGCACAACAAAGCCACTTCGATAATAGTTGGTTAAAGAGGCTGCTGAGGTCCGGTGGAATACAGTCGCTGAGTATTAACTCCTCAATTCTAGCATCAACAATTTTCTCCAACATAATTAGTTAGTATTCTTTTCATTTAAACACATGACACATGCTTACATCTGAAGTAGTGCAAATGTTACATTCTGTTTGGTTTGATTTTTGCTAGGTGGTGCTGCTGATACCAATGTTCCTGCGTTAGTTTTGCTTGCTAAACGTGAAGAGGAGAATTGGACAATGAGAGATATTGTAAGCATGAAACTGTTGCCAGCGCTAGATAAATGGTGTAAAAAATCTCTTAATGATTCAGCTGCTGAACGCGTTATCTGGATTTTGTGTAAGTTTTGTAATTTTGCAGTAAATTTTTTATACTTTTAGGTATAAGCCTGTTGTTTATCTCAAATCATCGCTCTCACAATGTATTTCACAGGTTCAATATTAAGGGCACTACCACCAGAGCGGAATGGTAATACTTCAGATACTCTTATGAAGTTGTTGATAAGTGAACTTTTGAAGCCAGAGACATCTTGTAAGTTGAATGAATTAAAAATCGTTTTATTGTTGGTCTATATTCCAACCACTCTCTTAGCGTATGTTATTAACATTTCACATTATTTCCATTTTGTTTTAGTGGCACCTCAAATGCAGGAAGTGATAGCCCTTGGACTGGTCCTGCTCTCTCGTCATAACGTTGAGAATGTAGCTGTTGCGTTAGCATCCTGGAACCCCAAGTATGGTCCATCAAGAGGGTACTCATCCCGCCTTCTTCAGTATTTAACTTCTGCCGTAAATAGTGGTACTCGACCTGTACTTTGGTGGCAGAATGTTGCCGTGAAATACTCAAAGTGCCAACTGGAGGACTAGTTGTGTGTCAGACTGATTACGTGTTAATTTTATTTCAACCGTCAAAATCAAATCCCTTTTTTTTTTCTTTGAGAAGTTTACCTCGGGTGGGAGGTTTTCCCCCTCTGTTCGTTTGATTTTTCTTTAAATCATCAAGAAAATTTTGAGTTGTCATTCTGTAATCTTTTTTAATGTTTGGAGAACATCCCATCTGATTGCCGTTATGCATGTTTGAATAATGTAAGCATTCAACAACGATCAGAATTGTTACTATTGTACTAAATGTGATTAAACCCAAATGTGATCTCTACTTAATTAAATGGCTCAACATGTTTTTTTTACATTTGTGGGTTTTCTCCAGTGGTCATTCCTCTTTTTCCATCAGAGTTTCACCATGAAATACATTACTCCATGGATTTACTTAGGGCCAAGTTGGGAGCTGAGCTCTCCCCTTCCCCTTTTCATTCAAGCGCGGGCGGGGCGGGGCAGCCCACCCTGCAGGCCGACAACTGCGAGACTGCACACAGAAATGAGGTTTTTTATCCAATAACTTCGGCGACACATCGTCATTCATTTCAATTCTAATGCACCGATGTCACTGCCTTCCCCCGGCTAATCTAATCTCAAGACTGCAAATTTTGGTTTTCGTTCCTAGACTGCCGTCTTGTAGAAAACAAACAAATCAAATATCGTTTGTCTTTTGTTCGAGTCGTCTGCTAACTGTCCTTGCGAGACGAGCCGCTGTTTGTACAGCCCATCGATCGATAATGACAGCTTTTACAGTTTGTCCGAAACTGTTTCCTTTACTCTTGCTCACGCATACCTTGTGAACGCGCTTCGGCCGTTCTGGTGGCGTTCTCGGTGTGCTTGGACATGCCGTAATGACACGGAAGTCGGTGAAGTTTTCCGCGGGGCTCCGACGTCCCTGGAAAACAAACTTACCGAAACGCGAAACCGACAAGAAAATAGGACCTAATCCCATTTTCTTGAGTGCGTCATGTGCAGAGCGGTGGTCGAGCCTAAGAGACAAATTTTCCTTCAAATCAGATTCAGAGCTGGTCGACTATCTTCTTACTCTAGGCGAAGCGCAGCCACAACCGAGGTGAGTACTAGCAGAAAAGCCCTTGTTTACAAACATGTCTTGTCCGCTTGATGGGTAGGAAAATGACGTCCTTGTTCCTCTTTTGCATCCCCTCGTCGTCCATCTGTTTTGTAATTGTGACGAAATAAATTTTATTTGTGCTTTTCAGTACATCTGATCAGGAGTTGGATGGCAGATGGGGCTCTTCTAGTCGCAGCGGAAGGAAGAAACGGGGTCCATGTCTGAGGGCTGTTCTTCGTCGTAGCTCTCGTAAACAAGGTTCTAAATCCGATTTAAATTCAGAGTTAATTGAGAGTGAAGAGTACCCTTCTGAAGAAAGTTGCCACTCTGAGACACTCTCTGAAGAAAATAAAAAATTAATTGAAAATAATTCAAGACCATCAAAGTACAAGGAATACAATGCTCTCTTGTGCAAGAAACGATTTGATTCCCAGTCAGAGACAGGAAATCAATCCAACTCTGATGAAGATAAAGTAGCTAAAGCAAATCAACTGGATGTAGAACTTGCTCTTCTCGTTGAGACTGTAGCACTTCAACCACAGAAACAGAATGAAATCGAGCTGTATGAATTCAAAGATGATTCTCAGTCAGAAAGTGGATTGTTACGCAGCTCCTCCTGTGCTGAAAATAGTAATAACACTCAAAAAGTCAGCCATCGTCGATGGAAATCATATCATAAAGATAAAAGAAAATGGAAACAGTCATATGCTGCTATTTTACCTAAGGAGGAACCGCATCCTCAAGTAAAGCCAAAAAATGCAGAATCTTCTCACTGCAAGACAGAAAATGACAGGAAAATATTTAAAGCTTTTAAGAAAAATCGTATTTTGACTGCCTACTTGGATTCTCAAAATAAAATAGCTGATGGCAGTTCTAAAGATACAAGTTGTTCCAAGAGAGATGAAGGGGAAGCCTCAAGCAATGAGCAAGAGGATAAGCCCGACAAAGAAATTGCTGAACCCAGCAGGAAGGCAGTTGAAGACATTGTTGAGAGAGGTGACTCAGTGAAAGAGAAGGAGGATATGAATGATGCACAAAAGGAAGTTGTCTCCAGTGGTAAAGAAAATCAAAGTAAAACTTCCCCCTCTAGTGAACCTGTTTTTATTGAAGTTGGTGAAAGAGTTAAGTTAAAGAGAAGAAGAAGGAAAATTCTTCAAGATTCGGGTGATCCATCTTCAACCACTTCCACTGTTAAAGAAGATGACGCTACCAGTATAGGGGATTGGAATACAACTGACTTGGAAAGACATCATCGTAAACAAAGGAGAAATTGGAAGTAAGTGTCCTGATTTTTACTCATCTGAGTGTTAACTCCTTGAAATTTTCCTCTACAATAAACTTGAAATTTTACAGAAAATCACTGATAAACTATGATTTAGATGATAATGAGATAGATTCCCAGAACAAGAAATTAGTCTCTGATTCGCCTTTAATTTCATCAAATTTAAGTCATGAAGAGGGCAGTAATTGTGAAACCACAGGAGCAGAAACGGTTAAAGAACCTGATTCAACTGAGGAAGGGAAAGTAAAAAAGGAGACTGATGTGCCTCGAACTATTCCTCAAGAATGTGATGGCAATGAAAAGGAACTTGACGTGTCCCAAGTTAAACAATGCTCTCAATGTCATTTGAGACATTCTCAACAAATTTGCCCTGTACTTCATCCACTCCATGTGAGTATGATCACCCTAAAACTTAAAAGCTTTTAAAGACTTCAATTTTGAGTTATTTGTATATTTTTAAATGTGGGTCATATGCAGGTTGTTGAAGATTTGATGACCTTTGAACAGTGGCAACTGCAATGCCAAGTGCAAGTGCGTTGTTCTGTTATTGAAGCACCTCGTCCAAAATTGTGCCGAATGAAAAAATCTGCTCCAGGATCCCCAGAAGAAGATGAAAAGACTAAGTAAGCCTTAAATTTAGTAGAAGCAAGTAGATATGATTTATGTATTCCTTTCTGAAATTTGCATTGAATTCTTTGAATTTCAGGGGGGCTGTGTGTACTAAAGTCATCAATGAGTCACCTCGGACCTTTGCTGAAGAATCATTGCCGGCAGGACTGGAACTAAAGATTATTGATGAGGAGCATGGCAAAAGTGTTGTGGCTAGAGCAGCCATAGCTCAGTATACCCAGTTTGGCCCCATTGTTGGATCTCAAATTCATGAAAAGGATATATCTGACGAGTCAGACATGAGACATATATGGGAGGTTTGTACTACTGTAATAGTATTCATTGGAACTCTTGTTGTTGTTTAACTGTTATTAGCATGACAGATTAATTTACTTCCAAACTGTATGGCAGGTGCTGGACGAGAAAACTGCCATTTATTTGAATACAGAGGACCCACAAAAGTCAAATTGGTTAAAGTTCATTAGACCAGCTCCTGAAAAAGAAAGACGTAATATTACACTTTTAGTGCAGAATAAGAAACTTTTCTTTGTGTCAATTGTTGATATTTCTATCGGAAGTGAACTACTGTATTGGGCTGATGACCATACAACATCATGGTCTAAGAAGAAAATTTTAAAATCAAGTATGTAATATTACTTTTTAAAAATATTTTTGTGGATAAAAGTTTTGGTTTACATGATGATAATTCTGTATTGCAGGTTGTGGAGGGTGCAATATGCGATTCGCGCATCCTCTTTACTATAGAACTCACTGCGCTGTTTTCCATGATCCACTCCACAGCTTGACTATCAGAAAGTATCACTGTAAGATATGTGGAGAAGCGGTGATGGGGAAAGAGAACATCATGAAACATGCAGCTGATCTTCATGAGGGTCGTGGGGCCTACCAATGTCAATATTGCCATAAGGTAAGGTGCATTTTATAGAAAAAAAGAAGTGGTGTTCCATGACTGCTCATTTATTCCTTAATAATTTGAAGAGCATTTTGAAAACCCTCATACATGTGTTACAGTTCTTCTTAAGGCTGAACTATTTGGAGATGCATAGGACTTATGGGTGTTCCTCCAATCCACATCGAACACGTCCTTTGTGCGACTTTTGTGGTCGTTATTTTTGTCAACCTCAAAAGTTGAAGGTGCACATTAAACGCATGCACAGTGATATGAATGAAGTTTTGCGTGAATTCCAATGCAAAAGTTGCTTGAAACTTTTGGGATCAAGAGCTGCTCTTCAAAGACATTTTAAAGAAGTTCACCATAGAGATGTTGTAGTTACATCAAATTGTGATCGCTGTGGAAAATCGTTTCAGAATCGGAGCAATCTTAAAATACATATGCTTACTCATTCTGGCGTAAAGCCTTTCAGGTAAAAAAAATAATTAAAAAGTTGATTTAATTTGACTGTCCAATCTTTCTATAAAGCTTCTGTATGTAAAAATTTTTCCCCTTATTTTTAAAATTTGAATAGATGTCAACAAGATGGCTGCTCAGCTGCTTTTACAACCAAACAGTGCTTGCAGTTTCATTACAAGAAAGCTCATGGCCTGTCTGAAGATGCTTTACCTCGGATTGAGCGTTCAATTGCTTACACGTTTGATGCCTATGCTGGTGAAAGTGTTGATGGAAGTGGAAAAGCTATGAAGGAAGATGCAAAGAAACCCCAAAGACCTTTACGGAAAGGCCGTAAGTCAAGTGCCAAGTCACAAAAACATTGCAGTTTAGAGGTGCAACCAGCGCAAACCCAAAATCAGCCGGAGACATCTGAGACTCCACATGAAACTGCTGGACAGGATTCAGCAGAGTGTGCCGAACCTCTTCAGGTATTGCTTAAAAATTTTAAGTATATGTTGTGTTGAATATGAGACATTTTTATTATTGAACTTTATTTTCCTTGCAGGTTGATCATTTAATGGAGCGTACCACATTCATGAGTTTCAGTTGATCCTGTGCCAATTTCAGACCTATCAGTGTCTCAAAAATATATTAATCATGTACCTCATGGAAATCCTCTGTCATCAGCTATTGATCCAATATCTCATGATACTTCAGATGAAAGGCCAAGTGCAAGTGGCAGGGTGCTTACTCCATTGAGAAATGTCACTATACAAGTGCACCCACAATGCGGTATGAGGGACTATCAC
>CM060100.1:3368601-3635426 GCA_030522485.1 Stenchaetothrips biformis
TTTTTTTTTTTAGCGTGATTTTCCTCGCAGTATATAGGACTCCACCGTCAAGACGCGAGTTGGCAGAGTTAGGCGAGGATGCGCACCCCGCGTGCCCAACTAGGACACTTCGCCGCCGGTATTCCTACGCTTTGCAGCACACTCGCAGGGCTTGTCCCTTGGCAGCCGGCAGCCCAGCCCTGTCGCCGCAGAACACCGTAAGGACCTCTCAGGACATGACGAGTTGAAAACGGGCGGACCGTAAGGCGACCCGTACAGGACAGCCGGGCCGCCCATTTCCGAGGAACGGCAAGCATTTCAATAAAGGCAGTGTCAGAAAGAAGAGGCTGTTTTTGGCTTGGAGCGCTGCGGCTAGCCGGCTGGAGTGTGTTGCAGTGCAGGAACAGTGCGCTGGCAGCGTGCCTGCAGGCCGGCCAGGTCCTGCTTCCAGAACAACAGGTGCAGCAGGTGCCATGGCACGCGCGGGCACGCGCCTAGTTAATTAGCAGACGGATTAACGTGCTCGGGGGCCGCGCTTAAATCACCCGGCCGGCACGCTGTTAACAAAAAAAAAAAGTATATTTTTGGAGCGGATTGATTGTAAGGTTGCAAACTATTCTGTTCGTCGAAAAACATATTCCCCCCTCCTGAAAAAATTAATAAAAAAAAAAATAGTCGACTCTTTCGGTCCTACCTGGTGGACCAGGGCCCATGGGCGTAGTGGGGGTAAACGCCCTCACGTCTCCGCGTTGGAGGTCTTTGAGGTTCGACCGGGTTCGACAAAGGGCCGCAGCTAGCCGCAGCCCTGCCCTGCCTCGCGGAGCCTGGCAGCCAGGATAAAGGTGCGGATTGTGGCGAAATTTTATTGTCCACCCGACTTGTGCTTTCTCCGGTCGGCCCGCCGCCCACAACCCGGTTAGAGGCAGAGGCCCCCGACGCAGTCCGGCTGCATTTCAAATACCCATCAGCGGCTTAATGTCCCTCGGTTCGGAAACTAGCAAAATAGCTGCACTCGAGGCCATTGTTCCGCGCGCTTTTTCATACGGCGGCGGAGAACAAGGCATGGATATTGTTTTGCGTCTCTTTTTTGTTTTGCCACAGATTGTTTTTGACGTTACAATGCTCGCGGCCGTTCCCGCTTCAAAAAGAAGGAAAGTTTTATTATTGTGTCCAGCGTTTCACTTTGATGTCTGCCCTGTGCACGTCTCGGTTTCATTGTCTCTGATATTTGCATTGCGGAAGTAAACTAATTGTTTCTAGTGCAAGGCTAACTAATTTTATTTTTATTTTTTTTTTTTAAAAAAACGATGTATTTCAGCCATCAAGCGAGCGGTCCTGAGGTTCCAGAGACGGGTTCAGTGGGAGGGGGGACGTGTTGTTAACAAACAGGGGCAACGTGTGACTTCTTTAGTACCTTTCAGGCGCGCAACGCATCAAACCGTTGTGCCATTTACTTGTCTCTTCTAACTCCTCCTTTCTAATTTTAATGAAGACATTTCATCACCGACTGTACTATACACCCACAGGCACTTGCTGAGGTGTGAGAGGATCGTTGCGACACTGTGCACACCGTCCGCACGCCGCGTAGGAAGAGGAAGGGGACTGCAAACACAATCAACAGTCAGCGAAAAGCAACTGCGGGATGACGTTTTTCCTTCGTAGTGTGGTGTACAGAAAATAGGGTGCCCACCCACCTGATGAGAATCCGTGCCCCTCCACCTCGATATGCTGTCGCCACCAGGTCGCTTTTTCGATTCCGATGCAAGCAGAGCACAGTTATTGTCGTTCCTCGAGATTGTGCATTATTCAAACGGCTTTCCAAGAAACAACCCGACAGTCTATTGAACTGCAATTATTTCATGTGGACTCGCTGCCACCACACCGCGGCCGCGGCGCCGCGTTGGTCGCCGGCCGCAGCGTCCGATGGAGAGCGCTTTCTCCAGCCGGTACGGAGCTCATTTCGCGCCAAAACATTTATTATGAAGGAATCCGATACTAGTGACCGTGGGGAACGGCAGAAAGAACCGCGCGCCGCCTCACCGCGACCCCCCCTCCCCCCTCCCCCTTCCATCGGACCGCCGCCGCCGCCGGCCAGGCAGCGGCAGGGATGAGAACGCGGTGGCGCCTGGGAGGAACGCCTTCCTATTTTGCTTCCACTTTCAGCCTTGATGAGTGATTGTTCAGTTTGCAGTGATGTGGGTCACCTTGTTTTCCCCGGCCAGCGACACCAGCAGCGGCCCCATCGAAGGTTTTCACGAGGGAGATCCTCCAGGCCGGGGAGGAAAATTGGCGATGAAAATGCTGAAGGAAGCTGCAGAGAACAAGCGCGGAACTTCACTTTTTATCCATTTTTTTATATGCGTTTTTTTATGTGCGTTGTGCCGATATTTTTTCGTCAACTTCTGATTTGAGTCTTCTTCTTCCCGCACACGGTTCGTCCGGTTGCGCTGTGATGTCTTCCCGGCAGTCAGTCAGTCTCCGGCAAGGACGCTGACGACACGCGTCACCCACGTGTGAGTCCCACTGTGTGTCCCACGTGTCTGCCCGGCGCGCTCAGGTGTCCGTCCCTCGAATGGCCGGCCGGCCGTTGGGCAAGCCGCAACATAAGTGAGGCCTCGTCATACTCGTCATTAGGTCTTCCCCCGCACCACGCCGCTTCACCCCCCAGGGTCGAGCACGCTCACAATGCACTCCGCGACCTCGCCGCGAACTGCCACACGCGGAACTCCGAAAATCTGTCGCGATAAATTGACAAACGTCTTTTAATCCGTCAAGCGCGACAGCCCCGCGCCAAGTGCCCGGAATGCCGACCTGGGCCGACTTCCTGTGGCTGCAGAGCACTGATTCCGAGAGTCGTTTTCGCCGCTCTGTCTCTCTCGGACCCACGCAGGACGCCCCATGGGTGCGAGAGAGACAGAGTGAGTCCGCTGTGGCGGCGAGGTGGCCGGGTCAGCCTGCGGGTCGTTGCTCACATTCCTGCGGCCGTCGATGAGGCCCTTGTTCGTCGCGACAGCACTTACCAACCCGGAAGCAAACATTTCTCTCATTCCTTCCTCCGTTTACTTTTATAAAATTAAACTTTTTTTTTTTTTTTTTTTTCAAATTGTACCACCAGAATTTCTTTTTTTCTTATACTTCACTTCATTATGCCTCCCCCTCCCCCCGATTCTTTCATCCGTGGCGGCCGGCTGACCCCAAAACATTCGCACGTCGTGCGGGAGTCGCGGCGTCGTGAGGGGCCTAACCTTACGACGCGTGGCGGGGCGGGGCGCAGTGTCAGGCGTAGGAGCTCCAGCTCGGTGCAACGAAGAAAATCCGCGAAACACGCGGCCGATTGTAAACAAAAGAATAAAACAGCAGGCCGCAGCACTGTCCGCTTCGCAGCTAGCTTCGCCCTCAATTTGCGGTTAATTAAACTCGAAACGCGGAGAGGAAAAATCGTGACCTTTTTCTCGCACCGTTAGACTGCGCAGCGCGGCCAGCGCGGCTGCCCAGGGCATGACAGAACGGTCCGAGTGCCACCCCGGGCTGCCCAGTGGGCTACGTACCTTGCCTGCCCACGCCGCCCCAGGCGGGCGCCCGGCCGGCACTGCTCGGCACGCGCAGTCAAACGCGCCAAACGAAACTGCTGTGCCCACTGGCGCGCTCGAGGGGGAAGCAACTCAAAAATTTTGTGTACGTTTTACAAAATTTCTTTAAAAAATTTAAAAATTAAAAAAAAAATTAAATTGCAAATTTTTTAAAGTTGCCCAAATTTGAGAATTTTGTAAAAATTTCTTCCAATTACTATTTTTTTTCACAATTTCACAATTGTTCGGATGTGGGAAACGGTGTACCCAGGCGCTGGCGATCGTGTTTAACTTAAAATAAATTTAAAAAATGGAACTCTACACCCCCTCCCCAGTCTTAATGGGGAGGCCTCCTGCTTTACTTCGGTGTTCGGGATGGGAACCGGTGCTATCAGGTAACTGGGGTTAATCCGATCCAGCGACTTCGATATCGTACGCCGGGGGACCCAGTAGGACCCGAGCCGCCGACACGGCCCAACATGGGCAGAGTAGAGTAAGGCAGAGACGATAGAGAGACAGAGAAAGAAAGAAAGAGAGAGAGAGTAGTTTTGGGAGCTTTTGTTTGCGCAGGGTGGTCGGTACCCAAATGGTACACCCGCTGTCCGGCGCTCCCAGACCCGAACATGCAGTCAGTGGGCCAGCTTCAAAGGACTTATCAACTCCATCCGACGAATCGGAATGGACCCACTCGCGACCAATTTCGAGTGGCTGGCTCGATCGGGGATCGAACCAGTGCCGAGGCCAATCCGCCGAAGCGGACTGCTTTTTAGACACCCGGGTGTAATGGCCTGGATTGAGCCTAGACCACTACACCACCCTGACTTGCACGTCTGCCGAGTGTTGGACGACGGGTTTGAGTCGCAGTGGGAGGAATCCAGTCGAAAAATGAAAGGAATTTTGGGGATTAGATCCCCGGACCTTAAGGCCGAGGTCGGACGCCTCTACGCCCTCAGCCACCGCGGCTCATGTCTGAAGCCGATTGAAGCGGGTTCTTGACGTGAGAATGAGCAGCGATCAAAGAAAAAAGTTGTGAGGTAATAAGATTTGAACCCACGGTCCTCATACCGGGGAACCGACGCGTCGACACCTCCGGCCTCCACGGCACATGATGACCACTGCGCATTGCTGTGCCTTTGAAGCACACTGGGGAGGGCAGTAAAAAAAATGCATTTTTCATTATTTTTCAACAAAAAATCTTCAAAATTTCTAAAAAATTTCAATAAAATTTTTCAAATTTTTCAATTTTTTTAAAATTTAAATTTTTGGTATACATACATATATTTGGCCAGTTGTTTCCCCCTCGGGCGCGCTTTATGAAAGCGGCCCGACTCCAGGACGTAAGAAATACTGAAGTACTTGGTGTGACCGTGCCCGTCCAGGGGCTTCACAGCTGCTCTGGTTTTAAACGGATCGGTCGTGCCTGCTCGTCTTCTAGCCGCTAATCTTCTGAAGCATTCAAGGTTCCGTTCGGTGATCCATGGCGGTGGGGCACGCACGCCCACGCCACGAGGGGCAACCTCTCGGAATCAGTCTGCTGGCACAGGCCCTGCCGAAGGGCCATCCATTCCCCCCCCCCACCCCCCGGGCCCAGGGGTCACGCGTATCGCATTCTAGATGCCCGCCCACCGCTGGCTCCAACGAGGAGGCACAGTCTAGTCAAAAACGAAACCGGATTATTTATCGCACTCCACATTTTCTTCAACAATCGAACGAACTTTTGGTGTCACATTGTGAACCTACTTTAGAGAATGCTCTATCATTTTCAAACCAAATTTCCACCTTTGGTTTTTTTTTTTTCTGAACGATATTTTAGTTTTTTTCAACCGTTTTAAATTTTGCGTGGCAAAATACCGACATGTTTTGCCTTTGAATGTAGAATGTCCGCTGTAGGTGCGGCCCGAACGCAAAACGCACGCTTCCTGCGCGGTTCGCCCGCTGGATGGTGAGCCTCACGGCATCCGCGGGGCGCGGCAGGGCCAAGGCCGGCATGCGGCAGAGCTGCCGACTGCAATTACACTAGAAAATACACATTCAAAAACATCCCGCGTGCTGAAGGTCGACTCAGAGCGCGCCCCCGCTTTGCTTGCATTGTTGCAGTCTAATCGCTCGGCGGGCGGCAACGGCGGTGCTGATTGCGAAAACCGCGCCTCGTCGCCCTGTCCCTCTCGCACTCCCTCGAGACGCCCGACGAGTGGGAGGGAGACAGAGCGGGGACAGGGCGCAGCCGGCGCAGCCTCCCCGCGGCAGTCTGTCGTCAGCCCGCCGTACTCCACTGAGTCCACTGCAGCCTCCAGCCAGGCGCCGCCAAATGCCCCGAACGGCGGCGTTCCGCCCTGGGAATCGGGAGCACAACAATCTAATAACATTTCCTGAGAAACGGCGAGAAAGTGCAAGTACAGGTCCGCAAAGCCGTAGGCTGGGCAAAAAAACAACATAAACAGCAGTTTTCTACTTTTCTTTGCTGAATTTGCTCTAATTTGTGATACCAATCTGCGATGCGATCCACAGTGTGATACGCGCCGGACAACCTCAGCATCACCGGCCTCGGAATGAGAATGAATGTAATGATGATGATGATCATTGAGTCACGCGTCGCTGTGGACTGCCTGCAGACCCGACGGGCTGCGGGGCAGCAGGCAGCGGGCGGTCCCGCTCAAAATGCTCCTTGAAACGTCCCGTCGACCCGACAGCGAGACGCATTTTACACAAGTCTGGAACCGGGGCGCAGAAAACGGATGAAATCAAAATCAAAATCGGGTCAATTGTGATGGAGCGTAGCGTTTCGCGCCCGCGGCCTTGTAAGGGCGAGTCTCACGCACCGCAACGACGGCAACACGGACTGCGCATTGACTGCGCCCGCACGCACGGAGTCACCCCCCGCCCCGCCCTGCAGAGAAATGAAAAGGCAAGGATTTCGCTTTGCACTGCTTTGCACACTCCCACACCTAGGCCGCCCGGCCGCTGCCACCCGAGCGTGTCAAATGCGGCTGCAGTCGCACCAGAGTTGTCAAGTCCAATTTTCGACTTTTCCCACTTTCGAAGGTAAAATTTACCTTTTTATTTTTATTTTCCCCTTTCAGACCAATTTTCTCAAAATACCCCAGCAAAATGAAAAAAAATGTTGGCCAAAAAAATTTCCCTTTTCATAATTTTCTTCCCTTTTGGCCTTTTTAGTCCTCAAAAATCCCCATGATATGGGAAATTTCCCCACGTTTGGCAACATCGGCGACGCGGTGACGCCGGGCCGCACGCCTCGCTGCTGATCGCTGTTTTACTGATGGGTGTGTTTTCAGGCTAAGAAAGTCATGATCCTTTGCTTGTCGCTGGCGTGGCTGGCGCGGCTGGCGCTAAGGTGTGTCTCTGTTTGTGTGAGGTGCATCTCCCGTGTGTCATCGCCCTCTTTGTTTTCGCAGCTGCACTGTGTGCGTGCGACACGGCGCGACGCGCCTTCCGCCTTCCACCCGCATTCCTCTTGTCTCTCTCTCTCTCTCTCTCTCTCTCTCTCTCTCTCTCTCTCTCTCTCTCTCTCTCTCTCTCTCTCTCTCTGTCCCCCCCCTCTTTCATCGCCCCGTCTCTCTTGCACCCAAGGGGACGCCCCATGAGTGCGAGAGAGAGAAAGCCCTCCACCTGGGACTCCTTGTTGAGGTACGTGGCGACGGGCGCGACTTTTGGCGACTTCGTGATGCCGGTCTTTAGGTGGGACAAGGGGACCTCCTTTCTCCGAAGTGCTTCCGTCGTGGCGTGTGGCGTGGCGTGGCGTGGCGCGGCGTGACGTGCACGACAACGCCTCTGAAAGAGAAAAGGCGTGAGTCACACGCGAGCGCGTGTTACAGATAGACAAGTACAAACAATGCGCCCTATTCATCTTGAATTTTTCTGCCGACCGCCAACCTCTGCCACGTCTAGCAAGTTGGTATCCTGTCGCGTCCACGCTTGCAACGAAGCGCTGCTCGGCCTGTCGCCTCGGTGGTCCCGGTGGTCCTAATCCTGTCCGGCACCGAACTCCACGCCCAATGGGCACGCCACTGTTTGCACTAGCGAATGGAAAGAAGCAGAAACATGACGGATTCGGGAATCGCCTCGCGCAAAGAAGCAAAGAAAAGAAGATTAAAGAAAGGCGGCCCTGTCATCCATCCGTGGCGCGCCTCGGCGTGACACGAGGAATGCAGGGTGCGTGTTCCAGTGCAGCGCCTCGGACAGGAAAGGTGTGCCTCTCCTCACTGCCCTGCCTCGCTGTCTTTTTCTGCGAAGTTTTTCGATGTCCCCCGGAGACCGGAACGGCACGGATAAATCTCTCCGCGACGCCGTGGATATAGGCAAACATCCGCATGCATATTTCACCAAAATCATTCGTAATCACAGAAAAACTAGACTTGCCGCAGCCACATGACTTCGGAAATCAAAATATATATTTGGATGTTTGGTCAAACGGTCAAACCCACTCGGTATGCACGCCGCTCCACGCGCAAGCGTGAGACACTTGATGCATGCATGGATGCACGCATGCACGTTGGGGAGCCAACCCGTAGGCGTAAGGCGTGGGGTTCGGGACTCGACCCATCGATCTTAATATGTGCCGATCGAGAGAGTATCGATCCTTCGATAGTATCGTTGTCTGGGATCGTGTCGTCCCACCAACACGGCGGCGGCGCGGTTAGTGTTGTGTTTCCAGCGGCTCCCATCCAAATGTGATCTGCTGTGTATTTTGTGGGTTTTCAGTGAATTCTTTGGATTCTTGACACTTCAAATGATCCACCGCAATGAGCTACACAGGAAGCGTGGGCTGCCAGAACTGCATAGCGCTGAACAAGGCAAGTACAAGCCGACGGCGTGCTATCCGGCTTTTGCCCATTCTACGAATTTGCAACGAAAGTCGTTCCTTGACAGAACTCTGATTGTTCTAAACCTTTTTATGTCTAGATTAACTTTTTAGTCAATTTCTATTGAGTCCAACTTCCTGTTACAGCGTGTTTCATTCGTCACTGAATGGTGACAACAAAGTCGTTGATCAGTGTTCGTCTGAAACACGTTCGTGTATTGTATCATATTTAACTTGACCGATTTCTTGGAACGTGCCGCTTCATCATAACAATAATAAGTTCAATATCGGTTTTTCGAAATGCCATAAGCTGTAATGTTCTGGGTTAATAAACTGTATTAATTTTATCATGTACTTAAGTTCCAGCTAGGTTATGTTTCTAACCTGGGCTGGTAATCATTCGGTTCTATGGAAGTACTCAAATTTTTCTACTTGTGGCGTGAAAAGCCTTTCTAGTTTGAACCAACTTGGTCATTTCTCAGTATATTCGTCCCTGCAAGCACAGAGGATTGTGACCTTGTAAGGATCGTGGGACTCAGTAATCGTAGCTGAACAGTGCTTTTGCATTTTTGTGAACCTATCATAGTAATTAGACCTCCAGGAACTAACCACATCAATATTTTCACAATCTTTGCAGAAATTGGAGCTGTTTGATCTCTTAAAGCAAAAATGTTGCAAGACCGAGTAAGTACCGATATTTTTGACAACTGCCTCTTGTGCTTTATTCTTTCACTAATTCTCATATATTTTTCCCTCTTCAGTGATATCACCAAAAATTTTCTTCTTCTGAAAACATCTTATGAAAAGTCTGCTAAATTATTAGAGAATAAATCCAAGAAGCTTTCAGAGACACGAAGTAAGCTTAAAGATGCTGCAAAGGCTGAAGAAATTTCTAAAAGGAAAGCAGCTGAGTTCCAGTTGCGCCTTGTCTCCTCTGATATGAAATGTCAAGACCTCTTGACGGAACTTGATGTTGAGCGACAGAAGAACGCCAGTCTTCTCCAGGTAATGGCAAATCTGCTTATCGTGTTAAAATTTCTTTGAATTACCTTTCATTTAATTTTGTATCGACTCAATAATGTTCGTTTTTCAGGAAAAATGTCACTTTGAAAATTTAGTTGAAACTAAAGAAAATGAAATTACTTCATTGAACATTATATCGAAGCAGTGCGAGGAAAAATTTTTAAATGACATGAACAGTTTAAATGCTAAAATGGAGAAGAAAATTGGTGGTCTGAAGGCTGAAATTCAAAAACAGCAAGGTATGCTTGATTGCTCAGCTGTTTTTATTTTATCATTTGGTGCCATCTGGTATAAAAAATGTGTGACTTATTTGTTTCAGAATTGAATTCAAAGTTGAAAGGTCAAGGTAATCAGAAGAAAAAGCATGACAAGCTCAGGGAAGATATTGTGGATATCTTTAAAGATGGCTTTATTCTTGCTGGGGGTAAGTATTTTTTATTTTATTGCCAATCTGGGGTAACAAAAGTATATTTCTATATTTCACTCTAATTTTTTTCACAGAGCCATTGAAAAGATTTAAGAAATTATTTAACCGACTCCAAGAAAATGAAGCAGCAGCCAAGCTTGAGGCCATACTAGACACTCCATCAATGACCCCTGATGGAACGACAAGCTCTGACACAGGTGTCTTCTCTGGTGATGAGGATTTTGGCTGTCCATCTCTAGGTATGACTGGTATTTGTTACTCCTCTTTTCTACAAACTCAACTGTGTGCTAGATACACACCACCGGGAGCATGCCTCTTGACTCACTGCTGATTGGTAGCATGTAGTGTGCCGTGACATATGTTTCTGGTGGATCATGCCGTATGCACAGTTTAGTTTTTAAGTTTTTTAACTTTCTAATTTTTTAAATTTTTTTTTTTGGTCTGTGTATGTTATAGGAAATGATTTGGAAATGAGCTCTGATAGTGATGAAGACTTTGAAAATGTGGAACTGCAGTCCGATGCACTGACATGTTCTAAAATGTCCAAAGGCAACTCAAGTCCTTCAGAAGACCGCTCTCTAACCATGGAACCTGATACTGAACTAATGCAGGACACGAGTGGCTCCAATGTGTCAAATGATTCAGTCAATGACGGTGACAGCACTCTTTGCCCCATCTTTACTGATTCAATAGCTGATCACTCTGACAAGGGCTTAAAATTGCCTGTCACCTCAGCATCTGTCAGCGACAATCATGTTGACTCTCAAGAACCGGTGGGCACCAGTGCAAATTTCAAGCTTTCAGCCAAAGCAGAAAGCCTGACAACATAGTTGGTTGTTACTTGAATGTCAACAATCATGCAAGTTTGATGAGTCCTCTGTCCAGCCCATCA
Source organism: Stenchaetothrips biformis (assembly GCA_030522485.1). NCBI lineage: Eukaryota > Metazoa > Arthropoda > Insecta > Thysanoptera > Thripidae > Stenchaetothrips > Stenchaetothrips biformis. The sequence continues at coordinate 3,379,311 of CM060100.1, forward strand.
GGACTTAGCCCCAAATCAATTTCAGTAAACCCACCTTCAACAACCAATGAGCCTGTTGCTGTTGCATCTCATACAGGAATTACAGATTCACTCTTTTCTCCACCAGGGGGTGATATCAGTCCTAGTCTAAAAGGCCAAGAAAGAAAAGACACTTACGAACTTTCATTTGATGTCTCCTCTGTGCCTAGTGATAAGTGCTCCAACTCTAATGAAATGGCATCAAGAAAATCTGATGCTAAAAGTGAGATTCGTGACTAGCAAATTGGATAGCAAACTCTCAGATATCTCCGTTCCCAGTTCAGCTGAAGAGTTGACAAACACCGCGAACAGTCTTTGCTCATTGAAAGCTTTGGAAGAGTCACAAATACCACTCAGTGATGAGAAAGAAGAACCTTCAGGTAATTCAAAAGACATATGTCTGAGATCTGACATTCCCTCAGCCTTGCTCAACCCCTGCTGCTGAGTTTCTGGGTGAAAGTAGTCACAATTCTATTGAGGCTGATGCTGTCAGTGATGAAAACAGACTGGTTGTCAAAGACGCCTCTTCCATTGGCACAGGTCATGATGGACTCTCCAAAATTTTGCAAGATTACAAAAAGGGCTATTCGAATTTTGTGAAAGGAGAGACGTTTATTCCCTCTGAAGATGACAGATCCACTAAGAAGAATAAGAAGAATATGCCAAGCAATAACTCTTCAAAGTCTGATATTAGTGCTGCCCTCTCAAAATTGTCTGTATTTAAATATCAACCTCCCTCTGACAAGCCAACAAGCTGTGCTGTAAATATTCATCATGACTTGAGTGATGACAGTATTAAAGAAACCAAGGTATGTGATTTTGTATTGAGTATATTTCTTTAATCATTGAATCTATTAACTTGTTCTATAAGCTTTAAATTTTCATTGTTTTTTTTTTCAGGTTCAAGAAGATGAAATGGATTTGGACACCATGTTACATGAGTGGAATCCTCCCACACCAATTTTACCCTTTTCTGATGATTCCTGTGGCTTTGATAGCACTTTATCGAGTACTGTGCCTGAAGAATCGCCTCAAAAGTGTTCAGTGACCATATCAGTTGGCACCAACACAGATATAGCACACTGTAGGTCGACAGCTTCAAGCCCCATTTCGCACCTATTTGTTGAAAATTCATCTTCATCATCTGACCAAGGCTCCCAACATGAGAGAAGTTTCAAAGACGCCTATTCCAGCCCTCCTAAAGTATCTTCCTGCAATAGAGCTTCTAGTCCAATGAAAATTAGGTACAAAAACATTGGTGTGATGCCCATAGCAGAATTTTCTAGGACTGTTGCTGTGAGTCCTGTAAAGGTGATGAAAAATACTTCTGCCACAAGTCCTTTGAGATCTCTTTTTAGAGATGTTTCTGTCGGTCCTATTCAAGTTGAGACACTAGACTGTGCTACAAATACATCAAATTCTGGCAATAGTGCTTCAATTGATTTTGAAAATGGAGATGAGTCATGGTCACGTGAAGCCAAAATGCTGCAACAAACTCTCGAAGTTCTTGGAATAAGTACAGGTGTTTCATCTGGTGGTGTGTTGGACCAGTCCTTAGTTGATGAATTAAGAAAAGCTATGGAAATGGCTCTTAGGAAAACCTCTAAAACTGATGATATTCCAAGGAAAAGACAAACGCCTTCAAAGCAGTTTGATACCAGTTATTGCTCTTTTAATCCTTGTGAGTTTGCAGAGATATGTAACCAGCAGCATTATAATCTGCATTTATTAGCCAAAGGTAAAAATGTAGAGAAAACCATGTGCTCACGGGAGAAAAGGAGACAGAAAAATCTTAAAAGGCTAAATGTCAGCAGTCACAGACGAAGAAGCCTATCCACTCTTTCATTCAAAGAGGAGATCGTGGAAGAAGATTATTCTAGTCAGAAGGAAAAGCAGCTAATAAACCTATCTGACGACTCCATTACAATGAAAGAATTGTCGGAAAGTAATAGATCTAATCTAGATACCTTAGATAGTGATGATTCTTTTAATATTAGACCTGCTATTTCTCCTACCCGTTCATTCACGAAATCTGTGCCCCATCCAGAAGATGTTGACAGAAGCAAACCTGTTAAACAGATGAATAATACCAAATCTCAAGTTTCTGCTAAGAACCCAACAAGGAGAAAATCTTTTGTACCTGAAGCCATCCACCCACCGAAAAACAATCGACCCAAGGTTGATGTAAGTGGTAGCAATTCTTCTGTCGACAAAAATGAAAGTGCTTTCTGTATTCCAGAAGATGCTTCAAGTGATGCCCCTGAAGTGGATTTCTGCCCGATTGATAAAACTTCCCCAGAAATTGAGAAAAATTCAATGGGCTTAGCCACTGTAACTGAGACAAATGTTATACCTCAGAGTGAACCTAACTTAAATGATAGTGACTCATCAGAAGACAACCTCATTATCGATGAAAGTATTTCTAGTACTACTACAGTTTTACCAAAAGTATCAGAGTGTAATGCTAGCGCTGAAGTGCCCTGTAAGCCACCTGCCCATGAGGAAGAAAGCTGTACTCCTGATAATGACCATTTTGTTCTCCCTAAACCTCGTCGGATGTCTCTACGGAAACGTCGGCAATCTAGCAGTAGTGAGAGCAGCACTGCAGAGAACTCCCCTGGCATGAATGACAGTTCCGTGGTTCCTCGTAGATCTCCAAGAATGAAGAAGATTCGCATGGCTAATGATGGACAGTCCAAAGTTTTGCAAGATTGTCAAAAGGGCTATTCAAATTCAAGGAAAGGAGAAATGTCTGTCTCCTCTGAAGGCGGCAGATCAACTGAGAAGAACAACCCAGGTCATAACTCTCCAAATTCGAAAATAAGTGATGCTCTCTCAAAATTGTCTGCATTTAAATTCCAATCTCCTGTAGGGAAAAATTTGGATGAACAAGCCACTTCTGACTCCATAACATCAGTTCCTGAAAGTGTTCAAAGGATTAGCCCAAATACTAGTCTCAGTAATAAACCTCTTAAAAGGAGTGCTGAAAACAAATCGATGGAGGAAGAATCTTCTAAACGCCTCAAACACCCTTCAAATGCAAGACCCAATGTTGAAAATGATTCAGCCATAGTACAAAAAGTTTCCAATTTGAGTGAAGTCGTTGAAAATGGACCAGAGGATTCTGATACTGATATGGAATGTGATGAAAAGCTAAGTGTTGGAACAGCAAATACCAAAGCCACCTACAAGAGTTCCACTGCTCGAAAGCCATCCAAGCTGCAGAAATTGAGATCAACTGTCAGCAAAGTGCATCCCATGGTTCAAGGAACAAAGAACACTAGAAGTCCAGGAGCAGCCAAAGAGCACCTCCAAGAATCAGCTGACCAATGCATGGAAAATCCTCATGGTTTGAAGTCAGAAAGTACAATTAATCCTAAGTTAGTTGAAAATTTTGAAGACGAAGCCTCCATTCTTGAAAGGATTAGAGGGAGAGGAAATATCAGAATGGCTGCTGCGGCATCAGGTCGCACTGCTCAACTCATCCAAGTCAAGCCAGGTGCCAAGAGGCACCAAAGGCCACCTCCACCAAACTCTCCTGCTGGTATGTTAAAATTTTAATGCTCTTCCCTCTTCTTCTTATCTCGTTTGATTTACTTCCTATCGGTTTTCTTTTCCTTAATTTTAAACCCAGGTCATTTAGAAAATGGTATTCGTTGTTTTAAAATTTTTGTGCACTTTGTTTCAGATTACATGCCCGCTAAACCTTTGCCCAGAGCGGCTAGAACTCAACCACTTGTACGGCCAGCAGATCGTGTGAGTGCATTAGGAAGAAGTATTCCTTCCGAAACAACTGAAAAGTCAACTGACAGCATTCCCTCCACAAGGAATGAGTCAACCCCTCAAAGCCCTGCTCGTTCCAATGAAAATTGTCAAAGCTCAGTTGTTCTAAATGTCCATAAAGTTAAAAGCGAACGGTCTCTTATCGATACAGAAGTATCAGTGCACCTTGGAAAAGAAACCTATAAATCATGTTTTATTTCTGATATCGGTTTGAGAATATCTACATACAGTCCTTTAGTCTGTGCTCTTACTGAACAAGAAAATTCTCAACCACCAACTTCAAACAAAATAGGTAAATTAGCTTTCATAAGAACAGAACCAATTTCTTTGTGATATTCTGTCAATTAATTTTCATTTAAAATTTCAGAATTAATACGGACTCAAGTTTTGGTGGCTACAACTCTCAAGGACTTCATTGCTGCACCGTCTTTCACTTCTTCGGTATTACAGAAAGCTGTAGACGCACTTTCAGCACCCACTTTGTACAACATCATGCCCGTTTTGGTGCAGTAAGTGTTAATGAGCCTGTTTTGCTGCTATTTTTCTTATATCTTTCCATTTTGACTTACACACTTATTGTAATTAAATGTATGTTTTTGATCGGTATAAAAATTACTTTTTCAGGAATGTTGTGAAAATGATGGATGATGACTTTGATACTGCCCCTTTGCGTTTGGGGAACCAGCAGTCGTTTGTCCCCCCACTCACCCCAGTGCAGCAGCAACTGGTGACACTTATTGTACAACTCTCTAGTCAACATCAACATCTCCAGCAACTGCCGCATCAACTACTAAGACTTCTAGAATATCGAGTGTTTAGGCTTGGAGTAACACCTGAGGTATTTTACTTTGTGAAGTGGGAAGCCAATGTTATGAATTAATGTGTTACCTGTTGTTTGCTAATACATATTTTTGTGTGTGACAGGGGGACCGCTTAGCATGGTGCTCAAAATTGCATGCAGCAATATGCAGGATACATCGTCTTCGTTCCCAAGCCCTTATCTTCTGTTGGGACTCTCTTTATACACTGAGGGGTCGGTCTTACCATGTTGTAAAAGCAGTGATGGATGTGTGGCCTCACCTCTTTCCTGTTAATCCTTCATTTGAAAAAGGTAAGTTTGATGTGCACTTTTGCAATTGAACTCGATCTGATGAAAAATCTCTTAGTAAATAATGCTATACTGCACTGTTCTTTATTGGTTTATTTTTCTCCTCAGCATGTCCAAACGCCCAAGTGCTTCTCCATCTCCTGCGTAGTTTTGTGGAGCACAAGAATGGAGCACAACAAAGCCACTTCGATAATAGTTGGTTAAAGAGGCTGCTGAGGTCCGGTGGAATACAGTCGCTGAGTATTAACTCCTCAATTCTAGCATCAACAATTTTCTCCAACATAATTAGTTAGTATTCTTTTCATTTAAACACATGACACATGCTTACATCTGAAGTAGTGCAAATGTTACATTCTGTTTGGTTTGATTTTTGCTAGGTGGTGCTGCTGATACCAATGTTCCTGCGTTAGTTTTGCTTGCTAAACGTGAAGAGGAGAATTGGACAATGAGAGATATTGTAAGCATGAAACTGTTGCCAGCGCTAGATAAATGGTGTAAAAAATCTCTTAATGATTCAGCTGCTGAACGCGTTATCTGGATTTTGTGTAAGTTTTGTAATTTTGCAGTAAATTTTTTATACTTTTAGGTATAAGCCTGTTGTTTATCTCAAATCATCGCTCTCACAATGTATTTCACAGGTTCAATATTAAGGGCACTACCACCAGAGCGGAATGGTAATACTTCAGATACTCTTATGAAGTTGTTGATAAGTGAACTTTTGAAGCCAGAGACATCTTGTAAGTTGAATGAATTAAAAATCGTTTTATTGTTGGTCTATATTCCAACCACTCTCTTAGCGTATGTTATTAACATTTCACATTATTTCCATTTTGTTTTAGTGGCACCTCAAATGCAGGAAGTGATAGCCCTTGGACTGGTCCTGCTCTCTCGTCATAACGTTGAGAATGTAGCTGTTGCGTTAGCATCCTGGAACCCCAAGTATGGTCCATCAAGAGGGTACTCATCCCGCCTTCTTCAGTATTTAACTTCTGCCGTAAATAGTGGTACTCGACCTGTACTTTGGTGGCAGAATGTTGCCGTGAAATACTCAAAGTGCCAACTGGAGGACTAGTTGTGTGTCAGACTGATTACGTGTTAATTTTATTTCAACCGTCAAAATCAAATCCCTTTTTTTTTTCTTTGAGAAGTTTACCTCGGGTGGGAGGTTTTCCCCCTCTGTTCGTTTGATTTTTCTTTAAATCATCAAGAAAATTTTGAGTTGTCATTCTGTAATCTTTTTTAATGTTTGGAGAACATCCCATCTGATTGCCGTTATGCATGTTTGAATAATGTAAGCATTCAACAACGATCAGAATTGTTACTATTGTACTAAATGTGATTAAACCCAAATGTGATCTCTACTTAATTAAATGGCTCAACATGTTTTTTTTTACATTTGTGGGTTTTCTCCAGTGGTCATTCCTCTTTTTCCATCAGAGTTTCACCATGAAATACATTACTCCATGGATTTACTTAGGGCCAAGTTGGGAGCTGAGCTCTCCCCTTCCCCTTTTCATTCAAGCGCGGGCGGGGCGGGGCAGCCCACCCTGCAGGCCGACAACTGCGAGACTGCACACAGAAATGAGGTTTTTATCCAATAACTTCGGCGACACATCGTAATTCATTTCAATTCTAATGCATCGATGTCACTGCCTTCCCCCGGCTAATCTAATCTCAAGACTGCAAATTTTGGTTTTCGTTCCTAGACTGCCGTCTTGTAGAAAACAAACAAATCAAATATCGTTTGTCTTTTGTTCGAGTCGTCTGCTAACTGTCCTTGCGAGACGAGCCGCTGTTTGTACGGCCCATCGATCGATAATGACAGCTTTTACAGTTTGTCCGAAACTGTTTCCTTTACTCTTGCTCACGCATACGTTGTGAACGCGCTTCGGCCGTTCTGGTGGCGTTCTCGGTGTGCTTGGACATGCCTGTAATGACACGGAAGTCGGTGAAGTTTTCCGCGGGGCTCCGACGTCCCTGGAAAACAAACTTACCGAAACGCGAAACCGACAAGAAAATAGGACCTAATCCCATTTTCTTGAGTGCGTCATGTGCAGAGCGGTGGTCGAGCCTAAGAGACAAATTTTCCTTCAAATCAGATTCAGAGCTGGTCGACTATCTTCTTACTCTAGGCGAAGCGCAGCCACAACCGAGGTGAGTACTAGCAGAAAAGCCCTTGTTTACAAACATGTCTTGTCCGCTTGATGGGTAGGAAAATGACGTCCTTGTTCCTCTTTTGCATCCCCTCGTCGTCCATCTGTTTTGTAATTGTGACGAAATAAATTTTATTTGTGCTTTTCAGTACATCTGATCAGGAGTTGGATGGCAGATGGGGCTCTTCTAGTCGCAGCGGAAGGAAGAAACGGGGTCCATGTTCTGAGGGCTGTTCTTCGTCGTAGCTCTCGTAAACAAGGTTCTAAATCCGATTTAAATTCAGAGTTAATTGAGAGTGAAGAGTACCCTTCTGAAGAAAGTTGCCACTCTGAGACACTCTCTGAAGAAAATAAAAAATTAATTGAAAATAATTCAAGACCATCAAAGTACAAGGAATACAATGCTCTCTTGTGCAAGAAACGATTTGATTCCCAGTCAGAGACAGGAAATCAATCCAATTCTGATGAAGATAAAGTAGCTAAAGCAAATCAACTGGATGTAGAACTTGCCCTTCTCGTTGAGACTGTAGCACTTCAACCACAGAAACAGAATGAAATCGAGCTGTATGAATTCAAAGATGATTCTCAGTCAGAAAGTGGATTGTTACGCAGCTCCTCCTGTGCTGAAAATAGTAATAACACTCAAAAAGTCAGCCATCGTCGATGGAAATCATATCATAAAGATAAAAGAAAATGGAAACAGTCATATGCTGCTATTTTACCTAAGGAGGAACCGCATCCTCAAGTGTAAAGCCAAAAAATGCAGAATCTTCTCACTGCAAGACAGAAAATGACAGGAAAATATTTAAAGCTTTTAAGAAAAATCGTATTTTGACTGCCTACTTGGATTCTCAAAATAAAATAGCTGATGGCAGTTCTAAAGATACAAGTTGTTCCAAGAGAGATGAAGGGGAAGCCTCAAGCAATGAGCAAGAGGATAAGCCCGACAAAGAAATTGCTGAACCCAGCAGGAAGGCAGTTGAAGACATTGTTGAGAGAGGTGACTCAGTGAAAGAGAAGGAGGATATGAATGATGCACAAAAGGAAGTTGTCTCCAGTGGTAAAGAAAATCAAAGTAAAACTTCCCCCTCTAGTGAACCTGTTTTTATTGAAGTTGGTGAAAGAGTTAAGTTAAAGAGAAGAAGAAGGAAAATTCTTCAAGATTCGGGTGATCCATCTTCAACCACTTCCACTGTTAAAGAAGATGACGCTACCAGTATAGGGGATTGGAATACAACTGACTTGGAAAGACATCATCGTAAACAAAGGAGAAATTGGAAGTAAGTGTCCTGATTTTTACTCATCTGAGTGTTAACTCCTTGAAATTTTCCTCTACAATAAACTTGAAATTTTACAGAAAATCACTGATAAACTATGATTTAGATGATAATGAGATAGATTCCCAGAACAAGAAATTAGTCTCTGATTCGCCTTTAATTTCATCAAATTTAAGTCATGAAGAGGGCAGTAATTGTGAAACCACAGGAGCAGAAACGGTTAAAGAACCTGATTCAACTGAGGAAGGGAAAGTAAAAAAGGAGACTGATGTGCCTCGAACTATTCCTCAAGAATGTGATGGCAATGAAAAGGAACTTGACGTGTCCCAAGTTAAACAATGCTCTCAATGTCATTTGAGACATTCTCAACAAATTTGCCCTGTACTTCATCCACTCCATGTGAGTATGATCACCCTAAAACTTAAAAGCTTTTAAAGACTTCAATTTTGAGTTATTTGTATATTTTTAAATGTGGGTCATATGCAGGTTGTTGAAGATTTGATGACCTTTGAACAGTGGCAACTGCAATGCCAAGTGCAAGTGCGTTGTTCTGTTATTGAAGCACCTCGTCCAAAATTGTGCCGAATGAAAAAATCTGCTCCAGGATCCCCAGAAGAAGATGAAAAGACTAAGTAAGCCTTAAATTTAGTAGAAGCAAGTTGATATGATTTATGTATTCCTTTCTCAAATTTGCATTGAATTCTTTGAATTTCAGGGGGGCTGTGTGTACTAAAGTCATCAATGAGTCACCTCGGACCTTTGCTGAAGAATCATTGCCGGCAGGACTGGAACTAAAGATTATTGATGAGGAGCATGGCAAAAGTGTTGTGGCTAGAGCAGCCATAGCTCAGTATACCCAGTTTGGCCCCATTGTTGGATCTCAAATTCATGAAAAGGATATATCTGACGAGTCAGACATGAGACATATATGGGAGGTTTGTACTACTGTAATAGTATTCATTGGAACTCTTGTTGTTGTTTAACTGTTATTAGCATGACAGATTAATTTACTTCCAAACTGTATGGCAGGTGCTGGACGAGAAAACTGCCATTTATTTGAATACAGAGGACCCACAAAAGTCAAATTGGTTAAAGTTCATTAGACCAGCTCCTGAAAAAGAAAGACGTAATATTACACTTTTAGTGCAGAATAAGAAACTTTTCTTTGTGTCAATTGTTGATATTTCTATCGGAAGTGAACTACTGTATTGGGCTGATGACCATACAACATCATGGTCTAAGAAGAAAATTTTAAAATCAAGTATGTAATATTACTTTTTAAAAATATTTTTGTGGATAAAAGTTTTGGTTTACATGATGATAATTCTGTATTGCAGGTTGTGGAGGGTGCAATATGCGATTCGCGCATCCTCTTTACTATAGAACTCACTGCGCTGTTTTCCATGATCCACTCCACAGCTTGACTATCAGAAAGTATCACTGTAAGATATGTGGAGAAGCGGTGATGGGGAAAGAGAACATCATGAAACATGCAGCTGATCTTCATGAGGGTCGTGGGGCCTACCAATGTCAATATTGCCATAAGGTAAGGTGCATTTTATAGAAAAAAAGAAGTGGTGTTCCATGACTGCTCATTTATTCCTTAATAATTTGAAGAGCATTTTGAAAACCCTCATACATGTGTTACAGTTCTTCTTAAGGCTGAACTATTTGGAGATGCATAGGACTTATGGGTGTTCCTCCAATCCACATCGAACACGTCCTTTGTGCGACTTTTGTGGTCGTTATTTTTGTCAACCTCAAAAGTTGAAGGTGCACATTAAACGCATGCACAGTGATATGAATGAAGTTTTGCGTGAATTCCAATGCAAAAGTTGCTTGAAACTTTTGGGATCAAGAGCTGCTCTTCAAAGACATTTTAAAGAAGTTCACCATAGAGATGTTGTAGTTACATCAAATTGTGATCGCTGTGGAAAATCGTTTCAGAATCGGAGCAATCTTAAAATACATATGCTTACTCATTCTGGCGTAAAGCCATTCAGGTAAAAAAAAATAATTAAAAAGTTGACTTAATTTGACTGTCCAATCTTTCTATAAAGCTTCTGTATGTAAAAATTTTTCCCCTTATTTTTAAAATTTGAATAGATGTCAACAAGATGGCTGCTCAGCTGCTTTTACAACCAAACAGTGCTTGCAGTTTCATTACAAGAAAGCTCATGGCCTGTCTGAAGATGCTTTACCTCGGATTGAGCGTTCAATTGCTTACACGTTTGATGCCTATGCTGGTGAAAGTGTTGATGGAAGTGGAAAAGCTATGAAGGAAGATGCAAAGAAACCCCAAAGACCTTTACGGAAAGGCCGTAAGTCAAGTGCCAAGTCACAAAAACATTGCAGTTTAGAGGTGCAACCAGCGCAAACCCAAAATCAGCCGGAGACATCTGAGACTCCACATGAAACTGCTGGACAGGATTCAGCAGAGTGTACCGAACCTCTTCAGGTATTGCTTAAAAATTTTAAGTATATGTTGTGTTGAATATGAGACATTTTTATTATTGAACTTTATTTTCCTTGCAGGTTGATCATTTAATGGAGCGTACCACATTCATGAGTTCAGTTGATCCTGTGCCAATTTCAGACCTATCAGTGTCTCAAAAATATATTAATCATGTACCTCATGGAAATCCTCTGTCATCAGCTATTGATCCATTATCTCATGATACTTCAGATGAAAGGCCAAGTGCAAGTGGCAGGGTGCTTACTCCATTGAGAAATGTCACTATACAAGTGCACCCACATGCGGATGAGGACTATCACGCCCACCGTTCTCAGAGTCATTCTCCTCAACATGAGATAGACGCTTTGCCTAGTCAGGACCTACAATCAATGAGTCAATTTCGTTTAGAAAATAAAGGTCACAAGAAGTGGTTGGGAGAAGTCATAGAGGTAGCTGAAGAGGCAGCTGCTGCTGCCAGGCGGTTATCACCACGGCTCTCGCCTCATTTAAAAAGAGATCTTTATGACTTTGATGATAACAAAGTTAAGAGTAAATTGCAGTACATGGAAACTTCTGGAAGACAGGTGTGACCTTTTCTTTTAAATTATTATTTGCAATGTTGCATATTATTTAAGTGCAAATGTGTTTAACTTAAAAAAATTTCTTTATGTTCAGGATATTCAAATTGATGGGGGTTTAGGACGTAGTAAAACAGCCTCTGCATTAGCACCATTTCATCATCCAGAGTCTGCTAGCTTGTTAGTGGAAGCTGCTTTGGTCGCAGCTGAAAGAGATATATGTTGCCCGTCTCTTTCAACAAAATCCTCACCAGATGGCCCAACTCGTTCTCCAGAACCAATTCTTTTGCCTCACAATTCTTATTGTGTGCGCTCACCTCAGCATGAAGAACCGCCGAATTTGACGTACTATACTCCAGACCCCTCTTCAGCCCCAGCCTATCTAATGACCCACTCTTCAAGTTCACATCCTCATCTACATCAGTTGGATACATACATGGGTCCGCCAAGGCTGTATAGTACTCATGATAGTCACCATATACATCATCTCTCTCTTCCTCAGGTAGAAAAATCGACTCCTCTGGTTGTTTTACCTCAGTGTGGCTGTTAAATGTAATCAAACCACGGTATTTTTTTTAGCGCCCACTTTCAAGTGATGAAGATGGAGGGGTTGACTCTGATTGCAACTCAAGAGGTGAATGTGCCCAAAACTTGAGTCTGAATATGAAAGGCAAAAGCGGTTCTCATCCGGACTCTTCAACAATCTACAGTGTGCCCAGTCAACATTCCGATCTAGCTGTTCGTCCTTCTGTATATCAAGACCATGTTTCTGTTCCCCATCAAAACGATCTCAGTTTCTCAGGAGCCATGGCAGTGTCATCTCCACAGTACCATTTGTATGATCTCTCACCTGGTCGTCAACGGTCTGATGTTGTCACTGATCTTACTGTGAACAATCGAAGTGTATCTCAGGAGTACAATTCTTATGAGGATTTGGGTGGCAGTGTTGATCTTTCAGTGCCACGTAGTCATGCTCATGATGGCCATGAACTTACTCCTTCACCCCCTGGGTACAGTTCAACTCTTCCACACCCCTACGAGTCACCTCTTTGTGTCTCAACCTATTCACCCCATCCAACTCCATACCAGAGTTCACCTCTCCAACGGTCCCATGTTAGTTCTTCATCTAATAGCCCCAATGCTTCTCCCAGCCCAGGCCCGGCACACTACCACTCTTACCCTCCTTATTACTGATAAGTTTGGCCTGGTAAAAGTCCACCTTTGAGAAAGGTCTCTCATTTACCTTCCTGTGTTCTTATGTTTTTAATCCTCTTATATCTCATATTTGTCTAGTCTTTTTACAGTGTGTGCATTCACTAATTTGTTATTGTTGTTAATTTCTTGCCTGTTTAGCCTAGTTCCATAGGATATTATTTTAGCTTTTAATACTGAACATTTAAATATGGCTGTGATTCGTCTTGAAATTACTTCGTTGCTTTCTTCCTAGAAAGAAGCCGGTTTGGAATCAACACCAAATCACCATTGATGCGGTGACAATTTGATGTTGATACAATGTCCGGTTTCCTCTATGAAGTGTATCATTTTTTTTTTATTGTCAGTAAAAATTTTATCTCATGTCTTACATTTATTTTTCCACAAGTACAAAGTTTTGCTGCTAGAAACACGCTCACTTAAGCCAAATCAAGTCTCACTCTGTCTCATGGAAATAAAGTTGGTCATGATCTCTTGATTGTGCTCTGTGGCAACTAATTGTAAGGGGTAGAGAAATATGCCACAAAAAAAATATAGAATTGTCTGTGTTTATCCTAGTCACCTTAAAATCCAAGAACTGGCTTCCCCCAAATTGCCAAGTTTGCCTGTCAGTTACTAATCATAGAACATCATTCAAAGTAATTGATGAGATTATTTAATAAATCTGTGCAGCTGTACTTTGATTCATTCATTAAAGGCATGCTTTCTCTGTTCATTACATTTTCTAGTTTGCCTCTTTATCTTTATTGTATTTATTTGTAATGGAGCATGCCCCTCCACACTTTGCTTTCAAATATCATCATCATGTGATGATCTACCTGATTATGCTTATTTGTGCCAAAAATATTGTTTAACTATTTCAATGATATACTTCTATTCTAATTCCTTTCTATTTGTATTCAATTATTGTGACGCTGTCTGATTTCAAGTGAAAAATTTTAGTAGAAATTCATAATGTTGCAGGGGTGAAATTAATCAAGTACAAAATAGATGCTTCAATCTTTGCATGTATTTCAGTGTTGGTTACCTGTCAAGGAACATGTAGTAAATGATTGACATTCAATAACAAAGATTTGTGGGTAGCAACCCAAAACAGAAGCCAGGGCATACATGTCAGTTTTCTAAAATATCAGGCACTCCTTAACTCTAATGTTCAACAGAAAATAAAATTACACTAAGTTATAACATGAAAGCAATATTGATTAAAACCTAAAATTACGAAAACCATTCTTTACTTAAGCGCTTTATCAAGTCTTGAACAGACTTACAGTGTTTTTATGGTTGAGATGATGGATTGGGAGTGAAACTTCTCCAGATGTTCTTTAAGGTCCTGCTCAAAGAAACACCAAACATTTTTGTGTGGACAAATATCGCAGGGGAAGTTTGCAGTCAGACGATGTGCTTGAGAATAATGTCTATGCAAATTCCCCTTAGTTCTCGTCAGCTTTGAACAAATACGGCATTCAAATGGTAAGGTATTTGTATGAAGACGCTTGTGAACAATTAACGTCTGCTTCACACCAAAGGCCATTGGACATTCATCACATTTGTACCGGCGAACACCCTCATGAACTAACTTCACATGCTCTCGTAAGGATTGAATCATGACATAGACTTTTCCACATATTTCACATTTATAATCAGCGTAATCCGTTCTGTGAGGCTCTTCTACAGTCCTCTGTTTGATACCGCTAATGCACTTGTGCAGTGCCATCAACAATTCAGTGTCAAACAACGTGCGACACCGAGTGCATTTCATCTTGCGTCGTTTAACAACACTGCAAGAAAGATAGGATTTGCTTTTAAGCAGGAAAGGAACTCACAATTAAATACACACAATGATAATTACTTACTCTTTAACTTTGGATTCAACAATTTTTCCAGCATTCTTTTTGATACTTCGTTTGTTTGGAGAGTTCTTACTCAGTGAGGGAGGAATTCGTGAATTCTCTGGAGGTTCAGATTCATTTTGAGAGCTTCTAGATTTCACTAACTTTTTATTTAACTTGATGTTTGAACATGAGCCTTCCTTTGATACACGCTTCTTAATGGCCTCACTGTTTGAAGCTGGTTCCCCTGAAAAGGACAGGATGATGATCAAACATAGAACCAAGAGAGGAAATTTTACATGAAAATGATACGGTAGACCAGGGGCATTATGAAGAAAGGAAGTGACTAGAAATCAGGACTAAAGACCTGATGGTACAAGAATTTAATCAAAGATTTTTCTCCTTTTTACTCCCGCTGTGTGACAGATTTCATCAAACTTACTATTTTTTGGTAATATGCTGAAAATTATGTCAAAATATTATTATTAAACCTTGTAAGCAATATGACTGTAGTGGACCAGTCAGATATTTATCAACATACACTTTTGGATTGTTGAGCTGCAGGCTTAATGCAGCAGCAGAAGTCAATGTTTCTTCCAAAGAAGATTCATTTGCTCCAACCGAACAACTTGTATTCAGTCTTTGACTCCCATGGCTTTTGTTCATGATACCTTGGCCATCAGAGCTATGAGGTGTAAAAATGTTTTTATGAAGATGACTCCCTGTTTCTAGGGATGCCAAAAAATAAAATAAAAAATAAAAAACTGTATAGTAATTGGTCATAAAATAAAATTGAAAAGAGAGAGAGACAAATAGACATACCTTGAGGAGAAACTTCGGAAATTTCCTCACTACGAGCAGTAAAAGAACCATTAGAATCTTGAGTAAGTCTGCATCAGAAATAAGTAGTAGAAACATTACTCCAGCTCTGAATAAATAAATTAAAAAGGAAAGCATCAGAAAATGAAATGTGGATCAATTTGAAGCATACTAACCTATGCCATGGAGAGCAAGATTCTAGTACTTCTGGTGAGCTATTGGTTGATACATTTTCCAAGCATGGAGTTTTGTTAGCTTGTTGCCTTTCCTCTCCTGATAGCTTGCCTTGCTCGTTTGATGAGACAGTGTAAGAAAGGGGGGATTCCCCTGGATCTGATACATGTGTCCGATTCTTGCGTGATTTTTTCTTAATGTGAATGGCTTTACTAGTCACTACTGCATTAGCATCAAACATATCAGGGGAGCAGTCAATGGTGCTTGTACTTTCACAATTCCTTAGGGAAGTAGAGGCTTTGTGGACCAATTGTTGCAAGGTCTCACAGTTACCAAGTTCAGACATTACCCTGTTTTTGTTCAATATTTCTTCCTGTGCTGCTCCAGGCTGTGCATTCTTCTTTTGGTTTCTTTCTAAGCTGTTTGTGTCTTCCACAGTACCATCAAACAAATCAGGAGAGTATTCATTAGTACTATAGTTTCCACAGTTCTTCAGGGAAGATGAGGCTTTCTCAACTAATTGTTGCAGGGTTTCACTGCAAGCTACTTTACAACACTCCATTCTTTGACTTGTTTCCTTCATCTTCTTCCCTACCAAGCTGAAATTTTTGTGAAGTTCATCCAATGAATTTTCATGATTCACTTGAGAATTTTCAAGCATTGAAACATCAATATGCTCATTCGTTTCATCAGATGTGTAATTGAAGTAATCAGTTTGATTGGGTTGGTCGGTGTCATTGCATATTGGTTCAGAATACAAAATTTTCGCTTCTTTTGACCCATTTGTAATTACTTTCTTACTCTTCCTCCTCTCAGATTCATTGGTGCTTTCAGTGGCGGCCACAGAAATTTCATGGGTTTCAAGGCTGTTCCCAAAGTGAACATTGTCTGCATCTTCAGACAATAATTCCTGAACTGTAGAAACATCAAACTTAGGCGCATTCCTATCTTCGGTTTTCTTCTTCTTAACTGAATCACCTAATTGGGACTTGGGACTAGAGACAGTTTCTTCTAGATTCCTTCCAGATGGGAGATGCAAAATCACTTCATTTGTTAATTGCATTTGAACACTTACTTCTTTTTTCTTGCGGAAGACCTTTAAACTTCCAATTTTATTTAATTTATTTTCGCATTCCTCATGTCGCTTGTTATCTTCTGACTTTGAGCCAAAGTATGACAGCATATTAGTCGATGCACAAATAACATCACTATCCAGATTAGTCTTTTTTTCCTCATTTCTTTTCCTCTCCTCCTCCTTTTGATTGTGATGCTTTCCTTTCTCTTTATTTCCGACGACAATTTGCTCATGCTTCCCCTTGCAATCCGCTTCTTTTTCAGTGATGTTCAGTAGTTCATCAGTGTTCTTTCGCAACTTGTTGGTTTCCTTACACAATTTCTCCTGGTCCCTTTCAGTTTTTTTCTTTTTTCTTTTCTTTTTTTTCTCTTTGGTCTTTTTAACTTTTCTTTCTTTAACCCTTTTATTCTTTTTACTCTTCTTTTTAGTTGTGGTGGCAGTCGGTGGTTTGATATGTTCTAAAATCTGCACACTTTCTGCAGAGTCTGAATGTAAAGAGTTGACTGGACTGCTACATCTTTCTTCCGGGTTAGCAGTTGACAGGTAATTATCACTTGGCAAAATCTGCCTCAACAACCACATTTGACCAGAACTTAAAGGGCTTTTATCTGAAAATTCATTTCTTGTTTTAGAACACTTTGCCCTCTTTAAGTCAGATGGTTCAGAAAGATCAGAAAGATCAGAGAGTTCAGATAATTCAGATATGTTGTTACGTACTCTAGAAGTTCTACATGAAGTTCCTTTAACATTCCTTGACTGATTCCTATGGTGAGAAGAGATCAAATCAGCAGCTTCAGTTATATCATCAGAACTAAGTTCATCACCACTGCTTGCCAAGCATTTCTCTGACATTCCCAAAGCAGATACAGCATCACTGAGGAATCGATTAATTAAGTCTTTCTTCTTTGCAGACTGATGTTCAGTTGAGTTACTTCTGGGTGCACAAGAATTAACTTCAACCACAGAGTTGTCTAGAGAAGAAAAGTGCCATTCTTCATGGTGCCCAGGTATGTTGCTAGACTCACTGGGATTTGATGAGATATGAACAACGTCAATAATGGGAGAGCACTCATCGAGTTGTCCACAAGTATTGACATGTGCATCAGCATCAGCATCCAGGCTTCCAGATTTATGCTTCTTTGATGCAGGAGCCTTGGAATCCTGGGAATCTTCCCTTTTTCTTTTGAGCCTGTCCATTTTGGCTTCTTTTTTGTCAAACTTATCATGATGGACAGCAGTAACTTTTTTGGAATGTCGCGAATTGACCTAAAAACACAGAAGACACAATATTAACTACATCCATGGGCCCAAATAAATAAATATTGAGTATTTCGGCGACTCACATGATTATGTTTTCTAGAACGTTTTGATTGAGACTTTGATGGAACTTTTAATTTGAGAATGTCTCCATCAATTGTCGTTGGATTTGCCTCAGGGTATGTTAAAGATTCATCTGATAACAGCATAAAGAAGAAGAAAAACGTGGAAATTGTGTTGATACAAAAGACATGATACAAAAAACAGAAGACCTACCGCCAAAGAAGGACCGATCTTGTACAAACAACTTCCTTCTTTTTCTTTTGGACTTTGGTTGCCTATCGGTTGCAGCACCCATGTGGCTGTTTCGGTTATATCATCAGATTTTGATCAAAATCCGTGATGTATAACTTCAAACGAATGTGTTCGAAATTCAGCTGAAAACGGGAGGAACATGAAACATCCAGTGCCGAAGTACCTCAACATAGCCTGGCTTAGAGAGAGAGAGAGAGAAAAAAAAAGAAAAAAAAGAACTAAGAAAGTAATTGCTAGACGAACGTGCATATAAACGAGTTCCATGATAGGAAAGCCGTTCATCATAGGATTTAAAGGCCATCTGGGTATACACAAAACGCACACCCGGCAGTAGTAGCAGTCGTCACAGCAAGCCAAACGGAAATGCCTCAAGGAAATCCGATTATAAAGGCACTTATTAACTACCATATCTAATCATACCTTTCAAATCAGTAAATACAGTGATTATTATAATTCTGACGAGATGCCATCGAGTTCCGTAGTTTCTGAAGGCTAAACAGTATAGTACACATGGAAATGAGGTTACGTCTGTTGCTTGCTTGCTTGCTTGCCGCCGCCACTGGAGGATGCAAAATTCAACAATCACTAGATACTCCCTGAATTTCTCATAAGAGAGGAGAGAGAGGGGAAGGGAGTGGTCGCAGCAGACGGGAGGGGAGAGTTTTTGGGGTTAAGAGTTCTGTCATTGTGACTTTCGTAATCTGAAACTTCCAATTAGGCTCGGTGAGTCAAAGCTGCAGACCTTTTGCTTCATTCTATGTTAAGAGGTGCCGCTTGGTGCCTTGTCCATATTCATGAACCCCGTTCAAATTTATGCTGTCTGCTGGTGAAAGCAGGGGCTGTTGTTGTGAAAAACAATTATATAAGACGCGTCTCTTCGTCGTGTTGCTTCACTTGGCGTCATTGACTCCACACGAGCATGTTCAGCGCTATTTCCAACGGCCTTTCCCGTATCGGTATTAACTTGGGCGCCCGAGGTAGATCTTGCGACAGTGTAAGTGGTATATAACACTTGGACATTAATTAATTTGCGTTGTGCTGGACAAGACATATTGGTGTCTTTCTTAACACATCATTGATCGTATTCATATTGCTGAGTGGACTTCCCCTTAAGGTTGCCCTTTAATCATAGAAAGAATAGTAGTCATGAGTTTCAAGTTACATTTGATGATAGAGTACCTTGGTCACGCAGGCCATGTCGCTGCTTCATGATGTGGATGTACCAACGAAGAAGGCAACGTTCGCCATGGCTTGCTTTTGGGCACCAGACGCATTGTTTGGAGCCACTCCTGGTGTGATTCGCACCCGTGTGGGTTATGCTGGAGGTACCAAGCAGGGCCCGACGTACCGCAGCTTGTAAGTTTAGATCACAGCACTGCTTCAATTCTTTCCTTTTTGATTTGACATCTGTCATGGTTTATTGTTTACAGAGGTGACCACACAGAATCAATCGATGTTGATTTTGATCCAACAGCTATTACATACGATAAGCTATTGGATATTTTCTGGAACAATCATGACCCTACAGCACGTACAACTAAGCAGGTGAGCAGATGAAAGTTTTGACTGTAACAGAGCTGATTGTGTCAAACAATTTAACAATAAATTTTTAACACATACATTTTGCAGTATACTTCCCTCATATTCTTCCACGATGATGACCAGAAGAAACTGGCTGAGCAGACCCTAAAAGAGCAAGAAGGAAAACAAAAATCTCCCATTGTTACACAAATTTTACCTGCAGGAACTTTCTGGGATGCTGAGGAGTAAGTGAACAGCTCCCATAATTTTAACTTTGGGTTCTCCCCTTGTTGTCCAATAACTTTCTCCAAGTACCTGTTGGTGTAACATTTTGTCTGTGTTACAGCTACCACCAGAAGTACCGTCTGCAACAGCACGATTGGCTCATGAAGGCTATTGGGATGAAATGCGGCCCCAAACTGAAGACATCACATGTTGCAGCACGCCTCAATGGATATGTGATCGGTCGAGGAGGTGTTGCCCAGTTTGAGAAAGATATTGCAAGACTTGGGCTTAGCGACGAAGTGGCTGATTTTGTCCGCAAACTTTGTATTAAGTATGAAAATGCTGGACCGTTCTGTTAGGCTTGAACATGAATCCAAAGAACCTTGTTTTAAAAACATGAACTCATTTTCTTTCATTGAGTGACAATAATCATCACAATACTTGCCTATTACATCAAAAAATTAAGATCAAGTACAAAATTGTTTAAAGTTACCATAGAAAGAATTTAAGTTCCAAAACTATTTATGTGTTTTTTATTGTTATTTTGTTTCTATTTTACCACAATGTCAACTCAATCATCACTCGTTCATTGTCTGCTCTGATTTGATTATGTGTGCCTTATAACATAAGTACAGTTTTAAAAAAAAACGGTGCATCTGATTTTTTATTCCATTTTCCTGTCCTTTCCACTCCCAGAACAACTTCGCTGAAGGTCTGCAGACAGACCAGTTGACCAGTTCAAGGCAGAACTAAAGGCAGTCACACTCCCTTCGCCCTTGCTGGGTGCGGTGGCGTGCCCCCACTCGCAAGCGGCGTGTCTGGCCGAGTGTGCCCATTCATTACGGAAAGGGGAGTCGGGTCATGTTGACGTACGTGACATTGGGGGGGAGGGGGTGGGGGTGCCGCCCGCTCGGACCACACGCGACCCAAAGCGAGAGGGAAGGGCCTGCCTGGGCCTCGGCTGGCTGGAGTAGGCTAGGGGCTTGGCTAGCCGCTAGCCAGTCCGAGAGCGGCCTCGAGCCAAGACGCCAAGGCAAAGTCCGAGCGCTGAGTGGGTGAGGCAGCTCGCGGCCACACTCATACCTCCCCGACTACAGACTCATTGAGAGAGCCGTTTTCGTCGCTGCGTCTCTCTCGCACTCATACGAGGCGCCCCATGAGTGCGAGAGACACAGCGCCGACCACGACTCAGTCTCCTGCTGGACTGCTCGCAGGTTGGCTGGTTGCCGCCATGACGCCGCTGCACGACGTGACCGTCCCCACCGAGAAGGCCACCTTCTGCATGGGCTGCTACTGGGCCCCGGAGTGCACCTTCGGCGTCCTGGCCGGGGTCATCCGCACCCGGGTGGGGCACGCCGGCCCCGAGGAGGCCTCGCTGAAGTAAGTCGCACTGTGGGTGGGGTGGTGGCCTAACTAGCAGGCGCTACGGCAGCCACCGATTGGTCCTTCCCTCGCTGATGTCCTGCGTGTTGCGCACTCTCAGGGACGACTGCCACGAAGCGATTGAAATGGACTTTGACCCGTCGGTCATCTCGTACCGACAACTCCTGGACGTGTTCTGGATGCACCACGACCCCACGCTCGACGTGCCCTCCGAAGTGAGTGAGAATATTTTTCCGTTTCGTCGTCGCGCCGAATGAAATGAAGTCTGATCGATAGTCTGTTTGGGCGCATCAATGCAGTACGCGTCTGCCATCCTGTACCACAACGCTGGGCAGCGCGAGCTGGCGGAGCGCAGCGTGGCAGAACAGCGCCAGAGGGTCCAGGGCACGGTCCGCACCAAGGTGCTGCCGGCCGCGGTGTTCTACGACGCGGAGAGGTGGGTCTGGGTGTAACAACAACAGCAGGAACCTGACAGGTGCGCCCATCACGCATCACCATGTGACTCGCATCCGTTTCCGTTCCAGCAAGAACCAGAAGTACCGGCTGCAGCAGCACCCGTGGCTGATGGAGGCGGTGGGCCTGACGGGCCCCAGCAGCGCGGATCCCGCCGCCGCCAAGAAGGCCGTGTCGCTGCAGTCCTCGCACGTGGCCGCGCGTCTCAACGGCTACGTCGTGGGCGCGGGCGGCGCGGCGCAGTTCGAGGAGGAGGTGGCCAGCCTCGGCCTCAGCCCCGCGGCCACCGAGTACGTCAGCAAGCTGGTCCGGGAGCACCAGGCCGACCAGGGCGCGGCGACGGGCTGCGCCGGCGCCTGCTCCTTGTCCAAGCCTGCAGCCAACGGCAACCCGACCCCGACGTAGTCACGACGTAGTCGCCGCACGCCGCCTCGGCGGCAAGCCAAGCCGGATCCACACTCCTGGCGGCGCCGCGGCGTGAGGATTTAAAGGCGGGTCCGTTGAGGCGCTGGGAGCGGGCTGCTTTGCTAGTCCGAGGGTCGCTGGTTTAGCCCTGGCTTTGCCTTCGTGACACACACTATCACACAGATGAAACAAAACAGCAAAGTAGCAAAAGCGTCACTACTGCTGGTGGGCCCTACAATGGGACTTCCTCGCTTCTCTAAGACAAAAGAGGAAGGAGCATTAAGAGACAAGAATCACTACAAGTTTAATGAAAAAAAGAACATTTATTGCTTCATATAATTTTTATAATTATTGTAAGAAAAAAATGCTTTTACAAGAAAAGATCATCTGTCAGAATGAGCAACATCAAAAAGAGACTTCTCATAACATGGGGGATCGCATGCTTATCAAAGGGGACAAAAAAAGATTCTTTAATGATAAATAGTTGTAATGCGAAAGAGTTACCAGCAATAAAATCAAAATCCCTATGGCAGTAGATTTCTGCGTCTTATATTAAAAAGTTACATAACAAAGGAAGTGTTTCAAAACAGGCATATTATCATCGACATGTATGTAGAGCAGGCAAAAATGACTTTGCCATTCAAATAATCAACCACAAGAAACTCCAAATTTCCTGTTTCACTTCTGAATGTGCATTACAAAATAATTGAACAAATGGTAGTCTACCTGAAACACTCTCACTCTTTATAGAAAACTGAATTCCAAAGAGCAAGATCTGTCAAAACAGGTAGATATGATGTGCTCAACCAGCACATTTCAGGACAGGCTCAGTGCTCCACACTGGGAGACAGTCCAATGATGTATTCACAGTTGGAAAAGATTATTTTAATCCAATTGGAACAATTGATCGAAAAAATCTACCAAATGGATCACTCTTCAAACATTGGTGCTCAGCATACCCACACATGCATCTAAATGATTTTGATAAAATGCCTCAAGTATCTCTCTCAAGCTACAAAAGTCTACTGGCATTTTCTGGCATCAGCATGGTAATATTTCCTACTTCTTTTACCAGATCTATGTAACCCCTTTCCCTGATTACAAATAAAACAGCATGATACATTGAGCCATTTTGTCAAAAAAAGCATATTCTCCATCAATATGCCATAGAAGTCTGCACTGTAGACACCCGCCGCAAACTTGAAACCTTCATATTCAGTTTGCTTCATTGCATTAATTCCAAAATGTACCCAGCATATTTTCATCCATGACTCTTACTTGATGTTTTCCACTTGGTAAAAAAGGATTCTATATGCTCTATTGTAATGCCTGAAAAAATATATAGATATAAAAATTCAATGTTGTACACACATAAAGAAAATTCACGTACCTACAACTAAAACAGTGGTACTTACCAACAGCTTTAGAAACACCAATTGGGCTGAAGCCATTAGCTTCCATCCAATCATGTCCAGTAAGTAGAGTCACAAAGCCAGCTCTTGAATCCTTGTTGTAAGACAGACTACTTTGATGGTTTAAGTAATGGCAACATTCTAGCACTTGGAAGTATGACCTTGAAATTAAAATGACAGCTAAGTCACAGTTTTACCGACAATTAAGTAAGAGAAGTGGAGAAATGATGGCTAATTATATTTACCATGCTTCACGAGCCTTTTGCTTTGGATATGAAACAAGAGGCAAACGCAATGCTTCATGAGAGTTTTGAGCTCGTAAGAATCGGCTACCTTTTTGAAATTGGAACTCCAGCCAGCGAATAGCATCACGTGCTAAAACACTTTCCCGTTTCAACTGGTCCAATGCTGACAACACTGTACAAGTGAAAAGAAAAATTAGTCACAAGACACTTGTAATTGTTATTCATTTTGAAGTGATGTTGATATCTTACCAATTGATGGCACAACCATGATAAACTTCCTACTGGCCATTAGTTGACCAACCAATTGACAGTGCTTGGTTAAAGCATCTACATCCAAAACCAGATAGGGGGAAAATGACGCTCCTCTGCTACCCCGCTTGACGGAAGTCTCTAGATTCTGGACTTCTGCTCTCAGCCAAAGTTGCCCCATGTTATGCATCACCTCTTCTCTTCGTTGCAAATCTACACCTGGGCTAACAGGTTGTCCCTGGATAGAACAAATATAAATCAGGTTTGATGGGCAATGAAATTGCCTTTGAACTTTTATAAACTTATGGGCTTACTCACAGAATCTTTAGTTTCCTTGCAGACACTAAATTTGTGGGAGGCCTCATCATATTTGACTCCAGTTTCGGGCACTGACTGAAGAAACTCACAGAAGGAAACAAGTCTTTGAATCCGTAAAAGAGCCTACAAATCAGAGAAAGAAATACATCAGATTGCTCAGTTGGCTACATTTTCAAAAAGACAATTAATTTATTTTGTGGCACACCTCCTCCTTTGGATTTAATCGATTCTGGCGAATTAAGTCCCAATCCAAATTTTCATGAGCTGTCGTCAAAATTGACAATTTTTGTAACTGCACATCTTCTGGTAGAGGTATCTTGCATTTTGATTCGAATATTGTACGATGCTTCAGGAAAGATGCAGCAGTGGCATCTGAAAAGAAAAAGATACCATCATAATAAATACACATGCATTCAATGATTACTTAAAAAGTACTCAGCCATTCCTCACCCTTTTCTAATTCTTTCACATCAATGTTAACAAAATTAACAAGATCCACAAGCTTTTTTAGAACATCCAATGAATCCTTGCCACAAGCTTCCACCACAGGCTTGTCTCCTTGCAACCAATCAATGCAAACTTTGATGGCAGGGAGAAGACTCTCTCCACATACCTGCTCTAGGACATCAGCAGGATTTGCAGGCTTAAAAACAAAGACAACAATATAAGATTTATTACAATATATCTAGGCAAATGTAACATTTATAGATTTACCTCTTGAGTTGAAGCCTCCAGCTGGATGTGTTTGCCACTGTGACCATTAGTCAAAGAGCTGCCAAATTCATTTGTAAATTAAAATGTGAACTTGCGAAGGGTAAGCTAGGATAGGATGATAACTGGGTGGCCCAAAAACTCCAAGACCAATTGGGTGCACTACTGTAAGACACAGCTCCTCACAGACCAGAGGGGTTATATAAGGCAGGACTGAAAACTTCCAGTTTGTTTTGGGGTTTTTGGAACACCAGAGGCAACACAAAATTCAATCACATCTCCCAACTTACACAGGCTTGTCAAGAGACTCGATTTCTTCCAAAACAACTACATCATCATCGTTGTCATCATTTTCTTTACGATTTTCTAATCCTTCTTCGTCTGAGCTTAGATCTAATACAATTTCCTCATCTTCACTGAGGTCAGATGATGTGGAGCCAATATTAGATTCCTCATCTGCAGAAAAATAAATAGTATTTTAACAGGAAAAATATTTTGTCAAAGTGTGGGGGAAGTTTGTGAATGAGAAAGAGGAAAAAGCTGTACCGTTGCTTTCACCAGAATCATCAGAAGTATGACACTGCCTTTGCCGGCGCCTAACAACTCTCTTACGCCTCTTTGACTTTGTATCTTTTGCTTCCTTCACTTCTCCATTTACTGCATTGCCATTTACACCGTCATGGTGACCATTCTCCTTTATGCATTCAGTTACATCATTTACAGCAATTTCATCTGTGTCACTGCATTTTCCATTGACATTCAGCTCTTCAACAGTTGGCAAAGACAAGTTCAAGACAGAATCAAGGAAATGTTCTTGAACTTGCTGTACCAAGATACAAAATACTGCCAATAAGAAAGCAACTAACGATGAAACATGGTCAGAGCCTGAAATGAGGAAGAGATTATAGGATATAATGTTTTGTTACAACATTGCAAAAATGTCACACAAAATGCAAACATGACTCACCTTTTTTTCTAAGCTGTAAAAGGCAGATTAAAGAAACCACAACAACCTTTAAAACCATATCCTTAGAGAGGTGAGAGGGGAAGTTTTCACGTGACCTGGTGAAGTCAGAAGCTTCATTTTCAGGTGGCTCAATGAAACTCAGGCACAGGCGAAAATCAAGCAATGTTTGATGGCACAACTAAAAAACAAGAACAAAAAGTTTTCTTAGACTTCATAACCAGAAAGAAACATAGAACTTATGAATAGTTTGTTTAAACAGGACATCTGATTTAACTAATTGCACTTACATCACTGACATTGACAACAGGTTTTTTATCAAAAAACCACAAATCGGCGAGTAGCAGAAAGTGAGCAAAGAATTGCTGAATGTGGTCCTGAGCTCCAGACAACTGACCTTCCCCTGGGTTGGGGCAAACGCATCGCCAGAGAGCTGACCCACAGCTCACTGCCTTTTCTTGGGGAACTTTAAGAGCACTTCGTTCCAAGGATCTTTTCAGGTTTCCTTCAGCCCCTTCAAATGGCTGAGTGCACATCAAACTGAAAGAAAAGGGACAACAAATAATATGCACCTTTTCACGACTCAATTTCAAGACAAGACAAATAGAGCGACTTCTTACCATCTCATGTAATAGTACACAGCATCTAAATTGCAATTTGTACTCAATGATAAAGTGCCCAACTGATTGTGTGGCATTCCAATGGCTGGATTCCAAGAAAGTGCCTGAAAAGAAAAAAACATGACTTCAATTGCACCATTGCTTTGATAGCTGAATATTATCGTCCTTAAGGTAGATACAATACCTGGTGATAGTAACGGTATGCCATGTCATAACTACCACTCTGAGGAATATCCATGAGATATCTATTAAGATCTCCCAAGCACACGAGGCATCGATGAACAGAATCACGAGCAGCTTCGAGCTGTTTAGAAGATGGCGGTAGCTTGCCTGGAAGGGAATGAAGCAACTCATAGTTAGACGCCATGACATGATCAATAGGCAAAGTTAGGGTATAACTTACTTTTCCCATAATCTTGGTCTGGAAATACCATAGGGAAGTCAATGCATCCTGATGAGATGCCGTATTCAATTTGAAGGCATTGAAGGAGATGGTGGTAAAACCCTATGCCACATTTTATATGCAGCAGAAGCTGTGAGCGTTCATCTGGCAACCACTGACTATCCTGCAACAAAGAGTGAAATCTCGTGTTGTAGTCTTGAGACAAGATTAGAAAAAGTTTATTTCAAATCTGTTAGAGCCATAATATTTTGAATCAAACCTTTCTGAGCCGCTTTGCTGTTGAAACATCTTCATAGAAGCCTTTCCTCCATAAAACTTCTTCAACTTTACGCCTTTGGCTCAGGAGACTTGAAAACACTAGTCGCTCAGCAATCTCTTTGAGTTTGTTTCTAAGTACCTGAGCCTCGACAGAAAATAGATCTCTTGCTGCCTTCGCATGGCTTCTTATTTCGTCAAGTTGACGTGTGGTGTCCATTAAATTTCTGGGAACATTATGAATTTGTGTAGTTGCGACGTTCAGAGTTGATAAACTAATCAATCATCAGGAACTATGCTAAAATCCCCAAGAACTATTGCAAGTTCTAAACGCTATAAAAACCAACTAAATTGGGGCATTAATGTATTAAAAAAGTAAAGCTGTTCTAAAATGACAGCACCTACTCTTACATGGAGATCCCTATTCAGAGTTAGGTTAAACGGCCCCCAAAACAACAATTAACGGACAACACAATAACTAAACTGTCATTTAACCAAAAAGGCATAAAAGGATACCGTGAACCACATCCATAGAAAGGAGTTTAAATATGAGGGAAATCGATAAATGTGATGTCGCAACACGAAATGTGTTGCGCGAAGGTCGGCAACACGAACCTGTACAGACGACGTGAGACTTCCACACTCTCGTTTCGAGGGTCAGAAATGGGGCTGAGTGACTTATTCATCGTGTCAGCTTGGGGAAAACTTCCAATTTGATGCATATAACAGGGATCTCGGTCGCGTCATCGGGAGACAACCCAGCAAATACATCATAGTAACATTTTCCAAAGCAGTATACCCCGACACACACCGCGAGCGAGCACACCTGCCTGCAAATGCAATGCGAATGCGAATGAGGAATCGTTTTCGTGTATTTATTGCAGTTCGACAGGGTCGTCTCCGGCCCGGGGAATGCCCATGCCCACTTTAAGCAGGGTTTAACTTCCGTTTTTTTCCCCCTGGCTGTTGACATAGATTTACTTCTATTCCCTAACTCTGAACCTGTTTTATTTCACGAATCTTTGCGTGATCTGTGTGATGTGTGACGTGGGTGGCATTTTGGGGAATAACACACTCAATTTTTGTTGAAACTTTATTTTTCTTCTTCAACAGTTTATTATTTGCATTTATTAAAAATAAAATAATAAAATAAATCCTAGAGCATGAGAGATCACAAAGAAACTGAACACTGCAGTATTGATGACAAATTCATATTCCTACAATTCATTATTCCTACAGAAAGTGTCTGCACTGTTTATCTCGTTTTGATGATTAGGAGGAGTAAGGCCAGACTGCGGAACAGCAACGCAAGCAGAGCCAAGTGCCCTATGTCGGTCCAAACAGACCCCTGCAAACAACAAATTTATTCTTAGGGTCATTCCCTCCCGACCAGACTAAGGCAACACTGATTCATAATGCTCACCTCTTTAAAGCTGTACACCTGCAAGGCATAGTGACCATTGTGTATGCAGGAGTTGTTGTTCAAAGATCCTGCGCAAGAAATCTCGGGCACATCTTGCCATTGGTTGACTAGCAGAGCCTCGTTTCCATAACGAAACCATGAAATATATTGTATCCACGAAAAATAGGAAGGCATGGTGCTGTAATAGACGCAAACACACAGTGAATACATACATTCTGATCCTCGAGCGCCAAAAAATTTAAGGTTGACGTACGTACTCTAGATTTACAAAGAAACCTCCATACAGGAGGAGTGGGATAACTGCAGGTGCTCCAGTCGAGAGTGCCGTCGACATGTTATTTGCAGCACACGAAATGAAGTACCCTGAGAACGAATCAAACGAGAATACCATTCAAGGTGGGAAACTGAAGCCAGCCAGCATGCACAGAAGTGATACGCGATATGGAATGGTCAGGAGTAGCGTACTGTAGCCGGTTGTAAAACTGACCAAAAGATGTGGCGACGAGTCCGATAAGGTTGGTGATAGCAACACAGGTGAAGAAGCGCAGGGGGTCGGGGTTGAGCCCCACAGCGAAGTAGACGATGAAGGTGTACAGCACCGGCAGCAACATGAAGATGGGCAGCTCGGCTGTGGAGCGCGCCAGGAAGTAGGCGTCCACCCGATACATGGCGGCCATGTGCTCGCGCATGAACACCGCCCGCTCTGTGCAAAACACCTGTTGAGAGAAAGTGAGACTTTTAGAGCGCCGTTCAAACCTAGAAAAAAAAACCCTGAGAAAACGTGAAGCTAGCTTGCCTTGATGACGGCGAGCACGTTCTGGAAGGTCATGTTGGTGATGGTGGTGAAGAGGGCGGCGTTGACGTTGATGAGGCCGGTCTGGTCGAGGGACTGGCCGAAGTAGAGGACGGAGACGAGCAGGGCGATCACGGCGGTCTGCAGCACGCGCACGCGCACCAGCTGCGGCTCCTTGCGCACGCTCAGCCAGGAGCGCCACAGCAGCGCCAGGAACTGCGTGCCCCAGGACGCCTGGTAGTGCGAGGACGGCGCCGAGGCCCGCTGCAGCGCCGGCCACCCCTTCACCTGCAGGCACCAGACACAGGCTCAGCGTGGAGGCGCGCCCGACGGCGGAGGAGTGGGCAACCAGGCCGCCTCGTGCCTGCCTGCCGGTGCCTGCCGGGCTCGCCGAGCTTACCGGGTAGTCCGTGATGGCGGCGGTTCTCGCCGCTGCGTCCGACCGCTCGTACGCGTCGCACACCTTGTGGATGCGCTCCCTGGAGGCGGCCTCCTCGGTGGGCACCACGGCCAGCAGCTGCACGAAGAAGTCGGCAGGGTTGTACTTGGGCGGGATGGGGGCCCCGATTCTGAGAGGCAGCCAAAATATTTGTGTCCCAGTAAAAAATATTTGTGTCGCCGCAAAAAAAATAGGGTCCGCAAATATGACGGCACAGTCGTGTCCCTTACCGGGCGAAGAAGTCTTGCGCCTCCCGCGGCGACCCGAGGAAGGCGACGCGGCCCTCGGCCATCAGGAGGATCTTGTCGAACTGGGCGAACACCTCCGAGGACGGCTGGTGGATGGTGAGCACCACGGTCTTGCCGCGGCGCGCCATGCGGGACAGCACCTCCACCGTGGTCTGCGCCATGTAGGCGTCCAGCCCGGACGTGGGCTCGTCGCACAGCAGCAGGGCGGGGTCCGTCAGCACCTGCTCGTTGAAACACGGTTAGGTTAGGTTAGGGTCCGTCAGCACCTGCTCGTTTAAACACGGTTAGGTTATGTTAGGGTCCGTCAGCACCTGCTCGTTTAAACACGGTTAGCTTCGCTTCACTACAAACGCATGACCGAACCGAACGGGAGTCCGTGACTTACCTCGGACGCAAACGACAGTCTTTTCATCTCTCCCCCGGAAATGCCCTTCACTTTGCCCGGCACGCCGATGATGCTGTCCTGGCATTTCGTCAGCCCCAGCTGGATGAGAAAGACCGAATTAACAGGAGGGTCGGTGGGGGTCTCTTTAAATCCATGCTCGTCCTAGACGAACTGAGTACACGGAGTTGCAATGGGGTGGCCGGCCCGCTCACCTCCTCCATGACCTCCTTCACCCTGCGCAGCCTCAGCCGGCGCGGCATGCGTCGCTCCATCCGCAGCAGCGCCTGTGGAACAAGGACGGCAAGGATTCGGGTTACTGAGTCTGCAGGGCGCCGAGTCCCTTGGTCCTGTTTCATCGGATCGGTGTCGGGACACGGATCGCGCCTCCGCGCGGCCTCCACGCGATCCTGAGGGAATCAGCCTGCAGGCGGTGCCGCTTGCCTACATTTTCCGATCCGATCCGCTGCGGTTTCCAGATGGGAAAGCCGAGCCGGTTTGGTTGGTTTGGCTTTTAGCTTCCGTGGGATCGGTGGATCGATGGCACACAATCCACCGGGGTGGCCCAATCTCTCCTTTTGACTCGAGCGCGGGAAAAAGCTTCTGCTCCCCCTCCTGAAGCCGTCTCTGGATCCGCCCGCTCACCTGGAAGACGAGGTGCTCGCGCACGGTGAGCCAGCCGACGAACAGGTCGCGCTGCTGCACGTAGGCCGCCACGCCGGCCAAGTCCCTGCTGCTGGTGACCACGGAGCCGGACACGGCACGCGCGCCCGTCACCGTCAGCGTCCTGTCCGAGCGGAACGTGAGCGCGTCCAGGAGCGTCGTCTTGCCCGCGCCGCTCGCCCCCATGATGGCCAGCACCTCCCCCGGTAGCGCCGCGCCGGACACTGCAACGCCAGCATGTCACTCCCTGCGGCCGGTCCAAGGAAAGCGATTAATGCGAACATGTTAGTCGACTGACCGTTTTTAAGAAGATGCTTGCGGGGCGCGGCCGGCCGCCGCTGGAACCAGTGCGCCACGGAGGCCCTAGGGGGCCGTGCTCCGGGGGCGAACGCGTTCAGGGCGGTCCAGGTGTACGTCAGCGGGGTGCACGCGGCTTGGTGGGTCGGCCAGTCACCGCCGCCGCCGCCACCGCCGTCGTCTCCGCCACCACCGGCTGCCAGCTCGGCGCCGTTGTTCTTGGTGCCGTTGGTGAAGCTGCCGTAGCCGAGGTCCTTGGCCAGGTCCTTGCCGTTGACGGCGGTGGAGTCTGCCGTCCACCACGTGACCCCGCGGCCGCGAGCCCCGCCGCCAGCGTCCTGCGGGAAGCGAGACACGCCATTGCTTAAGAACTTGCGCCAAGTTTTGCCAAATTTGCTTATTATAATTGTGCCTCTTTTAGCAAGAAAACATGCGAATCCGAGCTATAGAGCAAGTCGCTGGGCGGGATCGTAAAGTGGACAGTGATACCGGCGGGGGGCCGCTGCCGCGTCGACGGATGCAAACAGAAAGGGAATAAACATGAAACGTCCTCTGCCGCCTGATTATGAAAGATCGCTCTGTCTCTCTCGCACCCCTGCGAGACGCTCCATGAGTGCGACAGACAGAGTGTGGAGGCGAGGCGAAGCGGGGACTGGCGATGAAGCCGCTCCCCGGCAGTGACTCCTTGCCCTTGGAAAGCGCGTTAGCGGCGTCACGTATTCCAGTGCCAAGCGAGGCGGCTTTACACTGTGGCGCGGTTAGGTAACGAACCACGAATGCACAACAGTGCACTCACCTGGAAAAGCCCAAAAATGCCGAGTGCTTCTCTTTTCAGTGGGGAGGCGGATTATACTATAAATTGGTTTTGAAGAGTCTATTTTTTATTTACTGATTTTTTAATTATAATTTTTTTTTTGGGGGGGGGCGCTCCTATATAATAAATATTTCAGACAATGAGCGATCCAAGATCTAAAATCAACTCGTTCCGGTGACTGCTTCTGATCCGCGGCGCAGGGCGCGAGGCCCTACGGCTCCAGCGGGGTTCGCCCTGCGTCCTGCGGCCGTCAAAGAAGGGCTTCCCTTCCCACAGAGGCGCGCCCTGCCTGGCCCTGCCTGGCCCTGCCGCGGCTTCGGCTTGGCTTGCGTAAGCGACCAATGACCTACCACATCACACGCGGCGCCTTGGCCCCTTGAGGACCGCGGCGGATCGGATATAGTGTTTCAGGGATTCTCCCACACCCACACTCGGGAAGGGTTCAGTGTCTCGTGTCTCGGGGAGAGTTATGAGCGGTCTAGCGCAGCTAAATATTTTCTCGCACATTGCTGAAGATTTACCCATATCAGCTGATCTCTTGGAGACTCGAACACATTTTTTTAGCACCGGTTCTAAATTTTTCAGTTAAAAATTTAAACTCTGGTCTGAAAATAATGAAACTGTGGAGCATACCCTGGAAGATTACATAATCCGAACAGAGTCCCAGTATCAATGACTAAGTGGCAAATTCAACGAGAGTTAACCTGATGCCTCTACTTTCTTCCATAAACGACGTTTAGCTGGTTGTTGGAGGCTCATTCGCTGTCAAGCTCCATCACGCTTCACGCCACGCTACGTTAGACGCGCGGTCAGGCGGCCGCCTGGGCGTCGCCGACAGACCAGCTCCGAATCAAGACCCGTTTTTCGTGAGCTTCGTAGAACCTCTATGGAAGCCCACTGCCGCATTCTAAAATCGAGAAAAATTTAACTTATTTTTTAAGAGAGCGGGCGATCAATCTTTTTTGATGGAGCTGCACACCAAAGTGCCGATGACAGACGAAGATTGGTGAGGATCGTGAAAACCAAACCAGAGATACAACAACGCACCGCTTTGAATGTCATCCTGTCCCTCCCCTCTTATTTCCCCCCCCCTCCCCCCCTTTCCCCTCCCCCTCTCCTGGCCCCGCCCTGGCATGGTCAAATCCCTCGCAGACTCACCGCGTTGGACGGCGGTCCTCTGTGGCCGCCATCGTCCAGGAGCGGCTCGGACTCCGTGGTGACCGTCATGGTGTCCGGGCGTGGTACTCCGCTACTCCGCCGCGCGCCACACTGGTTCCCCGGCGTCCCCCCGACGTCCCCCCGGCGTCCCCCCGGCCGCCGCCCCTTGCCGTCCAACCGGCCCCAGCCGAGACGAGCCGAGCAGAGCGTGTCCAGCCGGGCCGGGCCGGGCCGGGCGGAGCCGAGCGGAGCCGAGCCGGTGCTCGGAGCCACCGGCGGCCCGTCCGTCCGGCCCGTCGTCGCCGCGGCTGACCGAGGCCCCTGGTCGGCCGGAGGACGAGAGGGGCTCAGCGATGCGGGGCGCGGGGAAGGAGCTTGTAGTGGCGTTACGTAAGGCACGCAATTGACAGAGTCATCAGAGGTATTTTGGCAAACGGAACGACGGGGTTACGTGATCATTCTGTACATGCGCGGAATGTAGTCAGATGTTTTTTTTTGGCTGAGCCCTGATGTTATTGTTGTTGTGAACGAAGAAGTTAGATTCATTACAATTTTACATTGACTTACAATGCATCTCATAGAAATCATTTGCCGCCGTTTGACCTGATTTTGAGGACCTGTTCTCCTGGGCGGGTCGAAGCTTCATGCTTTCCTGATGAGGCAAACACCTTAGGCTCCGTCGGCAAGCTCCGGGGCTGGCGGGGCTAGCAGGGCCGCCCGGACTAGGCGCGACGGCGCGATCCATCGCGAGGAGGAGGAGGACTCTAATTTATGACCACGGCGACAATGTTGACTGGAGCAGAGTGCGCAGCCGTGTATGCGGTTATTTCCACAACCACCCAGACGCAATAAATCGGACGACTAAGTTGCGATTGAGCGCGCACATCTCTCGAACTGCCCGAACCTGCGGCGCAGGACTGGCGGCGTGAATGGGCGGTCCGCCCTCCGATTATTGGCACTATTTTAACAAAATTTAAGCCTGCGACGGATTTTGGTTGTAGAGCGAGGAAATTCCTCTCGCATGGGTTAAGCAGTAGTGCGGGTTTAAATTGTTGCATCATTGTAAGTGTGAAGATTTCTTTTACGTAAGCAGGCGACCGGCTGTTTCGGCTTATGTTCCCCAGCATCCTGGCCTCCTGGCCTGGACGGACAAACCGATGAAGATCCGAAGTGGGGCTGTAAATCAGGCAGGAACCTAACGCGGAAGTCAGAAGCCAAGGACAACGGACCACTAAAAGGTCCGCGGCCAGGGAGACACAGCGGCGAAAGCGCTGCTCGGAATCAACCTGCGCATGCACTGGTAGATGTGCACGTGCCCGTCACGTGACTCGGGCATGAAGCCCTGCGAAACACCTCCTCTCCCCTCCTTCGGCGCGACGGCATGGCGGGAGGGGCGGGCAGGGCGTTTCTGCAGGCCACCCTACTCCGCGCGGCCCCCAGCGCCCCCACGTCCGAGCGGTCCGGGCCCAAAACGCGGCGCAGCGGTCGGCAGTGGAAACGGAGAGCAGTCATGGAGACGGCCCGGAAGCTGGTGAACGGCGCGGCGGCCGCGCTGCCCGACCTCACGACGGAGCGCTTCCCGCACCTGGAGCGGGGTGACTTCGCGGTGCTCACCGAACGCCACCTGCGCCACTTCGAGGACCTGCTGGGCACCGACGCCGTGCTCACGGACCCCGTCAAGGTGGCGGCGCACAACATCGACTGGGACCGGCACGCGCGCGGCCGCGGCACCGTGGTGCTGCTGCCCGCCAGCACGCAGCAGGTGGCCGACGTGCTCGCCTACTGCAACCGGGAGAAGCTGGCTGTCACGCCCCAGGGCGGCAACACGGGGCTCGTCTGGGGCAGCGTGCCCGTGTTCGACGAGATCGTGCTGTCCACGCAGGTAGGGTAGAGCGCCAGGCAGACGCTCAGGGTGAAAAAGTCATATCCAGGACTAAAATCTTGGGTGAGGTGTAATTTATATCCCGAATTCGGGCGAGGGTTTTAACGTGACAGAAAATTGACGACAAACATTGTGAGGCATATTCCGCTGAAAATTTGGATTTTTTATTTATTTTTATTTTTAAAAAATTTTTTTGGTTCGTTGCGCCGCTTGACCCACAGCGGTGTTGCCCCTGGCCTCCAAATCTCATGCCGGAGTTCTCATTGACAGACAGGGACTGGTTCGGACTAAAAAAAAAAGCCACCCTTAGCAACACTTTGACGAGTTTTTTGGGCTAATAGCGTGTCTAGTCGGCGTCTGGACGCAGCACTGACCCACCGCCCGGCGCGGCGGTCTGGGCCGCTGCCAGAGCTGCCAGCGGCGTGGCACGCAGCGCTCCTATCCGGTCCGATCTCCATTGATGTGTTCGACAGCGCCTCAACGAGATCCTGCACTTCGACGAGGTGTCGGGCGTGCTGACGTGCCAGGCGGGCTGCGTCCTGGGCGACCTGGACGCGCACGTCCGCAAGCGCGGCTTCATCGTGCCGCTGGACCTGGGCGCCAAGAACAAGTGCCACATCGGCGGCAACCTGTCCACCAACGCGGGCGGCGTGCGCCTGGTGCGTTACGGCAGCCTGCACGGCTCCGTGCTGGGCCTGGAGGCCGTGCGCGCTGACGGCACTGTGCTGCGCCTCATGAACACCCTCCGCAAGGACAACTCGGGCTTCCACCTCAAGCACTTGTTCATCGGGTCCGAGGGCACGCTCGGCATCATCACGCAGGTGAGGGCGCGTCTCGCTGGCGCTGGCCGCATCGGCTGTCTCCCACTGGGTTTAGGTTTGACGGCCGTGTTGTCCTCCAGGTGGCCATCCAGTGCAGCGTGGCGCCCGCCTCCGTGCACGTGCTGTTCCTGGGCGTGCCGTCCTTCCCTCGCGTGGTGGACGCGTTCCGCGCGTCGCGCGCCGCCCTGGCCGAGACGCTGTCCGCGTGCGAGATGATGGACGCCGAGTGCATGAGCGTGGTGGTAGACAAGCTGGGCTACCGCCACCCACTGCAGTCCGACTCGCCCTTCTACGTGCTGGTGGAGACCAACGGCAGCGACGCGCAGCACGACCGCGAGAAGCTGGCCAAGCTGCTGCAGCACGTGCGCGACGCCGACATCGCCACCGACGGCGTGCTCGCGTCCTCCGAGGCCGAGATGCACACGCTGTGGGAGATGCGGCTGCGCATCGGCAAGGGCCTCTGGGCGGACGGCTGCCTCTACACGTTCGACATCAGCGTGCCGCTCAAGATGTACTACGACGTGGTGCCCGAGCTGGCGCGCTACCTGCGCGACAACGGGCGCCAGGTGACGCGGGTCTGCGGCTTCGGCCACATGGGCGACAGCAACCTGCACCTCGGCGTCACCACGCCCACCTTCGACCCGGAGCTGCTTGAGTGGATGGAGGAGTTCGTGTACGACTGGACGTCCAAGCGCTGCGGCTCCGTGGCCGCGGAGCACGGCGTCGGCTTCAAGAAGAACAGGTTCGTGCACCTGTCCAAGACCGCGCCCGCGCTCAGCGTCATGAAGGGCTTGAAGGACCTCATGGACCCCAACGGCATCCTCAACCCTTACAAGGTGCTTCCCCTCGGACTCACCGGCAAATCGTGTTAGATTATTTTTTTTCAGGCGGCCTTGGTTTGTTAAGTGTTTGCACGGAAAGTGAGCCGAAACGTTGTGCCCAGTTTGTGTTCATTTCATTTTAGTAAGTTGAAGGGTATATCGCGTGAATCTAAGATTTTTAGTCTATAAGTTTGGTTTTAACTAGCACGTCGAATGTTTATTATTTTCGTAGAGTGTAAGATTGTTTGCTGTGATGAATTTACTTTTGTTGCCATCGTCTTGTTTTATTGTTTCTACCGGATTAAATATATTTGAAATCTGAAAGATTGTTGGTTGTTGTTGATTCTCTGCAACCCAATAACATGAAAAGTGCGATAAGATAATCAAGAAAAAAATCGCCACTCATAGTTTCTTACAAGAACGCTGGAATGTTTTTGCCTTTATCCAGTATGAAACATCAGCTCGCGCGCAGTCATTCGATACAGCTGAGCCTGCCCTCGACGGAAACTAGACCAGCACAGCCAAGGACCGCTCCCTCTCGTCGAAAACTGACGAGTGTGAGAGAGATGCAAAGTTCTTATTGTTGACACAGACCCGGTGAAAAATCACATTCCGCTTCTCGAAAGAAGCTGGAACATGCCAATGCCAACCTCACGAATGAGAGCGCCCCGTCTGAGAGGCGCGCAGCAGGCGAAGTACCCGCCACCCCCTCCCTTTCCCGAACCCAGACGCCGCCGCTGGGAATAGAGACGCGGGGTGGGGTAGTGGGGGTGAGGGCGGCCTGCGCCCTGCAGTCTCCCCAGCCAGACGATATCACTCACTCCCAGCCCTGCGACACTGTCAGTCACAGGGCGCCCAGGCCCTTCTCCTCGGAAGCCCCTTGCGTAACCGGGCGGCCGGGCCGCCTAGGCCCGCCCCGTTTGGCCGCGCCACGCAGTCTCCCCGCTGCCTTGCCCAGCGCTCCACTGCCTGCCTGCCTGCCTGCCTGCCTGCCCGCCTGGCCCGCCCGCCCGGCCCGGCCCGGCCCGCCCAGCGGCGCCAAGCGTCTGGAGCGTTGGGTCGCGACCACACTGCGGGTCCCAGCGACGCGGAGCGCGGAGCACGCACGGTCAGTGTGACTGCGGCTCTCCCACTCGGTGCGGCACGGACTCTCCAGGTGATACATCAGCGGAAACGGGAGGGGAGGAGAGAGAAGGAATTCGGAATCAGCCCGCGCCGGCTTTAAAGTGGTAAACAGCCGCCGCGGATGTAACAGTGCAGGCAAAGGTCAGGGCTTCGCGGAGTGAGGTGAGAGGGGAAGAGGTAGGGGGAGGGGGAGAAGCCGTGCGCTGGCAGGGTAGTGGGCGTGACGGAGGGCGGTGCAGTATACGTAATGGAAACTGCGGGGGTTGGGGCAGAAATCGCTCCGCTAAAAACTGCGGCTTATGACTTGCCTCCTGCGTGGTCATGGTGGTGATTCCAGTGCTGTGTGCTCCAGGGCTGACACCATGGACGCGGGCGGCCTGTGCGACAGGCTGCGCCACTTGCACGTCGACGACCAGGACGCCGTCAACACCAATCCGGACGACATCTTCCAGCGGTGGCGGCGCGACGCCCGCACCGCCCAGCTTGTCATGCCGGACAGCGCCATCATCACCACGTGCAGCAGGTATCTATCTCTCCCTCCCTTCCCCCTCTCCTTTTTTGTCGGAGTCGTCCGGCTTTAGCGCCTTCCCCGAAATGATCTTCAACTTTTTGTAGCGAACTGTACTGGTGCTACTGCGTAGGTTGGGTCAGGCGAGCGCCCGGACGGTTTGCCTGCGACGCATGGACGAGGGAAGATTCGTCTTCCTGACGGACAGTCGGAGCAAAAAGTGCAGGGAACTGGTGAGTGCGGGATTCGCTTCACTGATAAAGGAGAAGGACAACTGAGCAATGGTTATGCTGTCAGGCCGAGAACCCCAAGGCCGTCGTGGCATTCCTGTGGGCGTTCGTGGACAGAAGCGGCCTAAGGGTCGCCAGAGAGGTGCGCGTCGGCGGGGCGGTGCAGCCGCTGCCGGCGGCGGCCTACGAGGACCTGTACTGGTCGCTCATACCCAACCGCCGCATCCGCGCCTACATCTGCGAGCAGGGCGCCGCGGCGGAATGGGACCGCCTCAAGGAGCGCCACGACCAGCTGCTCGTCGAGGTGGAGGCCGGCAAGAGGCTGCCCATGCCCGCGCATTTGTAAGTATCAATTCCAAAACTCAAACAGCTCCATGGCGTACCCAGAAATTTCGAAAAAAAGGTGGAGCTGCCAAGCGCCTGCCGCGCAGTGCCGCGATGCACCAGTGCGTGACGGCACGGCCTACCCGACAGGGGCCCGCGGCGCCTGCCAGGCACAGGGTTGGCAACGTGGCGGACGCGTCCGTTCGGCGGTACTGCCTATGCTACACTCTGCAGGCGCCTCGGAACTACTGAGTTTCTTTTTCGTTTTCTTTCCGGCGTTCCCAACATTTTCCAAAAAAAATAAAAAAAAAATAAATAAAATTGAGATAGTTCTGCTGTTTGCAGTGTCGCCTACGAGCTGTTCCCTTGCACCATGGAGTTTTACGAGCAGGTGGAGGAGGAGGAGGTTTGCCAGAGCCTGCAGTTCATTCGCACGGAGGCCGGTGGATGGACGGCCGAAGAGGAATCATCGTAATTTATCCTGGCACGAGAACAGCGATGTGTGTGGGGCCTGCACCAACTCCTGTTCCCCCTGGTGTGTGGCGAGGGAAGCCGCAAACCCCGCGGTGAAACAGACCGCCGCGCTTTTGAGGCAGAGTGTGTGTTGACAAGTGGAAAATGGGAAGGAATAGTAAACTTCTCAAAGTCAGGATGAAACATAGCAACATTTATTTACTATGCAGCATTCAGGGAAATAATGAAGAAGACGACAATTGCATTGCAATTAGATGAAGTTTCCTTATCATAA
The DNA here is from genome assembly GCA_030522485.1 of Stenchaetothrips biformis. Classification (NCBI taxonomy): domain Eukaryota; kingdom Metazoa; phylum Arthropoda; class Insecta; order Thysanoptera; family Thripidae; genus Stenchaetothrips; species Stenchaetothrips biformis. The sequence continues at coordinate 3,419,204 of CM060100.1, forward strand.
AGAAGGTAGGATGACAAGGAAGTCACAATAAATAATTGTTAAAAATGTCCTGCTATCACATCTCTAGTCTTGCCTCCCAATAAATTAAATAAAGTTGAATTCTCCATACGAAATTATGGACTTTTGCTTTAAGACCGAGCTAAGGCAATTGAATTAAAACAAGACCACGCAACATAAAAATATATCAGTCTGCAACTCACAGTTTGTGTGATGATTGTGTCACAAGAGAAGAACTGCTCTCTTGAAATGAAGCATGGATTACAGACAGCATCAGAAGCATCCCTGAGCCTACAACCCAGTAAAGAGGAATAGAAAAAGAAAAAAAAAACAACAACAGAAGTAGATAAAAGCCTCATTACCATAAGTGTAGGGGTAGAAAACAAAAACTGATAGAATACATTTTCAATCATCAATGCTACTTGACAGACGGGCCCATGTTAGGTCAGTACACTTCTCTATTTACACAATCAATAATAGCACAGAAATGAAACAAAGATTCTGTTCAATTGTTTTTAAAATCACAGTTAGATATGAGTGAGCAGGGATGTATGAAGCTATGCTGGACAGTGCATCTTTTTGTTCTTTTTTTTTTTTTTGTGGAAGCAATACTTCAAACAGTAACCCTAGTCACAAGAACTATATAAAAGTTTTACTTGGGCAATGATGATCGTTGAATTAATTTCATATTTCATGAAAACTAAAAAGGGCAACACAGGCCAATAAAGCTGATTTCCCCAAAACTATGTGAATCTACATAGACATAAAAACAACCAATGTACGGCAGTATAAGATAAGGGCTAGACCTACCTATTTTACAATTACAATGATCACAAAATGGGTCACAAAATAAGAGTGAGCAGTTATCGGCCTCTTTCACAATTCATTACACACAGACAAACACAGAGAGCTCTTATCCAAACATTTTCCAAGACAGCTCAAATATGACAAAACAGTGACTTCTCCCTGTGCAACACAATTTTTTGAGAAAGTATGATAGTCCTGCATCAGACACTTGGGAAGGTGAGAGGTAGCCTTAGAGAAAATCACATCCAAGATCAAATTTAATACCTACACACAAGATCATTTACTAAATAAGTTCATTACTCTTCTGTTCACAAACAGGATCTTCACCACACTTCAAAGGAAGGCTTTGGGACTTGGATAGTTCAAGAGAGCTTCCAAAATAAATATACTGACTCTTGAGATAAAATACTGACCATTCATTCCATTTAAAAACTCATCAATTTCGTTTATATAATGTACAATATCTGAACATAAAAATTTAAACTTCATAATTTACAAACATTCATAGCAGAGCCCCAAAAGAAAATGAATAAACTTAACTACATATGATCACCCATTTTAGTACAATGTACACTTATAAATAACAAAATATGTACACATACTTTTACAGCACATGAATCTGGCAAAGTTGTGCACATCTTCCTGCCCTCCCCTTCTCTACACGTTCTCAGTCATGTACTTCGTACCACTGCTCAAGTTGAAAATTAGTGGCAATAAAACCTGCAGAACTTGAGCAGTGTGTGAACGCGTTGGGATTGGGCTGACTAGGTTTGGCAAATCAAGCATGCAGCTTGAAGCCCTGTTGAGTGCAATGTTGTTTGAACTACTATGCTGTATCCAGTTTAAGTATCTGACTTGAACTGACAGGCGTTTCTTTTTTGGTATTTGCCACTTTTAATGCAACTCTTCTGGGTGGCGGTAATTCTAAATTGTTCCAGTAACAATCACATTAAGTGTGGAGTTATGGTCTGAGTTGCATACTAGCCTGTCTGAACGAGTTGGAAACCTTTGTTTGATAAAGCTAGGAGTCTATTGGCACTATAAGGCCGGTGTAAAGCCCTACACAAAATTTAAAAACGAGAGCACACAAGGGTAATACCATAATACTGTTTCCCCAGTATCTTCCTGTAAATGCCAACAATGTTCATGATTTAAGCCTGCAGTTGGGGAAGCCGAAACTCTCGACGGATGTAAAACATGATGTAAGGCTTGCACTTTGCTACTGTTTCAATTTCAGTCTGTCTTACACTACTGTCATTAAAATGAAACCACTGGCCTCCTGCAATAAGAGGCAAAAATCAGTAAAAACATGACAATCTCAATGATACAGCCAAAATTTCAATGGGGCTCACCATCATTTACTGCAAATGCAGTGTAGTGACCAGAACCAGTTCTAGATTAACAGAAAAAAAAAGAGAGAAAAAAAAAGATTATGGTTGACATGTATTCAGAACATTTGGGTACTTCCAGATATCAAGCAGTAATTACCCAGTGCCATGATGGACAATAACTGCTGCTAGATCATACAGTGTACTCCCAGCCCCTGACCGTCTAGTCTCATGGGGGCTACTAAGGACATACTGAGACATGTCCAAGGCTGTTACTGGAAACATGATACTTGTGTCGATCTTCTGACGAAAGCAATTATTCCACCTAAATCTTTTTAAATGAAGGCAGAGCACCTAAAAACAAAATTTATAATTTTAAATTATGTAATTACAAAAATATTTCTTAAAATAAATTAGAAACGCAAATCTGAGCAAAGTTGTTGAAAGGCTTACATTTGGTAGCCGTCGTATCCAGAAGCGTTTAGTTGAACGCTGTTTGCTTTTGCAATTGTTACAGTAATAAAGCTCCGTTTCAGCCAATTCCTCAACTTCAATGAAACTTGTCAAGCAATCTGGGTATACAGAAAAACAACAAATTAGAAACACATGTTCAAGTGTACCTATCAAAGATAGAAACCATCACATTATTCTAACCTGATATATCACAGGGTGTTGTAGGCTCATCTGTTGTATCCTTGGATGACTTTTTCAAATACTGAAATTTCTCAGGGATATCCAAAGAAAGGTCCAGGAAAGGGTCGTGTTTTTTGGATTCAACACAACAATTCAAGCACCGCACCTAGAATGCAAGATTATCACCCTAGAAATTAAGGGGCATTGAGCAGCTAGATCTGCAATGAAGATTAACAAACCTCGCTCTGCAGCGTCCCACCAAAAACTGATGTTACTATAGAGGAACGACTCTTAGGTCCTATGTTCAAGTATGAATTTTCTCTAAGTGACCCATCAGGGAGGAGATGCAGAAGCTCTAAATGCAAGCGGTCAAGCATGTATCTTAAAAACTCATGTGCATCTTGCTGCTGGTAGCCTCTGTAAATTAGAAGAAGAATAACTTCATTACTTAAATTTCTCTTTAAAAAAATATTTGTTATTCTTCTTAGCAAACTATCAGTGAAAATGTACCTGAAGCGAGGAACAATTTTCCAAATAACATGAAATAGTGATTCCGGTGATATTGCACTTTTCCCTCCTTGATTAAGATTAATGAGGACTTTGCGCAACTCTTCGGCCATCAAGGCATCAGAAACTTCAGTGAGCTTGCGAGACTGTTCGATTCCCCGTCCAGTTTTAGCATTGGTTTCTAGAGCTGGTAAATGCTTAAAATAGCGGTAAAACACACCTATGTTGCTGAAAATGCAACAGTGAAACAATCATGAAAATAGGAAAAAAAACATAGTTATTACCTCATATAAGAATGGGATCTCTAACAGGCAGTTACCTCAAAGACTGAAGAACAGCATTCATGAAACAAGTATTTCCCAAGTTACGAAGACCAACAACCTTTTTATCTTGTTTATTTTTACTCAATGTTCTTGTCACCATCCCTTTTCGTTGCCGCTTCCCATAGTTGCCATGATTTTCTATACTGCTGCTGTCCGCAGAATGGGACCTAAACATAAGTTAAAACTTATGTTAACTTCTTATCTTAAAGTTATGCAAAAAATTAATAGTAAGAAAAATGGTCAAACCTCTTTCTACGTGGTCTCAATTGCCGCACCCCAGGCTCTTCTTTCCGTTCCTGCTCACTCTGATTACTACGTCTACTGTGTCTATCACTTTGTTTGTCACTGTCTCCATTAGCACTGACGGAGTCTTTTTCATTTGAAATGGAAGAGGCTTCAATGTCATTTTGGGTACATCCGTCTTCAAGGATACATCCATCCTCACCTTTAGTTGGGTGCCTTATAAGAATAGTTCGCATTCGGTCTATACGATTGTCTGAGGTATCATTCAAGACAAATTCATCACAAATGTAGCTAAGGGGAAGAATGGTCACAATCAGTATAGGGAGAACACAAACGAAAAGGTGCAATCAAAATACCGGAAAAAAATAGTTCGGGCCAGAATTTTTTCTCCTGCTCACCAGTAGACAGCATAACTTTCACAGTCAATGCACAAGTTGTGGTTTTCATGATCTCGAGCATGCTGCTTCGCGTGGCCGTTGATATAGCGGCCACATCCAATGTCTCCGCAATGCAAGCACAGCCAGGTATTCTGCGCACTTTGACATTCTGCACAGAAAATTTGCAGACGAGATTAGGAAAATGGGGGGGAAAAAAAGGACATAATCTTCAATCCTGCACGCTTCGAAAGAAAGCATCCAACAATTGTTTGGTTTTATTAATTAGTTTTTTTTTTCTTTTTAAGTATTTACATGTTTAACGCAGATATTTTACACACTGTCACTTATTCAAACTCTGCTAGTAAAACAGATTTTACAAAAGATGTTAAAGAAAATAATTGTGTCCGTTGACAAAATTAGGAAAAAATTACGAAAAATGCGTTGAAACACGGATCTACATACAATAAAATATGCACAAGAGGTGCAAGTACTATGAGACTGAGGTTAATGACTTTGCCTTTTGACATGGGACGAATTGTCAAAACCAGAATCAAGCAGAAACTGCATAACATGGATTCGTAGAGATGAATCGGCGCTCACAAGTACCTTTGCGAAATTATTTGTCTTTAAAAAGGGGGATGATCAACGAGGGTCGTTGGCCACAAAAGGTTCAAGCTTGGCAAAGCTTGGCTACTCGCAAAACTGCCACAACTCGTCGTTAGTTTTCTTTCGCCAAGTCGCTAAATACATCGTTTCAACCCACAGATATAGTTCCCGAATGAAATTTAATCGTCCTTCACACTAACCCACTCTGGCAAAAAACGCAAAGGGTTGAACAGCAATAATTTAGGAAAGCCGAACTATGTCTGATATGGAGACGCAAGGATGCGCGAAGGGTCAGGTCTTTGTCTCGCATAGATTGTTGAAGTAGCAAGTTGTCTTGCTCAAGTCTCCAAGCATCGAGGACCGGTAGTCACATCGGTGGCGACAAAACATGACCTCTTTCAATCCTGACACTTCATGCATTGATTGAACAAAGAGCGTCAAGTTGCTTCCCACTATCGGTACGTGAACGCGGTGTCCACCTTCAGTTGCTTGCTACCGAAATGTCTCCAGCCGTGATGGTTCACCCAATTAAACAAACCCTCCCGCCTCATTCTGTCCAAATTTAATTTCCATTCAAAAATGGCCTGCAGTTTTATTTCTAATCACTGTGAACTCACCCCCGCAATGCCATTCCTTGCCAACGTCCGTCTCCGCGATCGAAGGGGCATTTTCAAGTCTGACATTTTCTTCCAGGTGAGGGCATTCCATCGCTCCCGGTGCAATGTTCCACAGACCGAAATTACAGAGAGCTAAATCCGGTTCTAAAATCTGCCAAGTAGTGGCATATTATCGTGCGTTTCCTCTCCAAGGTGATTGAATACAATAGCAGCAGAATGGTCTCCGGGTCCGGGAAATGTAGTCCCGCCAGTCTCTCAATCACTGCGTATCCCTACGCTGGTGCGAGCCGGCCCGGCCCGGCGGAGCACTCCAGCTTCGCTCTAGCAGGCAACCCCTTCCATTCCCCGGCACTCAATTCGCGTTCACGGCACCGCGCCGGTCATGAGGTGGTCCCGCGATGCCCAGGCCGGGCCGGGCGCCGTCACGCGAGTATAGGCGGGGCTCCTGGAGGCCCTTCCAAACAAGCTGCAGTTGAGGGCTAGGGCAATGCCGCGTACGAATCAGAAGCCAACTGTACACTGCTAAGTTTGAAGGGGCCCCAGGGTACCCCAGGGTCATGAACCTAAATCACAGCACCCGCCAACGCAGACCTGACTGTCACTAAAACCGACGAGCACTGAAACATGGTAGAGGGAATGGCAGGAAGGTAATGCAAAGAAAATATGGGTGTCGTCCAACCACTTTAATCATAGAAATGAAATACAACAAATTTAGGTACGTCGTCCGTAAGGCTGGGCAGCGGGCTGTGTGAGCTGGAGACCGCTGATGTTGTTGAATTCCTGAAAATAGACGTTTTAGAACCATTAGTCAGACAATCATAAGACATGTAAGATTAGGTCAGAAGTAGCCCCACATGACAGGAACTCAATTCAAGTGGACACAGGAAGTGCTATGTGTGAGCAGGAGCACAACAATGATTCAGGTAGGGATTACTGTCCGCAATAGGGCAAATAATAGCACTATAAAAAGACACTTCCAGATAGAAAAACCGTATCTCCTGTCACCCAATCAACACCACCTCACAATCAATACTCACCAAAACCTTCAACATCTCTTTGGTCTCGGGATCAACTTCAATGATATCATGCTCAAGAGCAGACACTTCTGGAACGTAGTTATCACGCCTTTCCCTCTCCTCTTCCTGGAGCTTGATGGAGATTCCACGAACCTGGCTGTGTCGCAGCCTCTTCATCAAATGTGTGACGAAGCTGTAAGCCGTTCATAGCAAGGTAACAACATGCATCGTCCTGTGTACTCCACGGTCAGAAGATACTTAAGACACTCACCCAGCAATCTTGTTGCGCAGAGGCTTGCTGGGGATAATAGCGATCTCCTCACATATTCTCTTATTGGTGTCAAAATCAAGAGTCAGCCGTGTGTAATACTTCTCGATGATGACCCTAGCGGCCTTCTTCACCGTCTTTGTCCTGACGCGACCCTGTAAGCAACAAAAACAAAATGACATGCAATCATACAAAACCAAGCAGACAAGTCTCACAGGTTAGAATCCGCCGGGTACATGACACTCGAAACTCCGCCCAAGACTAGATCCAAGGAGAAGGAAATAATGGTCACAAGTGAGACAACACTGAGTAACAATAAATAATTGTAAGTGGGCAAGCTCTCGGCCACACTCAGCTATTACAGCTGAACAAAAACAAACCTGAACACGTATGCCACATAACCTAACTAACACGATACATGAGAGCAAGGGACGTGAAAACTAGATTGCTAAAGCAAAGAAATGGTGAGAAACTTAAGATCATGAAATACTGCGACAATAATACAGTGGAACGCCTCAATAAATGGGATTACATAGGCAGAAAACCAAGGGTAAAAGCCGATACTGCAACATGATACCGGAGATGCGTACGAGACGGAAAGTGGCAAAAATAGGTGAGAGAAGTAGGGATAAAGAAGACTTGGAAAATATTGACCATTATTTCTTCCCGTTGAAAACAGAGATTGAACGATGTTTTACGGATAAATTTCACTTGACACGACGATACACACCATGTTGCTGGCTTACAACCGGAAGGAGCGAATGGGAAACTGGAAGGGGGAAACAAGCGAGTTGCGGCAAGTGTTTCCTCTTGGGTGTGGACAACTTCCCGGACCAAAACATTTTCTGAGCAGGAAAAATTAGAAAATGATGAATCAGAAATAAAATGTATGATCAAAACAAGGAACTGAGGTGTCTCACCATGGCATAAAATATATGATGTTATTTGGATTGTAAATATTTTCTTGATGCCGGCACAGTACGTCTACCGTGGCACCGATATGTTGGTGGCCTTAATGCAAAGGAAGGCTGGTCGGAGCGAGGGACTTTTCAAAGCGGCCCAGGTGACGAACCCTGTGTCATGATTCCAATGCTCACTCTGGATTTTCAATTGGTTCAAATTAATTACGGCAAAGTCATGAAGTAATGTGGTTGCAATACTAAAGAAACGGTCACATCAGAAGGGAGGAAGAATTTATTGAACTAAGAAATGAAGAAAGTGGAACATAATGCATAAGATTCACTCATTGCACCTGGGCAAAAAAAAATTCTGTACAAAGTGAGGGTTCTGAACGTTCCCAGACCAGTCACTAGCATCATTAGTTTCATGTTTCATGGCATGTCATTTCCCAAGTGATGGCACAAAAACTCCCAGAAATACGCCATTGGATTTGGCTTCTTCCATTATTGCTAATCAGTCAAACACAAATTGCCATGTATATATGTAATAAGTAACAAAATAATATCACATGAATAGGTAATATCTACTGGATAAACATGGTAACTAACAGAGGATCAGAGATAATGCTTTTAGCTCAACATATGCAGTAAACACCAAGCCCTCTCCTAAAACCAGATAGCAACAGATTAGAGGCAGATTGGAAATGAAAAACCCAGACATGTTTATAAAAGCTTATACAGAGAGGGCGTGGCTGCAATATGTCACAAAATTAATATGCCTTTTAAAGCTTTTGTACTAGGGGTGTATCATAGAGTTAAGTGATAATTACGTGTTTATCTATTCTGTGTGATGGAAAAAAAAAAACTGAACAGAAAAGCCACATGTTCTCTACTTGAAACTGTACAAAAGCAAGCAGACAACACAGGCAAACCAAAAAAGATAGGGCCCTGTACTTAGATAATAAAAAATGAAAATTTCAGCTATGAGATCAACCAAAATTAATTAAACTGTAAATTTAAATTTTCTCTGATTTAAGTGTAAAAAATGATCTCAGGTATTTGCCCATCTTCAACTGAAGTTCCATTGTTGTGCCCTGCAGCATACAAAAATTGGAAGGTGACTCTGCCCCCTCCAGGACAGTCTACGACTACTCTCCGCTGCCCTTTGGTGCCGTAATGAGAATCAGGGCCCTGAAAAGGTGGGAGTAAACAAGATTCAGTTTTACTTAGATATTTGACAATAGCAAAAGTGGGAGAAAGGATGTAGAAACTTTACCTGCAGTGTCGCAGATACTGTATAGTTAACATGTGGTTGAATCTCTATAGCATTTTTGAACATAACTCTGAAAGTGCAACTTGAGCCATCACATAAAATATGAGAGTGATTTGATGCCAGTATACTTCCAGAGGGCGTCTGTAGTTGAAGTGTGACATCATATTCAGCTTGGATTGAGCCATATAGGCCCAATCCTGCTACAAAGATCCGCTTGTCAGTATTGAACCTGGAAAGAAAGCCACCATCATTTGCATGTAAAAATATATAATGATTAATTGTTTAGCAAAAATTTCGCATAAAGTACCTTATTCGGTCACTAGTGCCACTGTAGCCCCATCTACTTTCCACTTGCGAGAACCTTGTAACAGTTAATTCTTTGCCAGTCATACAAGATCGAGGTATGTCTAAGAAGCTTATTGATGGCTTTGGATTGACAGTGAAATATAAAAAAATTTGTACAGTTTCACGATCAGTCAAAATTCCTGACTGGGCAGCTCCACATGCAAACTCTTCCACTGTCATCAAAGGAAAACGAACAAGAAAAAGAGCTCTTCCTAAGGCACCCCTTTGGTTCTCCCCAGAGACAGGAATATGCTGTCGCAAACATTCTGCCTCAGCCCACCTGCAACAATGTAAAATGATATTCATGAGTCATTCGATTACATAATATTTCATGATTCTACCAAAGACAACACTACCTCTGAATGGCTTGAAATAGCTTTGCTTCTCTTATACGTAATGTGTCTCTCCCAAGCACTGCAATTAAGGTTGAAAGATCTATGTCAGTGAAGCCATCAGCAGAAAATGCTTCAGTTGTATTTTTGTCAATTGTATCTAGACACAGATCAGCAAGTTGAGGTTCATCAAATAGCCTTGCCTATTGGTATGGAGAAACAGAAAAAAAATTAAAAACATTTGCATGACATTAAAGCAAATCAGAACATAAACTTTCAGTACAGACCTGTGTGAGGAGCAGAAACGCATTTTCACTACACAAGTTTCTCTCAAGGAACTCAACACATGCCTTTTCCAAGGCAGGAACTGCATACTTTTTTGCAGTGTACAATGTGGTCATAACAGTTTCTGGCCCAATTTGCACCTCATCCGAGTAAAGAAACCTGAAAACAAAAAAACGCGCTTTGCAATTTAACCAAATAACAACTGTTCAAGAAAAATCCTACAGTACATACCGGAGCAGGGACAAAAATGCGGCTGGTTCAACATCTGGCAGTTCTATTTCCTTTACTGTTGTAGCCAATGTTCCATTAAACATGGCATCAAATACCGCACTCCCCACAGATAACACAAACTTGTGAGCAGGAATTCTCTCTTGGGATTCTCCTCGACCCACAATAAAGTGAATGTCAGCTAAAATTTCATTATTAAACATGTACGAAAACCGTTCTTTGACAGTAGTCTTAGTAGATTGCCAATTATAATTTTGAGCAGGCCTTATGTTAAGTTCATCAGCTGTGTCTGAAACAGAAAATTGAGTAAGCATCCATTATCAATCCTGGATTGAGCAGAAAATATTTAAAGAGAAGGTAAAAATTGGCTGCTAGTACAAACCTGATTTGTGAAACTGAGAGGATATACTCGGACTAGAAAGACTTGCATAAGGTCGGTTAGGAGAAACTACCACCTCCCAGTCATCTTTTTTGTGATTGCCAGAAGCAACTTGCCGAATAGCCTGCTGATTACCAAAGCAAGCATTTGCTGCTGGCACTAATTTATTGGTGGACGAATCATCCTCATTGGCACGGGTAACATTATTCGCTATTGGAAGATTTACTTCCTTTTCCATCTTCCGATGTTAGAGAAAAAAATCAATCAAAACCTAGAAAAATGACAAAGATGCAGAAATATTAAGAAATTGTTCCTAAATAACCATTAGGATACGCAAATCAAACTGTCATTTAGATATAAAAGGATTGTCATGACCAATAATACAAGGGTTCAAAAATCGATTCGCACATAAGAGCACTACGAAACCCAGAAAACCATTTTGCTATGACAAATACTTACACTAGAGACTGATGCGCAAAATATTTTGCTGCCCGTCCATTTTGACATTAGACCAGTACCTGCTTTTGCTTTGCTTTTGCTTGTTTTTGTTTTTTTTTAGTTGGCTCCGTTTTCGTAGTGCATATACACCTATGCTTATTCACAGAAACCTTCCCCCTCCCTGGCCGCCCCCGGGCCCCCGGTTTGTTTTTGTCACTTTCTCTTCTGCTGCCCCGTGCCAAAGTTCTTCTGCATCCCAAATGTCATAAACATGAGGCTTGCGTACGGAAGACGAGTTTTGAATATGAAGTGGGACTAGATGTGGTAGGTGGTATTTCGAGCGCACCTTCAATTCAATCATTGCTGGAGGAACATGAGCAGCCGAGGAAGAGGCAATATCCCAAAGCGGGTGTTTTTATTCAGCGGCAAAAGAAAGTGCGGTAAAGATTTTATTACAGACATACTTTTGGAAAGGTAAGGCATTGAAATCTTCTTGTGCATGTAAAGAAAGAAAGAAAATAGAGATCGTCAGAAAGCGAGACTACATCAGGGAAATCCGTGATGAACTACATGTTTCACTTTTCTATTTTTCAGAATTGGTGATAAAGCTGTGATTATTAAAATATCTGCACCAATTAAATCTCACTGGGCAAAAGAGAAAGGCCTGGACCTCAAAGATCTCATGAGCGCCAATGAATATAAGGAAAAATTTAGGCATGAGATGATAGTCTGGAGTGAAGCAGTTCGCGACAAGGACCCTGGATACTTTTGCAGGAAAGCTGTAACTATGAACGATGGTAAAAAAAATACAATATAGAACGAATGATTTTTACATTTTATCTGCCTTTAAGATTCTAACTCATCATTGATTGTTTTAAGCTCAAGATAAACCCATTTGGATAGTCAGTGATATAAGGCGTCGATCTGATATTGCTTGGTTTAGACAAGAGTATGGCAATGCTATTCGGACCATCCGTGTGACGACTGATGAAGATATTCGCTCAAAGCGTGGCTTCAAGTTCACTCCTGGTAATTAAATACAATTTCACTATATTTGTTACGGAACAGCTTTCCCTTATCCCCCTGTGTTTGGTTTCCAGGAGTGGATGACAAGGCCTCAGAATGTGATCTGGATGAAGTTACAGATTGGGACTGGACAATAGCTAACAATGGAGATGAAGAACAACTTGAAAACTCCATTCTTTGTTTATTAAAGGATGTGGAACTTATTTCAAACTGCTAGTGCTCTTAACACCATGAACTCATTTATTACAAGTAAAATGAGTTAGGCAATTAGATATTAAGAGGTGGTGGGATGTGGAACCATTGGCACAAGGCTTGTCAGTTGGGAAAATTGTTATTATCAATAGACACCCAACCCTCTGTTTGCCAACTTCATACCCTCAACATTTCTGGGTGCTTGCTGAGGTCCATACACTTGTGTTATGAATATGAACAAATCAATCTATACTTTGTATACATTTGAATAAAGATGTATTTCGATGTTATGTGACAGTAAGCATGAGTAGATTAAAAGGTGCTCCATACATTAGAGATTCATTCTGCTGCTAACATATTAATTTAGCATGCGAGAGCCTAACACAATAGGAAGATTAATTACTCTTGTCAATAATTAATGAAACTTTTGCAGAGAATGAATGTCTCAAGTGCAAAGTTGCGTCACAAACTAAAATTTAAATGCACCATGGATAAAGGAGACACGGCTATTACGAACTTTCCCTTGCATACTGCAAGATTAACTTGTGACTTGTCCTCCTCTACAAGAAGCACTACCACATCTTTCTAGACTAAAAACACACAAATGAGGCTACATTGACATTCGATTTAAGTAAATAATTCCATAAATATATATTCAATTGATAGACTCTATAAATGAGGGCTAAATCCTTTCAATGAAAGAGTAGTAACAAAAAAATAGTATAACACACTACCATTACACAAATAATATAATCATATATAAGAGATCAATAAAGCATGATCAAATGATCTATACAACCACTGAAAACCAGTGGGGCGGTTGTTGCAGTGACACTTTCGTAGAAAAGAAAATAGCTCGTTGAATAAACTGCTCCCGTTCAGGCTCCAGAGGCTCCTTTAAGCTACAACAGACAAAGGTAAAAATAAAAGAAATTAACTGGGGTGAATGAAGTCCCATAGATAGCCCTTGCCTTACTTCCTTGGGTGTTGTTTGTCAAATACCTATAAGTGGTGACAAGTCCATAATTCTTAGTCTGACATAAACTGCCCTTTAGTGCAGCTGTCAAATAAATAATGACAAACAGTAAGGGGGAAAAAAAACAGAAGACTCTCAAAAAAAAATTTATTTGAATATCAGGAGTTATCTAACAACTAGCAGCATAAATCAAGGTGCTAAATTATTATAATTTCTGCATCCAGACCAAAACAAAAAAAACTAAATGAGAATGGAACTGTGACTTGAATAGATGCATCTTAAACTAGAACACAATTATGAAGGCTCCAATTCTAATCAATCAGAAAATATCAAAAATGATTATACTGCAATAAAAAAAGGAAGTGTCACAGAATTTTATCTTTCAATTATCTAGACAAAAAAAAAAAAACCTTGATAACAAGAAAAATTCTCAAATGTGTACAATATCAAAATACTAGAAGTGGAAACTTTCCCTTAGACAAAGGAATAGAGAGGGGGGGGAAAGGGGGGGGGAGACACAAAGACCAATGAATTTACAAACCAGGCTTCAAATTTAAAACTGCCATCAAGCTAACCCTGACATAGTACAAACTTAGAAAAAATGAACTGGACTACCATTGAACCATGTGATTATCACCGAATACAATCTTATCAGGCAGTGCTGAGTAACCTGCACCTGAGTTACCTAGACTGTAAAGTGTTGATAAATAGGAGGGACTGTTGTATAAAGGGGGACGGTGAGAGGGAGAGTTAGTAAATGTTCCAACGCTGCCGGGCAGGTGGGCAGGTAGAAAATCTCGAGTTCGCAGAGCTGCTGGATCTAGTGGCATATGCAGGGACATCAGGGTAGGCAAAAAAGCTCCAGTCTGGGGATCTCCTAAAGGGGTCATACAAATGTCCATCTAGTAATCTCAACCACCCAACATCCGTCGCCTAAGTCAATAACGTAACCTCCGAGTCAAGTCATAGGTCATAGGCAAACTAAAGCGGCCCAAGAGGAAAGGTGACCTCCACCGGCACTCCTTGAACACTACTTGCCTGATCTGTCGTCCCGGGAGTAGCTCCTGTCCCGCCGCCGGGGGCTGCGGCTCCGGCTGCGGCTCCGGCTGCGGGGGCTGCGACTGCGGGACCGGCCGCCGCCGCCGCCACGGCCTCGACCACCACGCCAGCGATTGCGGCCTGAAGAGACAAGAAGGGGAAGTGACAATGGCAGCACAGAGGCAAGGTAGGATCAACATCCCAGTAAACATCCCGACAGGAAGACCACTTACTTCTCCCACCACCAAATCCGCGAGAGGATTCAGCCATTTCCATCAGTTTTGGGTTAATGACTTGATTTGCCTCTTTCAAGACGGCGACCAAATCAGAAGCCTGTTTGGCATTCTGAGAGGTGAAGAATGTATACGCCGTTCCAGTTCGTTGAGAGCGGCCCGTTCTGCCGATACGATGTACGTAGTCTTCCGACGAGGAGGGATAGTCAAAATTGATGACAAACTTCACATCTTCAACATCTGGAAGAACAAGATAGAAATTAAGGCCTTGTAAACAAGAGAGATCAAGGAGACAAAGAGGGAAAAGACCACACCAGGACTGTGGCTATTTTGTTTCAGAAAGTACAAAGACTTTTCATCCTAGACTTAATGCTTTTAACCAGAGAGGAAGAGGCAGAAGGGCCTTCAGTACCAGGAAACCTAAACTGACAGATTAATATCCACAGCACTTAATCCACAAACATTGTCTGAATAAAAATATTAAAAACTGAGTTATATATGGAGAATTAATTAATTTAATTAAAACTTTAATAAATTGATGACAAGATTTTTTTTAAAAGACTATTACAAAATGGGCCAAAGAGGCAAAAATCTGATTTAAATTTTTTACGACAGCAGTGGAAGTGGCAGATAGCTAGTAGAGGGTTTAAATAAACAGGATTGTGGAGATTATATTTTGACTGAAAAAAAAAAATCTCCCACAATGAAGTGTTTAGTTTATTGGACATCCTTTCCAAACATCAACTAATTGAGTCTTCAACTTTATAAACCTAGACGTTCATTGAACCATATCCCACCACAACAGCAGCATGACACCTTAAGAATCTCCTGAAACTTTATCCTATTTACCAAGAAAAGATTATTGAAGAAAACTACATCATGCACACTTACAGAGGAAAGACACTTCCTGGAATAGCTAAACTAGCACAATGGTACAGCACAGCTGCTAATAACTATTGATAGAAATACTCCAAAATAAGTAAAAAAGGCATAACTTAAAAAAAAAAAAAAAAGCAAGTTACTTTACAGCATATAGGATTAAAAGTGGTCTGTGAACTGAAGGCATTACTCAAAAAACCCACATCAGTTCGACACTTCACGAGAAAGATATATCATTAGCAGCTGTGCAGTACCAACACCATACTCCGTACTTATCTACACCTCTGCGGAAGACGATTCGCTCCCTGCGGCCTAAGCAGTAGGCACTCGGTACGGCAGTACGGCCACACAATTCTAGGGACATTAGGTGACCGTGCGAGCCGAGCGCAGCCCAGCCGCCACGAGGTGGGGTCCACGAGGTGGGGTCCACCCAGTGGACGCTGGAAGGAGGAGGAGACGTCGTCTCCCTCCCTCCCCAACCCCGTCGAACCCGGCTCGCCCTGGCAGGCCCAGTGGCCCGGGCGGGCGTAGCGGCGTAGCGCAGCCACCGGGCCCAGCCACCAGGCCCCGACGAGGACTAGGCGGGGCGGAGCGTGGCGGCGCGTGGCGGCGCGAGGCGGCGCGGGGGCCCCGACGGGGTGCTCAAGGATCCGCGCCTGGCCCGCCCATCCGCGCCCGCAGCCCAGCCGCGAAGCCGAAGGCCGACCCACAACGAGGAGCCGAGTCCGGGGCAGCCTGAGGGCGGCCGACGGGCAGCCGCAGGGCGGCCACAGGGCGGCCAGCGGGCGCACACGGCGGCCAAAGGGCGGTCAGGCCGTCAGACGGTCAGACATGGCCCAATGCGAGCGGAGGCCGAGGGCGGTCTCGGGGTGGCCGAGGCGGCCCAGGTGGCCGAGGTCTGCCGGAGTGCCTGGCCAGTGGGCCGAGGCCGGGGACAGGGGTCGAGGGTGGCCAAGGCCCCAGCACCGCGCGTGTGACTGGACTACCATGGGGCCTTGGCCAGTTCAACCAGGTGCAGCCGAGGCCGGCGCAGCCCCGCCAGGCACACCAGACACGCGGGCCGAGGGCGAGGGCCCGGGGCCTACGGTGGGGCCCTGGCCGAGGCCCTGGCCGGCACCGCTCAGAGAGGCACTGCGCACAGCAACTATGCCGAATATAGGCATCGTTACGTTTCTTGCTAGTGCCTCTGCAAGAAAAAAACAAAAGAGCCGCTTAATCAACAGAGCAGAGCAGGCATCCAAGTTGAGTGCAGTACCCCTCCATCCAGCCCATTCACCAGCCTCCCCTGGAGGCGCAGCCTAGCCTACCCGTCAATAGTGATGCCACGCCAAAGGCAACTGGGTACAAAATTCAAAACACCTGAGATTCACGTACAAGCAGACGAGTAAATTTATCTTTGAGACCAAACAAATTTTAAGAGTGGAATTTCCCAAATTTCCTGAAACTGTACAAGACACACTGATATTCCTATAAACTAAAGATCGTAGGTTAGTTAAGTACATAAATACAAAACAGGAAAAAAAAGAAAAAAAAAGAGAAAAAGAGGGATAAGGTTTACAGGTGTCATTTTGATAACATCAGTTTAAATCTGACTTTAAATAGGAGCTCTACACACAAGATAATTTGTAAGTCGTCTTTTGTGGAAGATCAAACCCTAAACTTTGTTGGGAAATGACATTATACATAGTCCAACTTACCAAGTCCACGAGCTGCTACATCGGTGGCCACCAGGATAGGAGACTTTCCCGATCTAAAATCTGCCAAGTCAAACAAAATATTAGTAGGAATTAAACGGAAATCAAGGAAAGAACCAGGAGAAACAGTTAAGTAAAGTGATGAAATAATGCTCACCTTGTAACACCCAGTCTCGTTCTTGTTGAGTTTTGTCTCCATGGATGCAAGAGGCAGGCCAACTTGAGAAGAAAAGGCAAATGAGATTGATGTAGAAGAATCAGAGTAATTCATAAGACAATTGAAACACTCACCCGTCCCGTTTCATTTTTCGAGTTATCTCATCTACTCGTCGCTTCGTCTCAATAAACACTATGCTCTTGTTCTCCTTTTCAGCCATTATTTCTTTAAGAAGTGTGCTCAATCTGATGAAAACAATCCAATATTAAAAAACTATATATGTATGGTGCATAAATGAGCAACACAGACATGTACTTACTTGCTCTCTTTTTCATATTCTTGGCACACATCAACAATTTGAAGAATGTTATGGTTGGCTGAGAGTTGGAGAGAGCCAACATTAAGTTGGGTATAATCTCTGAGGAACTCTTCAGCAAGGTTTCGCACTTCTTTCGGCCATGTTGCAGACCACATCAAAGTCTGACGGTCAGGCTGGAAATATGAGACACAATGAAAGATAAGATGTGTATGTGGTATAAAAAATAGAGTAAACAAAACTGAGGAGACAAACTCACTCTAATTTGATCAATAATCTTCCGGATCTGAGGTTCAAAACCCATGTCCAACATTCTATCAGCTTCATCAAGTACCAGATAGGTGCAGCGTTTTAGATTGGTACGCCCACTTTCAAGAAAATCAATCAGACGACCTGGAGTTGCAATTACAATTTCAACACCTCTTTCCAAGTCACGAGCCTGAGGTGCCTTGGGAGCTCCACCAAAAATGCACGTATTTCTGATTTGAGAGGATCTCCCAAAGTCATCAGCAACTTGCTGAATCTGCTGAGCCAACTCGCGAGTTGGAGCAAGAATGAGGGCAATGGGGCCGTCACCCCTTTGTAGCCTGGGTTGGTTGTTGATGTGGACTATTGCTGGCAGTGTGTACTGAAAAGTAAAACATTGACAATTAGCATGAATGTGAAAGAAACAGCGAAAATTCACCAGAGAGATACATACTGATAGTGTCTTTCCTGAACCAGTCATGGCAATGCCAACCATGTCCCTTCCACTCAAAGCAATAGGCCAGCCCTGTGCTTGGATAGGGGTTGGATCCTTAAAGCCAGCTCTCCTAAAAATGAAAATGAGTCAAATAAAGTATTGGCGGAAAACCTAACTTCTGTCTCTAATGTTGAAGCTTGTAGGGCAATGAACTCACCTCACTTCCCTCAGGACGTAATCCGGAAAACCCGATTCTTCAAAGGACAGGATGGGACTTGGGACATTGCGCCCTTTCAGGGTAATCTCCTTACTCTTGCGATATTCTTCAACTTCATGTGAAGGTCTGAAAAACATGATACAAGCAGCGTTATAAAATAGCAATCAACACAGGGAGCTTGTTTAAGGAGAGATTATGACAAAACTCACCTGCTTGAAGTATCAGGATGTGGAACGTAGAAATCCTTCTTGAAAGGCTCCAGGCGGCTGGTATCCCATCTAGGCTTTCTCAGATTTCCTCCAGGCTGGCTGCCACGGCCGCCGCCGCCGCGCCCGCCACCGCCACCGCGTCCAAAGTCCCTGTCCCTGAACCTGTCCCTGCTCCGGCTGCGTGATCTGCTGCGCCTCCTCCTATCCCGGCTTCTGCTCCTACTTCGGCGACGATCCCTGTCCCTGTCACGAGACCTGAAAGGGAATGCAAAGAAAACAGTTTGAGCTCAAAATTGCTGTTGAATTAGGTTGGAAATTTCCATGATTTAATGAGTATGAAGAAACTTGGTAAATAGTAGACATTGATGAAAGCTTCCAGTTAGTCATAAATTAAGTCAATATTGAACCTAAAAATAACCTAACCTAGGTTACCTGCTGCTAAAAAATAAGAATGTAGCCAATTTGGGCATTGAAACTGCTAGTGAATTACTTCCCAGTGACAGCAATGCACCCTGATTTATTTAAATTGAGTAGGGACGCAAAAGTGCGAGCAATAGTACAGTCAGATCATTAACCTCAATAAGTCTAGACTTTTCCACCAAAGACACGGTGGCTGGCAAGGGGACGATGAAAAGTCGCGATTTCGGGTCCTAACCCAACGACACTGTTTAACTGGTAACGTAGAGGAGAAACACATTCAAAATTCGGAATTAGCATAAAACTCGAGAAAATGAGAAAAACGGAACTCTGAGTGAAAGGTACGCACTAGCTACGCACTAGATACTGACAAGATCTAAAAGACAAGAATCAGCCGTAGAAAGTATAAAAAAATTGAAGATTGAAAGGCAGGCATCTTACCCTCGTCTATCGTAACGTCCCATGATGTAAATAAATACTCAAAACCGCTAGATATCGCAACTAATTGTGCCAAATAACTCTTCTTCGCCACTCAACGTTTCACCAAGATGGCGACTGGACCCGATCCCGATTCCTCAACTTGCAACCACGCAATCGTGCAATCTGGCCAAACATGAGAAATTCTACTGCTTGGACCAATCAAAATGTGTATTCCGGTCATGTGACTCCATGTTTGCGTTCACAATTATGCGAAATTGGTAATGCGAGTAATCTTAAGACGCGCTTTGATTGGTCGAGGCAGTAGAATTTCTCATGTTTGGCATATTTGCGTGATTGCTACATGAAATTTGGCGCCGCACCGGAGGTGTTGTTGTAGTAGGGTACCTTTGTTCTTGAACTCTAGTTTTGTTTGTCTTGGGTTGTTAATTTGTGAATTGGCGAATTCTTTCCGTCTAAACATCTGATCGGTTTCTACGAGTCTCATGCCTTCAACCATAGCTGCTATGTCAGGGGGCAAGGGAAAATCTGTCAACCTTCCATGGTAAGTTAACCTCTACGTCGTCCGCAAAGAAGAGGTTTTTATCTCTGTATGTTGCGCTTTCCCCATCAATGAGCAATAATTGAATCTGTCAGCTCACTTTTGCATCTTTCCTCTACTTTTTCAGGGTGGAGAAGTACCGTCCAAACAAATTAGATGAGCTGATATCTCATGATGATATTATTAACACAAGTTAGTTGCTGTAGTCTTTCATTTGAACTTATGTATTGGATTTTTCTTGAAAGTTCATTTTAACTATTTTGTTTTCGCAGTCAACAGGTTCATCAAAGAAGACCAATTGCCACACTTACTATTCTATGGACCACCTGGTACGGGAAAGACGTCAACCATTCTTGCTTGTGCAAAACAACTGTACACACCCGCCCAATTTTCGTCCATGGTATACACCAGCGACCTTCGTGTAACATCCTTTGCAGTTGATTTCTAGTATTTTAAAAGTTGTAATTTAATTTTTTTTTTTTTTAGGTGTTAGAGTTAAATGCTTCAGATGACAGAGGTATTGGTATTGTGCGGGGACAGATTTTGAGCTTCGCAAGTACTCGAACTATATTTAATAAAGGCTTCAAATTAATCATTCTTGATGAAGCTGATGCCATGACTAATGATGCGCAGAATGCGCTAAGAAGAAGTAAGTAAATTGATTATTGGTTATCAATAGTAACAGTAGAATAAATTTATACTAATTGTATATCTTTGCTTTGCTTCCAGTCATTGAAAAGTTCACAGACAATGTGCGTTTCTGTATTATTTGTAACTACCTCAGTAAAATTATACCTGCTCTGCAGTCAAGATGTACCCGATTCCGATTTGGACCTCTTGACTCCAGCCAAATTCTCCCAAGACTCCAGCATGTTGTGGATGAAGAAAAGTAAGATCTTTTTTACTTGCCATGCAATGTCTCTAACTCAAATAACTACTTTTTTTTCTCCTCTTAGGGTCAACATAACTGAAGATGGTGCAAAGGCCTTAATTACTCTGGGTCAGGGTGATATGCGTAAGGTTTTGAATGTTCTGCAGAGCACTCACATGGCCTACGGTGAGGTAACGGAGGACAACGTATACACGTGTGTTGGTCATCCTCTTAAAAGTGACATAACCAATATTGTTAAATGGCTTTTAAACGAAAACTTCACCTCTACTTTCCAAAAAATTAGTGCGCTCAAACTGGCGAAAGGCTTGGCCTTGCATGACATTCTGACTGAAGTTCATGTTTATGTTCACCGTATTGAGCTCCCTCCAGATGTTCTTGTTCATTTGTTGATTAAGATGTCTGACATTGAAAGAAGGCTTGTGTCTGGAACTAGTGAGGACATTCAGCTAAGCAGTCTTATTGCTGCTTTCCAACCAGCAAGAGAAATCAGCACTGAAGACTAGGGTGTTCTCTGGGATGGACCTTTTTGTGGTGTCTCGTGTTTGATGCAGTTCAAAAGGAGGCAGGTCAGTTAAGTTAAAAGTGTCTTTCTGAAAACCTTCTTTATTGGATCACTCATTATAAACAGTGCTAACAATTTTTTTTATGGGTGATAATAATTCTTAGTGTTCATTTGCCATCACCAAACGGAGTTGGTAATTGAAATTCATGTGCAACTTTTTCCTAATTTTTAAGATAATAGAATATTTTTGTCCTCTTCACATTGCAGTTTTCATTCGCACATTCGGCAAAACCCTTCTAATCATCAAACTTTTGCATATCATGGTCAAAAATATTCATAAATGTTGACAGTAGCTAAACAATTGGCGGCCACAACGGAGAGCTAATTTGTGTCCTTGTACTTCGTTTATTAGCATGTAATTTTCTACTTATGTCTATTCAAATAATTCAAAAACAAAACATGGACATTACTTTTAGAAAATCCATTACTGAATTTGTTAATCTACTGTCATATGAGCCCTGCAGCCAGAAAATTCTTAAAATCTTTCTCTGAATTTTCACACTGACTGTATCATAGAATTTCATTTCTAGGTGCTCAAAATTCAAACAGTTCCTTACATGCTACTAAAAGCGACACAGAACAGAAAATGCATTTGACAACTACATTACCTAAATATTAGTTCGGAATTTTCTCTTCTCTTTCAATAACTAGTGTCGGTTTTGAAGGTAAAATCTAACATTGCCTTGCTACAACACGTTCACTGCACCCTTTCTTTCCCCTTAATTTCCTTTTCAAAAATGATATCACTCTATATAATTGGCAGGGTGAACAAATAGAAATGATTCAAAACCTTGGAAAATAGCACTTAGATGTATCACAAAAATAGTCATAATTTAGGTCCAATATTTATCCTTAGCAACTCACATTTTTTGGTTCAATAGTATTATGAATAACTTATTTACAAAAGCAAAAAATGTTGGACATCATACCTTGCTGGGTTAGAGTAGGACAATGAAGGAATGTAACATCACCAAAGAACTTAGTTAACTAACACTCAATTGCATCAAACTAGGTACGTTGTGCTGACTTCAAATTAATTTTACCTTGTTTTGTAAAGGCTCACAAAATGTTCTTCCGTCAGGAAGATGAGACGTCATATTTGAATCCAAGCAAATTTAATTGCTGCGAAGCAAACTGATTAACCATCAGGAATTATATAATGCGGAAGTGAATTGAGCTATGAAATCATACCTCAAATTCAAGTTCAGTTGTGCTTATCAAGGGTTCATTCTCTCTTTCAGACACTACCTGTGTGTCTCTCCCTTTCTCTTCAATGCTCTCTTAAAATAACAAGAAAAATGTGCATTTTGACAGATAAGTTTCTCACATTTTTTTTCTTTAAATTTTTATCGGAGTGCAAAATCCTATTATCTTAAACTCTTAAGGAATAAACTGTGTCGAAGTTGCAAGCAACACAGTACATTACAACCACTTCCTGATACAAAATCACGATAAGGACGCCAGTTCCGCTGTTTGTATAAGATATGTGAACTGGGACGGTCACCTTTCAGACACAAAACGGAATTTTGAGTGCCTAATGGGATCATTAAATGGGATGCTTAATGCTATGCAGCTTCTTATATTGTTTATCTACAAGGAATAAAAATTAGAAAATTTAAAACAAAAAGGGACTGTTGGCTTCTTGAGAAACAGCACTTGATTCAACCGAAATATTAGAGAAAGGGGAAGAAATAATGGAAAAAGATGGATTTGTTGGCACATCCTGAATAGGGAATAAATTCTGAGAGATGTGCTGAGGGATTGCAAGGACCATCAAGCTCGTGGGTTGCTTAAAATCACCACATGTAAATTCATGTTTCATAAAGAAGAGGAAAAATGTTCACAGCAAACACTATCACAGATACGAGGAAAGAAGCATAACATTCTGGCTGGCTTGCTCCTGTAGAAAATCAGAAGCCATAAAAAACAGAAAGGAAGGAATAAAAAAAAAAAAAAAAAAAAAAAAAAAAAAAAAGAAGAAGAAGTAAAAACTGAAAGTCTTTACAGAACCTGTCAATTTGTGAGGGGAAGCATGGTGCTTTAAAACTCATATGAGAAATACATGTAAAAACTTTTATCTTGATCCACAAGAAACTCATACTTTTCTTGAAAATGCTTAACCACAAAAATAGGAAAGCAAATTGGACTGCTTTATGATTCACAATAGAAGTACTTAGCAGTCAAATCATATTTAAAGTTTTTAATGACTTCTTAGTCATGAGTAAAAGGCTCATCCAAGATCAAAACTCATTAGATAGAATACATTCAGTCCAATTTTTAAAAATAGACAGCAGACACCCTTATCAAGCCTCTTCTGTTCCTTATTTTCCACAAAAATAAATAATGACCCGCAAATATCTCTGCCAAATAGCTAAATGCACAATCAAAATACACAACCAATGCGTGCATAACGTATACGGATGTCAGGAAGTATCACATGCTGTAAAATGGTCACAAGTACTTTCAATAAACGCATTAGTTGCTGTAAATAAATTGTGGCCAGCACAATTGGACTTCTGAGTCTGGTCAGAAACATACAAATTATTCAGTGAGAACTTTCATTTTACAAACCACCATCGCTTATTTAAACTAAAATAAAAATATAATACCAACATTCCTGATTTTCTTGCAACAAAGTCAGTAACTTGGGAGCTGTACTTTGCATTAGGGAAAGCGCACAGGAGCTGTGCAGAATACAGCGCATGCTTCATGAGAGATGCGAAGCTAACATGTGGCAATCCGAAATTTCAAGTTTAATCCATTTCGTTGCCCACTTAAAACTAAGTGTTAATGGTACCGATGAAGAGGTTGTCAGCCTAATGAACTCATAACACAACATCTCCCCTTGCCTAGGCGCACTTGAAACATGTACACACACATAAAAACATGAATAAGAATAATAGCAAAATGGATTGCAATGGAAGTATAATTTAATCTACAACCATCCGAAATCAACACAAACACAGTGCCTCTGCAGGCACGTCATGGTCCCTCATGTGACGGGCACCCTCGGGTGACCCTTCGTGCAGCCTATCAATCCTACAGAAACTTAAACTTTACGGGGAGCACTGGTAGCTGGCGGGGCCTGGGTGCGCCATGCCGTGCGTCAGGCCGGACGCCAAGCCTGGCCCCATGACGTGGCTGGGGCTGTTGACCAGGACGAGCAGGGGCCTGGTCTGGGAGGTGCAGTCCCAGGACCCCATGGGGTTCATGGGGCTGACGGGGCCGCCGAACGGGTTGACGCCGCTGAGCAGCCGCCAGCTGCGGTTGAAAGCGGCACTGCCGGCGGAGGAGAGGCTGGGGATGCCCAGCGGCCGCGCCATGGAGGTGTACTGCGCGGCCGCGGCCGCCACCGCCGCCACGCCGCCGCCCTTGGCGCCGCCCCCGGCGCCGCCCCCGGCAGCGGCCGCGGCAGCAGCGGCGCGGTGGAAGCCGGACGCGGACGAGATGTCAGACTCGGTCCGCGAGCTGGAGGTGGAGTTGAGGCGGCGGTGCCCGATGCGCTGCGCGGCGGGTGGCGGCGCGATGGAGGCCGTCACCGCCGTCATGGTGGTCACGGTGTTGGTGGGCGGCGCCGCGGCCGTGGGCGACGGGTCCGTGCTGGCTGCGCTGCCGGAGCGGGTGCGCGTCAACAGCGGCCGCGCCAGCGAGTCCTCGTTGGCGTCGCTGTTGCGGTGCGAGCGCGACGGGTACCGGCCTGGGTACTCGCCGGGGCTCAGCACCACGGCGCCCTGCGGCTGCTGCCCGCGCGGCTTCCAGCCGTGGACCGTCAGGACGTACTCCGACTCCTCGCCGTTGTTGTTGGCGCCCCAGAGGTAGTTGTCGTTGAAGGCCAGGCCGACGTCGGCGTTCACCTCGTGAGTGCGCGTGTACCCCAGCCGCGGGGGCGTGGACGACGTGGGGCTCAGCAGGCTGCGCAGGCCGCGCTTGGAGCTCTTCCGCGATGTGGGTGCCGGCGCTGCCACCGGCTTGGCCGCCGCGGACGTCGGCGTTGTCGCGGATGTCGGCGTCGTCGTCGCGGTCACATCGTTGTTGTTGTTGGGGTCGTTGTTATTGTTGTTGTTGAGGATGTTGTTAATGTTGCCGCTGCTGGGGGTAGTGGTGGTGGTGGTGGTGGCGGTGGACGGCAGGTTGTTGTTGAGGGCGTCCAGGGGAGTGGAGGGCGGCGAGGGAAGGGGCGGCGACGGCGGGGGTGGCGACGGCGGGGGCAGCGGTAGGGTGAGAGGGGGCGGGATGACGCGGCGGGGCGGAGTCCAGTCCAGCGTCGTCACGCAAGGAATGAAGGTGAACTTGGCGGGGGCGGCCCTAAGGGCGGCAGAGGCGGGGGCAGGGCGCTGTGACCAGCACTCGTTGAGGTTGAAGGCGGGCGGGGCCGGGGCCGGGGCCGTGGTGGCCGAGGCCGGTGCCGGGGACGGGTTGGGGCGCGGCACTCGGAACACGGTGCCGTCAGGGTTGGACACGATGATGGCGTGGCTGGCCGAGGGTCGCTGCTGCTGCTGCTGCTGCCATTGACCCTGGCCGCCAGAGGCCCTGCCCGCCGGCGTCGGTCATACCTCTTGGAGGAACTTGAGGGGACACACCCCCTGCCGATTGTCTCCGCTTCTAATCATCACCATTCCGTCGAGCTCTTCCCCCACCTGCGGCGGAAAAAGCATCACAATGTCACAACCCAAATTTTAAAAAAAATAATTTCAAGTGAGTGATTGCTACCTGAATGACTATTTGGTCCCTGAGGAGGGTGAGCCCCTCCTCGCCGTCCGCCACCTGCAGGTTGTGCGTCACTTGGAGGGGCCGCTCGCCCGGCTGCAGCTTGGTCACGTACTTGGAGGGGAAGAAGCCGAAGCGCCCCAGGCACTTGCCTTTCCACCAGTCCAGGTCCGTCGAGTCGATGACCGTCACCTTGTAGCCCGCCCTGGCGACAGAGGCACGCTGTTGTCAGGTTGGCTCCCCCGGATCGTGACTCTCCGGTTCCATGACCTGAACTTTTTCGACCAAAACCTGGCATTATTTATCACCCCAGAAATTTGGTCATTTTCGTCTATGAATGTGTAACTGAAAAAAGTACTTTGCAGTCTCGAAAGTGGTGGTAGATGCAAGTCAAAATCAATCGAGCATAGCATCATAAAAACGTTTGTGTTTAAGGCTTTTACTGACTTGAGATCCAGCTCGTCCTGGTGCCTAGCCTTGAAGTTGAACAGCACGACGTACAGGTTGGTGGGCAGCAGGCGCTTCTGCAACGAGAACACAAGGCTCAGCCGCGGGGCGCGTGGCCTTGAGGCGCCGTGAGGCCGTCGTCGGGCGGGTGCCTTACCTGGACGGGCCCGCGCGAGTCCCTTACCGGGCTGGGGCAGGGCGACGTGGACGCCGACGACTGGGACTTGTCGTTGTCGTCCGGCAGCTCTACCGAGCTCATGCGCATGTTGCGGGCGGAGAGGTGGCGCCGGGTGTGGCCAGGACTGGACGGCGCTGCGGAGACAAGCCGAGGTTCCAACTCTCCGTCGTTTTCTTTGACCGGTCAGGAGCTCCTCCTCGCACACAGCGCCCGCGGGCAGGCAGGCCCGCAACGCAGCCCTGTGCGGCGGGACTGCCTACCCCGGGGCTGCGCGCAGTTACATGGACCGTCTCATTGTTAGGTTAGGTTTAGAGTGAAGATACGCAACTGCGCAATTTATAGAAACACTCCGATCGCCGTGCTAGGCACGCCCAGGCACGCCGCAAGGAGCGCCATCTATAAAGGACACCGTTGCATTTCTAGAGTCGCCCGCCAAACTCCGCGGGACTCCCTACACGCGTGAGACTACACTAGAGATTCCGAGTAACGGTGACCAGACTGAACACATGCAAAGTGTGGGATAAGCAGGAAACAGAAAAGTGTGCACAAGAGGAAAAGCCAGTGGGCATACTCCGCTACGTACGACCAGGTACGGCCAGGTACGCCGACGTGCTGCAGTGTCAACAGCAACTCCTACCTGTCAAATTACAATGGACATCCCTGCCCTTCCGGGAAGTGGAGGTCTTTACTCGGAGAAGTCAACCAGTACTGTGATTACTACTGGGATCACTTGGTTCGTGCTTCAGCCGTCAAAATGTACAACTAGAAAGCAACCAATGCCTAAAAAACATGTTCAAAAGCTTTTTTTCTTTTTTTTCTTTTTTTCTTCCAAGTGGTTGCATGGGACGCGCTACGGCGTGCGCGCGTTACGCTTCGACCGCAGTCGAACTGATTTTGGTTCGATCCCACCACCGAGATCTCGATGGAGATCTCGTCCACGGGGCAAGCCGGGACAAGTTAAGTCGGGGAGGGGGGGCCAGAGATTGAAAATGGGCGCACTGGGCTGGGTCGTCCCAAGACGCCGGCTGGCCAGAGTGTTACTCGAAGCTAAAGCCAATCCGAGCCAACTGCCCGGTCTACGGGGTGGCTCCCGTCACCAGCATTCCCTAGGGTGTCGCGCACCGTTACCGGACAGGAACCATAACCACTTCATTACTAAGAACTGAGGATCATCGTACTTGACCAAGAGCGGCCATGTTGCAGGTATACGGCTCGCCGGCGGCCTAAAGACCACAATCGAAAGGACGACTCTTGTAGATGTGAAGTGTAGCCTATAACAAATGGCCAACGGGGTTAGTCACCGAGCTTGTAGCAACTTTAATGGCGGCGAAATTCAAACCAAAACCACTT
Source organism: Stenchaetothrips biformis (assembly GCA_030522485.1). Classification (NCBI taxonomy): domain Eukaryota; kingdom Metazoa; phylum Arthropoda; class Insecta; order Thysanoptera; family Thripidae; genus Stenchaetothrips; species Stenchaetothrips biformis. The sequence goes on from CM060100.1 coordinate 3,447,256, forward strand.
TCCGAGAGAGAGGGCATCCCGAGAGAGCAAGAGAGAGAACGCGACGGGAGGGGGGGACCCCCCAGCACGCCCGTGTCGCAGTATGAATGTACAATCCTGGACTCAGCGGAGGCTGAAGCCATCCAGCTAACAATGAAACGAAAACGCCACGACATCAAAATGCTAAGTCTCCTCTGCTCGCTACTGTAACTGTCTACCCTTTCTATTGGAACGTTACGTACTGAAAGGTGTAGGCCTAGAGAAATCGGCGTACGAATGGGCTGCAAAGAAGGAAATCCAATGAAACGGGTGCAGAAAGAGTACAACAAGGTAACGAGAAAAAGAGTGGCGTGCACGACACAGTGTAGCACACACAGTCACGCGCCTACGCAGGTACAGCAAGAAGAGGTAGACGAAATACACATGCTGGTACAAGCGGAGCTGAGATGTCCAGCGACAAGCTACGACGGAGCTTTTTTCATTTTGCTTCTCAAACAGCAGGAAGATTTTTATATGAAAATATAAGGGCAGAACATTGATTCTATTCTTGCCGCGGTTTAGTGACAAAATATGGATCAAACATGAACAATCGCGTGAAATCCATAAACATCCAGCGTATGAAATTGTTCAGCATGATATGAGACGCACAGATGCGTGAACTTCGACTTGCTTCTCCGCGTATAGCGTGATTAATATTCAAACTGAAACCAACACGCGCATCTAGCGCCGAAAACAAAGTGATTCAACTAAAATTCTCCACTGTTAACTAAGAAGAAGAAGAAGAAGAAGAAGAAGAAGAAGAAGAAGAAGAAGAAGAAGAAGAAGAAGAAGAAGAAGAAGAAGAAGAAGAAGAAGAAGAAGAAATAGAATAAAAATTAATTTGCTCAAAGAGAGATTGCTGCGCATGCAAGAGAGTCGGAAAGAGACTGAAGAGAATACTTCTAACGTCACCCAGCGATGCATCCGAGGAGGAGGCGTCTTTTTTAACAGAGCGGAGTAGACACAGTCGGAAAATAATAAAAACAACAAAAACCCGTTTTAGCTCTAAAACAAATTTTTTCAGGAGAAATCTTAACCCGGAACAGGTAAGTACAAAAATGTTTTTTTTAGAAACTTTTTTTTTTTTTAAATAGAGAGATGGGCACAGCGCGAGACGCGTCCCCCTCCTCGGGCCGCTCGCCTGGCGACGCTGCGTGGCGGTGCGTACACTGCAGCCTGGACGACGACGAGTGGCTGGAGTGGGGGTCGTGCGGCCCGCTGCCCGCGCTGCTGGTGCCGCCGTGGTGCTGACTGTTGGCGGGCCGGCCGCGCCGCGCGTGCTCCGTCGACTCGGGCGAGTCCAGCGACAGCGACTTCATCCGCAGGTTGAGCTTCTGGCGGCGCGGGCTGTGGGGCGCTGCGAACACACGGCACACTGTCAGCGGGCTGCCTCGGCCAGGCCGTGGGTCCGGCTCACCGCCAGGCCCACGGCCAGGCCCACGGCCGCCAGGCCCACAAGGCCACAATCACGCCTGTTTCCGTCGGCCCGTCATGCGACCGGCAGTACGGAAAGAGTCGCGCAATAAGACCCCGGTCAATCATTTCACTCACAAACACATAGTCGCTTGCTTTGGTTCTACGGAAGCGGTGACGGATCAGTTGCAACGAGTAGTGCGGTTAAAAGCGGCGTAACTACTTTCAAAGCGTCAACACTGGTTTGATTTAGTTTAAAAGTGTACAAGGAATACACTGACGCCTCCGATGGTGCGTGGCGGCGGAGGCCCGACTGATGACATTTTTTTTGTCAGTGTCTCGCTTGTTCCTTCTCACACATTCCCTCTCTCTCACACAGACACACACACACGCGCACACGCGCGCTCACACGAACACGCGTGCCTTCACTCCCACGGACACACCGCCACGCGGAGGGCACGCGATGGGTCAATACTGCTGGAACACAGACTGGACGGTGGATGAGGTCTGCAGGGCTCGGACTAGGCGCCCCGCCTGTCTGCAAAGAGTGTGCCTGCCCGTCACAGACACGTCACAGACACGTTACAGACACGTTACAGAGACGTCTCAGAGACGTCACAGACACGTCACGGACACGTCACAAGCATGCCACGCCACGGGCTGGAGAGACAAAGGTGACATTTTCTCACGCGAAAGTCGGAATCATTTACAGGAATGAATAAATGAAAATGACGGAAGAGGGGTCCATGGAATGGAGAAGTTTCCTCCAATAATATTTCAATGGCACCAAGTGAATAATTTAAAGGGAAAACAACTTTTAAAATAAAAATAAAACTTTGTGTTATTTTTTTTTAATTTTTAATTGAAAATTAGCATTATAGCTCTAGTTTGAATTCGAGCTCATAGTAAGAGCATGCAGAGTACGGCTCGTCAAGCTACCTTCAAAATCTAAGCTGCCTCGTTTTAAAACAAAAAAAAATAAAAAAAAAAAAATCATACTGCAACGTATTAAATGGACCTACGATAGCTAGTCTTGCCATGTGACTGACCTATGAATTTATCGAACGAAGGCGGACCTTGCGTCATAATTAAAAGCCGAAAGAGGAAAAGTGTGGGTAAACAGTGAAGCGCATCTCTTCATAGAAAACAATCGTGGCACCACGAGAAAAAAAACAAAAAAACACGCCGAGTGTCTATCCTCCCGACGAATGATGCAGAGGGCTGCATGCATTAAACATGTCGTATCCCAACGCGATACTTGGAGAAAGTTTACTACAGTTGTTCGTTATTTTTTCAGCGCTTGTCAACAACTCCTTTCCGTGGATGCGGAGCGGAGCGCCTGTGGACAAGAGGGTAGGCCGACCCGCCAAACAGGGTCGCTCGGCGGGCTGGCCTCTCACAGTCTCGCAGGCGTTCCGGCAGCGTAAGTGTTGGCATGCGGAAAAAATCGACGACTGTCTAACTAATTTGTTAACTTGGGGTACAGCTCGTGGTGGTTCAACCTCGGGTGCGGAATGCCTGCGTGCGAACCTACGTCGGCCTAGAGTGTGCTATTCCGGGTGTGAAACCTCCACAGCTCTCACAACGCCATCGCGCGGATTTTCGATTTCAACAAAAGAAAAAAAATGACTATAGTGTACCACGTCTGGTAAAAAAAATAACCCACGACAACGCCCCCCGCCCAAAAAAAAGACTAGGTACATTTAAAAAAAAACCACCAAAAAAAACGTGTAGTTGGCTTCGGGCGGCACTATGTACTGAACGAAGAGTAGCACTACAGACCAGCGGAGGGCCCCGCGGAGGGCGATGCCGGCGCGGCCGGGGAGCCGGGTGAGAGCGGCGTGTCCGCGGCGGGGACCGCCAGGGTGGACGCGCTGCGGGAACTCCGCAGGGAAGTCAGGGCGCCTGTGCCGTCAAAGCATCGTCAAACAACCTAAGCTCTCTCTCCAGCCCGTCGCAAGGGGTTAACACACACAGGGACACGCATATGTACAGGCGGCACCTCGGGTCTCTGAAACAGTTTCGTTGGTTAGTGAAGCCATGCACTGCACACCCGCCGAGTCGGCCGCGCCACATTACCTGCAAGGAGGGCTGCTAAGGGACGGGGGAAGGCAAAGGCCAACGACTTGTTTCTCCTTAAATTTACTTTTAAGATATACTTGCAACGACACAGACATGGTCATTAAGTATCACAGAATCTCGATATTTCTATCTTCAAGGATGCGTACACATTCACAAAATATTGAATCACAGACTGCGCTTTCCCGCGTCAGTTCGTTTTTTTTTCTTTTTTTTTGGTTTCGCGTTATTTTTAGTCGGATCTTTACAGTGCGCAGCCCATGGGAGCAGTCTGCAGCACTATTGGCAGTCTTTCTCCGCGTTATTGGCAGTCGGGTCTTTACAGTGCACAGCCCGTGGGTGTGGGAGGGTGCAGCAACGTGGCGGCACTATTGGCAGTCTTTTTTTCTTTTTTCGCGTTATTTTCAGTCGGGTCTTGACAGCAGGGCGCTAGTTCCTTCGGGCCGCGTTCGGCCCGTTGTTCGGCGCGTTCAGTCTGGCGTTGCGCGCAGCAAGGAGGGCGGCAGTGCTGCCGGGAGGCGGGGACCGGGGGACGTTGCTGTCATCCTCCTCGACATCTAGGGCGGCGGACAGCACCAGGGGCTGGCCGAAGGCCCGGGTCCCCGACGCGGACCCCGTGTTTTGCTCTGGAAAACAGCAGGAACACCACACTACAACCTGACAGCATCCAGGAGAGAAACACAAACAAGTACTAGATGATCTCATGCAATAGCGACACTTTGCTAGAAAGTATGCCGGCAGAATAACTACTCTGTCGTTCCATGGTACAACACAATTAGGTTTATTTTTTTTACCTTATCTTTAAAACTATTTGTTTTGACAAATTTTTCTTTTTTGAAAATAATACTATTTTTTTTACTCTGCACCATCGGTCAAATGCTAATGCGTCGGTTTAAGGTTCATTGGGATGAAATTGTGATGCTAAGGTATGCACCATCGGAATGCGTTCTGAGGGCACTCTGTTATCTGAAAATACAATGTGGACAGAAAAATAAGATTGATAGTTAATTAGGTAAGTTGCCAGACCTGCAAGGCTAACATTCGGAATGCAAACACACAAGACAGATTTGTTTAGTCACAACGACCACAGCGTAAAAACGGCCGGCTGAAAACATATATTTGGTAAAACCCTTGCCTACAATTTAATGACGTTCAGATAACACGTAATTAAAACTACACTTCTCGATCTGGTACCAAAGTTTAGTACTATTTACCGTTGACACAGAATATAAAGAACACCGAAAGCTGTACAAGCAAACGAAGCGAGCTCAACGCAATAACGTATAATAGAAGCTAACCACTAATTGGTGACACGGCTGCATATTAGCCTGGTGCTGTTAAACATGTGTGTTAAACACGGACCGGGCGCCGCTGCTGTCAAGCAGGCAACGACGCGCAAATAAAACGAAACAAAAATAAAATGGCACGGCTACTTGGCAAGCTGGATGACAGTAAACAACAACAACAACGGCACGGCCTACTCTCTGGGAGCGAGATGGAGCGCGACCCCGGGCCGTGGGGCTGGTGGTGGCCGGCGGTGGTCAGGCTCTTGATGCCCGCGAACCAGCGGCGTCGGCGCCGGGCCGCGTCGGGCGTGGGGGGCAGGCCGACGCCGGGGCCGACGCCTGGGCCGACGCCCGACATCCCTGACAGCGGCATGCTGGTGGTGACCCGAGCCATCAACAGCCCTAGGACAACGACATCAAGAGTGCAGGCGGCGCAGGGGGCCGAGATCGGGGCGAAGGGGCCGGGCCGAGATCGGCTGGCGAGGCGGGACGCGGGGGAAGGCCGTGGCTGTGGCCGTGGCTGTAGTGGCTGTGGAAGACTAACAACTCGGCGCCCTCACTCTCTGTCTCTCTCTTTATCGTTGATCCGGCCAGAGGTCATGACGTCACAAGCGAACACAAAGACAAAACGCTAGAACAACAAAAAGGAACAAAAACAACAACAAAAAAAACGGTTCGTAAAATGTACAGGGAAACGTCCAGGCGTAACATGGTTCGGACAGGAAGTAAAATACATTCCACCGTATGCAGCATCCAGCTATCTACACATGACAGTATATTCGAAACTATTAGTAGAAAAATAAAACGATCAAGCAGTAATTATAGAAACGTCCTCTGTCCCAAACGAAAAAATCGGTTCAATAACAAACACACGCACACAGACACACGCGCACACCACCACACATGCATTTTGAAAGAGGCACGACCCAACACGTCTACCTTGTGTGCTGTGCATGCAACACTACGGCTTGACACAGTGCGGCCCTGGTGCTGGTGTGGAGGGGTGGGGCGCACGGCCACCGGGGACACCGGCCGAAGAGCAGCAGGGACAGTTCGGTTCAGTTCGTCATAAACACTTGGCAAGACGACGAGCCTGGCTTCTCTGTTCAAAAATGTCGAAAAATAAAAAAAAATCGACCGAAATTTGGTTGACTGCTGTAGACATGTTTTACTGACGAAGAAAGTGCCTCACTGATAATTTTCGTCGTTTAGACAAAACCATAGAGACATTTTCTTCGCGTAAAAAAACAAGGCAATCGTAAGATGTCCTCGTAAGCTAAACCGTCCTCGATCGAGACTGTCCTCTGCTGCGACTCGGCTTCCCCTCGGGCTGGACGGACAGAGAGGCAAGCGGGCAGACAGACCTGAGCTGGAGGCGTGTGGGATGGGCCCCACGCTGAGCTGGGCCGCGCCCCGCAGCGGCACCTGGGGGTTCCTCCTGAGCGTGTTGCCGCCCGCCGCGCCCCCCGCGCCCGCCCCCGGCGGCACGTCGATGCCCGGGCAAGCGTCCAGCCTGGCCTCCAGTGCCGGCGGCCGGCGGGCCCGCTCGCTGCCGCCGCGCTCGGCCACGCGGGCCTCGGCGCGGCCGTCGCCGGGGACGCCGATCTCCGTCGCTTGCTTCAGGACTTGGTACACCGAGTCCACCTCGGGCCCTGGTGGGCGCGGCAAGGCGAGGCACGGAGCCAAAGAGAGAGAGAGAAGGGGAGGGAAATGTGCGAAAAGAAAACGACAGAAACGGAGAAAAAAGAAAGGGAAACGAACGCACGATGCAGAAAGAGAAGGAAGAACACGGATCGTCAAGCCAACGCATGCATATGTACAATCGGAGGAAAAAAAGTTGAACGGTCGAGAAAAAGGGGAAGAAAATTGAAAAATAAGAGTGGTGATGAAAAAAAAAGTGTGTTTAGGATCCAATTCATTTAAAGTGCACGAGTGATTGGAAGAGTATCGAAAAAATTAGCACGAGAGAATTTGAGTGGAGGGGGGAAACGAATCGAAAGTGTGTAAATTCAACAGAAAGAGTGTGTTTGTGTGCGGGAAAAGAGGACAAGGAAAAGGAGCAGGAGGTGAAGGAAGGAGAACAAAGAAAAACTTCTGTTAGTAATAAGGTATCGTATTCGGGAACTTAGTATAAAGGCGACCGCAGAACACTTCCAACGCAACCAGCCAGCGCTTTCCAAACACATTCGAGCAACAAAGTCGAAGCCACACAACACGCGCTGGAGACACAGTACGAAACACTGCCGGAAACCACACCGTAATAAATAAAAACCAAAAGCAGCGTTTGGCAGCCACCAATGCAAATGGAACACCAAGCGCAATGCAGCCACACAACATAAAGCTCGCCGCCATCCACCTGTGACCTTCACTACACTGCAAGAAATTGCCATCAGACTCGGGATTGATTTTTATGTTATTTACCCAGCAGTGCCAACGAACGTTGATAGGATTTCTCTAATACGTTTTTATTAAATTTTCCCCTTTTTATATTTTTTATTCTTGAAGAATCTCCACGAGTTCCGCCATGGAATGTTTAATTTCGTCTGATGGGAACTCCTCAGGACTGCACAGAGTACAGCAGGGTGGCCGCTTGGCTAGAGACTCGGTTCCGTTGTCGTGCAGTTTGACAGGTCCAGCCTGCCACAGTGCCGCAAGGGCGTCTAGAGGGCAGCGCTCACCCGGACTGCAAGGCTGCGGCACCAAGCACTGCGGCCACCACACTGCACTCTTGAACGTGTACAGCCCAAATCAAACTTCGCCGTCGTCCGCCATCTTGAGAAGTTTTTGAGGTTAGCGAGTCCAAATATTTGTGAGTAGATAAATGTGAAGAATTAATCTGTTACTTTTGAAACAGTACGCAATAAAGAGAGAGAGCAAGAGAAGAATTTGCTACTTGGCAGCGCGCAAATATTCAAATACAACGGAAAAATATTATTAACATTGTAGCCATACATTTCTTCCGCGCTTTTTTTTTATGAAGCCACTAGAGGCTAGAAATGCGCCTTTTCCGCTGTTACTAAGAGTGACTGTTTAAATAGCCCCAACGGGAGGCAACACAGCGCCAAGCCTACAAGGTTATGAGTTAAACATTTGTAACAGTTTGCTGTACTGAAGCGCTTACAAACTGGCGGCTTTACTTTCGATATTTTGAGGTACCTAAGAAGGCAGGACTCGGCGGTTGAGATCGAGATTTCTGGCTCCGAGAATCTCTTGGAGCGGCCAATCTCAAATTCGCCAACTCCCGAGCTGGAAAAGTGGATTGACTTTTTGATCGTAGCCACTTGCATCAACAGACGGACCCACCCCTACGTTCCTACTCACTGCCACAGAGGGAGGGGACAGGGAAGAAACAGGTTTGCCAAAGCATTTGCTGCTCTTCAACTTCACCATCACCAAGCCATTATCGAAATCAAAGAAGGTTCTCGACCAAGTTTTAAAACAAGAAAAAAAAATGACCATAATAAGTGCTACTTAGGGTATGGCAAATTTGAACCGCAACAAATGCTGACGAGGCAACTCCTCACAGAGACACAACAACGGCCGAATTGAGACTTAAAAATCCACAAGGTGGAATCATGAAACCTATGTCTGAACCCGTGCCCTGCGTCGTGTGGCTGTCGGCGATAGGAGCATACAGACACGCGACGTAAGGCATTCTGCCTCTGCTCAAACCTTGGAAAAATTTAGTTTTTGTTGAGATTTTTTTTTCCATTACGTGGAAAGGAACTCACTCTCATCCTGCTGGTCCTGGTTGAGCCGCGACTCGATCTCGGAGGACGACTTCTGCCTGCGCAGCAGTCTGCCTTTGGCGGTGCAGCGCCCCACGCGCTCCCGGCAGTCCACGTGGATGTTCATCTTGCACAGGCGGCATTTGACCCCCTGGCGGGCGTGGCCTGGACCACAACGTTGTTTTAAATGGTTTCAATATTTTAACGGGGTCCTCGTCCGAGTCGCGACCGCCGGCTCACCTCTGAGCACTTGCGAGCACACGTCGCACGGAGTGATCTTCTTGTAGGTGTACTCCTGGAAGTCGTGGACTCCCATCTCCACGTTGACCAGCGCAGCATCGCGGCCGTTTTTCCTGCGAGACACAGCACCAAGTTAGGCCCTGGCCGGACGGAGCGCCCTGCTGTGGTCGCGAGAGAAGGGAGTGTTTCGAGAGACACACACTTGCGAAAAGACGAGGCGGTGTTCAGTTTATATGGTCAAGTGATTTCTCTCAGTTTTGTGCAAAGTGCGCTAGGAAAACTTGTGATAAGCCGTGGCGGTGGATTCTGATCGTCCAGAATCATAATTGTTTCTTCACATCTTTGACTTATTTTTTTTTACAGTGCACACGCTAAACCTTTGGTACTGTACCTCATTGCCATGATGGTGGAGACCGCGTGGTACATTTGATTCTTTCTGTTAGAGGAAAATAAACAAAAAGAAGAAATGGGAAAGCGGAGGTGAGGCAGAACAAAAGAAAATAGGAAAATAAAAGGTTGGGAGAAAAAGAGAAGCATACAATGTGATTAATATTTTGCGAGCTCGTTTCACTTTGTTATTATACAAATGCACTCAATGCATGCCCGTTAATGTGCTCCCTGAGTACATTAGTATCACTGTAAGCAGTCTGTAATCCTTCCCGTGCGGCCTCCGTTCAAAAATTTAAATGCCACGTCGCCATTATTTCGCCGTGGTTGCGACTTGTCGATTGTTATGCCATGCTATGCGTGAACCTTATTGACATCAATGAACTTGTTGGACTCGCCGCCGCTGGAACCTGTCTGAAGGAACAGTGTAGTACTGCAGCTCACCTCTCCGACTCCCTGGCGGGGTTGACGCTCTGTGCGTTGCTGGCGCTGCTGCTGCTGGTCGTCGTCTTGAGGGACTTGAAGGCCTTCAGCCACTTGCTCTTCATGGAACCCGTCGACGAGGACGACATCTTGCGCTCCCGCGCGGACCCGTCCGACGCGCTCTCCACCTTCGCCCCGAACAGCTCGCGCTGCAACACACAGAGACGGTCTCGTTCAAAAGACGAGTCCTCGAACCGGCGCGGCGTGACGGCAGCTGTCCCGGGACGCCGTCGACGCATCGCTGCTGGCCCCGTGCACACGCTGCAAGCTGCCCACCCCTCCCGTCGGGGCAGTCAGGACCGAAACAACGAGTACCTGCGAGGGGCCCACGTCGAACATGACGCTCTTCCCCATGGCGGCTGCCTTTGTCACTTCGCTCTGCCACACCGCTGTCGCGGCGTCGGGGTCCCTCTAGGGCCCTGCTGGCTGGCGGGGCTGGCGGGGCTGGCGGGGCTGGCAGGCCATCGATTCCAACCGGTGTGGGCCCTCCGGTGCCTCCGGGCGCACGCCGCGCTCTGCCGGCCAAACGCCGGCCGCCTGGTCGCCGCGCTGGTCGACGTGGACGTGCATTGCCCGGTGCTGCTCGCGGTGCCGATCAATGAGACCACCCCTACCCGCCAAGCGCTTCCAAATCGACCCACAGATCAACAAATAGCGCCTCGCGGTCGAGCGCATCCGCTGACTTTGTTCGCACCCCGCTGTCATCACGCCGCGCCGCGGGGGTCTGGTTGAGCCGCTGAGTGGGGCACCATGGGGGCCGAACCTCCACGGGGGGCACAGCGAGGCCGGGCGACAGTCGCACCACGCAGGACCAATTTTCAGACCTCCGATTTGCCACCGTGGATCATTGTGGCGATTTCTGACAATTTGGCGGCACTTTTTTGGACAACGCGGACACCCCGCACGCAACACTGTACATGGGCTATCGACCTGCCATTACCGGCAGGGCCTGGCCCTGGGCGCCGCGACATTTGGGTGACATTTGGTCGTCGCCCTGTCTCCGTCGCTCGCACGGCCCGACCCGTTGGGGTGCGAGAGAGACAGCGCGACGAGTGTTCGGAGGCGCTCGCCGTGGTGGCGCCAAGGCCGACTCATTGGCTGGCCGTTTGCGATTGACTGGCGGCCGCAGTGGCAGCGACCATGCCGGGGACTTTCCCTAATGTCCTTTCAGGTAGACCGGCCAGTTCTGGTTAGGTTGCCACATAGGAGACCTTCGGTGAAGCGGTGCCTTTGAAAGGCTGGATCCGAATAGAGTGCGTGTGGCAGGATTCGAACATGAGATGTTAGACTTTGTAGTCGCCGCAATCGCAGTGATCCCGGTGGCCGAGAGCGTACAGACATTGCATTCTGAACCCAGAGATTCAGAGTTCAACACCCGCTGTATCATTTTTTTTCCACCAAAGCTACTGTATTTACTCAATAGGTACAAAATAAACATTTTAGGTCTAGTTTTTGTCGGTCTACTTTAGGTAGGTCAAATGATCTGCTCCGGTCGCAGTATGCCGCAATAAGCCGCAATGCCATTCTTACGTTGAAAAAAAAAAAAAAAAAAAAAAAAAACCACAGGATTTCTGGGTCATCAAGAATCGAGACGACCCAAAAGAGAAGAGAGCAGAGGGGGGTATTCGAACCCGCAGCTGCACGCGCGTCGCGCACGCCGACGCCGAGGCAGCAGCGCCGCGAGCTGCGAGGTCGATAGCATGGACCAGTCCATCACGTATCCAGGAGGGAAGGCTGCGGACCAGACCCGCCGCCTCCCGACCAACCCTCAAGAGGTGAATAAGTGATGCCCGGGGCTGGAGTCGGCACGAGGGTCCTGTCCGGGCTGTCCTTCCAGTCCTTATCCGGGCCGTAGTTCGCTCTAGAGTCCTGTTCGAGTCGCTCTAAGTCCTATCTGGGCTGCAGTTCTAGTCCTATCCGGGCCAGTCCTGTCTACGGCACCGCCCAAAGTAAAAAGCCCTGTGAGTGTACTTTTTTTTTAAACAGCGCCGTTAAGTAGAGAAGGTGCCAGAGTGCCCGGTTAACGGAGCGTGTGCGGGTGAAGGGGAAGGTGGGAGAGGTGCCAGGGCCGGGGGCCACGACCACGACGCCGGGAGTGGGACATTCAGAACCGTCGCAGAGTAACTGCAGTACGTGTAAAAGGAAGGCCGTGTACGCACGGGTCGTGGCGGCGGGGCTGGGGCGGGGCGGGCGGGTCCGGCCCCGCTGGGTCCGGGGGGCGCGCGGGCAGACGTAGCCTCGTCCGCGTCGGATCGATCGGGGAGGAGAGGGGCAGGGGGACGGAGGTGAGGTCAGGGTGGGGGGGGGGAAGCAAGGGGGGCGTGTTTGTTTCAACAAGACATAAAGTGGCGCGGATGAACCCGCCTCTTGGAGCAACAACACGGCTGCTTCACGTGCTGCTTGAGCGCACCGCGCCGTGTACGGTGGACGTAGAGACTACTTTTGGAGCGTGTCCGGACAGGTGTGACCCAGATGATGAAGTGAGTGTTCGACCAGTTCGAACACACTGCGGCCCGTGGGGACGCGGCCAGGCGGCGTCGCCAGCCAAAGCAGCTGGCCGGGCCGCAACACTACGGCCAGGTCCATGGGTCCATGTCCACGTCCACGCACGCACGGCGGCGCAGGCTGACGCTCTCTCAGGGCGTCCGGCGCGACGGAGGCAAGGCAGAATGAGCTATGCCCCTCCAGCCGCTCAATAATTCCATCCAGTTGGGCAGGTACTCCTCCGCCCAGGGATACTCGGGGCGTCGGGAGTGGGGATGGCTTACGCCCCTGTCGGGCCCCTGCAGGCCCCTGCCGCCGGGAGGGGGGCGGCTGTGACCTGCCGTTGCCCCCGTGTTCCCTCTGCCGGGTTTTCCCCACCCCTCCCCCTTCCCCGTGTGCCGGGGCCAGGAGGGGGGATGAGCGGGCTGAGCGGTCTGTGGGGCAAGGAACTGATAAGGAGTTCGAATCAAGTCCGAGTCAACTGGAGGTCCAGGCGATTCGGTCTAACGACCCCAACGGCCGACGGCGTCCCGATGAGGCGAGATCGAAGCGCATTCCAGACCACCAATTATTTTCGCGTCAGCTCCGCACAGAAGGGCACCCAGATAACAGTTGTTCTCCATTCTGTTCCCAAGAATAACTGCAATTCGTGGTGTTCAAGGTTCAAGAACCCAACTTTAAAAAAAAAATTAAAAACAATTCGAGTTTTATATTTTAAAGAAATGAGTTGAGAATGGAAATGGCTCACCCTAGTCACCCATTCGGAACATCCCTCTCGACATGCGTGTGTCTAAAACACGCCAGTGCAGGTTCTCCGCCTTGCATGCGTGGAACATTGCCTTACACGAAGGCATTAATAATGGCAGACGAGCGCCTCATCAAGGCAAAAGGCCCGGCAACCCCCTGGCGGGCCCCAGGCACTTCACGCTGGCCGCGCCCCGCCACGCCCCACCCCGCCCTCCAGGGCCGGGCCCTCCGTCACGGGGAAGTACAGTAGGGTGGTCCGGGGCCGCGCCAGCCGCACTCCCCCGCACTGCAGTGGCGGGGCATCGAAGCACGCCCCTGAGCCTGGGGCCGATGCCGCCCCCCGGCGACCTCTCCGTCACTGCCACTGTACTTCGTAAATGATTGCAACATTTGAGGTGCGCAGGAACGCGTTACCTGCTGCGGCGGTATGAGAAACCCGTGCAAGATGGAGCGGCACATGTCCGGCAGCCCGCCCCGCGGGGCCGCCTTGCGGTGCATCGTGTTGCGGTGTTGCATAACGCGCGAGCAACTATCGCGAGCAAGCGGCCCGCCGTTGGTCCCTGCCCGCGCCACACTCCTCACTGGCTGGTCCACGCGCCGCGCCGCGCTGCGACGAGACCCACTTCCGGTCGCACGCCGACGTCCGAGCACCTGGTCGCTAATGGGTTAGCCCGCAACACTAGAAAAACAAAACTTGCATTCCCGCGCTGAAACTAATCTTCTATTTTCAAGTCCTCCTGCTCGAGAGATACCAACTCTCACTGCATGGAGGTTTGCTAGGTAGTCACCAAAAGGGTTTTTTTTTTTTTTTTTTTTTTTTTTCCCCTCGGCTCTTTAGCTTGACACCGGTGTTCAACAGAACCCGCACTACAGCTCCGCTGCGCACCTCTCGGGATTTGTTCCTCCTGGCGTCCCTGCGTGTGGACGTGCCGGGCAGGCGGGCGGCCAGGGCGGCGGGGGCCCCGCGCGTCCCCGGGCGGGCCATGCGGACCGAGGGCGCGGCGGCGCGGCGGCGAGAACAAGACTGAGCGCGGGGCTTCGACGGACTCATCGCGAACCGGGGCTCATCCCATCAAAGGCTTCGGGTCTGGCCTGCAGGCACAATCCCGACTCAGTCCAGCCTGTCTCTCTCGCACTCGTGGGCCGAGCCGGAGGGACGGCGAGAGAGACAGACGGAGCCCTGTTCGGAGCGACTGGCACGACTGGCCGGCGACCACATCCGCTCGATGGCCCCACTCTGTGCGACGCCCGCTCCGTATGCCGCAGGCTAGCGTCGGCCAGAGCCCAGAGTTTCTGAGAGGAAGAAGACGAGGACTCGCTCTTTCGGTTCTTCAGGGTGCGGGGGCGGGGGGCGGGGCGGAGTCGGCTCCATCTGCCAGCTGGGTCGCATTACAAAAAGAGCACACTCTCAAGTGCGCAACAGCTTTAACACAGTCGTCTCTTGCATGCAAAATTTCGTGATTCTTTAAAAAAAAAAAAAAAAAAAGGAACAAAACATGACGAATTTCCGACCTCCAAACGCAGACCTCACGCGTTCGGCAAGACAAACAACAACCATCCGCCAGCCTCAAGGTCACCCTTTCCAGCCCTCTGGAGAGGACTGTTCCCGCGTCAAAGGACACACCCTTACCCTCCAGATCGGCGTGTGATGTGCGATCGGATTTCAGAAAGCACGGGGTTCTTGTTGCTCCGCAGCGCCGCGCTACGCCGTCAGACTCACCAGGTGCGACCGCAGCGATGTCCAGCCCATGGTGGCTGTGGCGCGGCGAGCCGCGGCGCGGGGCCGGTTCAGTCCAGAATGTTCCTGGTGGAGAGCACGTCGGAGCACAAGCCTCTCGACGTCACGGCCTCACGCACTGGCCATTACTTCTCCTGTAGCGCGGGCCGGACCGGTCGGGCTGTTCACTTATCACTATATCCCTTTCCGCGCTTCAAGGGAGTCACTGTCCTCTGTCTCTGTCTGTGACTATCGCAGAGCGTCTTTTCTCCTCCTCTTCCCCGACATGGCGCGGCCTAGTTGAACTCCTCGTTGTCGGTGTCCGCGTCGCTGTCGGCGGGGATGTCACCCTCGCGCCACCACTCCACCAGTCTGTGCCAGACGCGCGTCGTCAGCGGACTCGCTCTGTCTCCCTCGCACTCATGGGGCATCCCGTACGGGTGCGAGAGAGACAGAGCGACGAAAGCCACTCTCGGAATCAGCCTGCAGTCCAGCCGCGTCAACGCCTCCTTACAGAGCGTGAGCCACCTAAGTTGGCAAAAACTAGCCAAAAGTAGCTCAAAGACGAGGCTGCTTGGAAGAACCCCCTGGAGCCAGTGGGGCTCCTTCTTTCCATCCAGAAACGGCTTTTTGCGTTTGAAGCGGCTGAGAGCGACGCGAGTCGGCAGGCCGGGGACTCCCTCCGCCACCCCCACCATGGCTCCCTCCATCAGAAGAGTTTCCGCTCTGAGATCGAGTTCCCCGCCAACGGCAGCGCGCGCGCAAAAAGGAAAGAAAAAAAAAAACAACCGAGTCGCGGCGACAGAGACGCCGTTCAGAAATACAAAATTTCATCGCGATAACAAAACAACGCAACAACAACAACAAGAGCCCAGGCCAGCCCCCAGACGTCTGGCCACCCACGCACGGTCGGTCCAGAGGGCTCCGCAACAGGTCTGGGGGGGGATGTCGCGGGGGTGGCGGCCCGGTGGGGTGTGGCGGGGTGTGGCGGGGTGTGGCGGGGTGGTGCGGCGGGGCGGGGCGCCGTATGGCGGCCTCACTTGTCCAGGACGGCGCGGCCCAGCTTGATGATCTCGGACGGCATGGCGAGCACGAAGAGCAGGTTGCCGATGGAGACCACGGCCTCCAGGCCGGGCAGGCCCGCGTAGTGCGACAGGTAGTAGAGGCAGGTGATGACGCAGAAGACGAGCGCGGCGATGGGGTCTTCGCGCGTGAAGCGCGGCCGGACGTGTCGGGGGAGCAGAAGGTTGTCTTCTTCCTGAAACTCGTCCTCGGGTTCGTCGTTCTTCCACCAGGGCTGCGGGGCCCGGTCCGCGGGCGGCGCGCGGCGCGGGGTCGCGGGGGGATGGCGTTCACGCGGCTCCGGGTCCATCGAGAGGGCATCGACGGAGTGGCCCATGCTGGGCCTGGAACGCGGCCTCCGCTTCCCGGCGGAGGACAGACGGACAGAGATGGAGGCGCAGAGCGGCGCGGACGGCGCGGACGGCGCGGGCGGCGCACACGGACCGTGGGGGACGCCAAGCAGGGCGGGCTGCAGGCTGCGAGACACTGGGGGGCTGGGCTCGCCGGGACTCGGGAAGGCCCAGGACGCCCTGCCCCTCCCCCAGCCGCCCCACGCCCCACGCGCCGCCGCAGCTAGCAGCCCGGCCAGCCTCCGGGACTCGCGACGCCAGCGCCCCCCTTTGCGAGCGGCAGCGCCGCCAAGCTCGGTCCGCGACACCACACAGCGGCGCTGCAGGGGGCGGGGCGGGGGCGCGACCCACAGCGGGGCCCACACGGCCGACAGAGCCTGCACAACAAGGTCCACAACCCCCCACGCACACTTCCATTCATACGAGGACATGGTCCGAGACATTGTATTGAAGTCACTGCACGGCTCCAGGAAAAAAACATGGGTAAGAAGTTTCGTTCAAGGATTTTCGACTGTGTCGAGCTGCCCGCCCTGCAGGCGACGCAGTGACGCCGTGGTCATCGAGGCGTCGCCTCCCATTTCCATTTTCCAGGCGCCGCGTCGTCGCGCGCCAAACTACCCAAATTGCGTTTTCTGCCATTAACGGACGGGGCGAGCGAAGCGTCTTAATGCGGCCAACTTTCCCCACCCCAGGCTGCCCGCCACCACTACCAAAAAAAAAAAAAAAAAAGCACTTACCTGGGAGCGAACCGCAGCCAGCTGCATCTGCGCCACTCTGAGGTCGTACTTCTTCACGCTGATCTCGTCCTGCAGTTCGTTGGCCTTGTTGAACAGCGCCGACTCAAGAGACCTGCAACGCGACGGAGTTTACGCACCACGGCGTCGGAGGGAAGCCCCTCCTCCACGAGGGCCGGGCAGTGTTGCCACCTGCGCGGAGAGGAGTCTTTTCCCTCCCCGATGTAGAGAAAAAATTTATTTTTCGTGGGGTTTGAAACGCTTCTGAAATGGTGGAGAAAGAAAACCTCTGCTGCATGCGGTGTAGCGTGTCCAGCGCGTCCTGCAGCTGCTTGCACTGGCCCTCCAGGTCCAGGCCCTCCTTGCGCAGGCCCTCGAACTGCGCGCGCACCTGGATGCTGGCCAGCCGGTCCAGCACCAGCTCGTTCTTAAGCGCCGGCGGCAGCATCGCGTTCTGCGGCAAACAACAGTGAGACTGGTAGACAAACGGGGAAATGTCGCTCGCGAACTCCAGTGACCGGCCTTGGTCGACTTGGTTAAAGTTGCATGACCACGCGCCTTTTCCTCCAAGCGTAAATGTTGCAATAATGATGATGGCGCAACTTCGGCGGTCACCCAGCGTTAACAGCACGGGGGCCAAGGGCATCTGGCGGCGCGGGCCTGCACTACGACGGCGCAGGGGGTAGTCACGGGTGGAGCAGCTACTACGCCATGCCCGAGGGACTCCAGTGCTGGCGGGCTGGTGAGACGGACGGCGGCCTACTCACCGCCAGGTCGCCGCCGGGCCCGCCGGAGTCCACGTCGGGCGGCGGCACGTGCGGCGCCGAGAAGTGCCTCCGGACGACGGGGTGCGGGTGCGCGCCCTGCGGTGCCAGCGTCTTGACGATCTGCACCACGTCGGCCTGCGCGGACGCCGACCGGCACATGGCGGCCAGGCCGTCGTAGCGCCGCTGCTGGTCCTGGGCCTGCAGCACAACAAGGAGACCCTCCGCTCAGCCGAAGCGTCGTCGCTCCGCGCGCGAGAGCTTCTCTGGGCTCAGGCCTTGAAGGCACCGCGGCGCTACCCCTTGCGCGGACGGCGCTGTCGCTACCCCTGAGAGGGCGGAGCGAGGGGTATCGCCGGCGGCCTTCCCTTACCCCCAGCCCCCGATGGGGTGACGATGACAAACAACCGCCCGGCGGGAAACACGGGCAATCAACGCGGCTGTATTGCCTTGCTGCAACAGTCGCCGGAGAGAGACAGAGGGCGAAAGAGCTCGGGGGAGAGACCCGCGCCTCTTTCAGGGCTGTCAACCCATTCAATTATCTGAGGACTCCGGGAGGAGATTCATTGCCGACAATTTGTGGCCCTTTGCGCACCGCATGAAGAGCAACCGGCCTTCTCCTAAGGGACCGTTTGGGGAGGCGGGGGCCGTACGGTCGTTCAGTCACGGGCTGTCTCTGAGGATAGGTTGTCTCGACTGGGGGTCGGAAATTTAGCCCTTTGGTCTCTCTTTCTCTCTCTCTCTCTCTCTCTCTCTCTCTCTCTCTCTCTCTCTCTCTCTCTCTCTCTCTCTCTCTCTCTCTCTCTCTCTCTCTCTCTCTCTCTCTGACACACCGGCGCGGCAGTAGCGAGTGGTGGCGAGTTGAAGCGAGGGTCAAGTGAGGCTTGACGACTTGCAACTCAGAAGTTGAAATGGTGAGTGCCACCGCCCCGTGGTGCGGGCGCCACTCCCCTGATTCTGATATTTAACGAATGTGTGTGTGTGTGTGTGTGTGTGTGTGTGTGTGTGACTGTGTTCCGTTTCCCACACTGCTTCTGCGCTGCCGGCTTGTGACTTCAGCAAACAGCTGAGCCTCATGGCGTCTGCAGGCTGCTGATGGCGCGCTATTTAATTATTCACATGTCAGCCGCGGCCGGGAGGGGAGGGGGGGGGGGGGCTCCTACACAGCCCCCTAACTCCCTTCCCAGGACCACAGAACACCTCCAGGCCGCCGCACCGCGAACGCCACCTCCTTGCAGACGCCAAACAATTGTCGCTGTAAAACGTGGCCGCTAAGACGTGGTGCCTACGGCATTGTTGCCTTCTGCGTCGGACACGACAGACAGACAGACAGACAGAGAGTCGAGGGCGCCGACAGACGTGAGAAATGGTCCCCGGTGATGTCGGCGCGCAGGGAGTGGCGTCGCCGGAGCGGCTCATTAAGTGCATGATTTCATTCCTCCGGCGGGCTTGGGCCTCTCTCTCGCACTCACCGAGCGTCCCTTGTGGGTGCGAGGGAGACACGTCGGCCTGCAGAGAGCGGCGCCTCGACCCGCCAGCTCCCATCTACTTCCGACTAGCGATGTCTGTCTGTCTGCCCTTCCATCTCCGGGGCGGCCACCGCCGTTCAGCTCACCTTGGAGGAGATAACTTCGGCGCCCTGCAGCGCGGCGTCCGTCATGGTGGCGCAAAGGTCCGAGTAGATGTCCTCCAGCTCCTGCCAACGAAAAACAGCGTCAACGTTATTAAAAAAAAAAAGTTTGATTTAAAAAAAAAATAACTAAAAAATTTGAAAAAACAAAACAAATGGGGGCTCTTTAGCGTATTTCCCCAGACGGTGGACCGCCTGCGAGTCGCACCTGCATGAGGGTGGGCAGCGTGTCGGTGCCGAAGTGCTCCAGGATGCCGTTGGTGGCGTGAAGCTGCGTCACGTACGCGTTGTGGGCGTCGAAGTAGGAGGCGAGAGCCGCCGTGCTGGGCGACGCCATGTACGACATGTAGGCGTTCTTGTAGTCCTGGCGCGCCTGTAACACGAGAAGGCCGCCATGACGGACACTGTAAGCCGGACGCGGCGCCGCGGCGACGCCGAGCGGTCAAGGGCGGCTGCAGACGCCAGCCACGCCAGCCCTCTGCCGGGCCGCAGACTCTTCCTGCCACCACCCCTTTGTCACCAAATGAAAGCCCCCCCCTCTACCTTCCCACCTCCGAGCCCCGGGACCACCCGGCGCGGTAGTTGTTCCAAACGGCCCGACTCGTTATCAGCGAGCCCTCACTTACACTAGGCAGCTTGGGTTGCCTGTTGCCTTCACGCTAAAACTCTCATGGTTTGAAATTTAAAAATAAATAAATAAATAAATTGCCGTGGTGCGGTAATTTTAGCGCAAGTTCAATCATTTTTTTTTCATGAAAGCGACACGTCACATTTAAATGGATTTCAAGTTGATGTAAAATTTTCAGGTTTTTATTTTTTCAGTGCAGTGGGCACACGAGCGAGCCGTGTTTGTTGTCCATTACAGGAAGCGCTTCTCTGCGACGGGCCGACGGACGCGACAGACTGAAGGGGCTTGAATAAGTGAGGGGACGTCAAGGCGGCGGGGAGGAGGGAGGGGGGGGTGCAGACACCGCGCTGGCCTGGCACGGCAACCTAAATAATGGCGAACGGGGCGGATCGGCCGCCAAAAATAATTGAAGTGGAATTATCGAAACCGCCGGTAAAAATGTGGACCTGAAAACTGACGACTCGGAATCACCGGGATATCACGTATTTTTTCATGACTTGACCTACAACAGTGTTCCCCTAGCGGCACTGAAAAAAAAAAGAAGTCGATTCCAGGGGAAAATAAAAGGGCTGTATTTTTTTTCGTCTGATAGGAAGAGACGACCGCAGCGCCTCCGGCGACGAGAGGAAACAGCCTCGGCCACTGTCAGGCCCATTGTGCGGCACCCACCTTGACGAGCTTCTCCTCCGCCTTGGCCACGAACTGCTCGTAGGCCTCCCGGGTGGCGAACACCTTCCGGGACTGGATCTTCCGGTGGAAGGTCTTCTCGAGCAGCGGGCGAGCCACCTGGCGGCCCAGCACCGACGCGATGTCGCTGTGCGTCTGCGAGTCCTTCTCCACCTCCTGCAGCAGGATGTCCCACGTCTGGAACAGCGATGACTGGCACGCGCCTCTGGAACACAATCCGCCCGTTTTGACAGACGACTTTCACATTTGACACACTGTGAAGGGAAAGAGAGAGCGAGAGAGTTGAGTCAAGCTGACTAAAATTTGATTGGTTTTCTGACATCGTTTTGACGAGGGAGCTTCCCATGAATTCGGCGTCACAAGATTTGACTTCACTCTCTTGACATTGCAAAAAAAAAAAAAAAAAAAAAAACCATTTCAGATAAAAAAAAATCAACAAAAAAATCCATCATCCCGGCAAAAAAAAATAAAAAAATAACATATCGTTGCTTTTGGACGGCACGGCAACAAGGCCATCATGATCATTGGCCCTGGCCGTTGGACACTAAAGGGCTGAGGGCAAACACTAATTAGTCCCACGCGGGGACAACAAAGAGCGCGCTGCCACTCTCTGTGTCTGTGTCTGTGTGTGTGTGTGTGCCGATTGCTCAGCAAAACCTTCAATATCAAACACAAGCTCACTCACACACGCATACTCACACACACACAAACACACACGCACACGCACACACACGCACACACAGATAATTGGTGCGGCCACCGGGAACCTGCCGCCGTCGGCTTTATGAAACAGCCGCGTAGTGCGTCCTGGTGAATGGAGGGAGCTGTGTACAGGTGTGCACAATGGAGGGAAAGGAGAAAGGCGGAAGAGGGCGGGGGTAGGGGGGAGGGGGGGGTCCAGGCGGTCCCTAATGGACGCCAAAGCCGCAGCCTATCAACGCGACACGTGCCGTGCCAGCCCCGCTACGAGGTTCACGTCGTCACCGCGACAAAGGCAAAAGCAGCAAAAGCAGCAAAAGCCACACCGACCGCAAGGCGCCCCGGGGCTCGGTGTTAGAAAGAACGCCGAGCTGCGACAACAGTGTGACGGCAGTGTGACGGCAGTGTGACGGCAGTGTGACGGCAGTGTGACGGCAGTGTGACGGCAGTGTGACGGCAGTGTGACGGCAGTGTGACGGCAGTGTGACGGCAGTGTGACGGCAGTGTGACGGCAGTGTGACGGCAGTGTGACGGCAGTGTGACGGCAGTGTGACGGCAGTGTGACGGCAGTGTGACGTCACGGCACTCTGACGCCCGAGTGGCGGCCGTGTTACTCCAATGTGACACCAGAGCGACTTTGCCGAGGCGAAGGTCGACGAGAATTGACTCCCATCGTTCCTGGTACGTGACAGCCGACACCAAAAAACGCGACTCGACCGTTTTTGTACCGTGCCACAGGGGAGAGATACGTTCGACCGGTTTCCAATTAGGGTGCGTGGTTTCCATTGGAAACGACTGACTATCGCGCGGCGTTTTCGATGGCCTGTGGCCAGTGGCCGGCCAGGATGGCGATGTAGCTCTCTCTCTCTCTCTCTCTCTCTCTCTCTCTCTCTCTCTCTCTCTCTCTCTCTGGAGCCACCGCCCGGCCCGCAGGCCTGGCCATAGGCCGCGCCAGCCGGAAGTGGCTCGCAAAAACAGGACGGCCACACCTGGGAAACAACCGACCCTCTCTTCCCGCCCCACTTTTAAATTCGATAGAATCGATCCTTTAGCCTCCCACTCCTTTCCCCCTCTAGAGCTGACCAACAAAAAAATCTTACTTTTTTTTTTGTTTGTTTTGGTTTTTAAAAGAACGTAAACAGTAAACAGGCGCAAAAACACACGGCAAAATGGCAAAGTAAAGGCTCACCTGTCTTTGCGGAGGTCCGCGTTCCGCTTCCTGTAGCTGGCCACCAGCATCTGCAGCTCCTCCGCGTGGCGCTCGTAGAGCTGCGACAGCTCCGTGGTAAAGTCGGACACTGCAGCAGAGAGAACGAGCGCTGAGCGACGGCCGTCACAGTAATGATGCACTCCATGTGTGCGTCCGGGGTGCGGGATGCCGATTTGACCCTCTTTTCCCTATAATGGTCCTTTGACGGGGACCAAACGAACCGTCCTTCGAGTGACGCTGCGCTGTGCAGCCGGCGGGGCCTCCAGAGTGGCGTGCGAGGCACCTGCCATACCACGCGTCCAGCCAGGCAGTAACAGTGCAAAGGGTCGGCAGCGTGCTCCGGAATTCCAATCGGCGATCCAGCCGCGCTGCTGCTGCCGTACGGTGGGCCGGACCGTCTTGACACGGTCTGCCCAGGGTCCGAAGGAGCAGCCGCCGGACTAGGGCTGTTCTGGACCGCATGCATAGTGGATGGGAGCTTGTCCGGCCCGATCAGGCGGCAGCCCGTGGAGAGCAGGGCCGGCATTCAGCCAAGCCACACAAGGCAGTATCGGAAGGGCGTTTTTGCATCACGTAACGCCTCATCTGTCACCCAACGAATCAAGTTCCCGGTCACAAACAGTCAAGTTTGTCCCGTGCCGTCTTTGTCGGGGAATAACGACTATTTTTTCACCACGGCCGTGTTGTATGGCGGGAATGGTTATCGGCACTGCGGGTAGCAGGGCTGGCGGGTGGGGCGGGGCGGGGTGGGGCGGGGCTGCTGACCGCACGGCATTCCGGGCTGGCTCTCTTTGTGGACTGCACCCGGTTATTGATCCTTTGAACTGCCTTTATTGGACTGCAGCTCACACGCCCTTCTCGAGGCCCTCAGGTCCTCCGCGCCCTAATCGTCCCCCAGGCCGTCGCCCAATCAGGTTAATTAACGGGCCCTCCCCTTCGACGCACTCACTCGTGCAGTCACAATTTTTTTGTCTCCATTTTTGTATGATTCGACTTTTTCTTCAAATGACGAAGGTTGACCTTTGTCGGAAAATTATTTTTACTGCCGAGAAATTCTTCATTGCAACCATTTGCGCCGGAATCACTGCATCTAAGCTAAACGTTCTCTGTAAAACTTTTTGAGTGAACAGTTCTTTCTTTTTCAACGTGGCGGCGGAAAACACTCTGCACTCCTCTCACTCTTGTGTCGCGCCATTAACCATTTGCAAAACCACTTCAACTTGATTTCATTCGCGGCGAGAAGAGGCCCTTCCGCGCGCAGTGCTCTACACAACTACGCCCCCCCCCCTCCCGCCGCACATTCACCCATACTTGGGTCACGCCGGGCCCCGGATTAATACGTGCAAAACGCAGACAACCATTGCCATATTGGTGCTCGTTCGCGCACGCGCTCGCTCCAACTCTCGCACAAACACACGAAACACACACACAAACGTACACGCATACACACACACACTCCCTCTCTCGCACAGGGGCACCCTCTTTGATCGCCTACACTAAACATTTCCAATAACACCCCGCGCGGGGCTCAGTGTGCATACAGTGCGTGCCACAGAGGCAGCCTGACATCCCCCCCCCCCCGAGTGAGAAAGACAGACAGACAGACATGATGACAGACAGACAGACAGTAAAGTCCCACTGCCCTTTGCGCCGTGTTTGTCCGACCTGATCGGATCCACCGTGCTGTGCTCCCTGTAAGTGGGGCAATCCCCCCCCCCTCCCCCGCCCCGAGCGGCGCGACGTCGGCGGCGACTACCTTTTACGAGGTAAGCTGCTTCAACAAATTTGGTGGCGGCCGTCGGCGTCCTCGAGCAGCGGAGAGGACGGTGACGCGGCCCGGCCGACTAGCTGCCGTGCTGGCCGTGCTGGCCGCGCTGGCCGTGCTGGCAGTGCTTGCCGGCGTCCCCAAAGTTTGCCGTCCCGCGGCAACCACGCGCCAACTTGGGTGTTCCTTTTTGTTACCCGTGATCGCACCGTGTTCCCGCCAGCAGCGCAAACACGCCGCCGAACAAGGCTTTAAAAGCTGCCGCGCGGCATCGGGGCGCCGCGCTCCATTGCGCTGCTGCTATGCTGCGCTGCCTCACGGCCCCCCCGGGGGGGGGGGGGGGGGGGGTGTCTTCCGCGCCATTTTACCCGCTCATCTGGCGACCTTTTTACTTCGTTTCACTCTCGCTTTCAGCGGGAGCCATCGGGGGAGAGCCATTTTTCTCTCTCTCTCTCTCTCTCTCTCTCTCTCTCTCTCTCTCTCTCTCTCTCTCTCTCTCTCTCTCTCTCACTCACTCACACACACACACACACATATGGGCTGCCAGCAGGTCCAAGGAACCACTCTTCGGCAGCGGTGGGATGGAAAAACTTTCCGCGGGGAAAACGAGTTTGTTTGGGAGCGAGTGCGGTAGGGCTGCTGCCTGGGCGGGCCACGCCTGAAATCAACAATAATCCAAGCTGGGACGACGCGACCCCTCTCTCGCGTCAGCCGTGCGCCGGCCCACACACACGCGCACACGTGTGGTACACACGTCGCTGCCCCGCTCTCCGAGACGGGGGGGAACCACCCCACTGAATAAACGGCTGCTGGTTGCTGAACCAACATTGTTTTCTTGCTGTTTTCGCTGTCCGGGGACCGAACCCGCGATGCGTCCGCCGCAAACTTCTCTGGTAACTCTCTCCGTATCTCTCTCTCTCTCTCTCTCTCTCTCTCTCTCTCTCTCTCTCTCTCTCTCTCTCTCTCTCTCTCTCTCTCTCTCTCTCTCTCCCCCATCTCGTAAGTGCGGCGACAACCCACCCGCGCTGCTTGCAGGGGAAAATCATCAAGCGAAACTGTTTCAATGTGTCTGGCGCGACGCATAAAAGGTCTCGGACGCACATTACCCGGTCACGCACGCACGCACGCACGCACACACACACACACACACAAACAAACAAACAAACACACACACACACAGACTTACCAGCTGCTACGACACCCTCTGGCCTCTAATCCGCCTTCGCCAACTTTGAGCCGCGTTGTGTCGTGGAGGCGCCACGGCTTGCTCGCCCCCTCCCCCCTCTCATATCTCCCTGGCTAGCCTCGCGCAAGGCCGCCTCGACTCGAGTGGCCTCCTCTGGACTCAGCGCCGGTCGAGAGGCTCTCTGCGTGATGTGTGTGTGTGTGTGTGTGTGTGTGTGTGTGTGTGTGCAAGGGGCTGGCCATCTGATAAGAATGGTCGTGTCCTCCCCCCTGTCCCCCTTAAAGCAGCTATTGGACGAAGGAAACGGCGCTAAATATTCCCCAGGCGCCATGAATAAATCGCCGAGCCTTTTGCCACATGCAGCAAGGCGACCCGGGGCAAAGACACACACACACACACAAACACACACACACACACACACACATACAGTGACACGCTACGGCCCCCCCCCCCGTAACACGCCCTTTGAGAAGCAAGCCGTCAGAGTCCCTTCGGGTTTGGCGTATCCAAAGAGGCCCGCCGGTCCCCGTTCCGCCAGCGCTGCGCTGACCCGCGCGGAGGGTCGTGTCGTGCTTGATCGGAACTCGACAGGCTCAAAGCCGCCGCCGCCGTGGTCGTGGCCGTGGTCAAGGCCGTGGCCGTCTCCGGCCGGCCGGACGCCCGCGGGCTGCAGGGTAGGCTGGCCCGCCACGCCCCGCTGCGTCGCGGCTGGCCCGCCCGGAGCGCCTTGGACGCTAGGCTGACCCCTTGCACGCTCGAGCCCACCACGCAGGCGCTCCTAGCTCTTCTCATTTTATTCTCCATTTTTCCATTAAACCTTTCTTAAAAAAAAATCAAAAAAATCGTTTTTTGACGAGGCTAATTTATTTCTCAACAACTCGGGGGATTTTTCTACTTTTTTTAAAAATAGTATTTTTAGATTTGACCGTCTCGGGTAACTTAATTTTCAAAATTCGGCTCGTGATATTTGTCACACCGTGCCCCTCCCGCCGTGCGCCTGAGATGATTAAATTAGCGAGTTGGCCCGGCCGGGCCGCCGTGGCGTTGCCTACCCCAGCAGGGGCGGCGGCCGCGCCAGGCGACGCCAGGCGACGCCAGGCACAGCGTCGCGACGGCCACCTGTTGCCGCCCGCTCCGCCTTCCTCCGTTCAAAACGAAATAACAAATGGAGGCGATGCCGGCGATGAATTGCCGAGGCACCGGGCGGAGGCGTCAGCGCCCATCCAATTACGGAATCCAAAGCGTCGCTGATTTTTCATACCGCTGTGCTGCTTTCATCAACGGCCTGTTTTGTTCAAGGAGATAAGTGTTGCTGTTGTTGTTTTGTTTCTGTTTTTTTTTTTTTTTTGTTGTGTCTTTTCCATTACTGGGCCTCTCTCTTTGGCGGACCTTGTTGCTTAGGCATGAGTCGCCAAATCAGTCCTGCTTCGTTATTTACACACGCAAGCCGGGCCCGACTGATGCAGCCCTTTTCCAATATCTACTCGACAAAAAAAAAACAAAAAAAAAAAACAAGAACAAACAAAAGAAGCGTGTAGCTTTTTAGATGGATGGCTACACGAAGAACGAAACGCGTGAAAACAGGTCAGATCCTCCGATACAGACAGACAGACAGACAGGCAGGCCTCTATAGACGGGACAGTGACTAGGGCCAAATAAGTGGCGGGCTGTTTCGGACGCCCATCGATTCTAATCGAATCCAAATACATCATCATCGACGTGTTTGCCTCTGCCGCGCGCTCAAAGCGCTGTGATTACTCGGACAAACAAACAGACGTCTCGGCGGGTACACAGTCATGCCAACTAGTACTTTTCTTTATTTTTCATGTAACTGGTTTTAAATCAAATTGAAGCATTTCCTCATAATAGTATGTGTTATGAAAAATTAAAAAAAAATTAACAAAGTCCCCGCACTGGCCACACGAAAGGAGGGAAACGCAGCAAAATCGGAGTGAGGTTAGGTGCAGAAGTGAGGTGCAGGTGTGAGGGCGGACATCGTAAACAGCGCAACTCCCTCGGTACTTTGTTCGCTGCGATACTTTGGCGTATTAACGGCCCAGACATTGTGGCACACACCAACGGCCTCCACCGCGCAGGGCAGGAGTGAGTTTGAAAAACGGCCGCAGCTAGCCGGCCTCACCGTGCCACCCCCTCCCCCTCCCCTCCCCGACGTACGTTTCGGTGCTGCGATACCGCAGAGCGACAATTAGGTCTCCATTCCCCGGCCTGTGGTTCCAGACGGCCTTGCCAACACAAACAACCCGACACATCCCCGGCCTTGCGCACTAACAGCCTGACCCATTTTGGCGCCTGCCCCCCTTCTTGCGATCTGAATATCTGTTTCCTAGACGAGAGGGCAAGAAGGAAGAAGTTCCTCTGCTGGAAAGAGAGACTCCCGCGTCACCTGGTGTTCGCGTAAACTTCTAGAACTTACAAGATTTTTTTTTGGTAATTTTTTAAAAATATTTTAACTTTTTCAAAAACTGGATTTTAAAAAAATATGAATTTATTTTTTGTCATGAGTTGGTGTCGATCGCGAAGTTTCCCCTACTCCCCATTTCCGCGATTGGTTCCGTGCGTCATCCCAGACGTGTCAAGACCGGTCCCGACTCCCACGCCCACTAACCGGCGCGTGACACCGATTTCCGTTCGTGGCGCCGTCGGGCCGCGTCTCGAGGGCCGCCTGCCCTACACCGAGTCACCGAGGCCAGTCACCAGAGATGCATTAGTGAACGCGCCCTAACACGACGGGCGGAAGGTTGCCATGATTATCGCAGAAACGCCGCCACAAGCGCGGATCCAGAGGGGGGGGGGGGCAAAAGGACAATTCCCCCCCCTCGCCCCCCCCCTTTTGAGCCCTTGATAACCGCCTGGAAGGAAGGCAAAAAGCAACACTTTGCCCCTGCAAGTAGGCAAAAATTGCTACGGTGCACCTCCCTTGGGCCGCCACTGCGCCGCCAACATTCTGTTTCTTTATTATTATTATTATTTTTTTTTTTTGGGGGGGGGGGGCGTTTTTTTTGACTTGCCATCAAGACAGCCGAAAAAAGTGGCAGATTAACCCGGGTCGTCCAATATCCTGCCGGGCGTCACCTTCATTACAGGCGGGACACAATATCCTGCGGAATGGCCTTGGCGGCCTTGGCTCTGTCGACTCCAAATTTCCTGCGCCGCCACGCTGTTCTATCGAAACTTGTTTAGTACCGCCTCGCGTGCGAAAGCAAGTCATTCTGCGGACGAGACTGTAAAGGTTGCAGTTTTTTTCGCGGTGGCTTCGCTCGAGGCGCGCGTGCCGCCTCGAGCGAAAAGCGCGCGAAAAGCCGAATCGGCAGCGGCATTGCTAGCCTTCGGTCCGCTGCAGGAATGCCGTGCATGCCTCGCCCCGACCGGACGCCCACCGCCTCAACGACCAAGGCAGAAAAAAATAAAAATTGCTGTCATTTGCTCGATTTTCGCACCTCCAAAAACAAACACACATAAACATCACATCTGAGAATAGCACGCTGCGCCAAATCGACGCCGTCGTTACGCGACAAGGATCACGATAACGTTACATCGAACGCGCTTTGATCTGCACCGCTAGCGGCCTCAGCCCTATCCCCTTTAAGCCCCAATTCGGCGCCTGGCTGGCCGGGGCCGCCCTACGCCGCCCGCAAGTCACTGACGCCTAATAGATTCTACCCCAGTTACCCCGTTTCATTCTTTTTGCCCACCGCCATTTTTTTTCCAGCAACCACCCAATCAATTATAATGGAAAGCCTTTCCCCGCGTTTTTGCGAAGAGACCGGAATTTTTTTTTCTCGTGGGCAAACAACGAAACCATATCAACATTACTTCTGATAAAATTAAATTTGAGAGGATAAGAATCACTCTCGTCCCTTTTCATGTGGCGAAACCAGTTGTGGCTCCGAAGCAAATATATATTTAGCGGTGTGGGGGCAAATTAATTACGAACAACTGGAGTGTGTTTGTTTGCGTTCGCCGGGGGCCACGGCTGGGCGGTTCGCTTCGTCGGTCCGTCAGGTTAGCGTGTGTCCCCCCCCCCTTCCTTTCCGCCGTCTCACGAGGTAAAGTGGCACACGACCCGAGGCGGAGGAGCGGGCGCCGAAAACTGACGGTAAGACAAAAAAGGGGAAAAAAACGGAGAAAAAGCCAAAAGAAAATCGGTGAAAATGCGGCCCTGGCCATCCGAGGACGGCAGTGGCGCGGCCGCCGTGGTGATACAGCGCCTTTCCTTTCCGCGGGGCTTTTCTCTGTAACCACTTGAATGAGCGGGAACAACTTTCGCTGGGGTAAGTACGCCAGAGTGGCGGGGCGGGACTCGGGTCAGCCCGGAAAGGGCAGGCGGGGCGGGGCGGGGCGGGGCGGGGCGGGCCAAGTTGTTGGTGAGGCTTCTCGAGCCGGTTGGCTCTGAATTACGCGCCCTTTGATGACTGCAGTGGATGTGGCTCCAACTGGCGAAAAGCGGATTCACCCCGGAAAAAAAAGGCGGAAAAGCGGATTCACTCGGAAAAAAAAGGCGGAAAAGCGGATTCACTCGGAAAAAAGGCGGAAAAGCGGCTTTCACGCGGCCGTCTTATTTGGCGATGACAGACGTCCGCCACTGCGCCTGCATGACGTGACGAGTCGTGAAAAGTCGTAGCATGACAAGAGGTGGGACGAGCGTGCGAGGGAAACACGAAAGAGTGTGACACGGGGCGTGACGTGAGTGTGACACGGGGCGTGACGTGAGTGTGACAAGCCGCGGGAGTAGGGTGTGACGATCGAGACGACTGCCCCACAGTGGGCCAGAAGACCGGCGCAAGCGGCCAAAGTCCGAGACGCGTTTTGAGCAACAGAGTCGCTAAATCAGACGCGAATCGAACGTTGTGACTCTTCCAATGGATTCCTCGTTCGGAGAGCAGGGGTCGATCGTTCGGTTCGAGTCCTGTTTAGCGACTCTGGAGCTCAAAACGTGCCCGAAAATTCGACCGCCTCCAACGGTCTTCCGGCCAACTGTGCGCCCGGCCAATCAGCATGGCACTCCTATGTCAGCCACCTTAATATTTAGAGCGCCCCAACCCCTGCTGGGGATGCGTGCTGAGGGAGTGGCTGGCGCCGCCGTGTCGGCAGCCTCTGTCTCCGGAAGTGTTCCCCAACTTGGTCCATTCTTCCTCTTCGAACACGGGAACGTACTTTCCATTACCGAGCGATTCCCGGACGCGTCAGTCACCATCAGGCGCAAGGACACTCGGCTGACGTCACGGGACGGATTGTCTGTCGCCTCCCCGGACGCGACGCGTCACTCCCGGGTCCCTCTGCCACTGGGACACCACACCGCGCGTGGGGGAGGAAAGAAACATGAGGCGATTCGAAAAAACAAACAACGAGTGATAAGATTCGAACCCAGGCGGCATCGAATGCGATTCTCGGCGCTGCCGTCATGTCCCCCGACGGGGCGGCCAGCGGTGCAGAGTCGCAATGTGGAGCCCCGAGCCGCGCTGTCACCCCTGTGTATACTTAACGAGGTGCAATGATGCCCCTGCCTCGCCCGCCTTTTCACCACACAGTGTGCCGCACGAGCCACGCACCTGCCGCTGAAGGGCAAAGGGAAACCGCTCTAGCAGTCCGTTCAGGGACGACTCAATCGATAAAAGAATAATCAGCGAGGGAGGAGAGGGAATAAAAGAAAAAGCAACCCCGCACAGACATGTGTAAAAGGGTCCGTGCGGCACGTCCTCCTTCAGCGATCTCATTTTTTTTTTTGGCGGGTTTTCCTCGAGGGACTAGTGCCGTTGAATGGCACGCGCAGCAGAGGTCTGCTGAGGACGACCGAGAGGGGAGGGGGGGGGGGGTCACCTACAGAGCCAGCTTGTCATTTCGTCCCATCTGGCGGGCCCACTGTGCCTCGGCCTGCCTCGCTTTTGGCGCAAATGGTGCAGCGGGACGAGAGGAGACGTCCGGTCCAGGCGGCCTGATAAGCAGTGCACGCCACTGTGTCCGGTGGGCACAGTGGGCACGGCCAGCGAGAGACCTTGGGAGTTTCGCGGAGAGAGCGGTCAGTGGCGTATCTAGACTCGAGAAAAGGAGGGGGTCATGTCGCGATTTTTGCCTACTTACAGGCGGATTGTGCGGCAAAGTGCCTACCTTTAGGCGCTAAGGGCAAAAGGGCAGAGGGGGGGGGGGTCATGACCCCCGTCACTGACCCCTGAGAGCGGTGCGCCGTTCGTTACTAATGTACCCGACATCGTCCCGGGCTGCCTCTCTGTACCGACGCGAATGAGTTTCTTTTGTTTCTCTTGGAGTGAAGGGCCCCGGCATGATCGTGTCCAACTTGTCCATCGGCGGGCGCAGGACGGCGCGGCCCTGTGGCAATAACAAGACTCCAGACACAATGGGCGCCGGAAACAGGAGCCGAACGGCCCCAGAAAAGCCGAACACGACTCCGGGAAAAGCCGAGCGGTCCCCGGAGAAGCTCCGCACGCCGCGGCGCCTGACCTAAGCCCGGCTTTCTATTAGGAGCGACGGCCAACAAGAAGAAAAGTTAGGCAGGGACTGCAAGCAACTGCAACTTGCCGAACAACAAACTCGCTCCTCTTCCCAACGAAGATGAATGGAAGCGGGGGCGGGGCGCTGATGCTGATGGGTGGGCCAGAGAGAGTCAAGGGCCGCCGCCCGCCACTGCCAAGGTAAAGGAAGACAAGGACGCGCGGCAAACGTCTCATCTTGCAAAGGATCTCGATGGCATGATGGCGGAATATCACTGAGCTCGTCAAAGAGCCCACGTCGTATTGGCACGCCGCTTTCGGTGACTTGTCCCAGAACCACCCCCTCACCACGTGCCATTAGGCCCGGCCCGGCTGGGGTCAAGGCCGAACCACGCACAATCTCCGTCTTGAATTAAAACAGCACGACGCGCACGTCAGGCACAACGCGCCCACCCCACCCCGTCCCGCCCCCTGACCTCCAGATGTGGGGCGGTAGGTGTGCCGCCCCCCCCCCTCCTCT
The DNA here is from genome assembly GCA_030522485.1 of Stenchaetothrips biformis. Lineage (NCBI taxonomy): Eukaryota > Metazoa > Arthropoda > Insecta > Thysanoptera > Thripidae > Stenchaetothrips > Stenchaetothrips biformis. The sequence continues at coordinate 3,479,540 of CM060100.1, forward strand.
TGGGCCCCCTTATTCGGCCCCCTTCGGTGAGCGCATTCTTCAGCGAGAGCCCCGCGTCCCTCACCGTATCCCCCGAGGGCCCCCCCGTGAAGAGGGTCCCGTCACGCCCGGCCGCCCGGCCCGCCAACTCCAGGCAACTTGTCCACCAAGCCCACTGGCTATATCAAACACCATTCCCAAGTCAAACACCGCGGCGGGTGGCACCCCGATTTGTTTTTGCCGGCAACATCGTCGAGATTAGCGCGTTTGGAGTGGTCGAGTCGCAAGGAGATCAGCGGGTAATCACCCCGGAGCGGTCTTTGCTTGTCTTCCAAAGGACCGGGCAAGGTAATGAGCCCAACAAAGGCAGGAGGACGACACCACAACACCCATCCCGAAGAGAGGTTGTGTCTCTGTTGCACTCATGGCGCCTCCGCTGGTGGTGTGAGAGGAACCAAGCAAAGAGCAGAGTGTATCCCCGATAATGCTTCACTCAGTAAGGACAGAAAGTGCCGGAGGCAAAAAGGAAGTTGAGTATTTCTGAACTAATCTGCTCATCGAAAGATTAATTTCCGATTTAGTCGAGCTCGTCCTTTCAAAAAGAGTTAGTCGTTCAGCAGAAGAAGGGGTGGTAAGGAGCCTACCAGCGAACAACTAGCTAGGTAAGCCAGGCATAGTGAGCTGGAAGTGCTGACTCTGCGTCAAGGCCTCGCGGGCTGGACCTGCCCACTGCAGCATAAACTGGCGCCGTGTCTGTCGCACCGCGTCCCCGGGGCCTAGGGCCACGGCCACCAACAGACACGGTCGCAAGCCATCTTGGCAGAGTGCTGTAGCACAGGCCTAAGCGACACGCCAGTTTGCCCTACACTCCAGCCGAATCCAAGTGCCCGGTCGAAAACGATTCCCTTTAGCGTCACGGCTAGAGGCGCCCAGAGGGCTGCCCAGCCGAGCCATTCCGTGTCTCTGTCTCTCTCGCACCGCTGCGGGACGCCCCGTGAGTGCGAGAGAGACAGCACGACGCGCTTCAGCCTGCGAACAGCCCCGAGGGCCACCCGAATAAAAGACCTAGAGAGGCCCGGCAGGGAACAGCGGACCCGACCGAACAATATGAGACGGCGGAGAGGCGAGGGCAATCCAGTTCGACAGAGAGTGCACGGGGAACTCAATCGCGAAGACACTATTCGGGGAACGCTTTGAGGATAAATTGTGCGCCAGGACATCCTAGATAAGTGCCAAGCGCAAGCAGGAAAGCAAAGTTCACACGTCTCCTCGCTCTCTGTGGGTTGCTGCTCCGCCCAGACCTCCATGCCGAAGACCCCTGTCCAGACCCCCGATCCACTCCCTTTCTCGGAGACAGGCAGCTAGAGGGGTGTTCACCGATCTGCCGCCCTCATCTCCGGATGACTTGCCGACATGCAGATGCCATGCAAATTCCCTGTTGTCTGTCCGAGGTAATCTCGCCTCGTCCATTATCGTCCGTCATTAGAAGCGAATGCTAATGAGTGTCGGGTCCTGTCGACCGGACTGCCGCGATAATCGGAAAAAAAAAAATTGACGAACACGCTGCCGCCGCCAGGGGGTTGTCGTGCTCCCTCTCGGCCTCGCCTTTACAGACCGAGTATTTCAAAACTTGGTCTTTGAGTTTCACCAGGGGCCGCCTCGCCTTGCGCAGCGGAGGACAAAGGGAATCCAAAACAAGGTAGTCAAGAGGGCCGTGTCTGGAAACTTGGCTGAAAGCAACAGATGCAGTCAATGATCGACCCGTCCGGGAAATCAATTAGTGCGTGGATGATTCGACGAGCGGCGGGGGGGCCTCCGTTCTCACCAAAACGAGCGGACAGAACATACCGCAAGGAGGATCCCACTGTCGGAGACAACGAAACAACAGGCGTGCCGGTGTCGCGCCGGGATGACTCTAAATGGCGTCAGTCACGCAACGGGGGTCGTCACGGCAGTGGCGGACCCCCCCCTCTCTCTCTCTCTCTCTCTCTCTCTCTCTCTCTCTCTCTCTCTCTCTCTCTCTCTCTCTCTCTCTCTCTCTCGAGGGGCTCCCTGCAGGTGGGCGAGAGAAACACAGCGGGGCCGCCGCGCTGACGGGGCCCCATTGGGCGCCATCGCGATAGCTGACAATCCAGCGCGGCCCCGCTAATTTAGCCGTCACCCCCCAATCGATGACTTAGAAACCCATCACGGCCAGAAGACGGTCAAATTTTCGGGCACGTTTTGAGCTCCAGAGTCGCTAAATAGGACTCGAACCGAACGTGCGGCCCCACCGATGGACTGCTCTCCGAACGAAGAATCCATTAGTGGGGTCACACGTTCGATTCGTGTCCCATTTAGCGACTCTGAAGCTGAGTTTCGGCCGGCCCGCGGTGCGCTGGCCTGCGTGGCGCAGCGCTTCCCAAACGAGGCATCATTGGCGGTCATCACCGCCAGGGATCTGTTTCGAATATCGCGGGTCCGCTCAGCGAGCGCCCTCTCGTCCCGCCAAGTCACAATGCAGCCAACTTGTAGGACCACTTCCTAACGAGGTTAAGGCGGTGCCTCCTCAGGCGGGGGAGTGTGGCTGCAGTGGCAGCGGGATCAAGCTCATCCATTATTTACTGTAGCAGCGGAGTGGCTCAAGCAAAGCCTGCAGCCCACGGCTGGGGACGTGGCCGCCCAGGCAGGGCCGCCCAGGCAGAGCCGCCAGCCAAGGGCCGCCCAGGCAGAGCCGCCAGCCAGGGACCGCCCAGGCAGAGCCACCAGCCAGGGATGCGCGGAATCCTGGCGACAGCCAGATACAGCCCCGAAATATTATTCGCCGTCGGCGCACATTCTCAATATTGCTCCGGCATAGGAGACGCGCGCGCGCAGCCCCCGGCTGAGGGACGGGGTTCTCGCGTTGTTCCGAGAGAAGTTTCCCGCGTCCGCGAAACAACCCACCGACTCACCAACATGCAGGCGAGCAGACATAACACACACGTGTACGAAGAAGACACTCAAACCGCATTTCCCCCGTGTTGCTATGGTGTTCTGGTTTTGATGTGCCCGCGTGGCCTTCAAACAAACAAAGCAGACATCGCGGGATAGCAAGAGCCAGAAATTCGGCGATCCCTAATTTTCCCTCGGACTCCACGGAACTCGACGAGGCAAACGCTTCCGGCGATTCCGTCTATTGTGTCGTCGCAAAGCGAAAGGTGAAAGATCAGCACGTGCCGGGACTCCCGGAGAAAGACTCCACAGAGCAAATTTTTAATTGGGGTTCTGACTTTCGTTTGTTTTGGTTTATTCCACTGGAGTGTTCTAATAAGCACCAGGAACGTACATAACTTTGACTCGTTATTTGCTTTCCTGTCCGAGTTGCCGTTTGCGAGACGCACAGCGACGCGACCTAGCTTGTGCACTTCGCCAGGACCCTCAGCGGCCCGCGGCCCCTCCAGGACTCCGCCCCGGGCACCTGAGGACGACGGAAGCGCGACTCGGACGTCCAGGGGCGGGAAATCCGGGGCGCAACAAAGTGATAAACGACCCAGAGTACTTAAACTTGGAGGCCAAGTGCCCCGGGTCAGGACGCCGTGTCACGAAGGCGTCAGGGGCGCGTCGTGACGCCATTAAGGCGACGCCGCGGTGACGAGCGCAACTTGCGGACGCGCGGCGCCACCGCAAGATTGTGGGCGTGCCGCGCGTTCCACGCCCGCTGGCCACCGCGGCGGGTAATCGATAGTTCGGCCAAACAATAATGAGGGCGGCGGTGCTCTGCGAATAGCCATCCGACTCTGGACAGGTGTGCAGGCAAAACGGACTTTGCAAGGTACGAAGGCCGGTGCATCCTGGAGGCACTGGGCGAGAACGGGATGTAAAATCTGGAGCCGTCCCGGGCGTGGGCTTCAACTCCAGCCCCCGTGGCTACCAGCCTTCCAGCCTTCCAGGCCTTCCAGGCGGCTTTTGCTTTACGACTGGAGCGGTTTAGTGCGCTGGGATAGCGTTCTCGGCAGGCCGGGTTAACAGCGACGGAAAAACGACCGCCCGAATTGACGGAAGGAAAAACACTGCGAATCCAAACGCTGCATGGAGTACCGCACTGGGCTGTGGGCTGGAACCCTTTCATCGTCGCTCCGACTGAGCGCCGGAGGGATTTAAGGACACTTCACGTAAGTTGCCCTCGAAATAGACATTAAGTGACAACCAAATGTTGACAGAGTAACGAGACAATGTGCCTTTGCGCATTCACTGCTTTAAGGGCTCTTAAATGGTCCTTTTCCGGGAGGGTGTTTCAACAGAGCTAAAAAAAGATGATCGCATGAATGAACGAGTGCATACAGTGCAGCCACGGCAGCCATCATTTAATGGAAATTGAAAGCAAGCGTCAAGCACTCTAAGCAGCCGAGGACCGCTGGGCATCTTTGTTTAAGGCATGCACTTCACTTGGCTTGGCGACTGGAAGGGAAAGAGAGGGGGGGGGGGAGGGCGGAAGGGAAGTGGGGTGGGGGCGTTGCGCAACCGAGCGCAGGGCAGGGCAGCGGCGGGCCTCGATGCAAAGGCTTCAAAGCAAGCAGACTGTGTTTGCTGAGGCTGGCTGCCGCAAACCAACAAAAGTGGCGCCCCCGGCGGTGCGGCCGCGGGGCTGGGCTGCACCGAACCGCATACAGTCACTCGGACGCACAGCGCCGCGGGACCATTACACTGACCAGCGGCTGTTGATCATTTCTCTGCACACGGGTCGGCACACCTCACAGCGCTGTGCCTGCAGGTCTGAGGCGTCTGGCGGCAGGGGTTGTAGGGCGTAGGGCTGTTACCTACCTTCGGAGGGCACAGCTCCCTTGAGCACGCCGCTGGGAGGGTGTGGGGGAAAAAATGGAGAGGGAGGGGGACTCGACTACGTGGACCTCGATCAACACGAGGCTACGACACGCGAGGAATGCATTAGCGGGAGGACGTGGATGAGACCAAAGTCAATCCGCCGATAAATCTCTCTCTCTCTCTCTCTCTCTCTCTCTCTCTCTCTCTCTCTCTCTCTCTCTCCTCTCTCTCTCTCTCTCTCTCTCTCCCTCTCTCTCTCTCTCACGCACACACCACCCGCACCCAGCCTGCGAGGAAGCGATTGAGTGACTGTGTTTGTGTGTATCCACGGGGGTGCTTTCATTGAGGCGAAGCGCTCTCCACGGCGCCGTGAGGCCCCACTATGGCCCACTGCTGCAGTCCTGGCTGCTCGCAGTGCCAGCAGCGCTAGCAGTGCTGCCCGGGCTTTCACTCAATCACCAGGTCCGCTCGGCAAAGGCAGTTACAGCACAGCGGAGCGAGCGGGCACTGCTCTTACACCACCGGCAAGCTATTTTCTGTCCGCTTTCTTGAAAAAAAAAAAAAAGAAAAAAATTCCAATGCTCATGCATTGCGTGGTGTTCCGCTAATTTAAAAAATAGTTGCGAAAGTAGTTTTTTATTGCCAACCAGGCATGGGCAGGAAAGTAAAGTAAAGTACCGCGGTACCAGGTGGTATAGGTGGTATAGGCGTCGGTTCCCGGTACCGGGGTCGACGGATCGAGTCCCACTTTTTCTCAACATTTTTCGAATGACCCGCTCACTGCGGCTCCATCCCTGCCGCGTCTAGAGCCCGGCTGACGCCGCATCTACCATGAGCCGTGGTGGCTGAGATCGCTAAGGCGTCGGACTTGACCAGTAAGGTCCGGGGATCGAATCCCAACATTTCAATACATTTTACGACTGCCTCCCTCATCCCAATACGACTCAAACCCGTCGTCCGACACTCGGCAGACGTGCAGTCGTGATAGCGTAGTGGTCTGGATCATTTGTCGTCCACTATGCTTGGGTGTCTAAAAAGCAGTCCGCTTCGGCGGATTGGCCTCGGCACTGGTTCGATCCCCGGTCGTTCCAGCCACTCGCAATTGGTCGCGAGTGGGTCCATTCTGATTCGTCGGTTTGGAGTTGATAAGTCCTTTGAAGCTGGCCCTTCACACTGCATGTTCGGTAGAGAGCGCCGGACAGCGGGGGTACCACTGTGGGTACCACTGACCACCCCGCGAAAACCAAAGGCTCTCAACCCCCGCCCTTCACCCGGCCCACATCAGATGAGAACCCCTGGGGTCGCCGCCTGGAATGCACCGGTTCCCCCGATCCACCGAAGTTGCAGGCGGTCCTCCCTACTGTGTGGGGAGGTGGGAGAAGGGCCCCCATTTTTTCTTCTTTTTTTTTTTCCTCCAAGTTCTTTTGTTGGATGCGCCGCTGGTTTGACAAACTCATAAAACTGGAAAGGGATGGTTTTAAAACGCGGGTGATCTTTGTTTGAGAAGTATGAGCACTGAAAGTCGCGAGGTGGAGAGCAGAAATCATGGTGGTAACTGAATCAGGTTTGACCGGAAGTCTTCGGTATTGGTCGGTTTGAATTGAGCGCATGCGTAGGAAGAACATTTTGAATTTCCCGCCATTCTGCTTTGTTTCTACTGGTCAGTTTGAATTTTGACGGGTGGATCGTATTCGTTTCTATGGAAATGATTTATTCATGTTTTTCGTATTAGACCGTAACGTAGACAAGTTTTCGTTAATTTAATGACTCAAAAGTTTGAATTTTCTACTGAGGCACATTTTGTCTTTGAAACGTTTCTCGATAAAACCAACGGTTAAGGGTGTTTGATTGTTGAAGTTTTATGTTTTAACAAATTACGCAAAATTTCCACGATAAATTTTTAAAAACTTCCCGCTACCCTTATTTTTTTATCGTAACGAATAATTTGGCGGTACTCATTTTCCAAAACCGAATAGGATATAAAAAAAAGAAGAAGCGGAGCCGTCAAAAACAATAGGGGTCCTCCTTCGTCGGAACCCCTAAAAACTGAAAAAAAAAAAAAAAATAAGTGTGACCAGGAGTTTTATGTTTGTAGTACCATTTGAGTCAAGATTGCGACACGACAGGAAAACCACTACAGCACTGGGCAATAATTCGATGATGCTATCATGCGCTTGGCTCGTCTCTAGTCGTCGGCCCGCCCCTGGCATGCCGCTCTGCCGAGAGTGCTGGCCGCCTCCAAGGGCTGCACCGCACGGCCCAGAGGGCTGGCCGGGCACAGTGGGCCGGGTACAGAGGGCCGGGCACGGCGCCATGGCGCTCTCACCGCCAATTATCAGCCTAGTCCTCCCTCCCTCCCTTTCCCTCCGCCTCCCTTCCCTCCCTATCACGCCCCTCCCTCGCCGGGATGACTAAAGTGTCTCCGACCGACCGGGATGAAAATTGCTCTCGGTGCGAACATTTGTCACCACCCCCAAACAGAGTGTGTAAGTGTGTGATTATGAATTCATGTGCGAGTGTGGGAGCGTGTCTTCTGTAAGTGCGGTCTATACTGTCAGCGTGAGTTTGTGTGTGTGTGTGCGTGTGTGTGTGTGATGTGTGGCAGCCTTGTGTGCCTGTGACGTGGCAAAGGTCAGCTCGGAAGCAGGTTGGTTTCACGCCCCGCTCGCTTTGACTTGCAAAGAGAGAGAGAAAGAGAGAGAGAGAGAGAGAGAGAGAGACCGTTGTGACGCTCGGCCGGCCGCAGTCATTTGAATTCCGGCGACTTCGCCGCCGCGCGCCGTCAGGGACGGTCCGGAGCGGGACAGCCCCGCCTGGACCGGTCTGGCCGGGGAGGGAAAAAGTTGATCTGGTTTGGTCCATCCCCGCTTCCGCCGGGCCGGCAGATGATTGGATTAGCGGGGCGGGCGCACCTTTAACGGGTCACTGGCAGCGGGTCTTCAAAATTAGAGCCCTTAATACTGACGGGGAAACGTCAGCCGCGGCCGGGCTGGCGGCCATTTTGTCTGGGCCGGCCCAGAGGGGAGCGGGGAGGGGACGGCGGCGGCCCGCGCCAGTTGTTATATGGCGCCGCCCGGACGCCCCACGGTCACGGCCGCGAAGGGCGACAGGACCCATACGTCACATTCGTCAAACATTTCCCGAATGCAGGCAGCTCGCCAGGGCGCATGGACGACCCCCCCACCCCCACCCTACCCTAGCTAGGGCTGGCCGCAGCCCTTCCCCTCCCCACATCCAGTACGATGCGTCTACTAAAAATTAATGGACCGTAATACCATCCCGCGTTGGCGGTCTGTGCCCGCTCAGCCACCAACTTCTCTCTCCTTTTCGCGTTTCTTTTTAAATTCGATATTCGTGGAGCCCCGAATTATTCAGCGCGTCGTTTCACCAGCTGGACGTGGCGCTCCAGTGCGGTCGGTCCGGGTCGGTTTCCCTTCGACGTGCGTCGAGGGAAGGGCCGACGGAGCGCCACATGGACGTGCACGTCAAACGAATGCGGCGTCGACGGGCACGTGTCGCGTACGACGGCGTCCTCGGCGGCCTTCCCCCCGCCACCGCGCCCGGCCCGGACAAGCAGCGAGCTGATTGCCGCCTCGGCGACACGCACCGCCTCCTCATCAGCGACGGCCCTTTTGTTATTGATGTTTTCATCCACGCCGCCATTCGGCTTCGCCTGGCTTCGCAGCGGTTCTATTCCTGGAGGCCCTGCGCCGAGCCCTGCGCCGAGCCCTGCGCCGAGCCCTGCGCCGAGCCCTGCGCCGAGCCCTGCGCCGCTGCTCGCTACTTCAACCGCCCCCCCCCCCGCGTCACTTTTTAATATTCTGTGCATTCAATTCGAAAAGGCTATGACTCATTCATGAAGGTCACCCCCACGCCACCCCTTTCGGCTTTCGGTCGTTTTGTTTTTGTTGGTCCAGTCATCCAACTCATACCTGCATGTGGCCGGGGGGGGGGGCCGCTCGCAGATGTGGCCGGGAAATTAACTTGGGATGCTGTGCGCGCAGTGTGCGGTCTACGCCCAATTTGCCTTCATCCAGCCCTGACCTCACCTCACCCCACCATGCTCCGTTTTGCCGCACACACATACAGAGACAGACACAGACACAGAAACATACACACACACCTCTCTGCTGACTCAGAACCTGAATTAGGTCCCTGATGACCCGCCGCCTTTTTGATGTTTCAATATCGCTTCTGGTAGCAAGCTGCAGGAATAGAGCGGATTACAGAGGCCGAGACGAGACGGCCGGGGGATTGGGCAGGCGCGGCTAAGGAGCTCCATTCATTTTGCCTGCGACCAGGTGTGCAGCGGTGCGTGGTGCGGGTTGCCTACTGCGAGTCTTTTAAGGAATCTGGCAGCAGCAGCAGCTTTGCGTGCCGGCGCAGGGCTGGCGCAGGGCAGCGTAGGGCAGCGTAGGGAGCCAGAGCCGGACCCTGGAGTCGCTGGGCCGTGCAGGATTAGACGGGTCAGGCCCAGCGACGAGTGGGTGGCCACTTCCGGTCCTGGCTAATGCCTACCCGGCTTGTTTGTGGAAGAGAACGTCGTGAACGCGTCCCCACCTGGCCGCACCCTCAGCCCTCCTTATTGACCAGCTGCGTGAGGTTGGGGGGTGGGGGGGGGGGCTGTAGTGGGGGTCAAGGGGTGAGGGGGGCTGCGGAACAAAGGGGGTGCCACAAAATAAGCCCCCTTGGATACACAGGGCCGTATCGCAAGAAAATCCCCCTGCGCCAAGCAAAAGATTTCTGAAATTTTATGGAAAAATTTTGAGACAGGAATTTTAGTTTGACTTGTGCTGGTAGCCGAACGGCATCCCTGAGTGATGCGCGCACGACTCAGAAAAACAATACACCTGCCGCGCACTTCTTCTTTTTTTGTCGGAAGAATAAAAGAAATTGCGTTTTTTAATCGTCTGGTGGTGGGTATTCGCACCGCGCCAAATTGCACGCTAGGGCCGCCTGACTGGGGGGCACGGGATCGATAGCAGGGCACGGGGGGCAGCCGGGCCCACAGGTGCCCACACACCGCCTAGTGCTTTCCCTACAGGTGGCAGTGCCGCCCCAACCCCGGGCCACCCCGGGCCACCCCGGCCGCCATCTATGATTGCGCCGCACAATCAAAATAAGGAATAAACAAAAACGCGGCGCAGAGCGCGGCCCGAGCGCCCTCCAACCCACAACAATAACGCATTCAAATGAAACACGAAGATCGGATTTTGTTTCATAGAAACAAAAAAATAAAAATGCTTTTCTTTTTCTCTGAAAGGACTACTGGGGAAGGTTGAAATTGGACACAGTAAACACCAAACCAATTTTTTTCTTTTTTTTTTTTCTTTTTGCCGAAATCTAAGTTCCGCAGGAGAAACAGCTCTTTATTCCTCGGCGTCCGGAATCAAAACTTAAGTCCTACGTCCAAGAATAGACCAAATGACGAACAAATTTTTCGACCCTGAAACGAAACTTTCCTACAAGTGAGGGAGCCCTGGCCGCAGCGTTTTCCTCTCCTGGTGTCCGACGCGGCCCGCCTGCTCGGGCCAGGTAATCTCCCTGCCTTCCGTCCGGCGTGGCGTCGGCGTGCCTGCGGGCGGTGGCGCGCCATCGAGGCCGTATTATGGACCGCCTCACGCGCCGAGTGGGCACGAACCGGGGTCCCATTCGCGCCGAGGGGTCAGCAAGCGGAGGAGAAAAAGGGGGCGAAATCAGGAAGGGGAGCCCCACGCCCCACCCCCTCCCTCAAACAGGATTACAGGTACGTGAGGCGGGTGCAACGCAGCGCCCCGGCCTAGGCCGCCGGAGAGAGAGAGAGAGAGAGAGAGAGAGAGAGAGAGAGAGAGAGAGAGAGAGAGAGAGAGAGAGAGAGAGAGAGAGAGAGAGAGAGAGAGAGAGAGAGAGAGAGAGAGAGAGAGAGTCATAAGGCAGAGAGGGGGAGGAACCGAAACAGACACGGGCAAAATAAAAACGATGTTGCCGGAGCCACCACAAGAAGTGAGGGGCGACGCGCAGGCCCTTCGCGAGGCTACCTCTGGGGCCGTTAAGCTTCAGCCGGGCCGCGCTGCCGTGCAGTGGATCTCGCTCCGGTCCACGGAGGGCGCGGGGAGGGGAGGGCACACTGAGGAATCCAGGATGGGCGCGGCGCAGCGCGGCGCAGCGCGGCGACCTGTTGCAGGGCAGCGTTGTTTGCACCCACGCAGCCACCTCCATCGGCGCACCGCCCCCAACGGCAACAAACAACAACAACAACAAGAGGCGAGCTCCGAGGCGCGGCTCAAGCCAGCCAGCCTAGCGGCGCTGTCCACCTGTCTTCCGTTTCCGGCCTGCGGTTCTGCCGTGTCCCTGGAATGTCCCTGGAGTGTCTCTGGAGCCGAGAAAAATTGCCAGACACTATCCGGCAGCGTTCACGTTTGTAACAAAAAGAAACCTCCTGAGTAACACGATTCTGCGAAGTCAAGCGCCTCAGCCACGCTCTCAACAAGACGGTTAAACACCGTTGAAAACCTGCCTACTGGGGACTCTGGCACCACAGTAGCAGCATGCCGGCCGACACGGCGGCATTAACTCCCAGTTTGCATGTTTCATGGGCGGCCCACTGTGCAGCCCCCGCAGCCGCTCCACGCGGCCAATCTAGAGTGTGGGCAAAGCAATCTCTGCAAGACACAAAGCCTGCAAATTGAGCCTCGTGGAGCAGGGGGAAGGGGTAGCGGTGGCTGGACGCCCGCCACGCACCGCAGCCAGCCCGGCAGCCAGCCAGGAAGCCAGCCAGGCACCCAGGCAGCCAGGCAGCCAGCCAGTGTGTGAGAAATGGTCGGCTGGGCGCGTGCAGTCCAGAGGTGAGTCCCGCGGGAACCTGCGTGGAGGCCGCGAAGTCCGCAGGGAAAAGAGCAGGGAAAGGAAAAGGGATGGTCACGGGAAAAACCGATTGAAAATGTTCGGCAACCTAGTGCATAAATTAGAAAACGGGAAGTGATGGATGCTTGGCTCTTGAAACAAGCAGAAGCGCTCGCTACGGACGTCGCCACTCAGAGCAAGGTCGGCCTCCAGTAACGAAGGCGCGTCGCGGCCGAGACGGCGATGTTGACATTTCCGGCTTTTCAAACTTGACAGAGCACAGGGCCGGGACGAACAGACGGCGCTCTTAACGGGACGATTATACAGTGCGGCCGGGGGGAGGGGGAGGGGCGGGGGCTGGAAGCGCGCACGCATCGACCGGGACCGCGACGCCGCGGGCCGCGGGGACACACGCGAGGGCACGCGAAGCTACGGCACGCACGCACAGCGGCCAGGGCGTGCGCTAATTTGGTAATTTGGCGGGGAAGAACCGCTACAACACACAAAAAAATTTAAAAAATGGAATTTTTTTTATTTTTTTTTTTTTTATATTTTTTTTTATTTTTTTGCCTTTTTTTGTGCAGAGTGTGTCCGTGCTGTAGCAAGGCGGCCCCAGGTGTCCCACCCGATCGTGCTGGAGGCGGAACGCCGGCCGCAGCAAGGATTGCGGCATGGACCCCGATGTGAGAAGGCGTGCCGGGGGCGTAGGCGGGTCACACGCACCCCAACAAATACCACGCCCTGGTGCCCCCCGCGGGGCAGCGGCCAACTAATGCCTCATCACCGATTCCATTTCGTCTGGGCGTCGCAGTAGTAGTGCAGAGACCAACCAGGCCGAACCAGGCCCTGTGCGCAACCATCAACAGGCCTTCTTACAAAATGGACGCGGCAACACCGCAGACGTGGCCGCAGACGCGGTGTTGCCGGGTCGATGCACGAGGCTCAGCGACGAAAAAGACGAGTACCGACTGCTGTTGGAAAAAAGTTTTCGCTCAGCACGTTTTCGAACAAATTTGCATGTTAAACAAGCTCGTTGTGGGATCAGATTCCATGGCTCGGACATTAGAGACGTGAGAGAGCTTTTCGCGGTCTGGAGGGAAGTCCCAGGACAGGGCCTGGCCGTCGCGCGCTGCTATTGGCTCGCCGAATAATGAAAGCTGTTTCCGGTTTTCATGGCCTCGTTGCGCAGAGGCGTCGACATAACAGCCGTAACTCGGCTTGCGAGAAGGGGAGGGGGTAGTCCCAGTGGGCGCCACAGACCCAGCTGGACACACACACACACACACACACACACACACACACACACACACACACACACACACACACACACACACACAGTCGCACTCACAGGAGGTTGTGTGGCGGACGCTCACTCCCCAAAGTCAACTCTTTGCCCTACACTGCTTAATTCACGCACAGCCTGGGGGTGGGCACACTGCAGACGCGGTCACGTGACTCTGTTCCGTTCCTGTGTCCGCACCGACGCCGCGCACACAGGGACAATACTCCCAGTTGGAACACAAGACGGCGGTGTCGAAAAGTTTTCTCCCCGCCAGGCTGGCCTGGCTGCTGCTCCGCTGCCCACAGCAGAAAAGGGAAATACGATATGGCGAGAGAGAACTAAGCCGACGGCGGGGAGGGAGGGGGCAGTCTACTCATCTACCGGATAAGTGGCTCGTAAAACACTCACGATATGCAGCGGGGAAAGAAGGAAACCGCCGCAACGGCCGCAACGCCCTGCCGACACCAACGTGAAAAAAAAAAAAAAAAAAAAAAAACACGCCCGGGTAAATGATTGCGTGCCTGCATCCCGGGGAGGCTCTCTAGCGGCCGCGACAAAAAGACCGCCAACAACACACACGTCGCGTTGCTTTTTTGAATCTTGCATTTTAAAACCTCCTTTGTTTTTACTTTGTTTCGGGCAAATGTGAGTTGTGGCGGTTTGTGACCGACCTCTCCCCCCCCCCCCCTACTCCTCGTCCGCCGACGGGGCGCGTCCTTGAAGGTACGCGCCGCACTGTACTACAGCCGGCATAGAAAAGCAACCCTCTTTGCAGGGAAATATGCAAATGAGCGCCAACAATTAAGAGCGCATGAGTCGTGCCACGCACGGATCGGCCGTGGCACACGCGCGCGCACACACACACGCACACACACACACAACGCACGTGGCTTTGCACGTGGCCCTAGAGCTAACTTATCGCCTGTGCTGCTTTAATGACACGAACTCAGACACACGCACACAGAAATCGCACAGGAAAACAATATACACAAAAGAGTCGCCGAGAAAAAGCTTGCCGCAGCCGCCCTGCTCCTGGGCGTCATTGCCCCCCGTGTGGCATTGAGCCCTCGGCAGTGAATCATCCCTTTTACAGAAGTCTTCCCCTGTGAGTGTGTGTATGTGTGTCGCGGTGCGTGTGTCTGTTCTCAATATTTGGGGACGCTCAACCTTCGGCGCCCTTTCACACCCCATCGGCGACGCGGCTCCCTGTCCTGCAAAGGGCGCCGCGCCCCGCCATGCCAACCACCGGCCGGCGTGTTCGGCCCCTCGGCAACGGAACAGAGGATTCCTGGAAAGCGCCCACAGTGCGGTGTGTCCTCTCTCTCCCTGGACGTGCCGAAGGTGATGGGTGCAACCCTCATGGCCGCGGACCTGCCGGCCGCCCCGCGCGCCCCGCCATGTACAGCCCCTGTCAGGCGTCGTTATCCTATCTCGCGCCTGAAGGATATATGAAGCTAGGGCGCCCACGCACGCACACACTCTCACTCACACACACGTGGCCACGTAGCGACGGGGTGGGGGTGGCGGCTAGATGTAGAAACACTTCCGCCGAGGTGACATACGAGGACCACACACGCCAGCCAGCCAGCCAGCCAGCCAGCCAGCCACGTGATAAAGCCAAGATGAATTTCGGCCACCTTCTTGAAAAGAAGCCGCGCAGCGTTGTAACACGAAGGCGAAGGTGTAGAGGTCAAAGAAAATTAGGGGCTGATCTTTTGAGCTGTGGTTGCCGAACAGCAATAACCGTTTCATAAGGGGGAAGAAACGGTAGTGGGGTCGCACTTATAAAGCAGAGGTAACGGGATAGTTCTGCCGACAGTGCGAGCGAGAACTGCTCTCCTACAATAGTTGGGCTTTGTGCGCGTGCGTGTGTGCGTGAGGTGGGCTGGTGGAGGGGGGGAGGGTTATCGCACGATTTACTATGAGAACGACCCCATCCCCTGGTCTGGCCGCACTGTTGCGGTTGCTTTGGGCACACAGCGGCTCCACAGTAACACGTAGTTTCGGTTCCAGAGAAGCTGTCGGCTGCCATGCGAGCTGCCTCCCTCCTCACTCCTACCTGGAACCTGGAAACTGAAGGCTGCAGGTCGAGGCCGTACAGGAGCCCCGCTAATCCTTTCCCTTATAATCCAGAGGCCTTTTTGTTCGCTTTGCCGGACCCCCCCCCCCCTTGGGGGGATGAATAGTGGATGCAAAGCCTATTCATCCTTTCAGCAACTCGTCTCACCCACTCTCACGGCGACGCAGGCCTTTTTCAGCCGTTTTTCCTGTTAAAATCATTTTTCGTTATTTTTTTTTCACTCCTCTTTTTAAGAGTGTATGCACCCTTCTCGCATGTGTCGTTCGGCGGCATGTCGTCCAGGCCGCCGACATGCTGCGCACAGTGGGGCCGCCGCCGCACAGTGGGTCAGAAGACCGTTGAGGCGGCCAAAATTCTCGACACGTTTTGAGCTCCAGAGTCGCTAAATGGTGTTCGAATTGAACGTGTGACCCCGCCAATGGATTCCTCGTTTGGGGAGCAATCCATTGGTGGGGTCACACGTTCGATTTGAGTCCCATTTAGCGACTCTGGAGCTCAAAACGCGTCTAGAATTTTGGCCGCCTCAACGGTCTTCTGACCCAGTGTGCGCCGCCAGCCAGCTGTCGCCGCGCGTCAGAATAATTCCAATCTGCCTTCGCACGCTGACGCGCAGACACACACGCAGGAAGACAGGCGCATAGGCAGACAGACACACAGACAGAAAGACAGACACTCAGACAGACACGCCGCGTCAACAACGAAAGACTTAAAAAAGAAAGCTGTCCCTCCTTCTAAAAAAAAGGTCCTCCAAGGCTCTTAACTACCGCATTGACTGACACGATCCCAGACACCCAATTCCAGTGACCAGGCCGAAGACAAGCTGGCTGGCTGCCTGGCTGGCTGGCTGCCTGTCTTCCCCCACCACGGCCACTAATTGGCGGCGTGACGAGACGAAGCCTGGTGAGCCCCTTCACTTTAATGCTCTCCGGGCGGGGGGAGGGGGGGAGGGGAGGGGGAATCACATCACCCCCTCCCATCTTCACGCAGTACCCAGTGCACGCGGCTCGCATTTCGGAAGGTCTGCAAAAGTGGGGCCGGTCGGTGGGCCGAGCTTACTCGGGGAGCCCATCAGAGCTATACATTCCGAAGCCGAAGGGCGTTCGGGAAAGCAATCTTGGGGAAGAGTACAGCAGCGAAGCACCAGAGGGGAGTGCTCTCCGAGACGTCCGCTGATAGGTCTCTCTCCGCGAAACTCACAACCAAACCAAGATTCTCGAAAACGCCCCCCATGATACACAATAAATTATACAAGTGTATTCACCGAGAGCTGTGCGATCTGAACGGACATTAAAAGGTTCATCCCCCGTGCAGTTCCCGGGCCACCTGGAAACTCGTTGGGACTCGGGTCGCAGGCATGCCAACTTCGCGGCGGGAGGATCCTTGAGGATTCTCTAGCGGCCCGCGGCGCGTGGGGCAGGACCCCTTCAATACAATCCAATAGACCTCCGCGGCTCCGCGCCCTCCAGGGGTTAGAGCAGCTCTCCACCTCCTCGCCGCCAACCAGCTCCTGGTCCCGGTCCGGGCAACACAGACAGACACGCACATCAACACTCTCGCAGCACCACCACACGGCTGTATTTGCCTGCGCTCCCCTGAATCAACAACGGGGCCGGGTTCAACTACCAGCAGGTGCGACACCCTTTCCAAATTTTTTTTTCCTTCTGTTTTTAATCAGTGTCGCAGGCTTGTCCCACTGCCATGCCTCCGCGCTCCAACCAAAGTGTGCGCCAGTGAATTGATTGAATTTGACATGCGAAGGTAAAGGTCACGCGTCGCGATCCGACGTGGTAGAGAACCGCAATCTGTCACGCATCGTGCGCAGCTGACAGTCGTCGCTCTCTCTCTCTCTCTCTCTCTCTCTCTCTCTCTCTCTCTCTCTCTCTCTCTCTCTCTCTCTCTCTCCCTCTCTCTCTCTCTCTCTCTCTCTCTCTCTCTCTCTCTCTCTCTCTCTCTCTCTCTCTCTCTCTCTCTCTCTCTCTCTCTCTCTCTCTCTCTCTCTCCCCCCCCCCCCCCTGCTGCGTGGTAATGCGTCTTCATTCTGCTCGCCGACGAACGAGTTTGAAAGTTATGACAGCGGCGCCCCGGAAACTGGCGTTAGAGTCAAAGAATACACACCCTCCCACGGTGTAGAAATGCAAGGTTGCACTGAACCCGGTCTGCCACGAGGCTTTCTGGACCCGCTAATACAGATATGGGATTGAAACGCCCGATGCCACACAAATAGAGCAATCCCAAGCCGCCGTTCGCAAACGTGACACTTTTCTTTTTTTTTTTTTTTTTTTTTTTAATATTTTGCATCTCGCCATGAATTAATAGCCACGGCCTGAATTTCCCGCCCTGAATAGTCATGGCTCGTCACACAGTGGAACGGTGTCCGTCCGCGATGACGTCCGCATGACGGACGCACGCCAACAAAAAAAAGTTCCATTTTTTTTAAATTTTATTTTATGAACTCAAACACTTGCACCCCTGACGTCGCTTCCCTGAGACACGGCCACCTTGGGGCATCGACAGGAAACAGACTTGGTCACGTAATTTCGGGCGCGAGGCCCCTCGGGGGGCTTCGGGCCCTTCGAGGGCGGGCGGGGTTAAAGCCTTTAAGGGTTGCGTTGCAAGGGGCGGGGGGTCAAGGGTGAGAGGGATGGGCCCCGACCCTGGCCGGGCCAGGCATTGTTATGTAGAGTGGTACTCTCGGTTATCGCCGGCAAAACGCCCGCCAGGAGCGCCAAGTGCGACTGGGCGTCTAGGGAGGCGAGGGGCAGGCCTCGTGCGCCGAGTGGAGTTGATAGAGCGGGAAGATACAGAAAAAGAAAAAAAAAAAGAAAAAAAAAAAGACGGCCCCCGACTGAGACGTTGAGCTGGGCGTCCGACAAAGACAGCCAAATTAGCGGCTCCGTCAGACCCGATTGGGGGGCTAAAAACAGAGAAGTCACGCCATGGGAGACGAAACGGCGCCCAAACAGAGGAGGCAGCATTCAAGGCGGGGTGCGATTTGGGGCCAAAGCTGCCGCTCTGCGGACCTGTGTTCGTCGTCTGCTTTAGGGCTCAGCAGGGCGTGGCGTGGCAGGCGCGAGTCAAGGACCTCTTCTCCCCCTGCTGCCCGCATGTCGGCCTACGCATCTTTATTAAAGCGTTCTTGTTTTCCTTTATTTTCCGTTCACGCCTTGCCATCTTTTCGCCATTCCTTACCCCAGCAAGCGTTCCTCCTGTTTTTTTTCATCCACTCATTCCTATGCCATTTTATTTTTCTGCGTCCCCCTCTCCTTTTTTGCAGAGGCGTCTCCAGCACCCTGCTGGCTTATGCCGCACCGTCTCTGCGTCGCTGCGTCTCTCTTCCACTCACGGGGGCGTCCCGTGTGGGTGCGAGAGAGACAGAGCAACGTCTCCGGGACGCATTCGTCTGCGAGGCGGCGCCGTGCCGACGCCGTGCGCCCTCGCGACTCGCTCTGCGTTTCGGCTCAGCGACTCACGCAAGGTCAGCACGAAGGTGTAGGCGTCGCGGCGCGTCGGGGGAGAACATTGCACCGCCGCTGGTATTTGAATCTACGACGGGCGGGGCGGGGCGGGGCGGCTCATGCGCTGCACGTCCCACCGCGCGCTGCGAGCACTGTCAAGCAGGCGGCCCAGCCTCATTTGTTTTTGGCGGAGCCGCCCCCCCTCCTCTCCCGCCATCGGCGGCGCCCCCAAGAGGGCAGTGTAGGAGGGATCACTTATCTCGTTCCCAGCCATTAATTTTCCAAATATCTCAGGGCGGGATTTAGTGGAGGCCGAGGGAAGCGGCCGGTCTCCCGCCGAAAAGGGGAACATTACCTGTTTTTAAACCGTGGCCGGCCTCAAGGGCCGCCGCCCTCTGCCTCCCGTCGGGTTCACGCCCCCGGAAAGAAGGCCGAGAATGACGTGTGAGTAGGTCAGGTTCAGACAGACGGACAGACAGGCAGGCAGGTATAAACAGACAGGCAAGCAGACGATTGTCCTAACGGAGACGTTGGATTGACGCGGGAGAAAGGGTCCTCCCCCGCAAGCGCAGGGGCGGGGAGGGGAGGCGATGATAGTCTTCAAGCGGCCCGCGGCCCGGCAGCGCTGATTCCGAACAGCGCCGTTGTCGCTCTGTCTCTCTCGCACTCATGGGGCGTGCCGTGGGAGTGCGAGAGAGACAGCGCGGCCGCGCGGAGTCGCCCCGCCTGCAGGCCGGCCGCGGTATTTACGGACCGGCCGCGGGATATTTTGGCGCGCTCCTTGATTTAAAAGCTTTCCGAAGCACAAGGTGCGGTGACGCATCGCGGGGATAACAGATCCGTCACCAAACAAACACGCATTCAAAGCGTCTAAATATTCGCGCCAAAAGGCGCTTAAGGTGAGGCCATGGCAGCTGAGCGAGTGGAGCGTGGACTGGCGCTGCCCGGCCTGGCCCGCCCACAACCGAAACATTGGAGGCCCGCGCTTAAAGACTAATCCCGGAGTAAGCCGGCTCGGCACTCGCGGCCCCGGCTAGGCACCATCCAGTTATGAGATAACAACCGGCCAACAGGTGCTGCCCCACAGTCCCACTAGAACGCCTCAAACGCGGCGTCATTTTATTTCAATATTTTATCACGGTATTTTTTTTATTTTTTAGATTTTTTTTTGACTAGTGTGCCGCAGTGCGCACCTCCAGGACCCTCCAGGACCCTCCAGGACCTTCCAGGACCCTCCAGGATGCAGCGCTGGCGGCGTTTTTCGCAGACGGCGGCAGCGCCGTCGCAGGAAATCAAACAGAAAATGACTCGATTCGGAGTGCCGAGCCAATAAGGTTTCCACGTTCCGCACGCAATATCCTGCCGGCATTAGCACTTCCGGGCGGCTGCCCGTGTTTCTGACGCGCGAATCGCCTCGCCCACTGTGCGCCGCCTCGCCCACTGTGCGCCGCCTCGCCCACTGTGCGCCGCCGCGCCGGCTGGCCGCCCGAAGAGATTACCTGTCGAACAGGCTCCCCGAAATATTGGGGAAGTGAACACCGGATTAAGGAGAGCAGGGGCAGAGAGGACCGACGTCCCGAGCCAACTTTTGCCCGGAGTTACGGCGCCCGGATGAGGCAAGTCCAATGTCCGCCCAGAGAGACTTGTCCTCCGCACCGGAGCAGCCTCCCTGCATGACGAGGAGCTGGGTGCAGCATCCCCAGGGTGCAGTCGGTGCCGGGGCGGGGTGGGCAACAGGTTGACATTCACGCGGACCTGCACGCCCGTCCCAGTCCGAGCTCGCCGACACTTACGCAAAGCACACACCGCGGAGAGAGCGAGAGAGAGAGAGAGAGAGAGAGAGAGAGAGAGAGAGAGAGAGAGAGAGAGAGAGAGAGAGAGAGAGAGAGAGAGAGAGAGAGAGAGAGAGAGAGAGAGAGAGAGAGAGAGCAGGGGCCCCACGTCTTCCTCACCGCGGCCCATTCGTACGCCGACACGCGGAAAAGTGGTGATGGCACGCTCGCCTGCACCGCGGCGCCATCAACATCAAGACCACGTTTCCGGTCCGCCGCCTGGGCTAACTAGGCCACACCCCTCCTCCTCCCCCGCGGAGGCGCGAGGGGACGAAATGCGACGCGAAAGCCAGCAGCCGGCCCGTCAACCGGGACACGTTCATTTCGCACGAGTGGCCCGGACTGCTGCCACAACAACAATAACAGAACAGCAACAAAAGCAGCAGCGCTCCAGAGCTTTAAGAGTTACTTGCCGCCTGCTCTGCGCCCGTCTGGATGAGACAAGGCCTCGCCGTCCTGAGAGAGGGCTGGCCGAGGAAGCCTCGTGCAGACTAAAACTCGAAAGGCGCGAATTAAAGTCGTCGGCAGCCGAGAACGGATATTAAATTAGGCGGAACAGGACGTGCTCATTTTCACATGAACCGCCGCATCCCCCCCCCTCCCCCCCTTCGAGGGACTTCATTACCACCACCGCCCTGCCCTTCCCCTGAAAACAAAGCAGAGATGTGTCATAAACTGCCTCACACGCGCCTCGCAGCCAGAGCGGTCCGCAAAGAGCCTGACTCACGCGTGGCACAGAAAAAAATTCTACGGGAGCACAATAGGATAAATTTACTGTCAAAATAATCCGAAATTCGCCACTTATAATTATCTGACCAAAAAAACTGGCAATATGTGTACTCGAAAACAAATTCCAAATTTAAATTTTAAAATTTTGCACTGATGCGCTTGCTTGTGCATGGTGTTGTCGAAAAAAACAACAACAAAAAGACGTCCGTCAACAAAGTGGAAGTGGGTGGCTCAGTCGGTCACGAGGCCGGCATTGATAGGTGTTCTCCCTCCGGCCCTCTGGCGCGGGTTCAACTCCCCGCAGCGCCAGCAGGGCCGGCCGGCCGGCGTCAGCTCCAACAATCCTCGACGGTCCGTCGCGCTGCCTCACCGTTGTGGGACTCGAAGCACCGCCAAGCAACACCGCGACGCATGACGGGCCGAGGCCGACGGGTCGCAACGTTGTTTCAGCCGCACACCTCATCAGCAGCGGCTACTGACAGTCTGTCTGTCTGTCTGTCTGTCTAGAGCGCGGCCTATCGCAAGGGTCATTAGATTGACGCGGTCTGCGGCCGACAGCACCGACACCTGGCATCGGCGCGTCAGCGCGCCCTGCTTTTTGTGTCACACTGCGTCCGTCTCTCAGAGGGACGAACGGACGGACGGACAGACAGACGGACGGACGCACGGAGAGCTAGTCAGGTAGACAGCCAACATGTATCCATCTCGGAGATTGGGAATGACAATAAAAAGACCTTGAATAAGGCTGATGTTAAAAGATGGAAAAAAATAATGTCGCCATTGGTGCGCTTCCAGGCGGCGTTGAGCCGAGCCGGCCCGGCGGCGCCTAGCGGCGCCCAGCCAGCCAATTGCATAGCTCCAGGACGCACCTCGGCCCGATATTTCGGCCGCCACGCTCCACCGCGCCCCGCCGCCCGCCATCGCCGGCAGAGAGCGTGCCACTATAGGCTAAAAGCACTCCCGTCGATTGACGTCGCCCCCCCCCCCGCCCCCACTCTGCGCACCCACTGTAAGCCAAGGCTGCTCCGTGGCTTTCATACAAAAGGACCGGCTGGAGGGAAGGTCGAGGCAGGGCCAGGGAAAGAGGTCACTTGTAGTGGGAAGCAATCAAACAGCTCAATGAGGCTGTAAGGTCTCGCTCCGCGGTGGTGGGTCCCTGGCTGGGCTACCTGGCTACCTCTCCAATTGGGAAGCACGCTCTTCAATTTTGCGAAGAACTTGCGAGGAAAATTACATGGAGTTTCATATCACAAAAGTGCATTGGCTTGCAAAGAAAACAGGCCGTGACTCACAACACAGTAAAAAGTCTGCAGCCAACACTTTGCTCCCAAAAAAAAAATAAAAAAAAAAAAAAACCTTAGTGAGGTTTCATCAGGAGCAAAGCGACTGGCACGCGGCGGGCACGCGAGGCGCCCCGCGTGACGGATGCCGCGCGCGTGCCCGTCGCCGCCTGCAAAACACTCGGCGACGTGGCGGCGGGACAAGTTGATCCATCGGAACGTGCTGCGGTTGGTGGTGGTGGGGGGCGGGGGGGCGTATACGCGTGGCGGGAATTTCCAAGAGGTTCAAACCGCGGCGCCGACACCACGGGGGGCTTCCGGTCTGAGGCACCTGGCGGGGCACCGCGGGGCCCCGCGCTTGCTGAGCCGCGGCCCACAAAGCCGACGGGGCGGCAGGCGGGATGGCAGGCGGCGCCCCACATTATGCAAAAGAGAGAAAAATGGGCGGAGCGGCGAGGAGAGGAACCGCTTACAGTGAGGGAGTGGAGGAACGAGTTGAAACGGCACGCGGCTCATCGCCCTGCCCTGCCACCCAGTGCAGGCAGCACGCAGCACGGTCGCTCTGCCTCTCTCGCACCCAGGCGGGACGCCCCTGGAGTGCGACAAAGACAGGGCACCGGCCTCGGCCGCTCGCAGAGCGCCTGCAGTCCAGCGGCTAGGCGGGCCCGGCGAGCAGGGAGGCGCGCGCGCTGCCTACGCGGGGGGCCGGGGGGGCCGCGGGGGGGGGGGGGGGGGGCGTGCCCTGGAGCAGAGGTCGCCTTGCAGGCCTACCTGTTCGGACGAGACGGAAGGTGACGCTGTTGTGCTTCTGCAGGGGCTCGTTGTACTGCGGGTGCGTGAGCTCGCGCAGGCTGAGGTCGCTGCCCGCCATGGTGGAGGCCGTGCCGCTGGCGCCGCTAGCCGGGGCCGAGGTCTGCGCCGGCGCGCTGCCGGGCCAGCTGAGGCCGAGACCCCGCAGAGGCCTGGGACTGGGCCTCGGGCTGGGCCTCGGGCTGGGCTTCGGGCTGGGCTTCGGGCTCGGCCGGGGACTCGGGGGCGCCGAGCCCGGCTGCAGCGTCCTGCCGAAGAAGGAGCGCTTCTTCCTGGTCGGCGGTTGCGGCGGCGCGGCGAGGTAGGCGTCGTCTAGGACGGCGTCGAGGGTCGGCGGCCCGTTGGAGAGCGCGAGGGCAGAGCCGGCCGCGCGCGACTTGGAGGACGCCGACGACCGGGGGGACGACCTCGGGGAGCGGTCTGCCCGGCCGGGGCCGAGGCCGGGGCCGGCGGGGGCGGCGGGGGTGGCGGGGGCGGCGGGCTGGAGGCCTGGCGAGGGAGGCGGGCGGCCCGGCGCCTCTGCAGCTGCGGCGGACGCTGGAAGATAAAACATAAAAAATTGAAATAAATGGCGCGCCGAGTCCGAGGCCGCGTGTCTACAGAGATAATCCACCAATTAGTTCCAGCGCGGAAAAACTAATTAGCAATCAGCCAAACGATGTATGAAGTTGACACAGTTTATCATTAAGCCACCGGGAAGCAACTTTTTCCCCCCTGTTGGTCCAAAGCTCTGTGCAAACGCACGCGGAACAATCCCCGCCCCGTTTCTTTTCTACTTGTACTCGTCCTGTCGTCGCCAGCTGGCTGGGCGCAGCGCAGCACAGCGCAGGACCTAACGATGCTACCGCATCAGCGACACTCCAAGTAACAATCGCGAAAAAGAAAGGAAAAAAAGACCTGTCGTTAGGCCGAGGGCCGTGTTCCTACCGACCTAATAAGCTCCACAACTCCTGAAGGGGCGCCGCGCCGCGCCGCGCCCCGGGCAACAGACATCGACCTGTACGCTGGAGACGAGCGTCGCCAACGGTAGCTCTGTCACTCGTTATTGCTTGCCGGCGGGAAGACGGATCACCAAAGCGTCACTACGCGCTCGCGTCGGGAAGGAGGTTACGCTTGACATATTTCGCTCCAAAAAGCAACAGTAGAATTTAATATTATTTAAAAAAAAAAACAAAAAAAACAAAAAAAAACAGCAAATTGATGATTTTAATAATTTGCATGCTTATACCGGTGTTGCAATAGGGGACTGCGACCGCGCGGCCCGCGCCACACTGTTCAATCTTTCCGCGCTCGCGGTGCGGCTACGCAGGTTTCGCAGCCAGCGCACGTAGCCGCGTGCAAGCGTCGAGCGCCGCGCGAGCGGACGGCGAAAAATAAGCCTGAAATGAGCTCGACGTGAGCGACGCGGGAAAGGGGGGAGGGGGGGAGTGAAGGCCGTGCGGGGGGGGGGGGGTCGTGATTCCCTGTGTATATAACACGCCACAATCCGTACGTCCTAGTCGAGCCATTGTTTTGACGAGCCTGTACCTGGGCTACCTCCTCACCCCCGCCGCGGTCCTACACCAACCCCCTCCCCCACCAGCTTTGCGTAATAGGTGGCTCAATAAAATGCACATAAAATGTTTACCACGCTCCGCCAGCCCGTTTTTGCTGCGCCTTCGCTCCGTCTCCTTCGCGAAACACATGACTCCTGGCACTGAACCGGAGGAGAGTGGGGGAGGGCGAGGTGCTTATTGACGGGCTATAAACCGGTAGAGTAGAGAGACAGCCGGCTTGCCCCCTGTGGGGCCCACCCCCTTATCTGCACCCCGATAACAGGCCGACTGCCTCGATCCACACCGCCGGCGGGGCCCCGAACCTGAACGCCGCCGCAAAAGCCCGCGCTCGTAAAATTAGCCCAAACCAACCGAATAACACCCGAGAAAGAGAAAGGAAAATGAGTGGTGACTGGTTCACCAGCCGCAAGAGCGTGGAGAAACCCCTGGAAAAAGAAGTCAAGTCAAAGTCGAATCGGATGAAACCCTTACTGACTTTCAGTTCTTAAGACCAATTTTGAGTAAATGTGCAATTTGTACGAGACCACGTAGTTTCTCGAATGGTTCGACTGCTTGACATTCCTATTTGACAGTGAGGAGCCACATCTCCACACCAAGGGGGAGTATCATGGGACCCCTAACTCGCTCCAGACCCACGGTCGCGGTAAACTTGACACAAATTCGCATACTCACGCATGCAAACTCACACACGTACACTCACACAGCACGAGAAAATGCCAGCTGTCACCAGGGCAGCGCTCTGGCAGCGGCCAACGTGTGACACATCGTGAAAGCCATTTCGCCAAAGGGCTTGCGTTGGAAGGCCCTTATCCGTCACACAACATTTACAAAGCCTCTTTATCCTGTGGTACACGCTGTACCACGGGCACTTTTTGAAGAAAAAAATGTGCTAGTTTGCTTTTTGTCTCTGCGTGGTTACCACTATCTACTCTACTAAGATGATGTATGATTTCGCGGCATTGGGGATGAGATGGAAGATCCAGGTGAGCGATAAGCAAGTGCGATAGGGACAGACCAAGCGCCTGGGAAGTGCTGAAGGCATCGATGCAGAGTGCACTAGCGCATGCCTACACTACCTCCAGTCCGTACCTGTCCTCTTTTCCCTCTTTTATGGCGACATCGGACGAACAACTACCCTGGAAATGACAAACATGCCGTTAGTGCGCGAGGCCGGGTAGGGCATTAGTGTTGACAGTATCAGTAGTATTAGTAATCATTAGTCCGTTGGTAAGTTACACCCGGAAAACTTCGTTCTTGTCTCTGGAAATTGTGATAACTGCTGGTAGATGATGTACTTCAAAAAAATTAAGACAACTCACTGCTTGCTATTCTATTGCGCTTACTATTTACAGACAAGAAGGGAGTTTCCTGGGAGTGGTGTAAGGAAAACCAGGCAGACACGTCCGCAGTATCTGCGACACACGGCCACAACGGTTCCTGGTTTTCCCTGGAAAGCCAGGAGGCACTGCAAGAAAAAGTGTGGATAGTACAACAAAAGTACAACAAAAACTGTACAATAAAAGTACAACAGGGATTGTAGAAAGTACAACGAGAATTGTACGAACCACAACGAGGCCTGGACTGCACAGCACTCGTCATGCCGGTCCCATTGTACTTTGTACAACAATTGTACAACACTTGTTGTACTTTGAAAGTACAAAAAAATTCCTGATAAAAAAAAATTTGCCAGTAATTTGTGTACTTTCGTTGTGGTTTTTTCTTGCAGTGGGCGCTGTATGGCCTGCACTAACCGCGCGCTAGCTGCTGGAGGACGGCGTGCTGCTCGAAAGGCTGGCCGGCCCGGCGGGCCTGCTCCTGCTGCTGCTCGTAGAGAAGGCGGTGGTACCGGCACAGGCTGGCCTGCGAGGCGAAGCGCTGCCTGGAGGGGCGTGGACCGAGAACTATCTCTTCCGCGGGGAAGAGGACGTACATCCTAGCCGACTCATGTTGGCGCGACTACCCTCCTCCCTCTGCCCCACTGGCTGGCCGCCTCGGCTGGCCGCCACCAGCCAGCACCGGCACATTCAGGCGCCGTGCAGCACACCCTGCCGCTCACAGCCTGCAACAGACAAGGGGATGCACCAGTCAGTCACAACAACGTCATCTGACGCGTTTGCAGCGCCACTTTGAACGGAATTCCCTGGAAGTGCCGGCTGATAGCACTCCGAGCGCGCCGCGAATCCTTGCGAGTCCAGTGGAGAGTGGGGTGGTGGGGGGTTGAAGGGCCCTTGGCTGGCCATGGCCTATTGCAGCGGTCCGGTCGGACCCACACCTCGGCCCCGCCACAATGCCCCACCACTCACACAGCGTGTTTTGATAAGCCGAGCGGAGGCCGACCAGCCACCACCCTTGGCCCTTTCTCTCCCCCCCTCTCTCTCTCTCTCTCTCTCTCTCTCTCTCTCTCTCTCTCTCTCTCTCTCTCTCTCTCTCTCTCTCTCTCTCTCTCTCTCTCTCTCCTATACGCAGCCTAGTCCTCACCCCTACACTCTAAGGGCCTTATGGTGAAAGGCTCCACCGGCATACATTATGGTGAAGATTATCTCCGTTATACGGAAGTCGACGAAATAACCGTAAGGCACGATGAATTTTCAGAGGTAAGTAACAAAGTCAGCTGCTCCAACATAATGGGCGGAGAATCTTCGCTATTGGACTTTAAAAGTGTGCGCGGTGGCGGTACTCCACGCTTTCCTGCGCACCGCGCGCAGCCGCGCTACTCCCCGTCGCGGAGCCACGCCGAGCAGCAGGGCACGCATGATCGCGTTTTATCTCCCTTGTTGTTTCCCTGTTTTCCGCTGGCTGGGCAAATCCACCATTTCTCACCCACGCGACACTCAACCCCGCCCCGCCGCCTTCAGGACCCACTCCAGGACCTGCAGGACCTCCAGGACGGGGAAGTACGTCTCAATCCACCATGCTGCAGCAGAGAGAGACATACACACACACGCACACACACACACACACACACACACACACACACACACACACACACACCAAAAAACCCCAAAAAATGCTCTCAAAAATTAAAGAAACAACGGCCCACATTGTTTTGCAGAGTCCCGTTCCCCCGCATGATTTTATTCCAATCGTCAGCTCCACCGCTCTCCGGTGACTGTTCCTGCGCGGCAGGAAAAACAATTGCTTTATTGAGTGCAAAAAAAGCAACCAAAAAAAGTTTCAAAACAAATTTGCAGAGGATTAATGCGGCTTTGTCTTGCCTAGCGTGCAACGAGTCTGTTGGCGTTGATGAGTATTTCAGGACGCGGAAACGAGAACGGGGAGGGGGGCGGGGAAGAAGGACGAAGGACGCGGGGACTCCTCCGAGCGCCTCGACCACATGCCTCATCGGTTTACACACAGCGTACACAAAAAGGGACCATTCGCGCCGTTTAGTGGAACATCCATAAATTAAGACGCGTTCGCGCAGGGGATTTGCTGCTAAGAGCCTCTGGTGAGGGGCTGAGTGGCGGGAGGAGGCGGGGAAAAGGGGGGGGGGAGCAGCGAACACCATCAGGATGAGGAAGAAGGCTTCAAAAAGTTTGTCTCATAACCGCGCGTCGGCGCGGCGCCCAGGAGAGCAGAAGTTGCCGAGGAAGAAGCACACGTTCCCGTTTGAATCTCTGCCTTCAGTGGCGCAGTGGCCCCAGACGAGGGAGGGAGCACCTAAACTTTGCACCGAGACTTGATCCAGTAGTTCTTCCTGCTGAACACCGAGCACCGACCAACAGGTTCAAGGTCAGGGGGCGCGTGCACGGCCAGGGAAACACCTTGCAGATTCTCGATTACGTATCGGTAAGATTTATTGCTCAGGGATGATGCATGCAGTGAGGTGGACGCTGCGCGTGAGTTCGCGGAATTGGATGAAGACCTGTGAAAAATCGTGTACACCAATAAGTCGCGAATTTCATAAAGCTTCAAGACCACTCGGTATCAAAAAAAATATCCGACAGGGTGTTAAAACCTTTTACGTTAAGTGTGCACGAAACCTCCAAAGTATCCCCAATTTTTTCCCATACTCTCAAAGCCAAACATGAAATTTAAAAAAATCTTAATTTTTAGCGCGAATTTTTCGTCCTTCTGGCCGACAGCGTGCAGGAGAAGGGTTGTATGACTGCAGTCAATACGGACACGCCAGCAGCAGCATCCTGGACTCCAGGACTCCAGGACGCCGCCACCCGACACGATAAGGTCGATATCGAGATGGGGATGAGTGGCGAGGGTCAGGCAACACGACACCGCGCAACACTCTGGCAAACCTAGGGAACTTCGACAGGCCACAGGCCTTACCCCCCCAAAAAAACGGACGTTTTTCCCAAGTACTCTGAGTACGTTCACAAACACTGCCTCCTTGCAAGGGTTGTTTTTTGTTTTTTTTTTTTTTTCAATGTACACACATGTTGGAAACTGGCGCAAACAGGCGCAAGTCGTACTTTTAATTAACTTGGGGTGGCGACACGCGCAAAGGGGACCTGCATGACACTTATTAGAGCAGGTCGGCGGCTTCGCGCGCTAACTAGCTGGCTTGTGTCGCGGGCTGCGGAGCGGGCGGCGAGGCCCAGGGCGGTGAGGCCCACGGCGGTGAGGCCCAGGGCGGTGAGGCCCACGGCGCCTCCAAACTAGCAGCAGCCACGCAGGCTGGGGTGGCTCCCACACTGCACAGCGGAGCACGGCATACTGATCTCGATTCTCTGTCTCTCTCGCTCGCGCTGAGGATGCGTGGATGCGAGAGAGACAGGCCGACGGGTCCTCCCACCCAGCCTGCAGCGCGGTGGATGCAGGCATTGTGATTGAATCCCCAAGCTGCCCCTGGGGGCCCATGCCTCTGATTTGCGCCGCGCTGTCCGTATTAGATTTGCCGGTCGGGTTGAGTTAACAGTTGGAGGCCGGTGCTCTTGACGCCCCTCGGCCCCCACGGCCCCCACGGCCGCCCCGGGGACACCGACGGTCTCTACTTTCAGAGGCGCTGGGCTCCAAAATGCCAGGCCGAATGGAGGGCTCGGAACCTCCTCCAGCCTCCAGGGACAGAGCCATGGTGAGGGTGCGTCTCGGGAGACAGTCAAAAGCATAAAGCGACAAAGAACAAAGCTAATGGCGCGACCGGAAAACGACCCCTTCGCCCAGCCAGGGCTCTGAACGACGGCTGTTGGGTGCCTAGGTGGGCCAGGGAAGAAAATTGGCAGCACTTTTTTCCCCTGGCTGTGCGAAAGGGTTTCGGCCCGGAACTAGAAACTTTGATGAACAAACTTCGGGGCCGCTCATTTATTCTCTACTGTGGCTGCATATTCAATACGTGTGTCCCAACTTGCGGCCGGTCAACCCAAGGGTCAACCCCATCCACGTCCCTGGGGGCGGGGCGGGGCGGCCGGCAGGGGGTTAGGCCGAAGGGCATGGCCAGCGGTCACGAAATACCGAGGCACGCCGCGAGGCTATTGGGAGTCGGCCGCTGGCCCGGCGCCGGGCCGCCGTCCTGCTTCCGCTGTTGCCTTTCCATTCGCTGTGATAACCCCACGGGTGACGGCGCGCAGATCAAAGGAAGCGCGGCGCTGTCCCACCGCCGCCTCGCAGGGCCACGGATTCCACCGCCTCCTCGCAGCGGCGCTGTCCCACCGCCGCCTCGCAGGGCCACGGATTCCACCGCCTCCTCGCAGCGGCGCTGATTCCACCGCCGCCTACTTCTGGAACTTAGCTCAGCGTTTACACGGCCTCGCCGTCCAAGGAAACCTACCGCGGCGCACAGTGTCGAAAGATTTTTTTTAAAAAAAAGTTAAATTTTGGTTTTAATTAGTTTTTTTTCGAGTCCTGAGGAAAGCGTTGTTCCCGGCACGGCGGTTGGGTTGTTTTAGGCTGATGGGCCAAGCCGGTAAACGAAAAAGGGGCCCAGTGTACCTGCGCGGATTAGGGCGAAATGCTGGCAGGAATACGTAGTCAGAACACCGGGCGAAGCAGAGCTCGCTGCCGTAACAGTGCGCTGGGCGAGAGAGGAACAGTGGAGGGCGCTATCTTTTCAGCAGTCTGGGAAACTGCTGTGCATGTCCAGAGACGGTTGGCACCACTACAGTGTACATAT
Organism: Stenchaetothrips biformis; assembly: GCA_030522485.1. Lineage (NCBI taxonomy): Eukaryota > Metazoa > Arthropoda > Insecta > Thysanoptera > Thripidae > Stenchaetothrips > Stenchaetothrips biformis. The sequence goes on from CM060100.1 coordinate 3,510,211, forward strand.
TGGCGACCACTGGTATGTCACCATCGGAAGACTCCGCTTTCATCCGCGCTAATCTGCAACGAATTGCGCGTGGATCCCGTCAACGCGTGACTGCGTCAGCGCACACTGGGCCGGTGGTTAGGTCCACGACAGGAAGGGAGTGTTTGCCTGACCAAGAAGGGCAGGAAGGGCGTCGTGAAGGGTGTGCCTAGAATGTGGTCGAGCGCCGCCGAGATGGCGAGGAGCGGCGAGGAGCGCGCGTTCCAGGAGTTTGACGAGGCGCGAGGGATAGGAAGATGGAGGGGCACCGAGCCGCAGTGTTTGCCTACCTGCCACGCTGGAAAAAAATTTCTTGTCACCTCATGACAACGTGTAGTGGATGACATGCATTTTCAACACTTTTCATCACTTTTTAAATGATGACAACGTCAAGACAAATTGATGACATTTTGTCCTGGGCGTGACATGACTTGCCGTGAGACGGGCTGCCGACCGACCGACGGACGGACGCCGCACGGACAGGGCGATCAGGGATATTGACAACCTCCTGACCGAATCAGAGCCCCGCTCCGTTTCACTCGGATTCACTCTGTTTTCTCTCGCGTCGAGTATCGACAGCTGGGGGGGGGAGGGGGGAGGGGCAGGTTGATGGGAGAGGCAGCCTTGGAGTGACCGCGCCATACCATGCAGCAACAACACCAATACACACACACACACACACACACACACACACACACACACGCACGCACCTACACAAACAGTGTGGAAAGGCCCTTCCCTCGCCCTGCATTCACGTGGACCGTGCCGAGGAAATGATCCCCCTATTGTGTGGACACCCGTCGTGTGTTTGTGTGTGTGTGAATGGGAATTTTTTTTTTCCTTATTTCCGCGAAGCGATGACGGCGTATCAAGGACGACCTGACCTGGAAGTTGAAGTTCTTTTTTTTTTTTTTTTTCCCTGGGGCTCCAAAGTGTTGTAAACACCACCGTCACATATACGGCCGTACTCACGAAACGCAGGAGAGCGCAGAGAAAGAGAAGGGGGAGGAGAGAGAGAGAGAGAGAGAGAGAGAGAGAGAGAGAGAGAGAGAGAGAGAGAGAGAGAGAGAGAGAGAGAGAGAGAGAGAGAGAGAGAGAGAGACAGAGACAGAGAGTGTGTGTTTTTTTTTTCTAGCTCGCGAACTTGTATAGCGGCGGGGGATCGAAAGTCGGGTTTCCGTGGGGTGGAGCGCGGAGCGACCGTCCTGCGAGTTAGACCGCGCCATTGCCGCCATTGCCGTGCCACGCCGTGCAGTGCCTGCCATGCAACGACGACGGAAACGACAACACCTGTTTGCAGGCGAGCGGCCCGCCCCGGCCGAGCCCGTGCATTCCAAAGACCAAGCCATGCATTCTCAGGCAACCAAGCGGCGGCGGGCTACGCCGCTAGAAATAGTAAAAGCACGCTCCACTTTTAAAAAATAATAATTTTTTTTTGAAAGAATTATTTTTTTATTGTCTCTCAAAGCTACTTTTTCTTTTCTTTTTTTCATCCGCATAAATTATTCTTCCCCAACATCTTTTTTTGGTTGTTGTTGTTGTTTCCACAGACAATTAAGGTTCCTCAATTTGCCTTGTGCTTTGAGGCGAAATTTCGCGACAGAGCATTTTGAGAAGGGAATAATAACGGGCCGTGTTGGCGGGGCGGCGGGACGCGGCGGGACGCGGAGGGGACGTCCCATCATTCGCCGGGATGACCGAGGCGCCTTCAGCACGGGAATAACAACGGCGATTCGAGTCGCGGTAATAAGCAGGCCAGCGAGGCGGAAAGGGTGACGGGGGGTGGGGGGCAAAGACAGCCGCCCCTGCTAACCTCGTGTAGCAGTCCCAGAGCCACACACCTTCCCCCGCCTCGCTGCGGCCTTCCCACGAGAAATCACGCGCCTGCCGCGAAAGTTACTCCCAGGCCCGTCGGACTAAACACCGCTCCCAGCGGCGGCGGCCGCTATCTCTGTCTGTCTGTCTGTCTCTCTCTCTCTCTCTCTCTCTCTCTCTCTCTCTCTCTCTCTCTCTCTCTCTCTCTCTCTCTCTCTCTCTCTCTCTTTATTTTTTTTTTTTTTTACGGAAAGCAAACCGTTCCCACCAGACTAATCACCTGGCTCGCCGGATTCCCCGAGCCGCCCCCGTCTGCGCTGGGACCGCAGCCTCAGTGCGGGCGGGGCCGCAACCAGACAACCGCATTAATTGCGTGCCCCCCCCCTCCCTCCTCCCCCACGTCCAGCGCTGGGGTGACGCCGGCGTCCCGAGGCTCGGACACTCCCTGCCAAGACGCACCCCCCTCCCCTCCGGGTTACTTCCGGTTGGCAACCTGGCCAAGGCCGCACCCTTGACATGTGGTACGCGGTGCACGGAGTCCGGCCCCGCACTGCCGGAGTTAGTGCTGTCCGAGGCCGTGGCCGAAAGCCCTGCAATCCCTCAGGCCGCGGCCGAGGCCGTGCCGCAAAGGACCTCGCCATAAAGGACCTCCCGGACGGCGCGCGCCGCTCCTGATCCCGCATTCAAGTCTCACGCAGCTACTCTGCAAACATTCCGTCCCGGGAAAAAAAATTAAAAAAATGAAGCAGCGCGGAGCTGGCTGCGAGTTCCGCTTTGGTTCGTCCAGGTGAGGTGTTGCCGTGACTGTGCGACTTTCAAAGTTTATCTCTTGAGTGGAATAGGTCGTGGAGGTTTCGAAGTTTTGAACTTGAAAGTCATGGAAAAATCATGGAAAATACCCGAGGGAATTTTGTGGGAATCTTGCACAAAAGCATAGCGGGACGTTTGAACAGCAGCACCGTAACCTTGAGTCCGTCCGTCCGTCCGTCTCACCTTGCCCGCCTTGTTACCCGGGCTTTGTTCACCTCCAGGCCGCGCAACGAGCCTTGACCATTTTCCCAACTCGAGCCATGTCTCGGGGCCGCCCCAGTAGTGGCGGCTGAAACTCGGGATGCCACGAATTTTGAAGCCTAAGTGGCGCCGGCTACCCGACACAGCGAACGGGACACCGGCCTCGGGCGGGGCAAGATCTCGGTCGAGATCTCGGACGAGGTCTCGATCGTAGGTTCGAGAACAACGGGACACGTCAGGCCGAGCCGAATAGCGCGGCCCTGTTTGAACAGTTGATTTGCACGTAGGGGTTGGCTCTGGCCGGGGGAGGCGATGCGGGCGGGGTGGGGCGGGGCGGGGCGGGGCGTGGTGGGACACAAGGGTCTCTCGACGCAACGCAAGGCCTACATGATTCAGATGACGAAGGAGAGCTCACGTCTCCATGAAGCGAGCCCAGCTCTACGGCCGCGTCAGAGGATCATCTGGCACGAAGACAAACACCAATTCCAAAACATCGAAGTTTTAGTTGCATTACAAGCAAATCGCTCATCATCATTATTATTATTATTATTATATTATTATTATTATTATTATTATTATTATTATTATTATTATTTTATTATTATTATTATTATTATTATTATTATTATTATTATTAGTTTTATTATTATTATTATTATTATTATTATTATTATTATTAATCATCATCATCATCATCATCATGCAATTAAATGTTAATATTTTTTTTTTACTTTTTAAATTTTTTTGCAAGTTTTTGATGAGTGTGGGGGCTAAGGGCGTGGCGCACCGTGGCGCACTTTGGCGGGTCGAAGTGAAGCGCCTCTGAGAGGCAGCGCCCCGCCATACAGAGAGTGAGAGCGTCTACAACGAGACGGTCGCTGCAGCGAGGAAGCAGTGAAGAAAGCTCTCCCCGGGGGCAGCGAGACGGGAAAGGCGGCCGTAGCTCGCACATACATAAGACTACCGGTTCCGGCGGCCCTCCAAAATAAGTTCCATATTAAACAAGTCGGCCCCGGGGGGCCCTTCCACTGCAGGGCCTGCTCTGCGCGCGGCCCGCAGCCTCTGCCACTGAATCACAAAGGGGAAAATGTAGTTCGCTGGCGGGAATAACTTTTTCCCCGCCCTTCGCCACGCCGATGAGTTTGGATAGTCAACGGGGCGTTACGCAAACAGGAAGAGAAAAAAACAGAAGGCCGTCTTCCGGCGCTGGGGTTTGAACCCGCGTCCTTGCCGAGTTGTGAGACACGCGCCGCACCTGGGCGAGCAGGGCCGCCTTCCTTCATTATGCGCAATCATCAACCGATCGGATAATCGTCTTATCTCCCTCGTGCCTGCAATGAGAGGGAAGAGGAGGGGGAGGGGAGTGAGAGGGAAACTCGAGAGCGGCGGAGGGAAATGAAGCTGATCGAAACGAAGCGGACCTCGAAGCGGACGGCGTCGAGAGGAGGCACGACAACAACATCAACACAACAACAGCAACGGCCTGTATTGTTCTTAACTTCGCGCAGTTGCATTCGCAGCGTAGATATGCCGGCGGTCGGCGGCGCGCTAGACAGTCATTTAACGACTTTGCAGACGGCCGTAACTCTCTCCCTCTTTTACGACCTGATACAACAGAGCAGGACGCACGCGGTCCAAAGGGGCAGTCGGCTGCACGCGGCGGCCAATCAAAGGGAGGGAGGGCCCCCTGTGCGGCGGGGGTGCGGGGGGCGCTGCAAAGGCGGCCTGCCGCCGCGCCGTCGCAAAGGAAACGGATTCTCTCTCTCCGCGCCTCACACCGTCAAAGTGAGCAAGGGATATCCCGGCCACATTTACGCGCTCGCAGTAGGGAGAGAAAAAATAAATCAAAACGACGGGCGAAAAAAAAAAATGGGGGAGAAGTGCCGGGGCTCGAACCCCCGCCCGACCTGCTTGCTTACTTAACCCGTCTCCAGAGTGGGGTGTCATGGGGCAATCGGTAACCCCGCGCTGCGGCCAAGGCAACACGCCCGGCGGGGCGGGGCGGGGCGGCCAAATCAAAGCGACACTTGTTGCTCCGGATGGCCGTGCAGGCCGCCAGGCCGCCCAGTCGCACTGCGGACCGCAAGACCGGCGTGGCGCCGCACAGCGCCGCACAGCGCCGCACAGCACAGACCAGTGGAAGCGGTTGGCGGGGAGGCCGCCAAGGCCGGGTCGGAAGAGATGCATTTTTGGGACGGCCGACCCGCAAGACCCTCGCGGAGGTCAAATAGGCAACCCTGGACACCGCATTTTTCATACTCAACCAACCATATCTCCACTTCCGTTCCGCTCTTCATTAAACTTCCCCGGGCGAAATACGGATTTTCATTAACGGTCCCAACCGTAGTCCATCCCACTTTAATAATTAGACTCCGCAAAACAAAATTATATATATAAAAAAATAAATAAAAATAGGGCCTTTGGCACGCATAGGCATACGCGTCGCTCGTTCCGTCGGGGAGGGACAAAAAAGAGGATGGACTCGAAGCAAGTAAATAGGAGCAAACGAGGCGTATGCATCACCATCTATCACTTTACCGCGGCAGCCATCCGCCGCACCGCTCCCCGCGCGGCCGCGGCCAGCCACTCGGCCAGCCACTCGGTCAGCCCGCCGAGGCCGTGACTGACGCTAATTCCATCTCCCTCGTCAGTTTCATTTTTATTGGCGGAGGCCTCCGCGAGCCTCTCGATTATCCGTCACGCAGCCACGCCGTCAAAGCCGTCGATGTCGTCGAGCCCCGGCCCTTGGCGGCGCGGCACAAAATAAATAGACATCATTAATTTTGGCGATCGACCTGCGGGCCGCCGCGCCGCGCCGCCTAGAGCGCCACCAGGCAGGTCAGCCCGCCGCCCGACGTCACGTAATTTTAGCACGGCGCCGCGGGGGGGGGGAGGGGGGGTACGTTGCGGTACACAATGGATCACTGTCCCCGAGCAGCGTTCGGCCGGTTAAAAATATGAGGTGTGAGCAAAGTTGATGTAAAGCTTTTGACGAGCGACACCAACCGCAAGGCGCCGCAAGGTGGGGGCGGTGCAGGCAGGGGGGCGGTGCAGGGGCGGCCTTGAGCGAGGCTAGCGCCGCCGCAGCCCCCCCGCGCGGCGTGCGGCCGCCAGTCGCCCACCTGCAGTGGCCGGTGCCGCGTCGTCGCAAACTTTTGCCTTGGAGTGTACTACGGCTGTTTTGAAGAAAGCGGTTGTCTCCTCACGCAGGCAGCAGGCGCGGGTTCTGTCGTCGCGGCGTCCCAGCCACCGTGTCGGTACTCCTTGGCGCTGACGTCCCGCCCCGCCCCGCCCCGCCCCGCCCGGTCTGTGACTGTACTCGATGCTCCCGCTATTTTCGGTCGCTAATTAATTGCGAGCGATGGCCAGGTCTACCGGGCCAGGTCCCTGGGCGGCCGGCAGCGCCACCGCGAAGTACGCGCCCGTGCTCGCCCTGTGCTGGGAACGCTCGCAAAAAAATAAATGCCCCGTTTTCCCTTCTCTTCGCGCCGTAATACCGCTTCATTGTTAACCCGAGCCTCGCTCGGAACGAGGCGAGGCGCTTCAGACCACGGCAGAGCAGCGGCGAGCAAGACAACGGCGCTGAGTGGCCCCGAAGCCCGCCCGGATTTTGGCTTCCAGCGAAGGGAGTCAGGGTCACAGACTGGGTCACAGACCGAGTAGCAGTCAAGGTGACGGACAGGGTCACGGGCCGACGGCGGGGAGCTACAATCACATCTCTAATAAGCCGGTTGGGGGGGGGGGATGAGCGCGTCCCCCCCTCCCCCCCCCCACGCCCCAGCATCGCTCCAAAGATTCCCCGGACAGTTATTGCAGCCACACTGGGCGGCGCCGCTAAGCCCACCCAGCCCGTCGCGGCGATGGACGGTCGCTGCTGTTACAGATATGAAATTGAAAGGTTTTCTCTCGGCCAGACGTCTCCATGGCTGAGGCTGCTGAGGCGGGGCGGGCCATGAGGGGCCTCCCCCGGGACGTGGCGCCAGAGCGGCACGCATCGCCACCCGCGCCAGCAATCTCATTCGTCACACCAGGGAATGTGCGGCATCTCTCTCATTGAGGGGAGAGCGAGGCGTGTCGACACACAGACAGACAGACAGACAGACAGACGGACGGAGGGAACATGTGAGCAGCGCGCAATCGCTTTTTGGAGGAAACTGAACTTTCCTCCCGGCGTCGCTGCTCTTCCACTTTTTGGGCCGTTGTCGTCGTCGCCGGACATGGGATCAGATAGCGCGGCAAGAAACGGGGCGCTGCTCGCGACGCTGCGAGTCGGACAAGTAAGACGCTTCTGAGTCGTCTTCTTCACTTCTGGGATACTCGCTGGGCTGCCGGCTGAAGGCGACTTTCGTTCCTCCCGCCTCTCTCCCGCGCGCGCGGAGTATGAGGAACTGTTGGTGCGTTTATCGGGGCTGACGTTGCTCCGTCTGTATTTGGGACTCTACTGCTGAGCAGTCCTTCGCCCCGTGAGTGCGAGAGGAACGGAGCGACGACTCGCTGTTGACGCGCTGTTGACGCTAGCCCATCCGGACGGGGCATGGAAACGCCCGCAGCAGGTGCTGTCTGCGGGGCCGAGTCAGCTCGGGTCGCGGCGCGGCGTCTTGACCGGCCGTTAACTTGATCGGAAGTCGGCCGGCTGATCCTCGATCCGGGCTTCGGCCCGCCGGTCTGCCGGCCGAACGTGTTCGGGTGCGGTCGGCGCGGCCGCAGCCGCCGCCGGCTAAATCGAGAACTGTCGCAGAACTTGCTCGAGCGGACCAGCAGGCTTCTCACGCCGTTTTGGAGACCGCAAACTGACAGCGGATTAGAGACCTCCATCTTCATCAAGCGGACGCCCCCTGCACTGTCCGAGACGTGACGCCCTCCTCGCCCCCGCATTCCTGCAGACTCTCCGTAAGTCTCCCTCTGTCTCCCTCGCACTGATCGCATACCACGTCACGTCTCATCCCCCACTAGATGTACCGATTGATATTCGAAGCGTTCAAAATTCGTGGTTAAAATGAACGAGGGCAGGCGCGACGCGTCGCAACCAACTGACGAGAACCTAACCTCAAAACCGAACACTGAACCAAACGCCAAGATGCGCGACGTACGTGTCCGCAGGCTCGTCCAAGCACTGACTCTGCGGCGTCGCGGATCGGGAACTAGAAGCACAGAGTCTCGCATCGGACTCTACGGCTCTACCGGGAACGTGCCGGTCCAAGTTAAAGTCACCGGGGTATAAATCGCACGGTTAGTGGCGACAGCGGGCTCTCAACACACCACTGACGCCCGGACGCGCCGCTCGCTGACGCAGCTGACGCCGCAGAGAGCGGTGTTGCCGCGTTGGGCGAAACATGCCCACGATCCAGCCGTGTTGAGGGGGAGGGGGGAGGGGGTGGAGCACCGACCGGCGGCGGCTGCGCTCGGCGCATCAAGTCCGACGAGAGAGGGTTCGGACAGTCGGCAGACAAAAGGCGCCAACCATAACAACAGCAGCAACACAATCAAAGCTCTCGAATGGGCCATTGCCACGCCGCTGCCAAGAAGTCCGACTTTCGTTGTTGTACATTGAATGGATCGAATGGGCGCAACGGGACTTTGAAAAGTAAAATGCCAGAAGGAAAAGAGCCGGCATGCGGTGTTTCAACTTGGCCACGGGCGGACTCCCCCCTCCACCGGCAAATGGAGCGCGTGTGTTGTGGTGCGTATCGGGTATTCACCTTATCTACCCCCACCCTTCCCCTCCACTATTCCTTGCGGTGTATCGGAAATCACACGTCCCTACCGTCGTGCAGCTGAGTGTGGGTGTGTGTGTGTGAGAGTGTGTCTGTGTGTGACGGCAGTCAGTTGTAGCGTAGCCGGACAATGCGAGGAGGGGGTGGGGGGAGCATGAGTGGACTTGGCAGCCCTCGGTCGCGCCGACGGCAGTGACGTCCGTTCGTCCGCCCGAACTGCGTGGCCGAGCGCCGGGCCGCCACGCCGCCGCGCCGCCCGACCAGCGAGCGAGACAGAGAGTCCGAACCGGGCCAGCGGACTGACTCCGCGGAAGGCCTCCCCCACCCCTCTCCCTCGCACTCAAGGGGCGAGAGAGACAGACAGGCCGCACTGCGCGCGCTGTGCGACTCCCTCGGCTGGGGGCTCGCCTCGCGCGTCGTCTGCTTGGCTGGGGGGGGGGGGGCCGTGCAGTGCCGTGCCGCCCGCCAGGGCATGGCCACGGCACGCACGAGAGGCTCTGGCCACACGTTTAAAAAACGCTACCATCTCAAGCAGCGCGCAGCCTTTTCAGAACCTTGCCGTTTTCCATTAATGTTTGAGCACGAACATGGTGTAACCGCTGCTCGAGGAGGAAGGATGAAATCGGCGAAAAGTCGCGCGGCCGGGGTTGCTGCCTTGTCTTGGCAGAGTGCATCTGAGTAGGGCAGTACACTGGTTGCCGTGACGACCGCACCACTGTACCTAGCAACCCGGCGAGGAAGCCATGCAGGACGCGGCGGCGCGGCGCATGCAACACGCCGACGTTCATGGCTCCGCCCGGCGAGCTCCTCAAGCCTCAAATGGATTCGTTTGGGGCCAAAAAAATAATTGTGCTGGCCTCACCCCCGCTCACGGGACACACACGCGCTCACACCCACGGGGACGCACTCATAAACTGCATCGAAGTATACAGCAGTTGGCACAGATACCGCCCGAACGACGCGGCTATAACACACGTATTTATTTCCAGGTCACTTCCTCTCGAATAGCCTGTAACCGGAGTTACAGCCCGGAAATGGTGCGCACTCAGAGTGCACCTTCTCCCACTTGCATGCGACGCGTTTAAAATGTAAATGTTTAAATAAAAAATCCCCCAATTAAACCCATTATCAACTAACAAACTCTCTCTCTGTGTCTCGCCTCTAGCGACTGCGCCGGGCAAACACATAAACAGCCCAGACATCCGCTCACGGCAAAACGCACCGAAAACGTCCGCTGAAAAATTAAGTAGTGAGTAGCGGTCGAGGGGCCGGAGTTCTGGTCGCCGACCTCAAGGGCTCTTGCTTTCACGTGGCAGTCCCCGGCCGGCGGGGCCAGCGGGCCTCCCGAACATCGCCCCAATCCAATTACGTCATATTTAAACGAGCCGCCCCCGGAAGTTCCGCCCGGACGGAACATCTGGCTGGTGAAAACGCCAGCTGACTCAAATAAACCAACAAGAGCACTCCGCCTCGGCGCACACACACACACACACGCACACACAAACGCACACACAAACGCGAGTGCTAGCAAGCCACTTAAGGCACTGAGTTTGGCTTGGGACTTCCCCTCCGGGGCGTCGGGTTTAAATCTTTGTATTGTGCGCGCCTGAGCCTCCAGACCCCGTGGGCGGTGGGCGTGTGCTCAGACAGGCGGCTGCGACTGCGACCTCGCAAGGAATCAACACATGACCTGTCTACCAGCCTCCCACCGCTTCTAAGCATCTGTGAAAAAAAATATAAAAATTTTCAGGACAAATTTAACAAACAAAAATAAATTTGCGGTTGAAAAAAAAAGAACGTCATTTTGCTGCGTCGTTGGAATTTTTTCTGAGCCCATTTTTACTGTTTTGATATTTCTTTCCTACTGTTTACCATTTTTTGGCGCCACCCGCTGCTAGGCTAACCGGTGCATTGCACTGCGATGAGAGTCGTTTCGTCGCCGCGTCGCTGCCGCCCTGCTCGGCACGCCCCACGAGTGCGACAGAGACCGAGCCACGAAACGACCTTGTTGGAATCAGGCCGGACGATCCGAGCCAAACTAATGCGGCCGTCAAATGGAGCGTGTAACAACGGTCATGAACATGGCGAGCTGCTTTAAACTGCACCGACACACCACTGCCAGTGTTTCTTTGCGCGCACACACACACACACATTCACACACGCTCACGCTCAAAGGGGAGCCACCTCGTGTTTGCCGGCGGCCAATATTGGGACAACCGACGCGCTATAGCGTTACTGTCGGTCCCGAAAGTGAAGGTCGTTTTTCGCCCCCATCTAACGACGCCCGATCCCCACTGTAATCCGTTAATTATTAAAATAGATAACAGGGCGGGTGCCAAGAGCAGCGGCGTGCAGACACACGACCTGATACATTAAAATAATAGAACTTCATACTGCGCTGTTGCCGCTGTGCCGCCAGCCGACGCACACACACATGTACACACACACACACACACACACACACACACACACACACACACACGCGCTCTCACACAGAGTGTATAACCCCGGGACCCTCTGGGAAGACGTCCAATTTTTTTTCGTCCCTTTAAACGCGGCCACAGGTGTGAAAACGATTCCTCAACGTAGCGAAGGCGGGCAGGCTGCTGCGGTGTGTGAGGAAGCGGCAAAGAGGCACAGCGCGGAAGCATATTATTGTTGTGGTTTGCTTGATTTTTATAAATAAATAAACCAACTTCGCTCATAAATACAGTGAAACAAAAAAAGTAAAACTGAAAAAAAAAAATCAGCAAACACAAGTTTGTTTTTTTTTTATTTTAAAATTTCCAGAGGAGACAGAGAGTTTTTTAAACAGGCAAGAAAATAAATGAGGAAAAATGAAAACTGCAACAGGGAAGAGAGAGGCCGCGCGGCAGCCTCCTTTGGGAGCGGGGGGGGGGGGGGGTGACGTGGCGCGAAGAGGAGCGCGTCAGAGGGCCGCGTGAGGCGGCGAGGAGCGAGAGAGACGGGTAGAGTGAGAGAGGCCAACCGGTTACAAGTGTTCAAAAATAAACGGCGTAATAATCCCAGATGTTGCAGTGGCTGGTGGGACGGCCGGTGGGCAGTGTAGTCGGCCTGGGAGACCCGGCCCACCTGCATGGACGGGGCAGGACCACAAAGTGGATGGAACTACGCACTTGCCCCGCCCTGGCCGAGGCCCTGCCCACCCTGGGCGAGGCCCTGGGCAGTAAATAACAATAACACAGTCGCGGCCCGGCAGCCCCGCACGGCGCAACGCCCTCTGGTGGGGGCTCCGCGAAACACGCCCGAACACGTCGTCAGCCAGGACAGGTGCATGCGCTGACCACAGCCACTCTCTTTCAAAAAAGAAATTTGTAAAACAATTTAAAAAAATTAAAAAAATTAATTTTACCGACTAAAGCGACGAAGGTTTTTTTTTACGCTCGTCAAGGCCTTGTCAGGGTGGGTGTCTGTTCATGTGATGACCAAAGTTGCGACAAGGTAAAATATGCCAGTCGTTCGGCCGCGCGACAGCCAAGACGACAGCCTGGGGGGGGGTAGGGGGGGGGGGAACGCGATGCACGGCAGGATGAGGAAAGAATGCAGTGCAAGGGAGGGAATCGATGACGGCGCAGACAAGGTACCGCCACCCGACGTGGCGCCGCTGCATACTGGTTCCAACCCCACCCCGCCGTCGGGCCCTTAAACACACGTCCTCAGTCAGGCGACTCACAAAGGAACGCCCTAGCGCGGCCCCCCGCCCAACCCCGAAGTAATTACACGCCGACTGTTTTGCGGAAACAAGTTTAAACGCGGTTTCCTCCCTGCGGCCGCTTACTATTTTGACCGCAAACGACCATTGTCTGAATCTGCTGCTCTGGGAGTAAGTCGTTTTTGTGTTGTCGTGTTCCAGGGACTGGAAAACTTCCACCTCAAGAACGGTAATACACTGCTAAAATAATGAACCATTCGGCAACATTAAAGAGATGATGTTTTTAAAAAAAATAAGTTGAGGATATTTCTGGGGATATTTGACAGGGTCGGTCCAAACCAGGCTCCGAGCAGTGTTTTGCGTCTCTCTCGCTCTCCCGTCCGAGTGCGAGAGGCAGGTCCTGCCAGGTAATTAAGGAACCTCCTTCTTTGGCCCTCGATGAAAAAAGAAAATGACTTGCGCTTCCGCGGCGTGCTTCTGGACGCGTGCCCGCCTGCGTTACGGCGTGTTACGTCAAAGTGGGCGCGGCGTGCGGGCCGCGGTGCAAAGAGGGCGGAGCGGGCGCGTGGCCGCCATGCCGGGCCGCCAGCCATGCCTGAGGGCGGCGCCGTGTTGTCGGACGAGTCGCAGTGTATCGACTGATGCCCACCGTACATCACCGCCCTGGCCGAGGCCAACGGGCAGAGAGAGAGAGAGAGAGAGAGAGAGAGAGAGAGAGAGAGAGAGAGAGAGACGCCCACAACGTACAGCGAGCGCGTTTTTTTCCGAACTCCACGATAGACTGCATGTACCCTTGGCGAAATCAAGTTCAAGGTGAAGGCATCGGCGGCGCCACCGTCGGCCCGCCTCGCCTCGCCCCGCCCCAATACCACCCGGCGCATCGAGTGCCTGGACGGCGGCCCTTCTAGACTCCAGCTCTGTCGGGTGCCCCGCTCGGCCGCCAACGTGCCTCCCCGCCGGCCGGCCAGCCAGCCAGCCAGCCACTGCATTAGTTATGGAGACGTCGCGCCAACCTCTCTAGGCGCCTCGACGCGCCGCTGCCAGGACGCGTCCAGGACGCGTCTGGAAAGGCGCTTTTTTAAACAAACAAGGTGTGACCCTCTCCAACTCGCCCCCAATGCCCAAGTGCGCGTGTGTCTGTTTTTTTGTTTTTTTTGTACTAGTGTTTGAGAGAGACAGAGAGAGAGAGAGCGCTCGCCGCACACAACCTTCGTCCTCGCTCCATTTCCAAGTTGCGCCGCTACTACTCACTATTACCAACTTTGCAATCCACTATTCTGTCGGGACCAAAACCAGGCCGGCCAACAGCTCAGCGGTCCGGTCTCGGGGGGCGTTACTGGCACCGCTGCCCCCCCCCTCTCTCTCTCTCTCTCTCTCTCTCTCTCTCTCTCTCTCTCTCTCGAATTTGCTTGCTGGGCATGGTGATAATTTTTTTTCTATTTTTTTCCTCCTTTGGTGGCTACCCTGCGCCGCGGGGGCCGGCTCCAGGGGCCGCCCGCGGACCCGCGCCTAGGCACCGCGCGCGCCTCGCTGCTCGGCGGGCCTGCCTAGCCGCTGGACCGCAGGGGTTCCGCGCTGCCGCCATCACACGGCGTCCCATTGGGGTGCGAGTGAGACAGAGCGACGAATAACGGCTCCTCGGAATGGCTCGGCGGGCCGCCTGGCATGCGGCGTCACGGCCGAAGCCATCCGGTACAACGGCGATTGAAAAAGTCGTGTTCGCTGGCGGCGGGCTGGCCGGCCTCAAGGGACGCATAGACGGATGCGGACACCATCGCGATGACCGCGCGGCAGAGGGGAGACTTGGAGACAGTCGAAGGCCGAGGCGGCGCTAAAGAGAAACAGATGCAGTCGGCCTCGCAGTGGACTGCCGTGCACCCCAGCAGTGTACCGCCGAGGGCTAGAGCACGCCGGAAGGCCGACAGCGACCAGACCGCTACAACCGCGTTGAGACGGCAGCGCAACTCGACTCCTCTTATTGGCGCCATTCAAACAACAAACTCGGCCCAGCTAGCGTTCCTCGGTCCGGCTTGCCGGGGGCAACGGAGAGGCCGGCGCACCTGCAGGGTTTTGGACAGCCACGGCCCGGCCGTCTGCCTGGATCGCTGATGATGCCCGCCCCAGAAAGGCCTTTCATTCCGCCGCGCTGCGTGAAGGCAGCCCTCCGACATCCTGCGCGGCCGCTGCGTCGTCAAACTGAATGAGAAGGGAGGCGGCTCCACCAACCAGACGGCCCAAACACCGGGGGAAAACAAACAACGGCTTTAAAAAAAAAATTTAAAAAAAATCGTTTTTAAGGTCTTACAGTTTTCTGAGAGTCAACAATGCAGATGGCGACCGTGTGCTCTAAAACTAGGCATTCGTATTTTATTTTTTTAATTTTTTTAATTTTTTTTTAAAATTTTCTTTCTTTTTTCCTCAGCGGCCCAAGTGTGCAAACAGTGCTTTGCTTCGGCCAAACTCCACGACGCCCCACCCCCGAGGCCCTCAATCAAAATCAACCACCATGCCGTTAAATAACGTTAACGTTTATTTGCTCCGCAACGGGGCAGTTAACGCCCGCCTGCCCGTTAGTGTTGGGAGGTAATGTCACCTTGCACTTCGAACGGCATGCCAAAGCTTGGCCGCGGGGGCGGGGCAGCGGGGGAGCGGAAGCGCAGCGCCAACAGCTGCACCTGCAGCAGCGGCTGCACCTACCTGCAGGCTGCCCGCAGGCTGCCCGCAGCACGAGCTGTCAGTCCGAGAGGAACCACTCTCACTACCGTCACCGCGTCACCGTCCCTCCCATTCCACCTGCGCTGGCCCCCGGCGTGCTCCTGGCCCGCGGCCCGCCGCTGGCTTGGCGCCTCGCCGACGGGGACCCCGTGGGTCGTGGGGCCGGCGGGGAGCGTGGCGCTGCTGGCCCCAGGGCCGGGCTGGGCCGGGCTAGGCCCGGCTGGGCCGGGGCCCTGAGGACGAGGAAGCCCCCGCAAGTAGCTACAAGCTCTGCGAGCTCGGCGGCCAGCCCCGGCTCAGGCGGCCAGACCGAGCGGCCAGCCGCCCCGTCGACGCGGTCCCTCACGCGGAGGCGCGGCCACCGCGACGCGCCACCTGCCGCCCACCGCCCCGCCGGTCACGCAGCCCGGTCGCGTGACGTCGGCCACGTACCTGACTTGCGATGCGAGCACGGCGTCGGCGAGCTTAATCCATGTGCCGGTGTCTGGCGCACTGTCTGGCGGGCTGTCCGGCGCACGCGCGTGGAGGGCCGCGGCCGGACCGCGCGCGCACGGCTAACGCACGCGAACGCGGCGAGACGCCGGTGAGCCGGCAGACCCGCAACACAACGCCTTCCCTCGCCTGCCCCGTCTCCTCGTCCTCGGCCTCGTCCTCGCTGTGGCAGGACCAACGCAAGACTGAGGCGTGCGGCGTCGCGACGGCGGCACCACAGCGGCGCCCCCGCGCCCCCGCGCCCCCGGCGCAGCGCAGCCAGACCCCCACCCCTCGGCCGCGCCGCCAGCTGCAACGACCCCCGCCGTGCCCCGCCGGGAGACAAGCGCCCCCCATGAGCCCCCCATGGCCCCCCACAGCCCCCCACACAGACCAACGCCACTTGACCCAGTGACCCCGAGCGGCCCTGCCCGGCCTGCCTGCCTGCCGGGGCACCCCGCCCCGCCCCGCCCCGCGGTGTGGCGAGGCGTGCACCACCGGAGCAGCAGAACGCGGAACGCCACTCTCGCTTTTGTAAATATACAGCAGCTACATGGCATGCTAATTTGGGCGTGTGTTTGAGTATGCACATTTTTAGCAGGTGATGCATGAGATTGCCGAGAGAAGTATACGTGTAAGTGGATCAGCTTTCGGGTGTGGTTGCAGTGCGTAGTAAGAAAACGTGGCCGGCCGCTCCACTGCTCCGTGTAGCATAAGTTCAAGTACAGATTTTTTTTTGAATATTTTTCGGGTGGTGGCTGAGGGTGAACAATTGGTTTGCACACACTTTTATCAACAATATTTTTTTTCGCATGTGCGCTTTCTATTCGGATACGTGCTGCAGCTGTGAAAACTCCCACGGCACTCGCACGACATTTTTGTTGTGCGGAGAAGCAAACCCGGACGTGGAGTTAGTTGTCTGAACTGCAAGCCAACAAGTACACCAAGTAACCCTCCCCTCACAGTCCAGCACGCAACACGTGGAAGTGAAGCGGGGCGTGGTGCGGTGTGGTGGGGCGGGGCGGGGCGGGGGTGGAGTGACTCGGGGCTGCCCACCATGGCTGCAGCGCCGCGCGGCGTCCTGGAGTCTACATCGTTTGTACGACCTCTTTTTGTCCGACCTTGCGAAATTCGGCCGACCTCTTTTCCCCTGAAATTTTTGTCCGACCTACGTTTGTCCGACATACGATTGTCCGACCTACGTTTGTCCGACCTACGATTGTCCGACCTATGTTTTCTACAACCTCTTTTCAAGAAAGAGGAGACGAAGGGAGAGGGAGGGGGACAGGAGGGAGGGAGGAAGTGCGGGGGAGGGAAATGGGAGGGAGGGTGAGGGGAAGGGGGAGGGCCTGTCACGCCAGACAGGTAAACTACGAAGAATTGCACCAACAACGAAGTTAACTTAATGTAACCTTAAGACAAAACTGCTACCGTCGAGACCTACCTACGAGCGCCTGGAGTGCAGGCAAGAGCCGATAGTGCAGGGTCTCATGTTGCCGCGGTGGCGGGACGTGTTAACTCGGGGCACGGTGTAGAGAGACCGTGACTCGGGGCGACCCGAGTACCCGCCTTCCGGGTATTTGGGAGCCTTAACGCAAAACGCCCTAACGCCGCCGGAGCAAGGTGCACGTCCCCGCCACTGCGGCAACATGAGACCCTGCACTTTTGACCTACCTCTTGCCCTGTAACATGCTCTGCTCTTTCCCCCGGCTCTGACCTACCACCTAGACCTACTCTTCCCCCTGCTCTCCCCCTTGTCGTCCGACGTACCGAACGTTTAATTTCCCATACTCTCGTGTCTGGGCTACGTTCATAGCCTCTCGGAAGGGTGTCCTTTCAGAAACCACAACAAGGGACAAACGGGCGCTGCCAACTTAAACCGCAATGCACCCTCTAGCACCACAGCGCCCCTAGGCCGAATACTGTAGCTTCGTAAAAACAAACAAAAAAAAAAAAGAAACAGAATTAGCGGGTGTTGAAACTAAGACTATGGACTAGGTAGGGAATGTCTGTACACTCTCGGCCACCATCACCGCTCTAGTTGCGGTGGAAACAAAGACTCACATTTGATGTTCGATTCCTGCCGCACGCACACTGTTCGGATCCAGCCATTCAAAGGCACCGCTTCACCGGGAGCTTACCATGCGGCACGGTGGCCGAGAACGATAAGGAGCAGAACTCCGAATCCGGAGAACCTGAGTTCAACACCCAGTGCAAAAGTCATTTTTGACAGACTGTACCGGGGGAGCAACAGTGAAATTTTGGGTCGGCGGACGCTTTCTTCGCGGTGGTGACTTCACTACCTCACCCTTATTAGGCTGGGCCGCCTAAAGTCTTCGGCGCCCCTAGGCCAAATACTGTAGCTTCGTAAAAAAAAAAAACAACAAAAAAAAAAAAAAAAAAAAAACAGAATCAGCGGGTGTTGAAACTAAGACTATGGATTCGGTGTGGAATGTCTGTACACTCTGAGCCACCAGCATCGCTGTAGTTGCGGTGGATACAAAGACTCACATGTGATGTTCGATTCTTCTATCTGCCACTAGAGTGCTCCGCGCTCAAAGCGCGTCTGTTCTCTCGCGGGGACGACTCCGTGCGCCAGTTCCGTTAGTCTCTGCGCCGTTTCTCTGCATCTTCAGGAGAAGTCCCATCTGCCTACCAGCCTGCAGATGCAGGGATGCCTTCCTTCTTTTTCACCTTCCTAGTAGAAGAGGTCCTGGTGGGTTGCCGACTAATCTCATCAAAACCCTTCTACTAATAGTAGACTAAGGATGTGTAATAGCCGTCTTAGACATCTTAGAGACATCTATAAGACAGCAAAAGACATCTTTTTAACACTTTTAGAGACGTCTATAAGACACCCTAAGAGACATCTATAGACGTCTACCAATAGACGTCTAATAGACGTCGCATATTCGACCACTAGACTACTTTTAGATCATCTACCTCTAGACATGAAAAGACATCTAATAGACTCTTATTGGTCTATCAATAGACGTCTATTAAACGCCTTTTAGACGTCTTTTTTCCGTGTGGGCATTCAAAGGCACCGCTTCACCGGCGGCATATCATGCTGCACGGTGGCCGAGAACGAAAAGTTTGAGATCATGCAGTTCTGAGTTCTGCTCCTTATCGTTCTCGGCCACCGTGTCGCATGGTAGGCCTCCGGTGAAGCGGTGCCTTTGAATGGCTGGATCCGAACAGTGTGCGTGCGGCAGGAATCGAACATCACATGTGAGTCTTTGTATCCACCGCAACTAGAGCGATGCTAGTGGCCGAGAGTCTACAGACATTCCACACCGAATCCATAGTCTTAGTTTCAACACCCGCTGATTCTGTTTTTTTTTTGTTGTTGTTTTTTTTTTTTTTTTACGAAGCTACAGTATTTGGCCTAGGGGCGCCGAAGACTTTAGGCGGCCCAGCCTAATAAGGGTGAGGTAGTGAAGTCACCACCGCGAAGAAAGCGTCCGCCGACCCAAAATTTGACTGTTGCTCCCCCGGTACAGTCTGTCAAAAATGACTTTTGCACTGGGTGTTGAACTCAGGTTCTCCGGACTCTGGGTTCTGCTCCTTTTCGTTCTCGGCCACCGTGCAGCATGATATGCCGCCGGTGAAGCGGTGCCTTTGAATGGCTGGATCCGAACAGTGCGGCAGGAATCGAACATCAAATGTGAGCCTTTGTATTCACCGCAACCACAGTGATCCCGGTGGCCCAGAGTATACAGACGTTCCATGCCATATCCAGAGTTTTAGTAATCAACACACGCTGATCCTAAGGTTTTTTTTTTGTTCTTACTGTTTCCACCAGGCTACAGTGTTCGGCCCTAAGCATCCCAAGTCTGTGGGCGGCCCGAGCTAGTATGGATGATTAAGTGAAGTCACCACCGCGAGGGAAGCGTCCGCCGACCCAAAATTTGACTGTCGCTCCCCCAGGACAGTCCGTCGAAAATGACCTTTGCACTGGGTGTCGAACCCCGGGTTCTCCGGATTCTGAGTTCTGCTCCTTATCGTTCTCGGCCACCGTGCCGCATGGTAAGCTCCCGGTGAAGCGGTGCCTTTGAATGGCTGGATCCGAACAGTGTGCGTGCGGCAGGAATCGAACATCAAATGTGAGTCTTTGTTTCCACCGCAACTAGAGCGGTGCTGGTGGCCGAGAGTGTACAGACATTCCCTACCTAGTCCATAGTCTTAGTTTCAACACCCGCTAATTCTGTTTCTTTTTTTTTTGTTTGTTTTTACGAAGCTACAGTATTCGGCCTAGGGGCGCTGTGGTGCTAGAGGGTGCATTGCGGTTTAAGTTGGCAGCGCCCGTTTGTCCCTTGTTTTGTCCTACTGGTTTCTGAAAGGACACCCTTCCGAGAGGCTATGAACGTAGCCCAGACACGAGAGTATGGGAAATTAAACGTTCGGTACGTCGGACGACAAGGGGGAGAGCAGGGGGAAGAGTAGGTCTAGGTGGTAGGTCAGAGCCGGGGGAAGAGCAGAGCATGTTACAGGGCAAGAGGTAGGTCAAAATTTAGTAGGTCCCGTGAAATCTGCCCTCTGAAAATTAGTAGGACAAGTTTAGACCTACTGCTCGGCTCTACTCGGGGAAAAGTCAAGAAAATGATAGTAGGTCAAAAAATAGTAGGTCCCCTGATATACACCCCTGCCGCCCCCGGGGAAAGCAGTGAATAGCTTTGAGAGTTCGAGAGGCGGTCTGACTTAAAAAATTATTTATTTACTTGTCGACTGAGGTATGTTATTAACAATTATGAATAACTTATTATTATTATGGACAAGATACAACTGGACGGACAAGCACAAACACACATTTGTCAAAATAAATAAAAATAGAGAGAACGCTTTCTTCTTTAACGATAAACACAACACGACGAGAATGGCAGTCCACATGAAATCTTCACGATGAGTGAGGACGCACTGTAGAAATACTGAGAAAGCTGTCCGTTCAATGAAAACGCCAGCTATAAACGTTCAAATCCCTCGCCCACCGCCTCTTCCAAAAGAGAAACTTGTAAAGGATCTGGAATCCTGAGGTCAGCAATGCCACCAGAGAACACTCCTGATCCCTGACCGTCCAGTCCGAGCCAGACTGAAAAACTCGACTCAACGTTTCTTCCAGTCTGAAGCGCTCCGTCGCGGCGACATATGGCCTCAGTTCTGGCAAGACCCTAGCCTGTAGTCTCTCCAGCCGCTAGAGAGACTCGGAGAGACTCGGAGCCTCTCTAGTCCCGGCGCTTCAGAGCGCGTAGCCCGCCGAGTCGTACTCGGAGGCCGTGGTCGCGGTGGCCGGCGCGGGCCGTAGCGCTTGCAGCTCGGGGTCCTGGAGGTCCTGGAGGTCCTTGCCGTTGATGCCCCGGATCTCCTGCTGCCAGTGCGGGCTGATGTTGGTCATGAGGCGGCTCTGGCGCTGCACCACGGTCGTAAAGTCGTCGATCTGCGGCTCATCCCGGACGCGGTGCTCCACGCCGTCCGCGCGCCGCGACCGCGCCAGCCGCATCTGCGCGTGGATCTCCTGGCGCGCGGGCTTGTTGAGCACGAAGATGATGAAGGTCCACACGCCCTGCAGGCAGTTGAGCGTGTCCGTCACGTACCTGCGGGGCACGGCCGGGTCACTACAAGAATGCTTCCACAGATAAGAGATGTGTATTCATCGTGGGGGCCTCCACGCTGCTCACCAAATGTAGGACGGGCCGCCCACGTAGAACGACACCACCTCCATCGCCCAGTTGAGGCCCATCGCGAAGAACAGGCAAATGCAGCTTCGGAACCTGTGAACGCCACACACAGCGAAATAAATAAATAAAAAATCAACACGCAGTGAAGCCACGCGGGTCACGCACGAAACCCGCCTTATTTTTGCAACAGCATTTGCCGCGTTCGCGTGGAGCATGCGATGCGAGTCCATCGGCTGCACCGACGTGACGAGAGCGGCGGAGTGGTTAATCATGGCTCCACTCGTGATGCGCGCGCACACACACACACACACACACACACACACTTACGCCGTGTTGGAGTGGCGCTGGAAGCAGGTGTCCCCGGTGAGGGGCATGGCGCTCGCGTTGAGGGCCCTCTTGCGGCGCTGGTGGTGCACGCTGACAGCCGTCAGCACGAACAGCACCACGTTCATCACGACCAGGAAGGTGACGGGCGCGTAGAAGTACGGCAGCGCGGCACGGTCCGCTGCGCCCGGGCACAGCAAGGAGGTCAAGGTCGTCCAGCGGCAGGTCACAGGGATCACAGTGGGACTGACTCACTTTGGAACCAGCAGAAGTCGACGCCGAAGCGCGGCTTGACGTAGGACGGCGGGATGGTGGGCGTCAGGTCCATGACGAGGGTGACGCCGAGCAGCACGCACGGCAGCGACCACGCGTACATCGAGTAGAGCACGAAGCGGCGCCGCTCCGTGCGCCGGTTCCACTTGGCGGCGGGCCTGCGAACAGAGAGTCAGTGGTTCGGGGTTCGAATACCGGCGCCGGTGGTCGGCCCGCTGAGTCAACTCACCTCCAGGCCATGTTGTACCACGTGTTGATGCACATGACGTTGAGCCACAGGAAGCACGCCACGAAGGAAAACTGCACGACGCACGCTGGAGAGAGAGGAGACAACGACCCACAAATCACTTTACTGTTCGCGTTTTTTTTTTGTTTTGTTTTTTAAATTAATTATGTTTGACGGGGCTGTTGCAGTGACACACCGATGGCGAAGCAGAGGTTGCGGCTGAGGTAGGCGCCCCACAGCTGCACCGAGGCCAGGGTGAGGTCGGCGACGGTGAGGCACAGCACCTGGCACATGAGCGCCTTGCCGTGCACGTCGCGCAGGGCCGGCGTCATGGCGTACAGCACGAACGTGGTGACCAGGAAGGGCACCGACAGCAGCAGGCCTGGGGAGGGAAGTCCACGTTACAATGTAGCTGCGTCGGCTTGGATCGCCCGCAATGACGTCCGTGTGGGCGAGTTCGTTATCCTCCCTGAGCGGGAATGTCATCCTCGTGAGACTGTGCGACGCCACGCCATTCTTGCGTTCTTGCAGGCACGCGTGACGTAACGTGTCGTCTTATCGCCCGGACGGAAATACCCCGATAACCTGTTGTACTCTGGCCACTCTGGCCCAGCTTACACCCGCTGGCTGGCCAGTGCTGGCCAGTGCTGGCCAGCTGGAGTGCGGCCGCGTGCGAGTGCGAGTGCGAGAGAGAGAGAGAGAGAGAGAGAGAGAGAGAGAGAGAGAGAGAGAGACTCACCGATCGGGTAGATGACGAACTGCAGGCCGGTGCGCTTGGGGCCGTCGGGCGGCGGGAAGCAGACGAGCGGCAGAACCACCACGTCCCCGTTGTCCGTGTCCGGAAACACGTCCATGCAGAACTCGTCCATGGCCAGGGCGCGGTCGAACAGGAAGGGCGCCACGAGGGAGCCGTTGGCCAGCAGGTAGAACTCGTCCCTGCTGTCCACATGCGGCTCCAGCCGGAAGCGGCCGTACCTGGGTTCAAACACCGCCACTGTCAAAATGACCACAAAAAAAAAAAAAAAAAAAAAAAGCCTGTCTGCGGGGAAGTCCACCTTACCTGCACGGGTTGCCGACGATCATGTCGTAGCCCTCCGCCTCTGTGACGATGGTCTCCTCCGGGTACTCGTCCGGGGAGTCCTCGTCCACGTACTGCAGCGACCCGTCGATGGTGGCCTCCGACAGCTCCTCCTCGTACTCGACGAAGGGCGGGATGAACTCGAGGGGGCTCTCGACGCACTTCTTCTTCTCGCTGAGGACGCGCTGGCCCGGCGGGCAGCACTTGGGCACGACGGGCCGCAGGATAGGGTCGGTGCCGTTGGTGAGCGGCGCCTCCGTCGTGGTGGTCGAGGTCGTTCTTGTTGTCAGGGCTGGGGTAGTCGTCGTAGTGGAGGTGGTCGTTGGCTTAGCGGTTGTGGTCGTAGTCGTCGTGGTTGTGGTAGTCGTGGTCGATGTGGTGGTCGTGGTCGTTGTGGTGGGCGTGCTGGCTGCAGTGGAGGCCGTCGACGGCAGCGTGTAGTTGAACACCTCCGCGTCCTCCTCCCCCGCCGGTGTGGTGGCGACCTTGGTCTTCGGCACCACCACCCACTCCACGTCCAGCTTGGGTGACCGGGTGATCACCTCCGCCTCTGCCAGGGGCTCGGCCACGTCGTCTTCGGCGGCCTCGGCGTTGTTGGATTTGCCTTTCCCGGTCTTGAGGCGTCTCTCCGCGACGATCGGGCGTCTCGCTTTGTCTGCAGAGTCCTCCGGAGTCCTGACCGTCCCGGTGTCCTTGCCCTGCGATGGCTTGGCGGGCGTGGAGGCGGTCACGGTGGCTGCTGCTGGAGGCGGCTGCGCTGGGGGCGGCACCACCCCGCCGTGTTGTGGAGGCGGGGGCGGCGCGCGGTCCACCTTGTCACTGGGAGGCGGCTGCAGTAGCTCGGGCGCAGCCACCGGGGTCTTCCCCGGCAGACTCTCCTCCGGCGAGATGCCCGCCACCACCACGGCCAGCAGCAGCCCCGCGACCAGGCACGCGCGATCGCCCGCACCTTGAGCCATGACCATGAGCCACCTTCTTAGCCTCGCTGCACCCTCAGTCCTCGGGGCGGCGCGGGGGCCCTGCCGTGATGCAACGACGCCGACACTACAACGCGAGGCGTGCCGCGTGGCGATGCGTGGCGATGCGTGCGGGGCGGCGCCGGACGTGTCACTAGAATGTGCAATCCTGTCCCCGCGTGGGGCAGAGCGTTGCAGAGCCTGGCCCACCGTGCGCAGACGCAGTCACGGCGCGAGGCTGATAAGCACAATGATAACGGGCTTGTCGCTTCGCGCGCGGCCACTCCTTGGCGCCTCGCCTGGTCATCGTACACGGAATGAGTCGCGCATCCTGTCTCGGAAGGAAGGAAGGAAAGACGCACAGTACACATTCACCAAAGTTTGGATTTATTCGAAACTTGATGCAACAAAAGTCAGTTTAGAGATAACAATACATCTCCGATACGTCAACTTAATTTAACGACGAGTGTGCTAGCAACTGGGTATCTTGACAAGAAATATAAATGCATAACATAGAAAAAACCCTTGTCTTTCAATAAAGCCATCACATGAATTAACATTACACACAGGACATTCGACACTACTGATTAGCATCTTCTGCATTGTTTTGAACTGATAACAAAACGAATGACTAGGTACAACCAGAACCAAGATATAAAATACATTGTAACAATAATTAACAAAGATTTACCATACCAGCTGGTCTTATAAAACAATGCCTGTATTATCACATTTAATTAACATTAGTACTTAATCACAGAAGCAATATTCAAAACACACAGAATACCTGCAGTCCAGTTACATAAAATTATTTAGTAACAATCAGATCAAAGGGTGGTACTTCAATCCTAATTACAAACAAGGTGACACACTAGTAGAAAATTGGCAAAGTGGGTCAAAGAATCCAGCAGTCCTATTAAAAAGAGTTTCATCAGGAAAACACTGGTTTAAAGAAACAGAATCAGTTTTTCTCAGGTACTTCTTCTAAAGTTGAAGCAACTGAAAACCCACTAGAACTCAAAAAATTCCCATTGGGGCCTCCATCACAGGAATTGGGTACATCTGGGTGCTGTGAGGCTGAACCGTTTGTTTGCTGCTGTTCATGTTTATCTCGAATTGTCCAGCATTGGTCCCAGAAGTTCCAGAGCCTATTATCCTGGTTGCTGCAAAATTCTCGGAAATCTTTGAGCATTTTATTTTGAAACTGTTCATCTCCCGTGGCGCTGTTTGGCCCTTTCCATCGGCGTGTCAGCATATGATTCCACGACCAAAGGAAACCAATCTGTTAAAACAGTAACAAAAAGTTATATTTCTAAAGCACAACATCTGTTTTGGGCCAATAAGAACAATAAAAAATTTATAATGTCCTGACCTTGCGATCTGGTCCATATTCATCTTGGCTGTTATTTCCACAGACATGCCTAGTTATATATTCTTCATGGGGACTGGACACCATATCATGATGAGTTGGATATTCGACAGTAGGCTGACGCCCCATGGTCCGCCTTGACTTGCCGTGTGAATTCATATCTTGAGCATGAGTGCGATGACATGGTGGTGAGGGTATAAGTAGGAACATATTACCAGTAATGTGCACATACTGGTGATGATGCCTAGTCTGTTCTTTATCAGCATGATTTACTCTGTTTGCCTGAGGGCTTGTTCCACGATTTTCCATAGCACATGCTATGAAGCCAAACCTTAATGCAATAGTCTCCTGGAAGAGTAAGAGTCGCTGAGCCCAGGTGTCTTCAGGAAATTCTTGAAGTGGACAATAAAGCGGCATACATTAGCAAAAACTATGTATAATTACGCTATAGAAACCACTAATGAAAGATTAGAATTTTGCATACCTTGAAATAGGTAACTTTTGCTTCCCATCAAACACTCAGTGTCCAACGGCACAAACACAGGGCCACGCAAAGGATCTGATTTATGTGTAAATGGTAAGGCCAAGGGATCTGCAGGAATGGGTACCATCTGTAGGTTACAACTAATTGCCTTTCTGGCCCAACCTGCAATTATCTATTACAAAAATGATCAGTCAAACAATATTTGTTGGAAAATAATAAACATCACCGAGTGGAAAAGATGAATGAATAACATGTGATAATTACCAATTCAGCCACAATGGGCCCAGAGGCTGCTACCCATTGAACAACTAACTCATATGCTCTGTCAGGACGGAAAAGTGACTGATATCGACAGTGACCCCATTCCACACGGTCACTTTTAGCATTCACGTCAATCTCCAAATGTATATTTTTATACTGAGCAACTGCAAAAAAGAAAAAAAAAAACACAAAACACTGAGTAAAAAGAGAGAAAAATAAGATAAGAAACAATGACAATTTATTTTACAAACCTCCATCTCCCTGGCACATTTCTTCCATTGTGTCATGTAAAAATTTTGGAAGTGGGGCTACTGGTGGGCATGTTGGTGGCAATGTTGGAGAATTAGGTACATTGTCAAGAGACCCTGTTGAGGACTGCACCCAGTTAGTTGGGTGTCTGACTTCAACTTCCAGCCACTCGTTTTCAAAGCTCTGAAAATCTAATGGTGCAGAGCCAGAGTCGCCATCTAGAAGAAACAATTGATGAAAAACAATTAGATTATTTCCTTACCTTCGATTTTAAATTGAAATTTTTACTTCAATATCAATGGCAGACCTTTCTGCTGATCATGGTCAGGCACAATGTGGTATAAATAGAATCCAATCCTTAATGGGTGGCTAAAATCTCCAGATGCATGACATATAAGTTTGTCACTCAGCATTTTCTGAAACAGTAATTATTGAATGCACTCTTGACAGGCCTTCACAAAACAAAAAACTATAGAGATCACAGCACATAGCTCTACTTGAGAAGTTCACATAATCTACTCTTGAAAATACCTGAAGTACGTGTTCTGCTGACTGCTGGTTCACAACTCCTTCAACATGTTTAATGAGCCATTGAACAGCATCAGCACTCACAAAAGTCATGGCTGAAGTATGGTGTTGAAGGAAGCCAACACCTGTGTTAGGATTACGCATAGCATCTGCAATATCATTTGTTGAAGCATTACGACCAAGACGAGGTTCGGTTTGGGCAAGGCTGCTCAGAGGAAACATTGTCAGTTGCATGTTTTGAAAAAATCTTTGACACCACAAAAATATTACTTATTAACTCACCCATCTTCCAGCCAATCTTGGTGCTCATTGTTTGCTGTGAGATCCACAGAACCTTCTCCAGCAGGTGAAGCTCGTCCTCGTTCAAGCACCTTTGATCCAGATCTTCAGAACAAAAAAAAACAAAAAACAATAAAATAACTGTGTTTTCTTACTCAGCACAACACACTTATAAACGAGCTTTTACTGTACCCATACCCAAGAAATGACCATCATAAGGAGAAAGAGAAGGTTCAAAACAGAGGCAATGCCAGTATATCTGACCTTTATGGCACCAAACATTCTTAAAGTGAAGGTTTTTGCAAAGTTTTCTCAAATATATTGTGTTTTCTAAGACTAATTTCTCCACAGTACCAACCTAGTGACTAGGTCTTTAAAAGCTAGACATTACATCTAGTAAGCTCACAAGCTGCACTTGCACTACAGTATTCAATAAACAAAAGAAAAAAACGGGCCCAAGAATACGTTGAAACCAACCAACCAGTGACCCTAATAAATGGACATAGTTTAAAAATTTGTGAATGACTCTAAAGCACTCAAAGACAAATAGCCATTAAGCCTTTAAGTCGTGTTAAAAGTCAGTTTTGAAGTGAAGGCACACTGACCTTGGGTACAACCTTTCCACCAAACGTCCGGATGGGAGATGTTTGTCCTACGAAAAGTGAGCAGCAAGATGAAGAAACAAGCAAAGCAGGAAGTGATATCAGAACAACACTATCAGTGACCAAATCACCATAATAAGTGCAAAGAGCTGTGCAGAAAAAATAAAACCTCTTAAAAAAAAGAACATGCTAAACAATACATGAATGGGTGATACGTTAATTGTCAAGAATGCAAACTGTTAAGAATGATCCTAGACTTGATAGACTATCTAGCTTCACGAATTAACTAAAAGATGATCCAAACAAAATGTTTTTTTTTTTCTTTTTCACAAATGAAAGGTAGGTAGAGCAAACAGCAGAAATTGAAAAATAAGAGAACCATTAACAATTTGCAATCTTTTTCCTAATGTTTTCTGCAGTTTCAATACACATTTAAAGAACAGAATTTAAGCATGTAAGTTGGTAAACCTATTAGCATTTAAAACACAGCTCAAGATAAAGATGTGCATGCTGACTATAAAAAAAAAGAAAAAAGAAAAAAGAAAAAAAGTTACATGTATACACAAAGGTACTCATAAATGGTAGGTAAAGTGTATCCCTGTTTGGCAAGTGTCTGATCATAAACATTATTAATTACAAGGTGTCACGTGAAAACGAAATTTGCGTTTGCAATCAGTGAACCATTGCACCATAAGCAAGAAATACACCACGAAAAGAAAATTTTAAACACTTCAACAGGATGACTGCATGACATTTATTGATGAACCCCTTGGCCAAAGCTTTATGAGAGAAGACAAATATAATAATGGCATTTGAAGAGATTTTGTATTTTAGGGTAGAGATAATAAATATTTTTAATGCCAAATCACAGATGTTATCGACACTGTTAGTGACAGGTAGAGCAAATAACGTAATTAGTGGTACAGACAGAAGAAACCATACAGGCTTCATATCATAACCACAGACAAACTTCAGCTTGAATGAATTTGGTTAGGATTTGGCAGCACAAAGAAAAAAAAATAGTCATAAACATTAATTGCAAAGAAAATCACACAGAACAGGCGACTACATGACAGATAAGAAAAAGTGCTTTTGCATGCAATCATGTCTGAAAATGTACCCCTCATAATAACTTTAATACTAGTGGCTTTTACAAACATAAGGCCATTTAAGGATTTTCTATCTTTGTTAAGAAAAACAAAAGTACAAAGCACAATGTGAGTTATTCTGGGGGGTACAGACAGAAAAGAGGAAGCCATTCTCGGGGCAGCGTCCGTACAGCTAAATGTAATGCTTCAACACAAATGCACACACAACGCCACCGCAGAGGAACCAAAATTGGCACCAACAAACCTCGGTCTGGGCTTGTCTGGTAGACGATTGCTACCAAGACGCTCTCGGAATGGAGAATTACCAACAATACTTGAGTGCTAAAATCATAAGACATCAAAAAGCTGTTAGACAAAAGTGGTTCTGGTGGAATGATTCCCTCGCTTGATCCTATAGGTATGAAAAAAACAACAAAAATAGTATTTAAAATAAACTTAGATATCTATTTAGATTACATACAAGATTACCTGACCAATAACTTATATTTAAAAAAAAAAAAAAAAACGCTCAATATCAAATAAAAATAAAATGTTTTGACACATCCATGCAATTAATACATGCAAACTCGAACAAAATTAAGATATGTGCTACATAATACAGTCAACCCAACAAGAAACGAGTGTCCTTAACGCTGAAGATACTAGCTAACAAATTGCTTGCAAAGTGCTGAGAAGACAAGAACAACTCTTTCACAACTGACGTAGGTACACACAAAATTGAGCAGGGGACTCAGAAAACAGAGTGAAGTTTGTCTCATAAGACAACAATCTTGTTCAATTTCAAGCTTCCAAGCATAAAGCTTTGAAACAAAAGTGAAAAGAGAATAGAACATTGCCTGACAAGCTAGTTTTAGAGTATTTAAATCTGTAATGTAATCTGACTTCTCAAAAATGAACTTACCAGTAAAAACTGGTTCTCAATCTTAATCAGATTGAAAGAATCTAAAATACATTATCATTTTCCTGGAGATCCCTGTTACTCCTCCCTCCACAGTAAAATAAGGAGACTAAGACTCTTCTCATGGGATTGCCCTAACTTATTAAATATTACAGTATGGTACAGCAATAACTGTCCACAGACAAGTGTTATACCTGAGACATGTTAGTTGCATGGTTAGCTGAACTACTATTGTGCGAAAGGAAAGTCAGGCTGGTGCTATGTCTGCGCCGAGTCAGGTGGCTCAACTGCAAGGGCAGCAGGGATACTTGGTCCTGTAACATGTATTTGGTTCAAAGATGTGTACAAGCCAAAAGAGCATGCAGTAGAAAAAGTCATGCAGTTGAAAATGAATATTAACATCACAGGCAAACAGAAAGCATAAAATAGTCAATGCCAGAGACATGGGGAACTCTTTCATTGGAATATTGGAATTAACTAGAAATAGCTGAGAACAGTTCTATTGTGTGGTCAGTGTAAACATGTCACAAGTTATGAAGTTATCACCTGCATTTGGATGTTTGAAACCAACATGACCCACCTAGTGAGACTTTAACACAGAACACTTACATGCTTGACAAAATACATTTAACAGTGCGTTAAACAGGCAAAAATACCAAATTAAAATAAAATTACAAAAGTTTAATTCTGATGCAGCATGCAATAACAAAACTACAAAAAAAAAAAACAACCATTTCAAGGTAAATCTACATCATGCTGATAATGTTCTGAAATAAATGCAAGTTTTTCTTTGAGAATTAATTTGTAACACTGATATTCCACTCCATGGCATGTTTCTCTACTGAAAAGTAACTCAAAATAAAATTAAAATTGCTTCCCAACCTTAAATAAATCATTACTTACTCGAGGTTTCTTGTGAGCATTTGGTCTTTTAATTCTATTCACAAATGTTTCAATAAAACGCAGGAAGTTTTTCACCATCTGAGACTGATCTTCAATAGAGGGAGGCACATATATATCACAGTGCTCTGCACCTTCTAATATCTTTCTTGTTGCCATTTGATTCATTTGATTCACAGGTAACAAGTAGACTCGGAAACGCCAATATTTCAATGCCTATACAAAAAAAGGTAAGTTAAAAGTAATCATCTCAAACACAGAGCAGAACTATAATCACGAAAAAGGACAGTACCTCAGCCAGAGCAAAATCAGTGTCTCCTCGAGTGCAAATATAATGGTCCACATAGTTCCAATTGTAATTCTCCAACTTCTCTGAGGAGAAGGACACCCATGATACTTCATATGACTCATGGTCAGGGGCTTGAAAACGATATTGGTACTTGAAGTTAAAAGGAGGATACGGATGCCTTAATAACAAAGGTTTTCATGATTATTTAACAGTAGAAGTATGATGCATAAATGTGCAAAAATTTTAAATTGTTAATTGACCTTGGTCTGTAGCGAGTGACAGTAATACAAGATCCTTTCAGAGAAATTCGATGGAATACACGACCAATACTCAACAGGTACTCTTCACTTGGGTCCATATCCGTGGTCCGGGGGCCGACCACCAAGCTTGGGGTGGATGGAGCCTCTACCTTCACACCAGTTCCAACAGCCCCTGATGGAACGCCATCTTTATTGGGCACAATAAGTTGAAACCCCTTAAAAGAAGCGGGAGGGTTAGCACCATAGTCTATTCAATATCCAGTAGCTTAAGAAGTCTGAAGATACCTGAGCCAAACGTTGAGATACTAGTTCTCTGAATACCTCCGAGGTAGTCAAAGGTTTCTTGTAAATTGCTCTACGTTGAGCAAAATCTGCATTGACATCATCAGGTAGAAGATAGTAGTCCGAAACTACATAATCATTTTGAAGACTTCTTTTGTCAGGGAAATAATCAGTTGTTATTGGTAAACATGCTGATATGGTCAATGACTTCCAATCCACACCTGTCAGGCACATGGATTCATTAAGACATGCAGTTTTATTTGTGAGTTAAGAGAGGAGAGAATTCATCAAGCTACAGCTACTACTTCCATAATTTTTTTAATACATAGAGCCATGCAACATTACAAACCATAACAGGCTCCATGAAAAAGAGGGCACCAAAATAGTACCAGTACCCTTCATTTAAGATATCTACTAATTAGAGTACTGAACAAGCAAAACACATAACTGTGCAAAAATTAATTGAAGAAAAAAATTTCCCAGGTCCCAGGTAAAAGCATAATTTTACTGACAGTGCATCATTGATGCAATATCTGAAGGTGCTGAGGTATTGCTTGAGAGAAAGTTTATGAAGTAAATGGTGCCAAATGCCTTACATAGCTTGAAGACTGATGCGTGTCTTTGATCAAAACGTCTACTGCACTGGCATGGTATGATTCTGATTCCGAGGAAAGATGACAATAAAGACAACATACCGTAACAATCAGAATATATAAAATAGAGTTTTGGGCTGACAGAAATAATATGTAAATTTAAGTATAAGCAGCTCTCTTTACAGTCCCACTCCCTACTTTTCTGTGCATTTATCTTTTAAAATCGGGGGTGCTATATTCGGGTCATTACGGTAATATGAACACTATTACACTACAAGATGACATAAAGGCCAAGCGTCAAGGGTGAGTTTTGTCTCCTGAAGTAAAAACCGTACACCACTACTGCAGCAAAACCCTACGACATCCGTTCTGTGCCAGAGCAAACGTTCAACAAATCAAGCATGGGATGAACATGACCATGACCACTGAAGACTATCAATGACCTGCAATTTCCTTCTTTACTTTGAGAGTAGCTCTCAGCCTTTTATTTATATAATCATGCTCATCCACTCACTTACCCCTCACACAACAGAAGTAAAAAGAAGTACCCAAACATAAGAATGATTCTAAACAAATACTAAATACGTAACATAAAAGCAAAGACTCAAACCTATTATTATTTTTCCAACTGATTTGTATCAGGAGACAGGCACACACGTTCCCACAGACATGGAAAGAAAAAATGAAAAAAATAAAAAAATAAAGAAACAATTACATCCACATTTTAAGATCAGCTTAACTGCCCACCCTAAATAGGAACAATACAGATGGGGACATTAAGGCCTGTAAATAAAGTCTTCACAAGTAAAAAAAAAAAAAAAAAAAAAAAAAATTAAATTTATGTACAGAGACTATAGTAATTTGCTTCAATGATCTGAAAATCCCCTGTTTTGCAGAACAAAGGTTTCCTTTTTTTCAGAAAGCCAAGTGGGACTTGAGAAACAGTAGCTCATACCTGTTGTTAAAGCTGGGGTCCATTCTTGTTCTCCTGTGGCACCCCACAGTAAGGCCTTATTATTTGACGAAGGTGCTAATTGGCACAATAGCTGACTCCTCTCAGGCATTTGAGGCCTTCCCAAGTTTCTCCCTCGCACATCTAAAGGAATAATTTCATGATCACCAAAATTTTAGGTTTAAAAATTTAACCATTTTAAGTCATGGAAATTTAAGGAAATATACTCACGGTCTTGAAATGCTATTTGGGATGCTGATCTTGTCATGCCTCCTCTACTCGTGAATTTTATGCCCAAATCTGTGATTGGGGAAGTGCTGCGGACTGATACAACTTCGTGCGACTGACCATTCATCCCTTGAGACTGACCCCCCAGCTGGACTGAAGTTTGGTCTTCATTAGACGCAAAGGTCGGAACGGCTTGGTAATGGTGCTGCTGTATTAGTACACCCTCTGGTCCTAAAATCAATGAATAATAAAAAAATTAACACCAGTCTCACTACAAGAAGAAAGGGAGATGAGCATTAGCAAGTACCTTTGGGAAAGATGTGTGTCCATCGTCTTCTATTGGATGTTAACTTAATAGTCACATGAGAGGGATCGAAGGGGTTTATGAGTGCACGGCCAGGCCTCAGAACAGTAGAGCTCTGAGGTGGAGATGTAGGCGATATGGGCGATGTGGGAGAACCCATACTACCGGCAATGACCCTCAAAGGAGGAGATGTCTCCCCTTCAAGCAAATCTTCCAATGCTCGATGCTTTCCTGAATTTAAAAAAAATAAAAAAATAAATGATTAGGAGGGGCTATGCATGAATTTTCATTGTATTTTAGAGCAACCTACCCTTAGCTATATCGACAAACCCTTCTCCATCATTAGCATTGACTGACAATGAAGGTTGAGGTGAACTGTTGTTGGATCGAATTTGGGGTATACTGATTGCTGCTGATCGTGGAGTCAAAGATGATCCAAGTACAGGAGAAGACCCCATTAAAGTCGATAGGGGGCTTGCTGGCCCGACGCTTGGCCCTCCACTGATGAGCTTGGGACTGGTCATCATGTGGCTATGCCCATTGGTGGGAGACCCAACAAGAATTGCCTGAATAGAAATCACAAGAAAAATAACAGGAATGAAAGACAATGTGAAGAACTGTGTATGTTACTCTCAACAGACAAAAATGATAAAAATAAACATACATCTCCATTGTTGATGTGATGAATATCAGGGTCAGAAATTTTACGACGAAGAGATTTTGGGAGGTGTTGCAAACCATTTCCTGTTATGCTCACGCTCACACCACCATCGAGAGTAACACTACCTTTTTTATGGCGGCTAGAGGCCCTTTGCAGTTGACGGGAGAATCTGCATGAAAATTTAGAACGTCAACAGTAGAGATAGTTTGCAGTAAAGAGAAATGCAGGAGTTCAAAAGGTGAAACTGATTTTATCGCTGAACCTTGTTGTGTGAAGAGCAGGTAACTGAAAAACTTGGCGATCATAAGCATCATAATCAAATGGAGACTCAGGAAAGTATTCTTCGTCAACAAGCTTTGTCTTTGGAGTAGTAGGTGTAGATGGGAGAGCAATTCCATCCCCTGGAGCACATTGAGACTGAGATGACTGAGATCGCGTCCGCACACGACGTGGGGGCAGTTTTATGCGGGGCACAAAATTTGAATATGCCACTTTCTTGTTGGTTGAGTAGAAACTGAAAAATAAAATTGAAAAAAGTGGTTTAATGATTCCCGGCCAAGATTAATTGAAGCAAACGGAATGTAGAGTTCACTGTACCTCAGGTTTATCCAATGGGGCATACTGTAATTATCCACAGCACTGATGGATATGTCTTTGTTGTGAAACTGAAATATTAAACAAATTATGAAACACAGAAAAGCACTATGAGTTTTTGAATGACTGTCTTGTCTAAAAAATGCAAACAGAACTGCTACAAACCTTCAATAATGGCACAGCATGAAGAGGTTGTTCTCCCACACACACAAGATCACTCCCAACACCATTATCAATGATGCGTTGTTTTGTTATGTTGGTGAGCTGGCGGTCTACCTCAAACACACCAACACCAGGAGTGATGACGACAGAAAGTTGTCCAGTGCGTTCAAAGCTACGGTCTAGGTAATGCTTCTCAAATACTGAATCCAGACAATTTAAAATAAATAAGCTCAAAATTGCAATGGAAAGATTCAACAGAATTAAAAGCGTACAAGAGAGGAATAGTACCATTCAGAGACATGTTCAACACTTCCAGGAAATTTCCTTGCGCAGCAGTAGAGTTAACTGCCTTTGGTATGTCAATGCCAGGTCTTTTGTGGTATTCTAAGACAAGCTTTTGATAATCCATAAACAGCCGTCTCAGCTGGACTAGTGTACTACCCCAATCATCATACCTCTCATTCTGGACAGCAACCCTACATTGAAAAAAATATAATTAAAAGGATCATTGTTAAATATATATCATGGTTGTGCAACTTAAAATAATAGTCAGAGTGATACACACCTGTAAAAATCTTCATAAAAGCGACCTTTGTAGTCCTTCTGCAGACAATCTCTCATGTGCTTAGGAAATTCATCCAGGCTAGTTGCTTTATAAAATGTTCTGGAGAAAAGAACAATGGTGACTTCATGATTACTTCCATGTTTCTGCAGAATAAAGATAAATGAGATACCCTGTTAAGCGTCACTTTCTAGGCACTGTCTCGTCAGAAATAACAATCAAACACAGTCATTTAATACCTTCCATTTTTGGAATAAGTCAGCAAGGAATCCATTGACTGCTTTCTCAAAGTACAGATCGCCATGAATGTCAAAGTCCCACATCTCAGAGCTCATTTGCAGAAACAAGTAAACCATACTTGTTGAAGACCTGAAGACAATCTATAAAGACCGGAATACAGATTGAGATACATCGTAGACTAACTAAAGAGTATGTGTTATTCCCGGATTAACATACTTTTGTGTTCTCTGTTATAACACCACAAGCAACCCGCACACCTGAGGACCACATTTCATAAACCTGACAACGAATGTAGCCCCCACAAAATTCAATCTTCTTGTTCAGATAAATACAAGTATTAATCTGTAAACATTTAAAAAAAATTGTCACATTAAAGATAATAGGAGTTAGAGACTGTATACTTCTGTGCATCAAATTTCTTACCAGGCTATTTTTGAGGCGCCACATTTCACTTCGGCCCATGTACTGATCTTTGAAGGTAAGTTCAACTGAATCCAAGCCGACAGTTTCCGGCTCAACAATCCTCATACATACATCTACATATTTACGAAGCTGAAATGCTGTGGCGATACTTGACTCCACACTGATCACACTGATGGTTTCTGAAAAACAACAGCGATGAAAGTATAACTAATTTTAAATATGTGCTTGCATGTCTTTTACCTTTTCCTTGAAGATCCTCCTTGAATGTTGTAACTTGAAGAAGCAACCGACTGAACTCATCTTCAGGGTGATAAATCTCTACAATGTCACCTTTTTTAAATGACGGACAGTCTCTTGGATTTATAATCAAGTCCTCGGCTGTAAAATCAACATAGATTAGGTGAACAAAATAAAAACTCCCAAAGATCCTACCCTGACAGAAAAAAAAAATCAAATATAATTAAAATATTCTTCAAAGAAAATTAATAACAATCATAATTATTATCTAATTGAATGAATGAAGATTGGGACCAGCTGATGGAAAGATATGAGGTGTGAGGTTACTAGAAAATGACTTACGCGTTCTCTAAGATAAACAAAAGCAATTTCAACTTCAAAAATCAGTTTGACATTAATAAGAAAAGAACTTACGGCTGAAAGATCTCTCGTGCACTATCAATTTGTAGTGTTTCATCGTCATGATTAGAGAAAACCATTACAAATCAACACCATAACACCAACAAAGCAGTACGGAACATAGTTTGAGATCTTTCTTCAACTCGGCACCCCTTTAGGCTGTTTCCGAGCGTGACGTTTCTCTGTCTCTCTGTTTCAGTGCGAGAGAAAGAGATAGTTCCATGTCTAGTCCGCAGCCGCCGCTTGGGTGCATCCGAACACGTCTTGGTGTCGTTGCTCTGTCTCTCTCGCACTCATCGGGCGTCCGAAACAGGTGTGAGGAAGACAGAGCAGACGAAATTTTGGCCCCTCGCGAGTGTGGCACGGGGCTCTCTCCGATCGAGGTTCAGATGTAAACACATGTGTATTTTTCTGAGTGGAATCGTAAGTTTGTTTCAATGTCAACTTTTAACGCTCTTTTCGAGTCTCGCAGACAGTTTGACCAAGTTTAATAGTGTGACTTAATGCACTGTTGGCAGGAAACTTGTGTGAAGAAGACTTGCGCTTAGGTTAAGGTTCCCATTCCTGAATCTTATTTTACTTCAATGCGCAGGAAAGCGAGTGCCTCGCTCTTAATTTATCTTTCTTTAGCTGATTCCGGCCTAAGATATCTCAGTGGTGTTTAAATATCTTACCAGCATTTTTTTTATAAAAGTATGAATGTCATGTGTCCAGATGTTCATGTCGGTTACACAAATTTGTTGATCTATTACCGATAATGTTAAACTTTTCGCATCATTTTCTTGTTGTTCTATTTCAGACGACATCATGGTTCCAGGAGAATTTCAAGCAGTTGTCTTGGCTGCTGGCCAGGGATCTCGTATGACAGAGGTCACAGCTGGACGGCCCAAATGTCTTCTTCCTATTGCAAATATGCCCATGATCTGGTACCCTTTGAGAATGCTTGAAAGAGAAGGGTTCCAAGGTATAACTCTAACCTTGTTGTTATCCTCTTGTTTTACCTCTTTCTTTTTTATGCTCTGCATCCTAAATAATTACAGATGCTATTGTCATTGTCGCTGACAATACCAAAAGCGAAATTCAAGCAGCTTTAGAGAAATGCAACCTTTCCATTCGCTTGGACTATGCCGCCCTCCCTCCTGGAAAAGATGATTGGGGCACTGCTGATTCCCTACACTTCATCAATGAGAAAATCAAATCTGATGTCGTCGTTGTTAGCAGTGATTTTATCACAGATGTTTCGTTATATCCTGCCCTGGAGCTTTTCCGCAAAAATGAAGCTGCAGTTACCATGCTTTTCCTGAAACCCGCAGAGGTTTCCTCTGGAGATTCATTGCCTACCCCAGGACCCAAGACCAAGCACAAACCTGGTAAGCACAAGTCAGAAGTATGTAATCCGATGTAATTTTACAAAGCCTAATTATCCCTCAATTTTCAGAAAGAGACTTAGTTGGTGTCAATGCAGATACGTCAAGACTTGTCCTCCTCGCATCTGTGTCTGACTTTGATGAAACATTACCTTTGTCTCGGGGACTGCTTCGAAAACATCCCCATTTGCAATTGTACAGCAGGCTTTTAGATTCACATGTCTATGTTTTACGTAAATGGATTTGCGAGTTTCTTGTTCAGGAGAGGTATTTCTTTTTTCTGTCCTTGCTGTAATTTTTGTTCTGAAATTAAATCAAAGCACTGTAGAAAATTTTGTTATCTCAACAGGTCCTTAGGCACTTTGAAGGGAGAGCTTTTGCCATACATTGTAAGGAAGCAGTCTTCAAAGCCTTCCCAAAAAGTTGAAGATGCTTCTACCACTGGAGGGAATACTAAGAAAGGTAAGTAAATCAATTGTTTAGTGTTGTTCTGTTGCCTGCTATACTAAGCACTGCTTTTCTATCTGACCAGATATTTTCCAGTTTGCCAAGGAGAGCACATTAGTCAGTAAGGTACTGCCAATCTCTCTATCAAATGATCACTGGGGAGATATGAAAGGTACATTTCAGGATGATAAAATACGATGCTATGCTCATATAGCAGAGGGAACTTCTTTTGGTATGAGAGTTAACACGCTTCAGACATATGCATCCATCAACCGAGAGGTGAGTAAAGGAAAAGTCCATAATTAGAATGCACAACACAGATAAACCAGAGAAATTAATTTTTATTGTATGAACAGATTTTACAAATTTGGGAAAAGGTAACTGGTGGCAACGTGTTGGTCCGGCTGCATCCTGGCGCTGAAGTCAAGTCCACCCAAGTCGATGATTCAACTTTGGTAGGAGAGGCTACATTGCTGTCTGAAAAGACATCTTTCAAGAGCTCTGCCATTGGGGCTTCTTGTTCAATCATGAGCAGAACAAGAATTGCAAACTGTGTCATCATGAATAATGTGAAAGTTAATGAAGGGTATGGCATTATTATTTGTCTGTGAATTAAATTTTGTTACTCTTTGCTGCAATGAATCAGCAAGAATATCTTTTCCTCCTGCAGATGTGTTTTGACGAACTGCATACTTTGTGATGGGGTTGAAGTTGGAGCCAATACAGAGTTAAAAGACTGTTTGGTTGGGGCCAAACATACTGTCGGTTC
Organism: Stenchaetothrips biformis; assembly: GCA_030522485.1. NCBI lineage: Eukaryota > Metazoa > Arthropoda > Insecta > Thysanoptera > Thripidae > Stenchaetothrips > Stenchaetothrips biformis. The sequence continues at coordinate 3,549,608 of CM060100.1, forward strand.
CGGAGGTAATGTTCTCAACTTAGTTTTGAAGTGCATTTAAAAAAAATACTAATCTTCCCAGAGTAATTTATTTATTTTCTCCATCTTTACAGAGAAACATAATCAGGAATTTTTGGCTGATGAGGATGTGCTGATGGAAATTTAAACATGTAAAATTCATATTATTTTGATATTAAAAGTGTAAGTAGGTTTGATTTAACAGAAACAGATACCTAAACTAATTATTTAAAAACCTGATATAGCACATTAAATAAATTAAAAGTAAAACACACATACAAAAGAAATGAAATTTTTTTTTAAAAAGGCCAGGGGTTAGGATGCTGAGGCAGTTTGGTTCAAAGCGTAATGAATATCATCGGCATTCACGTTGAGAAAAATCTGAAATGAAAAGAGAATAACAAAGTGCCAAAGGAGTCTATTCTCATGTTTCCAAGAGTAATTTTCAACTTACACTTTGATTGATGTCAGCTCTGGAATGCTCTGTCAACAAGAGTCCTGATGTTCCAAGCCTATTCAGCAACGCCATAGCTTCGGAAATATTGATAAGAGTGACACCTGTGAGAATAAGGGAAAAACAAATTTCAGTAAGTTGAGCAAGCTGAGAATTAATCTTCATCCATATTTTTCACAATGACATACTTGACAGCGCACAAAAAGACTGGAATTGTCTATAAACAGAAATAAAATTAGTTTCTTCAACTCCTGTCCGTTCATTTTCAGCTACAATTGCTTGCAAGAAAAGTTTCTCTAGTCTACTGCAAGCCCTGAACAACACCAAAAGGAAAAATTAAGAATTAGTACTGTGTTGGTACGGTTTGTGTGACAACCAGAACAGACAATCAAATCTACTCTTACTTGATAGAACAGACATTGGCTGAATTCATCATTTGTGAAAGAACTTGATTAACAATAGGCATAGTGACAGGGTTTCCCTCATCAACCATCTCTGATGCTTTTCGACATATGTCCAGAGCTCTACGAACATCACCAGAGCATGCAGCAACTTTCCTGTCAAATGACGAAACACAATACGATTAAGATGAACATCAGTATAGCAAAGAAATACAACCCAGTTACAATGATAATTGTTGGTTCATACCTGGCAACTAACTCAACAGCATCATCATTAAAAGAATTTGATCCCTGCAAACGAGACAAGACAATTTCTTGCAGTTGCTTGTAAGAATATGGTTGGAAAGTAAGACGTGTGAGTCCCTAGAGGGAAAGAAATAAAGTGGTTAAGGTTTGAAAAACAAAATAAGAAAGAAACTTGTTAAAATCAAGGCACAATATAAAACTGCTTACAAGTCTGCTTGTAACACGACCCTTTAAAAGTCTTTCTGGAAGGTCCATGGTATTAGCAATTGTCAGTACAATAAAACGAGAATTTGGTTTGCTGGGCCAGTCAAATAAATTATAGATCACATCTTGACGACGGTTTCGAAGCATATCCACCTGTAACATGAAGCTAAGTTACCCAGAAAATCCCCCAAATCACATTGATTTTGAAACTATTTGAGTAAACATTACTTCATCAACCAAAAGAACAACAGTTTTGTTTTTTGCAGATCCTGAGCAGAACCTTTCTGCCAAAATGTCTTGAGCCTGCTGAGGAGTGCATTTTTGACCAGTCAAGGCTTTGAGGACTTGCACAAACACTTGGCGCGGCTCAGTCATACGCAGACCATTAGTCTCGATGTACTGTAAAAAATTACTGATTAAGTTCAAAAAATTTAGCACAAGTAACACAGTAAAGAAATGCAGAACAACTTAAAAGAATACCTGAAAGTCTTTTAACTTCTTAGAATCAGCCAATTTTTTCAAAGAGCGAACAACAGCAGTTACTGTGGCAGTCTTCCCAGTACCAGGAACACCACTGATATACATGCACCTGAAAATGAGAACCTGGTAAGTGCACAACAAATAACGGTGTGGTGGTGTGTCATGCCAATGTATCGCTCACTTACCCTCCAGCAGCATCTCTTATTTTGTTTTCAAGGAAATTGTAAATATTCCTATACTCTGATTCTCGGCAAGGAAGAGACATAGGCACCGCAGAGACATGAAGATTTTTACGGATTTGCTCAAGACTCGACATTGGAGTAAGAGGAGCAGTTACTCGGGCAGGCATTGATGGAGTTAAAGCAGCCTTAAAGTAATAACAAAGAATACTTTATAAAAACACTATAGAAAAAGAATAAAAAAAATATTGGAGCATGACCCTTACCTTGGACGGAGTTTTAGAAGGTGTTTTTGCCCTCGGTGTTCTTGGGGACTTGGATGATGTTTTGGATGAAGTTCTGGGGGTTTTCTGAAGTGTTTCATCAATTTTTAAGGTTTTATTAGGACTTTTATCCTCCACAGGAAACATATCGGAGTCATCAGTGTCTTCTTGTGGTTGAACAGTTATACCTCGCTTTCTTTTAGTTAAAGGAGTTGTACTCTGTGTTAAAGACAGCAAATCAACCACTTCTCCTTTACCATTTGGTTGTGAAGGAGTGTGAATTTCAGTATTTCTTGACCTGGAGGATATAGGGGTTTTGGGGTCTTCTGCAGAGTTTTCTTGCCTGGGAGTTTTTCCTCGCTTTCTTTTAGATAAAGGAGTTGTGCTTCCTATTGGAGATACTAGGTCCACCACTTCTTCTTTGGGATTTGGTTCCACTTGTGCAGTCGTCTGAAGCTCTGTAGACTTGTTACAACTAGAGGTCTTAGACCTCGCAGCTTCCATAGTTGACTGACGTCTGGTGGACCTTCTCCCGGTAGGTTCTGCTGATTTTCCCTTTGGTGTTTGGTAATTTGAGCTCCCTGCATTTGTCTTACTAACACTCTTCTTACCACTACGAGTTCTAACAGCTGCATCTTCAGGGTATGAATCTGATGGGGACTCAGCCAGAGAAACGACACATTTCGTTCTTCGTTCAGACCTTCGGGAAGGTGTTATAGCTGATGAAGTATTGGTTCTTCTTGAAGTTCGCTGTGAGTAATCATCATATGATTCATCATCATTATCATCATTGGCATTAATTGTGGATTGCCTTCTGAATTGAGGATTATCTCCAACCTAAGAGAAAAAGGGTGAAATAAAAATGAAAGAAAATGTAATAAATCTAGGACAATTAGTTTGACGTAGTTTCAACATCACAACATTAAAACAAAAGCAGAGATGATGATGTAAAAACAGCATTAACTGGTTGTTAACTAGATGGTATGTTGAAAAAATTTTTAAATAAGACCCAAAGTGACTCTTCCTTTGAGAGGGCAAGACAAATTTCAGGGTTTTCCATTAAAGGCTAAAAATTGCCAGCTCAATCAATCTAGGTTTAAATGACCATGTACATGTATGAATACCAACACCAATCATCACACATTTTCCAAGCCACAAAAGCACAAAGACTCAAGGAGAAAGGTGAACTTAAATAATACCTACTTAGAAATTAACTATACTAAATGTAATCAAATTTACTGAATTGCCAACCATTCACCACACTATTTTAAGAAAGCATGGATAGTGCATGGGCTGTGTATGATTTATAACTGAAGCAAAGCTAAACCTCCAAATAACTTGTTGTAAGAACCAAAAAACCACAACTACCAGTCCCATAAACCAGTCAGAAAATCATGGCCCCAAGCATGTTGTGAATTGTTATTTATATCTAGGGTACCTTGCTCGGAGTGATATTAGACCGTATTCGTTTCAAACTCAGCCTGATAGGTGTCGGACATTGCTGATTATCAACAATTGGAATGTTTGCATCCATCGACTGTGAAACCCAGGAGTCCTGATAACCGATGATTGAAGTGGCACATAAATACTATGTTCCCTTACAGAAAACAACTGAGGCTGGGGTGCGCTTAAATTAATTTCATCCTTCATACCATTGTGAAAGAATACTTTCTAAAACCAATGGTTAAGTGCAACTTTGCTTCAGCTTACCTTCCATGTACTGTCTGAATCAGACTCTGTATCAATTTTTTCCAATTTTACTGCACAAGTGGAGATTTTTATATCATCATGAACACGTGACTGTTTTGGAGTGGAGAAATCCAAAGCTGACACCAGGCTCCGACGAACAGCAGGTTTTGACAGCCTTTCATTTGATGAAGGGGACCTTGCTTTCGCGGGTGAAATGCAAGAGGAAATATTTGAGGCAAGGTTCTCTTTTGCATCTTCATGACAAACAGCGGGATTCTCCAGAACTTGTCTAGGGCTCTTCAATCCTCTAGGACCACCAGACAAGTATCTTTCCCCTTCAGAGTTCAGTCCCTTTTCTGACAAAATTTCAGACTTTGCTGAAACCATTTTATCCAGAGAAGAAACAATAGGTTTAACAATAAATTTCTTAGGCTCTGTTTCTTCTAATTTAAATCGAAGTATAAAACTGGTCTTGGGAGCAGAGCGGAAAAAATCTTCAATGTTTGATGAGTCTTGATCTATTATCTGAAACATAAAGCAGGGTATAACAAGGTTGACAAGCAGAAAAAATCATAAAAGGCCAATAAACAACAACCACCACCTACCTCACACAGACCGAGTATGTCTAGAACTGAAAACCTGCGAAGGTTTTGATGGCAATGTTCCACAACTTCTTTAAATTGATTGAGCTCGTAACCTTGGGTATCAGTGTTAGGAGGTAATGTTTCTGGTCTCAGATATAATTTCACAACGCAAAAGGGTTGATCATCAATTTCTGTATAAGCAAAATGAGCAACTGAGTTCTGGAAAGAAACAACATTGGAAGGAGATTCATTCAGCTTCCAGAGTGAGTCAACTTACTGGAATATTTGACAACTTGGCCAATATGACATGTGTCCAGTGCCAGGGAAAGCTGTGCTTCACGATTTCGGAGACAAACAAAACTTTCTCGTGCTGGTAGAGTGAATCCAAAGCTGGAACCAAGACAATAGATGACAATGTCAGCATCACCGCCCGACAATCTTCAACAGAATAAGTATCATTCGAAAGCAAGTCTTCGATTTTTCGAATGTGGGCAGAAAACAAGGAGCATAGGAAAAGCAATAGGTAACAATTTAACACCTTTCATCAGAATCGGAGAGGTTGTGTTCACCACTCATCTTGAACACCAACTAAATAAGGAGTACATAGATATTTATATTTGCTTCAAACTGATTGCTAACTGGTCGTCCAACAGCCCGAGCCCGAGTCATCAACTATTTTGAACCCACATAAAAAGTTATGACAAATATTTAGTAAGTCACCTCAAAGGAAAGTACCTCCTGCACATAATATAATGTTCCGGTTTCCCGCGATAGCTGCCCGTTATTCGCAGGGAAGATTTTTTTTTTTTTAAGAATGCAACGCGTCTTCTGCTCACAACACTCCTACAAAAAAGTTGAAAGTGCAAGCATTTCCAAGAGATTGCACGACGGGGTGCACAAAAAGAAGCTTAAAAATCATGTCTTTGCATCATATCAACTTGTATCAAGATTGTAATGACAGCTGTTCTCGCTCATTTAGAATCTCTGTAAGGTGTGTTCGGTTGGCTACGGAAACCACGCTTCTCGACGCCATCGCTAAAAAGACGGTGATGGTAAAAATTTTCTGCTGGAGTTTAGGAAACCGGCTGATACCTAGTTTACGTCTTCAGGTCAAAGGAAGTTTTCTTTACATTGGTGGATGACCTCTGTTGACTTCGATCATTGATGCAAATACGCATAAAGCATAGGAAAACGTCCAGCACACTTCTGGGGACAAGTGCTGCTACCTGTGTGTCGCAGTTTGAACTCGGACGCTCAATAATTTTCGTCACTAACAGCGTTGAGCTGAGAGATGGAGCTGGTGGATCTCTCACTGTAGGGGTACGCAAGGTATGTTTATACCGGGTGCTACGAAAACCTCATTATCAAAGTGCCTTTAATACTTCGGAACCATTGGAAGTAGTTCAGTAGCATTTTCGCGGAGGAAAAGGCAGAATTGTCTGCTTTGTGACCTTGCTGGAGGCAGCTTTGCTGGGGCGGCAAGTGACACACGGAACGGGTTTTCCGTTTGCTATCAATGATAAATAAACAAAATTAGTGACTCTTACTGATTGCGAATAGCCATTTAGGGTGTCTGTTCAATGTGTAGCCTTCACGCCCCCCGACTTACTCCGAGTTTACATTTGGTCAAACCAATTGTGCGGAGGTGGCTCAATTGTAGGCTAGAAATGTTTTTACACACAATTCGGTCATTTCATAGCATGTTTACAATAAAATTAATGTCTAGAACTGCGCAGCGCTCGTTCATGTATCTTGTGGGTGTTTTTGTTTCCTTTTGTTTGAATATACTGTGTTTTTGAAGCGCAGATTTTGCATCACTTGGTGGTACTAGGTTAGGATGTTTGTTTACCTGTCATTTAAAGTACTTAGTGTATATCATTTGTTATTTTATTTTTCTTCTGATAGTGGTGTTTTGATTTCTTTCACATCTGACATCTTAACCTAGAAGTCTCTTGAATCACTTATGGCAGTTGTCTGATCAAGTGTCTTAAAAATATTTGGGATAGTGTCCTCACTTCAAGTGACTGGAGGACACTAATCTTTGTACCCTTTCATCATCGTTGTTCGTTCTTCCTAATCTTTGTTCACTTGTGCAGGAGTAATTTTCTCCCGCTCCACCATGGATGGATTGCGGCAAGTAAAGGTTGACAACTGGGCAGCGTTTTTCCTGCAGAAGCTCCAGGCACTGTATACACGCGGTGACTTTACCGATTTGACATTACAATTTCATACTAATGAATGCATAAAGGTGACCCATTTAAGCAAAGTGTGCTTACTACTGTTTTGCACATATTGAGAGTAGCTTCTGACCAGTGCTTGTTTTCCCCCCAGGTTCACCGTTTGGTATTGAACACTTGCACAGAGTATTTTGAAACGCTAATCAAACAAAACAATGTCACGGACCACATGCGATTACCTCCTACTTTCCAATCAGATGTGGTGGTTCCAATCATCAAGTATGTTGCTATCAATTTTACGCTTTTCAGTGCTGTGCGTAACTGAGCCGGTTTACTCACTTTCTCTTTTGTTGTTTAGCTTTATGTACTCTGGAAGACTGGAATTCCGCCCTGAACTCCATCAAAGACTGTATAATACAGCTAGAATTCTCAACATGAGCATTTTAACCAAGCTGCTGGACACTCATGTTGGACCTGTTAACAAGCCAGCATCTCCAAAGCATAAACAGCTCACTCTTCCAGTTAACGCAAGTTCAGGGTCAGTTCCATGCAGTCCTGCCATTAACTCACGCACCAGCTTCAGCAACGAAGGGTCAGACTTTGTTCCTGGAAAAAAGTAAGTTTCATTCCAAGTGTAGTTTTCTCATCTTGTCAGAGTATTGTTGTGTGGTAGTTATGTTCTCTTTTTTTGTTTTCTGTGTGACTAGACTGCCTATTTGGAAGAAGAGAACTGTGCCATCTTCAAGCTTCTCCCTGAATGTGTGAGTATGTCACAACCTTCGATGGAAGTTAAAGTCATTGCGCTTATGGTTAACAATAGCATTCTGCTTTTGATGTCTTGGATTTATTGGGTTTTCTTTTCTGAATAGAGGGTATTCATTGTCATCTTTGTCATTCAACTGTGATCTTTTCTTATGGTTAATTTATTTCTCAGTACACCGAGGCCTATTGTGGAGGAGCCAGCAAAACCTACCCGCTTTGAATGGCCAGAAGACGGAGACTCTGATTCTGCACCGTTACTCTACAGCTCCACTTTTGATGATATTTCATATGATTCAGTTCCTATCGTCAAGTCCATAAATTCAATAGTTCAATCAGCTCTTCCACCTTCCCCATCACAACCGCTGGTGGTAAGCTCAAACAACCTATCAACTCTTACTTAAAAGGAAAAAAATTACTCATCCTCAAACTGAATTTGGATTTTGGCTTCTGCAGCAACTACCCCAAGAAAGAGTCATGCCTGCTGCAACTTTTGAATCGGTTTATCAGTCAGCAAACCTCAAGAGAGACGCATCATCAAGACCACATGGAAGTCAAGTTGATGGCTTCACACCGAAGAAACCAAAGGTTGATATTGATGATGTGAAAGACTTTGTTCAGGTACTGTGTCTTCATCTCTGCCAGTTCTTCACCGCCCTGTTTCTTTCTAATTCCCTAATGTTGTGAACCGACTGCTTAAGTACACACTCAATTAATTTATAGGCCCAAGAAGTTCGGAAGTCTCTAATTACGAATGACAATGAACAGGAAAATGAAGACTTGGATGATTTTCTCCCTGTGGCAGACAATGATGCTGAAGATTTTGAAGATGACGCTGAGGAAGGTATTAGTGACCAACTGGGTGCTTCTCAGTCACAGTCTGCCCCAACAACACCATCTAGTAAAAACAGCACTCCAAAGCCTATTCTCAAGGTAATCGTACTTCTCACTAGAATGGTAATTAGATTGTACAAATTCATGCTCATTCTGTTTCTGATTATTGATAAATTACGTTTGGTTATCACAGCTTCAAGGAAATGAAAGCCCAGAAGCTCTCAAAGAATCAACCCCCAGCAAAAAAGTGCGTTTTCATCTGGAACCTCAAGTTCGTGCTCTTGTACCAGTATCTGCTCTACAGGATGCTCAAAATTGTTTGGTTTCTGAAAACTCTGAAACATTCTCTGAATCTCAAGTTGCTGTTGACAATCTGTCAATGGGAACAGTTATTGATGAGGTACTTTAAATCAACAGTTATGAATTTGTTGTTGTCACATGTGATGAACAAGTAATGAGAGATATCTATTTCCTGTAGCCTGTTGTATCAACTAGCACTGCTGCTGGTGTTAGTTCTGTTGGGAGCACTGCATCTGCTGGCACTGTTCCTCTAAGCAATGCTATTCTTACTGGGTCTTCTATCATGAAAAAAGATGATGAGGCTGCTGGAAGTACATTTGAAATTCGAGCTCCAGTGAAAAAAACAAGTGATGGTACCATTGCTGCACCGAAAAGTCCTACTGCTGCAAACCATGCCAAGATAATAGCTGAGGTAGGGAATATCATGACTCATAGTAATTGTTTTCTGATGCCTGCCTTAATTTGAAGTTAACAAAAACTTCCCATTCTTCTCTACAGGTTCTTAAAAAATACCCTGATTTAGTCAAAAACAACAAAAACATCAGGCTCAAAATTATCCAAAAGGATGGATCACCTGCTGTTAGTGTGGAAAAGCCAGGAGTGCCTGGTGACAGTAAACCCAAGGTAAGTGTCATCAATCATTAGTACTTTTTCAAAAAAAAATTGAATGAAGGTTATAATGTAGCTCTTCTTTAGGTGTCCTATATGGTTGTCAAAACTGATCAGTCACTGAAGAGTAAGACCACTGAACAAAACAACAGATTATCAGGTGTTTTCAATCGCACTGGCCCCTGGCTGTGTTCGACATGTGACCCTGAAAGACAGATTATATTTGATACATACTATGACTATCGGAAACATTTGAGGGTAAGTATTCATTTAGTCTCTCATCCCCTACCATAACTGTTCCATGTTAGTGTCTCATGTTTTCGTTTTGTACTCTAGGAGGTTCACAATGAAAAAGTAGATGTCAGAATTTGTGAACATTGTGGCCATCACGCAAACAAGCGCAATCTTTTACTTTACCACCTGTACAAAGTACATGGTATCCCGCCTCCTCCCAGCTGTAAATTTCCAAAATGTGATCAGTGCAACCACATTTCTCTTAGTGAAGTGCTCCTTGCCAAGCACAAAAACACTCATACAAATGCAAACAAGGAATATCAGTGCAGTATGTGCCTTGCTTATTTTAAGTCTCATACAACTCTTCAAAGCCATCTTGAAAACAGCCAACGTTGCAACCCTCGCAGAAAGGTATGCCCTGCTAAGAGATGCAAAATAATTTTATTTGACCAATGTTCTTTAATCATAAATATTCTTTGTTTTGCAGGCTTTCAAATGCCCTGTGTGCTCGAAAGATTTCCAGCTTCAGGCTGATGTGAAGAGTCACATTCGGACTGACCACCAGAACTTAAAACTGTTGGAAGATATGGAGCAGCCAACTATGAAGATGGACGAGTCACTTGAGATGCCTCATTCTTTATCGCAGGACATGAACCAGCATCAAGAATCTCTGGAGCAACAATTGCAGCAGCAGCAGCAGGCATCTCTGGAACAAGCTCTGCAGCACAGGCATGACGCTCAAGATTCGCTAAGTCAACAGGTCCTTCAAGCACCAGCTTCAATGGAAGTGTCTTCTGATGTCCATTCACAACCTGGTATTAATGCACAACCACAAACAACATACATTTTGCCCCCAGGAGTTACAATACTAACGGACAATCAAGTAAGCAGTAGTTTTTCAGTAATCCTGATTTCATAATAATGCTCTGAATTAAATTTTGCGGATAATTACACTTTGTTTGATGTTTGATTTACAGGGCACCCTGATGCAATCAACTGAAGCAGAAGCTCTGAGTAATGTTGCAAGTGGTATTGCAGCTAGTTTGGGAGTTGCTGATTCTATGGTTGTTGGCGATCAAGGGCAACATCAGACATTTATTGTGGTGGACAAAAATTCCCTCATACAAATTCCAGGTCCAGCAGGAAACCCAGGACAAGTTCATGAATATATTGTGCCAGACATGATGTCTAATGATATGAGTCAAAGTGTGGGAGTTTACACTCCCAGTCATCTGTCTCAACTAGTACAATACACCACAGCAGGTGGTTTGCAGCAACCTGTAGCTGTTTCCACTTCAGATCAAGGCTTAATGACCATAACAACAGTGAATGCTAATGGCTCCATTGTGAATCATACAGTTCCCCAGCAGGGAAACAACCCTATAATGGAAACTGCTATGATGCAGATTCCCCAGGGTCATATTCAAGACCATAGTGGTGGTGAAATCACTATGATTTTGACAGATCATGCCTACAGCGAAGGGATTGTTCGAGAAAATGGTGGTGTTATGCAGGCAACGTCAGTTCCTGTTTCTATGAACATGGTACCCACCAGTGCTGTTGTTTCTGTTGTCTCTGCTGTGCCAAACATGGCTACAACAGTTCCAACAAGCAGCATGAGTGATGATGGTATGGTGATAACACCAGTAGTTGGACCAAATATCCAAACAACAATAGCATCTTCTAGTATGGCTGATGAAATGGTTATAACAGCTATATCAGGAATTCCGTCTCATAAAAGTGATGATGGAAGTGATGTTCCAAATAACTCAACCGTAAGTCAAGGCCTTTTAGCAGACCAGCAAGTAGCCGGCCAACCAACTCAAAAGATGGCAGAGTTAGCCAGTGATTGGGATGACGTGGATGAGAGTGAGGACAGTGCTACACTTTCAAGATCTGCTGAGGATGTTTCAGAAGATTCAGCTTTACCAAGTCGACCATCAATTTTATTAAAAAACGAGTTGGATAGCGAAGATATTCCTGATAACTTGCCTTTAAAAATTACTTAGTCTCTGACTCATTTCCCGGGTACACATGTATTCCTTGAAGTCAGCTGCCTTCTGTCATCTGGCTTATCAAATATTGCTTCCAAATGCTAGCATGTTATTGCAATGTGTATAGTTAAAAGAAACAGCCTGTATTTTTAACCCTCACTTTCACATATGTAATACATAAACTTCTTTGAGCTATTGTTGATACTCCTGAGTAAACAGATGTTTATTTGTACAAATTAATTTTGTATGATATTACGTGTTCTTATATTTAAAAGGTATTTTTGTTGATATAGCGGCTGGAGAGTTTGAATAATCTCCAATTTTGTTGTCCAAAATCTCCCTAATTTTGTGAACCAACTGAAGTAGCAAATTTCATCTCAATGGGAAGAGGCCAGAATATCGAGGAATAGGCTGTGATAACCTAGTGCAAATGACTGTCAGGAAAGCAAAATTTTCTATAGTTCTGTTAAAAATATAAAGTGTCATGGATATTTTGTGTGCTCAAGTGGCGTATGTCAACATAAATTGGGTTTTGTTACTGATTTGTGGGGTTATTGGAGAGCTAGAGCTGTATCCCAATCACAGTCATGGTTATTAATCAACTTTAATTGCTACCTAACTTGTACTCTGAGTATCTTTTCATTGCATTGATTTTTATGATGAAGTACATGTACCTTTGTTGTCCTAAAGATTCTTCAGATGTACTGTTTTGTTGTTGAGCGTTAATTGCATGCACTAGATTCTACTTTCCTTCCTTCTACAGCAGCTAGATTTTTTCTAGACACATGTTTCTGTGTGCTTCCATTAACCTTGATGAAATTAGTTGAAGAAGTTGTAAACAACATTTTTGGGTGAAAAAACCAAAAACACTTTTTTTTCCCAAGGATTTCTCCTAAAAACGCACACATCTTTCATGAAATCGTACTGTATGCAACTGTGTGTGTGTGTCTAAAGAATGTAGCTGCTTATTATGAAGGCAATTTAGTGGTTCCTCAAGTGGCAGTGAAAGGCTCAGTGATCATTGTTGTAGCTCACTTTTGCCAACTGTGAATGTTAATGGCAATACTGGGCATTATGTTTGTTTCAGTCAGTGTCTGTAGAGCTCCATACAGTTGCTGTCAAGACCTCCCCAAGGAATTTGGCTGACTGCAGCATACTTGTGCAAGCCCTTCCTCTAGTCATGAGCTTCAGTGAAACAGGCATGTCCAGGCCCATTTAACTGTTGTGTTGCCATAATACTTAAGTATGTGACCCTTCTAGGAGGTGGTTACTCTTGGACCTTCACTGCAAGTCAAAGAATATGACATCATATGTATGTATACCAAATGCACAATGATGACATGATGTAAAGTTTATAGTAAATTTATATTTGTATATTATTGTGTGTGTGTTTTTTTTTCCTTGGAATGAGAGGCTCAAAAGCTGTTGTTAACAGGACTTCTTTTATTATTGTAATTTTTAATTTGTTGTATTTTGTATGTATGTTGTCTACAATCACCTCAGTCAGTAGGAAAGTATTTTTAGAGGAATTACTCCCTTAGCTAGGACCATTTGGGGGCAAATCTGAATTGCATGAATTCACTCTCTTTTATGTAGATGTTACTCATACAGGGCCATATTTGTGTTTGAAGGACATTCGTCTTCTCAACTGTCAAGTTCCAAGTTTCACAGGAATTTTACTTGGTCTTTATAGTTTTTTATGTATCTTAAATCATGTAAGAATGAATAAACAGAGGCAAGTTGTTTCTCTTTAGAAACTACCGTCTCTCTCCCTTTATTTTGTGCTTTTGCTGTTGTGTTTTATTGCTCGCACAAAAAGGACGAAACTTCTTTTTTTTTTTCTCTGAAGGTGTTGATTTTTCAACAAAGTACCATGCTGTTTATCTGTTGTGTTTTTGAACTGAAATCGAATCTTGTCATTACTAACATGAGCTGGATGAAATTTAGTAGCAATTTGATTAAAAGTGGGTGTGTGTGTGTGTGTAACCACGTGTGTCATCATTCATGTGTGAGTTTTATTTTTTATTTTTTTTTATACTAAATTATTTGTTTTTCAGAGTTGAACAACTCAATTGATGGTAGTCATGTGAAAGGTGTTAATCTTTTGTGCAAGCCTTGGACAATCACTTATTTTTACTTGTCCAAAACTGCTGGTGCATCCGTGGAGCCTGATTAGTTGCCCGAACATCAAGTATATGTCTGGCCTATAGGTTCCAATAGACCTCAGCTATTTATTCACAAGCTGATGGTGGATTTCTATAAAGAATAAAAATTGTAAATGACTTCAGTGCTCCAGGCATATGCTAAGTCCTCCTGTAATTTATATCACATTCTGACTGTACAAATTTGTTTACTTAGCTTTCTATTTGAATTTTTTTTTTCCATCTGAGCCCTTGTCAGTAACATGTATATAGAAGGTGAAAGATGCAGAGAAAAATTTCTTGTGCTGAGTTTAACTTGTGCATGTATGATTATTCGGTGCATTTATTCTGTAGCCAACTTGTCAACTAGCCCTTTTCTCTTGTGTTAGTAATTTAATTTGTAGTTCATGATTGCGTGATTGCTTTTGCTTGACAGAAGGCAAGAACAAATCTCTTCTTTCAAGTTATGCTGAACAAAAAAATCTTCTATGCATCTGTAAAAAGTCTTCTTTTAAAGAAAATATTTTATGTTAAAATAAAGTGTGTGCAGGTTGTAAAATAAAGTGGAGTCACTTGTCTTAAAATTTGGTTTTATTGACAATTTACAGTACTATAACTTCCTACCTCAAATATTACATCCATTAACATTGACATGAAATTCACACAGAGCTCAGTTACTCCCACACCATTAATCGCTCAAGAGATGACCCTCTGATACCCTTAGCCCAAATTAATAGGCACAGTGTTGGAGGCTCATTTTTTGTGTCTGATAGTGATAGTAGAATGCAACAAGTTCATACAAACAGCAAGTACAGTCAATCACTGTCATCTAACAAACGAGGTTGAGGGTTCCTTTTATCAATGAAATGAGGAATGTACTTCTTCAACACCTCGACAGATTTGTTATGGTAGAAAATATCAACAGAGGAGAAGTCTCTAAAGAACTTAACACGAATTATGGGACTGTGATTGTTTTTCATCATTTGTAACTCACCAAAAACTTGTATAGGGCAATCTGCTGCAGGGAAATAGGCCAGTGTCAAATCAACAATAATAGAGAATGGACCTCCATCTTCCCCAATGCTGACCAGTTTCCACAAATTAAAATTCAAATCATCAGTAGGATATGCTATGCCAATAACGCGAACATTGCGATTGGACCATAATGACAACGTTCTCACTAATGATACTTCCTCTACCGAGAAAGGAACATAGGGTCGGCTACAATTAGAGTAATCCATGTCACCATCATTATCATTGTCAGTGGTACTAGTGGTATTAGAGGCACTGCCATCATTAATCATAAACGACTCATCTATGATGGATTTTGAAAGTTCCTCATCAGAATCATGACAGAGAGTTATGGATGCGACATCATCCTGAACCACAGCTTGAATATCACTATAGCTAGTTTGGTCAACAAGGGAGCAAGATTCCTTAAGTTTCATATACGTGTCCCTCAAGCTAACGTCCTGAGACATTGTTGGATTTGAAAGGTGCCAACAAGACTTTTCCCGTTTGCGATCCATTCAGTAGCTTTCATCAACAACTTGAAGGAAACAAGTAGTCAAAAACAGATCGACCACTT
Organism: Stenchaetothrips biformis; assembly: GCA_030522485.1. NCBI lineage: Eukaryota > Metazoa > Arthropoda > Insecta > Thysanoptera > Thripidae > Stenchaetothrips > Stenchaetothrips biformis. Next base: position 3,564,741 of record CM060100.1, read on the forward strand.
TAATTAGAGTCGGCTTCTTCTTCCCACGGACGCGGTATTCTCTTGTTTTCCCAGTTGTCAATATCAATCTGTTAAATAAAAAGACCAGGTGGAGGAGCACATAACAGCAATAATCATGATCATAATCTGAGAACTTTAACCACTTTTACCTACCCTGTTCATTATGTTACCATACTCCTTTTCTGGATCAACTACCACACTTTTGTGCTTTTCCTCAATGGGTAATTCAAATGGATTTACGTGGGTGAACTCATAACTGAAACAATCCGGCAAATTAAGAGCTCTGTGTGCGAGATGCAAGCAAACCACTCAATGACCGCAACCATAACCCCCTTACCGGACTTTGGCGAACTCTTTGAGCACAAATGATCCACCGACAACAAAAAGTAGAAACGGCAGACCAAAATTAAAGTGCTTGTTACGCTTGAGCTTCTCAAATTTCGCACGATAGTTTGCAAATGATGATGCCATTCCCTTCCTCCTAGGGCTCTACCTTCCTCCCGGAAACAGAGCGGGAAAACGTACATTAACGTTGGTAGCGCTTTAACAGCAGACGACAGGATAAGGCCAACACAACAAACCGAAGTGAGGACTCTCTCGCCGTTCAATTGATTGAAACACCCTCTGATATTTGAGTTCGGGTGATGAAAAAGAAAAAATATATTGAAAAACCGTTTAGGTTGAGTATAAATGCCAAAATTGAACATCTCAAGAAGCGAGTCCTTGCTGTGGTGGTGGTGCGAGCGAATCTCAATCTGAACCGCAAGGTGAGGGGACGTGGGGGAAGGGTAGAAGGGAGGGGGAGGAAGGGGTTTCTGTGGCTGCTAAATTTACCAACAGAGAGGCCAGGCAATGACAAAGACAGAAAGAACCGTTGATTTCTATGTTGCCTGTAAAATGATTTTCGCCTCTTTTACTTTCCGCGGTGATTACGCGTCATGGGAATAATTTCTTAAGCAAAGAGTCTGCAGTTAATTCCTTGCATGTTACGCGTTGTTATTGGCAATTACCGTTCAATGAATGTGAAACGTTTTTTGCGCCCCTACGTTCAAGCCTGAGGGTCAAGGTGTAGTGATTGTGGGTTCGTCTTTTTTTGGCAGAGACCCGTCTACAATGCGTAGCGTTCAAGCGATTGAATACACCATGTATATTGAACTTTGATTGTCTGTGTCATCATGCAGGTAAGCTAACCTATATGGGCTACAGCCATTATTTCTGTACAAGGCCGTTCAGATGGACTTTTATTTAGTTAAGGTTTTCATTGATTCCTTTTAAACTTAGGTGTGTCATGTAGCTTTCATGTCTTTGATGTCTCCATCAGTGTCTCAGCAGTTAATCTAACTGTACCTAAACATAACCTTACATTTATAAACGCATATTAGTTCCTGTTGCATGTGTTTTACGCGGTTTCAGAGCTGGCTTGACAGTGTCTGTACAATTTATTACAACATTTATTTGCCTTTGTTTCCCTGACCATTACAGCCTAAGTGATCAATGTCATTTGAATTATTGCATGTTTGATGATTTGTTTCAGCTGTACCCGTAGTCCTAAAGTTTCTTTTCACGCCTCAAAATGGATGACAGGCGTATAGCAGACTACTTTGTTGTTGCTGGGCTTCCACCACAGCCACAACCCCTTGAAGATGTATCTCGGGATGGGACCATGCCTTGCGGAGTGGTTGGACCTGCCCCCATCACAGATCTAGCTGTCATATTTCCCACTTTAGGAGAGTCACCCCCCCAAGGCTTTTCTCTTTTGGAGTTCACACCTTCAGGTACACTATTCAGAATGTGCATTCATCAAGTCAAATTTTGTTCAGATCTTGTGTGGATTGATAGCTTAAATTACAATTACTTTGTGTGATTTAGGCATACCAGCTAATCTAAATCATGGCAGTTATAGAACTCCTGAAGTTTATTTGTGCTACCGTAGAGGTAGGGACAAGCCTCCTCTGGTCGATATTGGGTAAGTATTGCATTTTCAAATGGTTGCTTTGTTGTTATAAAATTCTTCCATCTTACTTACTACTGCTTTATTTTAAAGTGTAATGTATGAAGGCAAAGAGAGAATTATGCAAGATGCAGAAGTTATCAAGAAAACACCATATGGTAAAGTGGCAAATGTCAACAATTCTACTGCCCAGATTTTTGTGACCTATCGACGAGCCTCTCCATCAATGCCTTGTAATGAATTAGTTGTCACAGATGTGTGTGTTATAATTGACAGCAAGGGAGAATGTCCTCCACCAGCATTTTGTGTTCTTAAGAAAAATCTGAACAAAGGAATGGTACTGTCACTTCTGTTGTGTTTATGAATATTTAGTGTGTTGCACTTGCTTGATGTATGAGCTTCTCCTTACCATTTTTTTTCCTCCCAGGTTGGGTCCGTTGTGTACCTGTGCTACAAAAAGTCAATGAACAGAGCTAATTTAATCTCATATAAGCCTGACATTTTATCTCGTTACCCAAGACATGATCATTCAAATTTTCCTTTTCCTCTGTCTGTTCCACTGTTTTGCTTGCCGATGGGAGCATCACTGGAATGTTGGCCTAAAAAGGCTATGCAACCAAGGCCTGTATTCTCTACTTTTGTCTTGACTGTTTCGGATGCGTCTGAAAAGGTGCGGAGCAGATTTTAACTTAAAGCATAGCATTTCCATTTTTTCAATCATAATGACACTGTTTATCTCTCTGTTAGGTGTATGGCTCTGCAATCACTTTTTATGAACCCTACCCTGAGGAACAGCTTACTGATGAACAGATGGAACAACTGCAATTGCCTGAGGATGCTGAGCCTGAGGAATATACTTACAATGTCAACAAATCCATCTGTCTTCTGTCACACTGGCCGTTTTTTGACACATTCGAGCATTTCCTTCTATTTTTGTATAGCATGGCTTGTAGTGGGCCTCAACCTGTGCCCATTGAAAGGTACTTCAGTGCTTTATCTCTAGTTCTAGTTTGCAATTGTTCCATGATTTAACCTCTTTCAACATTATATTTGCAGATATATTTCTCACTTTCTGGAGGATGTGCCTTTCCCATCTCCACAACGGCCTCGCATTCTTGTGCAGCTGTCCCCGGCGGAGAGAGTTATTCTAACACAACCTGAGGATCTCCCTCTACCCAGGAGTGGTGCTAGATTCCGCAGCCTTTTGATCAATTTGGGCCCAGACAATTGCTTACTAGTTCTTCTCTGTGCTCTTACCGAGCAAAAATTACTGGTTCATTCTTTAAGGCCCGATGTGTTGACTGCTGTGGCAGAGGCCATATCCATGATAATATTCCCATTTAAATGGCAATGTCCATACATTCCTCTCTGCCCATTGGGTCTCGCTGAAGTTCTGCATGCTCCACTTCCTTTTTTAATTGGAGTTGATTCCCGTTTCTTTGATCTTCATGACCCCCCTGCAGATGTTATATGTGTTGATCTGGATACAAATCTCATTACTTTGTAAGTGCTGCAAATACTAATTACCTTTATTCATAGCCACATTTTCAACTGTATGGCTTTATTTCATTTATTTTATGTTGTACAGATGTGAAGAGAAGCGAAATTTGAGCATCAAATTATTGCCGAAGAAACCTGCTCGTACCCTTCGCAACACATTAGACATATTGTATAACAAAGTAAACCAAAGTATGGCACATTATGCTAATGCAGGTCTACAGGACTCATCACATGATGAGAGTATTGATAGAGACTTCCAAATTAAAAGGAAAGAGGTATGTCTGAAATTTCACTCAACTTTACACTCTTGTCGACTAGAAACATATTCTCCTATTAATAATTTAATGTCTTTAACAATCTGTAGCAAGTATTGGAGCTAGAGATCCAAGAAGCCTTCTTACGGTTCATGTCATCAATTTTGCGGGGCTATCGCGTGTATCTGATGCCGATCACCAAAGCTCCCACTATTGGTACAACTGATCCGAATTCCCTCTTTAATTTGGGAGGTAAGCCACTCTGTGACCTAGTTTTCTACTTTTAAAAAAATTCCTCTTCTTATTTCAATTATCTTTGTTTCTTATCTAGGTTTCCTTCGATCAAGGGACAAGTCATATCACAAATTTTTCACGTATGTCATGAAAACACAAATGTTTATTCGGTTCATTGAGGAACGCTCTTTTGTGTCTGATATGGATGCAGGCCTAGCCTTCTTTGACATCTGTTGTGAAAAGGTGTGTGCCACTCAGACTCCTAAATCAACTAAGTCAACTTAATTTTTTTAATGCTTTAACTGGATTTTTTTTTTTTTTTTTTTTTTTTTTTTTGTAGATGAACTCTGAAGACAGCGTTCCTCATTTGATTGAACTGGATGAAGCATTGAACAATGAGAGAACTGTCTTTATCATGCCCCCTGAGCCTCCTCCCAACTCCACTACAAGCCATTCCTATAATGGGGTGCGGTTTTACGATTTTCTTATCTTATATAATATTTAATATTTTCATTTGTGGTGTTGTCATTGTTCTATCTACTCTTGCTCTGTCTTTTTTAGTGTTTTACCTTGAATCCGACATTATTTAGCTCTAAAGAAATGAACCATCTTCTTCGTATTGGAGGAGGTAGACTAAGTACTAGTTCTGGTGGTCTTGGAGTACCTGGTAGCCCAATGGCTCGCAGAACAAAGCATGAAGTGAAGTCTGCTCAAAAGCTTGCTCGAAAATCTGCATCATCCCCAGAAAATTGGGCCAAATGTCTTGTTGGAACTTGCTACAGGTAATGAAGTGACAAAGATTAATCAGCCAAATAATCAAAATTTTACTGTTTATTTTTCTTTTTACTCTTTTTTGCAATTAGCTTGTGGTTCATACACTTGCCAAGCAATGTCATGATGAATCCTCGAAAAGCATCAACATGCTTACGAACAGCTTATGATCTTCTCAACTCAATGCTGAGGCTCAAGCTGCAACCCACTGATGAGGTGAAATTTTGTTATTGAAGTTTCCTAAATTTAATTTATTCAGATCAATACTGTGGTAGTGAGTTTTAAATTTCTGTCTCTAGGTCTGCTACCGGGTCATGATGCAACTTTGTGGTGTATACAGCACTCCTGTTCTGGCTGTAAAGCTTCTATTTCTTATGAAACGAAGTGGCGTCCAACCAAATGCAATCACATATGGCTTTTATAACCGAGCTGTTTTAGAAGCTACGTGGCCATCAGACATGAACAACTCCAGCCAACTACTGTGGAATAAGTTGAGGTATGTCATTATAACTTCAAAATCATGTCCTTCATGACTATATTCTATATTGTGTTATTTCAGATGATGTTATGGTACCAGAACAGAGTTATACAATGAAACTTGGGTTGATTCTGTGTCATCCTTAATTTGCCTATAGTATTTGTTATTGATTTCTTTTAGTTTCTGCTTTCCCTTTCTTTTCAGTTTAATCTAATTGAATAAAATGCACTTTCATCTGGCTATTCTTAAGTCTAATATGAGATCTATCCTGTACATTCTTGAAATTGTGTTTTATTTTCCTCACTTATGTTGCTAAGCTAGAGTTAGATTCCTAGCGTGTCAACTTTGGTGCAATGTTGGGTAATCAATATTTAGTAGTTTGTGGCATGCACTCGACGTCTTTCTTCTCATAACTCTTTTTTTATTTTTCTAATAATTCCTGTTTGTAGATACTATTAATCTATTTTTTTTAAGTTTGGGGTCTTGTCTCGCACTGGAAGTAGTCTTGAAAGCATAGCGGAAACATTATGGTAATAATTCTTTGGCACGTGATTTGCATTTATCCCTATGAGTTCTCATTATAAACCGGCAGGAAAGACCTGTGGTTGGCGGCTCATCGGATTGCAGTGCGGCAATGGGGAGGGGAAGTGTCCCATCAGTGGGACACAACTGATACCACGAAATGGAGGTTTGTGGTGCTGGGTTGGAACCATCACTATTCAGTCACATAATCAATATCATCTACCTCTTTTGCAACAAAAGCATGAACTATATGCTGCTGATGTCCAGGGTTTTTCAAACTGAAATTGGAGGAAAGAGCTTTTGGTGTAAAAGTCCATCAAAACACGTCATTGCTTGCCCTTTGATTGTGTAATACCTTCATGCTTATGGGTCTGTGGATCAAATTAAGTGACTAACCTCTCAACTTATGAAGCAATTCTTCATACTTGGGCTCTGTAGATGTTAGTAATTCATGATCGTGTTCTCTTGATGCCAACATTTGCTTCTCCTGTAATCGAGTCCAAATTAACTTGTTTTTAATTTTGAGGTCTTGATCGATTATGGTCGCTAAAACGATATTGTTAAAGGGCCTTTATTTCTTCCAAGTCACCGGCTATGATATGAATGGAACTATCAATTAATGCCCTGCTTTTGTTTCTCTTCCAGTGTTTTTCTATCTTAATCACTAATCACAATGTGTCTTCCAATTTCTTCTATTTTCACCATGCTTTCATTTTTAAACAGCTGTGCTGAACATAGATCTATTCTTCTTCCAGCTTGATCTGTTATAGCATCATCAATGTCAATGTGTTAGCTTAACTTAATCCAATCATATCCTTGTTCAGGCCTCTTACACTTGATGTCTCTGTTTTCACAAATGATTGTTTTTTTTTGTTTTTGTTTTTTTGTACAATTTTGACTAATTGTGAATCTTTTTCTTCAGGAATGTAATCATGGGTGCTGCACTCTTTCGGCGTGCTGGCACCAAGGGTCATGTGTCTCGGAGAGCTTCTGCGTTTGTTGAGGAGGGGTCATCAGTTGGAGAAAATTTGGTAGATGGCTCATCTCACGCCTCTTCTGTGGATAGCTGTGACCCTAAAAACAATGACCAATCAGGCAGTGATGATCATAAAACAAAAAATGGTAAGGAATGTAAATGTTTTTGCCTTGCTTCTATTCACAGAATTTTTGCTTTAATATGTAGTAATAAGATGAAGTTAGAATATCTACTTAGTAGTTGTACAGCTATGATTTGATGGTGACCCTATATAATGTCAAAATACCATGAGGTTGTGTTAGAGCTTATATTTTTTCTTATGTGTAGTGACCCTTATCATTGTTCTGGCAGAAAAATCTGAAAAGGCTACCAAACAATTGAGCTTTTTTCTGTTACACATCTAGAGAGCAGGCTTTATTAATATTCCATTCAAATGTACAAATAATAAAGACTTTGTGACTTTATAGGTAGTCAATCAGATACTGGCTACAGCAGCTACAGTGACAATGTGAGAGAAAATCCTGGTTTTGTCTCTTCAAGTGAAGCTCTTGTAGATGTTTTAATCACAGATGAAGTTGGTGCAGGCTGTGACCCAAGTTTGATAAGATCTGAGTCCATTTTGGATTTGAGTAGCACTGGTATGTTAAAATAAGTGGTCAAACATGCTGCTTGCTTCATCTTGATCCTTTACATGTTCTGTTCATCATTGCGGCCGTGCATTTTTTCATTTTTACTTCTCTCACGTCTTTATCATTCCATGAGAGCCCTTATTTGTTCATGTCCTACGACTTGCTTTAGCAGTTTTTTTTTCCTACCCCTGATCCCTGTTTACTCTAACACCCCAAACTGATCTGACATTACATGAGGATTTGCTTGTGCTGCCTGCAGAAAACAAAATTAAGCATGAAGTGCTCCTTGATTTCATTTGTGTGTGGTTGTATATATTGTAGCCATTGCTATTTTTTTTTCTTAAGCTTTTGACATATTTATCATATCTAACTCACTGTTGTCCTTTTAATGTCATTGTTTAGCACATCAGGATGGAGCAAAAGCAAGATTGGGATTGAGTAATAACACAGATTACGCCGCACTGGATCGCTTCAGGTCCAGAGTGGGTAGTATTGTAAGGCCTTCTGGTGCATCTCTTCTGAGCAATTCCAACCTTCAGCAACAGCCATGTGAGTACTTTAATGGCAAACCTGATGCATCTAACTAGCCCGAACCCCATTGTAATTAGTTGTCTCTTATCAAATTATCTTATGAGGGAATTTCTTCTGTTTTCAGTTGAAAGTAGTGCTGGACTGCTAATGACAAGTCAGTATGATGGTCGGCCTTCACCTCTCTCTGAGGAGTGTGAAGGTTTGGATGCTATTTCTGATGCCATTTCTCCCCTCTTGGAAAATGGCAAGGTCGGTTCTCCCGGGAACCCAAGACGTTCCAGAACCCGAAGTGGCAGCTGCTCCGACTTTTCATTTCCCCCTAGGTTGTCCCAACATGAGAAAAACACACCCTTTCACTCCAACTTGACTCCCCACAGTCCAAAGGCATCTGTTGAACCTGGAAGTCCAATAGCAGCCAACCCAGCTGAACATTTTAAAATATTGATGAGGTGAGTGTGACCAAACTTTTATTCTTTATGATGTTGATAATGATGATGATGTTTTGTAATTATTGTTCAACGCCATGTTTCTTTGTCTGTTTACCTCCAGATCAGAGAGCTTTGCCAATGATGCAGGCATCCTGGAGAAACTGAACAAACTTAAACTAGGCTTTTCTCCATCTCTGAGCGAAGGGTCAGGAGATGGCAAACCGACACTGCCATCCTTTAGTGCCAGCAGCAATGGGCCTTCTGAGGCTACAAGCAATGTTCGCAATGTCCCCTTTCCACGAGCTTCTACTGTATCTAAGGCTTTGTTTGGCAGGAGAGGAAGTTTCAACTTCAGACGGACTCAGGTTAATCTTTTAATCGGTCATTGTTCTTCGGATTTGGTATTAAGAATGATCTAGATCAGTTAGTAATCATCTTGATTTTATAATTACAGAATTCAGAAAGTCGTGAATCGCTATCAGAAAATCCTGATGAGAGAAGCTCAGCTGAAAACAGCCGTGGGGGTAGCACTGATGATTTAGATTCCTTAGGGTCGCAACACACCACACCAACCCGTCGTATTCTTGCAAGTTGGAACAATCAGTGGAATAATAGCCAGTGGAGCTCTCGCATATGGGGCTCTAAAGATGGCCAAACACCAGAACAGCAGCTTAATGACAGTTCTAATGCAATATCCAATGCATCCCCTTCTCGTTCTCTTCCCAAGAGCCCTACAAGAACGCCTGTCACAGAGAATGACCCTCTTGGAGCTTTGGTTGGAGAAATTGAGGAAGAAGAAGTAGAAGACTCTCAGTCTTGCAGTCGAGAGGGAACAGAAGAAACCAACCATATTAGCGTAGGGCACGATGAAGAGGGAAATCCAATTTTGTTTGGAGGGAGACGAACGGGAAAGAACACTGAGAAAGGCGTTGCACGGAGTGCTACATTTCATGAAGATGACCGTGACATCCCTGGGGCTCATGATAGTGATGTAAACAAAGATGATCCTAAAAAGTCAAAGATAATGCAGCGGTCATCTACTATTACCATGCCTCTTGATGCGCAAAGCGAAACTGGAGGAGGCTCAGTTGCATCAAGTATTGGCAGTCTTGGGTCGAGTTTCAAGTTACCATTCAGGTGAGTGATTTGCTAAATTAATGTTGTGTTTTAGCCTTTGCCTTGTTGCTTTTTCAACTTAAAGTTGGCAACCTTGACAACTTTGTTATGCTCATCCGCACACCATTCATTAGAACTTGAAGACACAGTTGTTTTAGATTCTTTGCTATATTAGTGCATGGTTCACACCCAATCAAGGTGCATTTGTTTAATCTTTCAATTTATCTACACAAAAATTGTAGTTTTGCACTACAAATGTACTCCTCTGGTTGGTGGTTTAGCCTACCAATCATTTATATCCGCTGTCAATCCCATTGTAGCTAATTTTATTTACGTAATTCGTCTCAATCAATGCAGGCCATCAGATGCTAAGAAGAACAGCTGTAAGAGGCAAAGTAGTATTAATCCATTGATAGTAACAACTGAGAGTAGTCCTCAACCAATAGCAGTTAAGCGGCAGAGTATCCCAAGTCCAATCGCTGTAAAGGTTCATTTACCTGTCCCACCATCAGTAGAGGGGTAAAAAATATAATTGAAAAAATATGTGAAAGATTGTGCACTGTTTGTGAAAGTGCATGACATACCACGGGTATTCTGTGCCAATCATACCATTTGTGGTGCATCCACCGCATCAGCTGAAGATCAAGTTACTGACCAAGGACAGCATGCTCTAGATTTTATAGCTTAACTCAGCATGCCAAAGTTTTCCACTGCTCAAGCTGTAAATAGGCTAAGAAACCTTTTTAGTTTATTTGTCCGTCCTTTCTAGTAATTAATAATATGTATTCTCTTTCCAAATGTTGCTGTTTTTTTGTTGTTTTTTTTTTAGTTACGTTTTGTTTGCCTTATTTTGTAGTTAAATGTTTTTGCACTGCATTTTGTTGAGTGTAGCATGTTGTTGTTCTTGCAGCCGATACTCTCCTAGCAGGTTTAGCCTCCGCAAGGCTGATCTTCGCATCGGACAACAGATTATTGAAAATGCAATCACTAATTTCAGGTTAGCTTTGCTCTTTCCCTTCTTTATTTTTTTAAATCTTACATAAATTCTCCTTTCCATCTGCATGTGGAATTAGTCTAATGTATTAACACCTGACCTGATGCCACATGACTGTAGGTCTTTATACGCTATTTCCTGCTGCTTCTTGATAGTTTCATAAACTTTATTATTTTTTTGTTTTTTGGCATGGCTTTATTTTGGGAGTGTTGTGTTTGTAGTTGATGAACTTACTTTACATTTTTCTTAAAAATTGAATACTTTTTTGGCCTTAAATTATACATTCATTGTACTTTTTATGGAGATGAGTTCTGTTCATAGCTGCTTATTTCTACTTAAATTTATTTGAACCTTACAGATAGGTCAATATATTGTATGATCATCTGTAAGTTTGTAATAAGCGTAGTCCTTTTCCTTGATTTTTTATCTTCCTTTTTAATTTTACATCAGATTACTTCTTCAGTTCATCAAAATTGTCAATTTGAATTAATGTCTATTTCTCTCTTTTTCCACCAATTTTTCTCATGTTAGTCCAAGTAGTCTAACAACAAAGAAATCAAGTGAACTTCTCATGGGTGGATTGAACAGCTTGAAATTTGCTGCAACATCTGTAGCTAAGAAGTTTGATGAAATAAAAGAAGCTGTATCAGCAAACAATACACCCTCGAAAGCAACAAATTCGTAAGTTTTGCTGCTGTTTGAAACCTGTTTCGTTGTTATGTGTTATAACTATCTTAAGCCTGAAAAAAAATTGTTATTTGGTTGTTTTGTATAAAGGCGTGACCGCGATCGAGAAGGCAGTTACTATGAAGACGACCACCAAGAGGGCAGCTCCGTGGCAGATGACGGAACCAATACTTCTCGCAGTCGAAAAGTGTCAAGTGAATTTTCCCCATCAGTCACTCAAAATTTGGAGTATTGGAGTAGCAACTTACTTGATCTATTCGGCGATAATAGCCGGAAAGGCAGCTCTTCAAATTTGCAGCCGCTTGGTACTGTCTGAATTGTACTCTGTCTCTTTCTTTTCCATTTTCCTCCTGAAACTTTATGCATTATTTTATTTCAGGTGAGACATCATCAGTGACTTCACAGCAAATGCCTGTGTTACCTGAAAACCTCTATCCTAAAGTAAAGCGGGACTCACGTATTCCTATTGCAATGAAGTTGGTTCTCACAACTTGTTCAAAATGTCACAACTGTGGATGCATTCTTTATGATGAAGAAATCATGGCTGGGTGGTCTCCAGAAGATTCCAACCTCAATACAAAGTACTTGGCACTCTGTCAATTGTTGCCATTCATTACATTGAAACATTTTCTAAGGTCTCTGATTTTTTACAGGTGTCAATTTTGTGAAAAGGCCACAGTTCCTTTTCTTACAGTTACGGTCATGGATTATCGCAGCCATCCAAAAGCTTCTACTGGTATGAGCCAAGAGAGTTTACATTCCAGTCCACGTAGGAAGAACTCCGGGTCTCTTTCAGTCAGAGGTACTATTTATTAATTTTCTGGAATCACTTCTTGAAGTATGAAGTACCTGTTATTTCTGTTATCAACCCAAATGTATGGTTTTACAGCCAGTTGGATGTCCTTAAACTCTGGAAGTTTACTGAGTGTCGCAGAGACAGAAGAATCAAAGCAACCTGTTCCCCAGTTGGAAGATGCTCAGGATTTGGCTCCGTCCATGACAGTGATCCCTGAGAATACAGTTTCTCCAGAGTTCTTGACTCCTGTTAGCGAGGTATCAGGTGCCGCCCCATCCACTACCTCTGACTATGATACCCCAACAACTGAAGTAGCAGTGGTCCCAGAAGATAGTCCTGACGAAGACCCAGTTGTGGGAACGTCTGGGACACTTACTAATCAAGAGCCTGTAGAGCCAATAGAAAACCTGTCACCCATTGATGAAGCTGGTAAAGATTCCAACATAATCATCCAAGACTTACCTCAAGAAGAAGGCACAACTCAGGGACCAAGCAAGGGAGATACCTGTGAAACCACTACTAATCCAAAAGTAAGATATTCCCTGCTGCCATGTTTTTATGTGGTATATCTTTGGTTATTTTCTTACGTTATGTTTACTTTTGCTCCCTTTCTTTGACAGCCTGAAGAGGATCCTGTTACTCTTGAACCCATCACCGTCCCCTACTTAAATCCCTTAGTTCTGCGCAAAGAGCTTGAAAACATCTTGCATGCTGAGGGAGATGTGTGCCTTACCAGACCTTGCTTTGTGGATGAGCATCCTATAATATTTTGGAATATGGTCTGTTTTTGCTTTCTGTGTTTTCCTTTACTTGTCATAATATTTTTTCTTTTTTATCTTGTCTACATTTTATTCCTCAGGTGTGGGCTATGGAGCGAATTGCAGTTGAGAGCCACCTGCCAGGACTTTGTCTTCAGTCACGGTCGGTTCTGCGACAACAGACCAATGTCCACCCATCATGGTCACATCCAGACCACCGTCATGTAGTTGTTCGCTGTATGTGGGACAATCCTCGTCTGCATGAAGAAGTTGGCCTTCCTATGTACGTGTTATGGCAACAGGATGACCAGCATTCTCCTTTGGTCAGCGCACTTCTTACTGACCGGACAACAGTATCTAGACCGTAAGCATGTGCGAGGTTGTGTAATTATTTCGTACTTTCCAATCATTTTCAGTTCTAATTTGAATTTTTTTCCAGTGTTATGGAAATGATTATTGCGTCAATTAGGTGCAATGATTTATTGGAGCCTCTTAGGAAGTTGGCAACAGAACGTCATAAATTAAAGGGAAGAGGTGTCACCCGTAGCCATTCCATTTATCGTGATATTCTTTTCCTTGCCTTTATTGTGCTAGGAAGAGACAACATTCATCAAGGTAGGCATTGATTGATTTTTCCTATTCAATTTTATAGTTACAAGTATTCAGTGCTAACATAATCTTCTGACGAATTTTTGCGTTTTGGTTGCAGCTTCATTTGACAGGGAATACGAGAATGCTTTTGACAAGCTCCCAGAGTCCGAACGAAAGCTTTATCTTCCCTGTGATCATCCTTTGTCCATCCCAGCTCTTTGTTGTAGACATTACTTCAGGGAACTGGAGCTGTAGGGAGGTTATAAATAAAAACTTATTTCACGAAAGCTTCATCTAGTATTATGCAATATTGGTCCAAGTAGCTTACTTGTTATAACTATTAAGATACACAGGGTAGTACAAAATTCTTTTTAAACTCAGTGTCAATTATACGTAAGTTGAACAAACTGTTAGGATTATTGCATATATTACCTTACAAACAGTCCTATAAAAGGTGAATATGAAAGAAATAATTGCTACTTATGTGCAGTCTATTAATGATAAACATTAATCTGTCACACTTTTTTATCTGTATGTTACTAAGGTTTTATGTGCTAAGGTTTGTTTTTGAAACACTATCTGATTGTGTGTTGTTCAGGAAGCTAAGTTACGGCAACCAGGTGATGATTGTCACCTTACATTGCAGTCATGCACTGTATACTTTGCTTCAGTCAATGTCACATTGTTGACCCTCTGTAAAGTGCATTGAAAACCAATGAAATTTAAACTTTGTACAGTATTTATTACTCTTATGTAGATCTTGATGGGTTCAAATCTTTTTAGCAATAATCAACTAGTAAATTTGAGTTTTATCTGGGGCATTCCCCCTCCCAGGATGTTTTTACTTAGGTGGGACCACAAGTGTAGGGGATCATAATTTTAAGTGGTATTCTTTTGAAAGGAAATATTGCAAGTCTTTATCTCTTTGCGTAACATGGAGCTTCATGATGTGTTTGTTGTTCACCATAGGTTTCAAATAGCCCATTTTACTGACTTACTCAAAAATGAAAACTGACTGGATGACAGGTTCAGAATTCTTATCACTGGTAATTCGTTTGTTTCCCACTCAATCAATTAGTCAGTTTTGTCACCCAAAGGCTTATTACTTAATAACAAGTGCTTCAGAGGCCTTGTGCTTTCATATCTATTCTCTTTGTTTTCATGTTTAAGAGGCTCTGTTGTGTTAAAGTATTAGTTCTGGTTCATATGTACTGAAGATCAAAGAATCATGGAGACTAGACTGCTTTTGTGTTACTCTTAACACATATCAATTGTTTTATATGCACCTATTAATATGATTGTCTGCATTGGTTTTGCAAGTTGAGATTAATTTATGTAAGATCTTTTCATGTCAGTGAAATTGTAATTGGCCTGACGGAATTTCACCATGTTTGTTTCACCCTGTGTTAATGTTACAAGATGAAATGTTGTTGGATCATGTTCATAATCATGTCATGATGTCATGATCATAATTTCAAAGTATGTCTTGCTTCTCAGGCTCATTTATTTGTCTCCAACCATAAACCCCACATTGTAGAATTGCTATTGTAAAAGTCTCTTTGACTGATGTAATTGAAGTGAGATGGTCTTCTGGCCTCATGAGGGCTAGACTTGTTTCAAGTACTATTTTTATGTGTAACACAGGAGTATACTACACTAGAAAATATTTATTTTTTAAAAGTGACAATATGTGTAATTGTTCTTGTATCATTATACTTGGATAATTATATTCTGTAGTGTGATGTGCACAATAACCGTGCCTAAATTGTGCCTTCTTTTTACACCCTCATTTAAGTGAATCTCTTGTCTGTTCTCCCTTCTTGTAATGTTTATTGTTGATATTCTTATATTGCCTTTGAGGCATTGTATTTTACTTTATTTAGATGCTCCATTCCATCTGAAATATTGGGCATTTTTTGTTAATATTGTACGTAGTATTTAAGCCCATTCCTGCGAAGTAAAGGGCAATCCGTTGTTAGCTTTTGACGCTCTATAATTTTATTCATCTTATGTTACTGTACAGATTTTTTCAAAGTCAAGATTCATTTTTTGGCAGTTACTTTGTAACTGTATTAGAACTGTATCAAATGTAACATTTTGTACAGGATTTTGTTGTCTGTGTACCTTAAGGTGCCTCTTTTACTTAATGTATTTTGACTGTTCTCTGAACTTGGATTATGATTCTTGTGAGTTTGAATTTACCATGATTTGAGGGAAACTATTGTCTATTGTGATTGTTTATCACTGACTCAGTAAAATTCTACTGCAAGTATGTGAAATATTTTAGAAAGATTGTATAAAAGTGTAAAGCATGTAGTTTTAATTTAGGAACCCCTCAACATGATCAGTGATAGTATTATTTTTTTCTTTGTTCTAGTTGATTGTCTTTTTTGTTTTTTGCTTTTTTAAAAAAGTCCTTGAAGGATGTAGCAGAGAGAGGAGAAGGGACCACCACTTTGTTGTTTTGTATTCTTCTCTTGTCTTTGCTTTTCCTGTTTGTATTCGGGACATTTTCAACTTCACCACACTTTTGCAATGACAAAGTTAGAGAATTACTGTACCTTGAGGTGTTATCTTTCGAAGACTATTACATCAACAGTTGATTTAGTTGTTAGACCCACTTCAAGAGCCTTATCTTGAAATGACCAAAAGATGTGGAAAATTAAACTAAAAGAAGGGTTTCCTCATAGGCCCCCTCCCTCAAGATTAATGAATAAATATATAAATGTGATGCAGACTCTTAAGTAGTGCTATGTACTTTGTGTGGTGGTGGTGGGCTGCTGGACTTGTGTTGGGGGCTAGTGTTGGCAATCCCTGTTGTTGAATCTTTATTCATGTTACTGCAAAAACAAATAAATGAATATATTTTTAATTTCTAATAGTTTATTCGGCCTTGTAACTTAACCTTTGTCCACTGAACATGTCCTGTATACTAACAAAGAATGGCTTTGGAGATAGGAACTAGGTCAGCGGTTCCCAACCTTGGGGTCGCGACCCCACTTTGGATCGCGGAAAAATATTTTGGGATCGCGGCTTGGTACTTGGGGTCGCCTAGGGTCGCCAGACCCCAAATTAAAAACACCGTCCGGAGACAAGATTATAAGGTTACTTCAATTCAAAAATAATGGGGCCGCGCAAATGTTTGGCAGCCATTTTTGGGTCGCGAGCCGAATAAGGTTGGGAACCGCTGAACTAGGTTTTGTGGCTAAGTTGTTACAATGAACTCACCTCCACATTTCAAATAAATTTATTCATTCAAGCATTTTTGAACAGTGATTAACACAGGAAAAATGAGAGATAACATCAACTGGAAGTACATCAAACATTTTTTTTTTTTTTAAATCTTAACACAAGAACTTTATACTGGCTTGAAATAAACGTAGATAAGTAAACCAAAATCATCGAGCACTCATAACTTAAAATTTTTCCATGAAATAAAAAGTTGCTATTTCCAGATTAGTTTTTAATTCTTAAAGAAGGGGCGATCTTACCCAGCAACCAAAAACAACATAGTTGAAGTGAATCGAAACCGGCTTTCTTCCCACAGTAGCGCCATTTGAGGATGCAATAAGTAGGAAAGCAACAAGCTTCTGTTTCTCTTCGAGCTCTCGGATATCTTTTGGGCTGAGCAAACAGTCGGCTGAGCGATAGCAAATCATGGGGGACAGGGACATAGGGTACACATTTTGAGACCTCTGCAAATTGCTGCTGGAATCTTCATTGACTTATTATTCTTATCTGACAAGGGGCCTCTTTATCGCTCAGCCAACAGTTTTCTACTGCATAGTTTCACAATCAATCCTTGAAAAGTTCCAGGACCGCATACAATTTGGCAGCAGGTACGTACAGCGTGGTGAGAGGGGAAGACTACACTCAAAAACGACAGGTTGTCTGCCTTTGTTTTGATCCAGTCTTACTTTCACACTGACATTTGAACAATGAGATCCTGGCAATGGAAGACCAAGGGTATGAATGGCTGCGTGCTCGCGGAGTCCAAGGCCGTCTTCACTACTCGCTATTGCGGGTCCATTCCACAATGAATGCCAGACGTAATTATCATCCCTAGGTCAAGGTCCTTCTCCTTTTTCACCTCGCGTCCTTATAAATTCCTAATCCGATATCAAATCAATATGGCGAGCGTGACCGACTTTCGTACAACTGACATCGACTTCGATCCCACCCCCACCCAAGGTGCCCCTTTAATTTTCTTTCAATGTGAATTTCCTTGCCCGGTTCGACCGAAAACAGTTTTCGAGCCACTTGGAGAAGCGCGCCGTCGCGAGACAAACAAACAGTAGGCGTTTTGTCGGCGCGTGCTCGCTCGCCCGCCCCTGTGGGCCTCTGGCGTCTCTGGCCAGGACTCGCCATTCAACCAGTGAGGGGTCGCGAAAACGGAACGCATACCAGACAACACGATGCCAAGTCAAAAATGAACAGTCTTACATTACAAAATAATCTAACCGTTTCACCAGAAATCGCGTGATTCTGCAACGTAAAACTTCTGTTTAAGCTACCTTTCATATAAAATTTTACTGTCAATGAGTTTGCTTTTAATCGTATGAAAATAAACCTCTCTTTAGAGCCAACTGCCCCTACAGAGCGTAAAGTCAAACTACAGCGGCGTTTGGCGTTTGGCTAGCACTGCAGGCTAGAACGGCACGGAGGCAACAAAGGAAGTATTTACAATGAAAGGACAGGCGCGTGCACATTCTCACAGGCAGGCGGGGGCTTCCCTCGCATGCGCCTGCAGGGTAGGCAACCCGACCAACGCGCGCCCTTTGGGGTTTGGAAGGAACGAGACACAGTGGGCCGCTTCAAGGCCAACACAAACAGAAATGACACAATGATTCGCGGCAAGTACGTGTCAAAAACACTTCATGTACCTTAACATTTAGTGGACGTGAGCGTCAATAAATACTTGACTGTTTACAACATGAAATGAGTAGCGATAATCTATGTACCGGGACGTTACCACAGGGAATGAAGAGAAAATCATATTTACATAGCGATAATGAATACATGATTGAATACAAGATCACAATTCGACATTTAAAAAATCTTCTTAAGTGCGGGAAAGTACACCAACCCTTTTTTAGTTACACGCAATCGACGGATACATTTCTTTTCAATTAAAGAGTCAAAAATGGCGGTTGCACTTAAGGCAAGCCGCGGACAGTTTGAGTGTACTGACAGGCGGTGGTGTACTCTTTCGCTGCGTCCTCATGAACCGAAGGGGAGACGCCAGTTCGAGCCCTAGGTGAAATAATAGAGAGTTAAAATCTCTTCACCCTTTTTTTGAGAGCCACAGAGTTCAACCTTGCGATTTGAATTCCGTCGCTTCCAAATCCTGCCTTCTGAAGTAGAAAAGACTATGGCTAGGGCACCCCTTCAAATTACTGGATTGGTAGGCCATCTTAAGTGACATATCACAAATATATATAATAACATATATACCATATATACTTTATATTTAAAAAAAAAGAAAAGAAAATATGTGCACAATACTAAAAGGCACCCCCCTTTTACAGGGGGCTGTATAGGTGCAGTCTCACACACTTTGTTGGATGGGTTTTGATTAAGACACAAAATCTCTCATCTAATCCCCTATTAGCTGCTGAGAAAGAGAGAGAAAGTTGAGGCAAAACAAGGGGTACGACACTGCTGTTAGAAACGATTGAAAAATTTGAGCACCCCCTTTTTCTCTTAGAGTGACATTCTCTCTCTCTCTCTCTCTCTCTCTCTCTCTCTCTCTCTCTCTCTCTCTCTCTCTCTCTCTCTCTCTCTCTCTCTCTCTCTCTCTCTCTCTCTCTCTCTCTCTCTCTCTCTCTCTCTCTCTCACACACACACACACACACACACACGCACACGCACGCTCGCGCGCACACTCACACAGGCATTCCCTCATTTTTTCAGCACAATAATATCTCAGTTCTAATGCTTCCCGCGCACGAAATGGTCAAACTTTCGGACCGGGCGATCAACGTGCTAAAGTCGCAGTGGCACTGCCCGCCGCGCGGCTGACTAGCAGTATAAAAGTGATTACCTCCTCTTCGTCACATTATTTGGTCACTTGAAGCTTTCTTCCTCCCGGACTGGTCAGTGAACAACAACGTCAACAACAAGAGAGCAGGCCGGCGGCGCGTTCACTGGGGCTGCGTCGTCGCGGCCGCAGCGGGGCGTCCGACGGCGTCCTCGGCGGGGTCCGCGTCGCCCTCCCCGCCGCTGCGCTCGCCCTCTGCCGGAGACATGCAGAGGCAGAGGCGGCGCTGTCACTTGCCGCCGGACGACGTCGAGGGGGCCGCCTCGCCTGCGAGACAGAGACAAACAACGTGACGGCGGCGCGGCGCGGCGGCTGGCCAGAACACAGCGGCGGTGAAAATCCTCGGCCCTGTTTTGAGCGCCAGAGTCGCTAAATGGGACGCGAACCGAACGTGTGACCCCATCAATGGATTGCTCTCCGACCGAGGAATCCATTGGTGGGGTCACACGTTCGTTTCGAGTCCCATGATTCACTGGAGCTCAAGTAGCGGCCGTACCTGTTTTGGGGCTCTTGCTGTTGGACTTGCTCCTGGCCTTCTCCTTCTCCGGGCTCTCCGGCTTGGGCTGGCTGCTCTTGCTGCGGGAGCGCGCGGCCGCCGCGGCGTCGGGCTTCTCCTTCTCCTTGTCCGGGCCGTCCTTGCTGCCCGACTTGGCTGCAAACAGAGTGGGAAAGGAAAACTCAAGTGAAACTTTTTTTTTTTTTTTTTTGCGACACGGCAGGCAGCACGTGCCCGTCAGCGCGGCGCGAGTGCCATGACGTGCTCCGCTGCTCCTCTAGTCCTCGATCGGATTTGCTGAGCCCGCTGTGCATGCATATGCGCTTTGTTCTGTCTCGTTGAGGGCCGGCCTCGGCAGCGGCGCCAAGGGCCCGGAGCGGGTGGGGGCCCTCCAGAGGCACCGTCACAGCATCGCGACACACCCAAAATTGCCCGGATTAGCCTAACATAAGAATTAAAAAAAAAAAAACAAAAAAAAAAACAGACCGAGAGAGCGCCTGGCGGGTAGGGGTAGGCAAGGCGAGCACACTGCTGCTGTCTCAGGCGCACCACTCCCGCCCACGGCTGCCCGCGGCCGGGTACAGTGTCGTCGTGCCTCGCGGCGTTGCCCTTTGAGGCAGTCTCCACGCAAAAAGCCATAATGGCCGTTAGCCGCAGTCGAGTGAGTGTCTGGCCGTTCTTGCGCCGAGGCACGCCGAGGCACGCCGAGGCAGGCCGAGGTACCGGAACGCGGCGCGGAAGTGCTGGCGGAATCGGGCCGCCGGCCTCGGCGTCCAAGGCGACAAGAAGGCGAAGCAGCGGGGCCGGCCGACGGCAGACAGGATAAATCTCTCGCCGCGCGGCCAAGTAGTTTTGGCCGCGGCCCAGCGCGCCGTAGTGGCCGGGGCCGTGCCGACCTCGCCACCCTCCGCCTCGGCCCGTTCCATACCTCGCTCCCTTTTCAATGTGCGCTAGCTGCTACTCCAATTCGGAAGTGCTCCATCTTCCGCCGTCGCTGCGGTACTCCATTGAGACGCGCCGTCGCGCGGCGTCCCGGTGCCCGGCGAGGGCTAACCCCTCCGCGCGCCACGTGGCTGCGCAGGGCTGCCGCGCGGCTGGAATTGCCCATAAAAAGGATAGAAAAACTTGAATGGGAGTTCCGAAGATGCTCCAGGCGTTACGGAATTTCTGGAAGGCCGAGGCCCCCGATCCCGGTTCGCCGCGCGGTTCGGTTCCACCCCACCCCGTCCCCGCCGGTCGCGACCTTGTCCCGGACGTGGGGGGACGGGGTTGACGGGGGCCGCGGGACTGGCGGATGGAAATTAAATCTTTCTTCTGGTGCGCGACGCCTCGGCCGGCGAGCTCTCCCCGCCCAAGTTGGCCGTCGTCACGATGTCTCCGTCTCTCTCTCTCTCTCTCTCTCTCTCTCTCTCTCTCTCTCTCTCTCTCTCTCTCTCTCTCTCTCTCTCTCTCTCTCTCTCTCTCTCTCGCTGCTGGGCGGACGGGGTATGGCGCGAGGGGCTGTCACCGCCCGTAATCATTTTAGCACGAACGGAGGCACCACGGCCGTGTTGCAGTGGCTGCTTTCAGGAAGGCCGCACCGACTCTGCAATTTGGTTCCAAGCAGCGCGCGGAGGAGCCGGCGGGCCAGCCTTCCCTCACCTCACCCCATCGCCGCACAGTGGGCCAGAAGACCGGCGCAGGCGGCCA
Organism: Stenchaetothrips biformis; assembly: GCA_030522485.1. Taxonomy (NCBI): domain Eukaryota; kingdom Metazoa; phylum Arthropoda; class Insecta; order Thysanoptera; family Thripidae; genus Stenchaetothrips; species Stenchaetothrips biformis. Next base: position 3,586,182 of record CM060100.1, read on the forward strand.
AAACTGTAGACGTGTTTTTGAGCTCCAGAGTCGCTAAATGGCACTCGAACCGAACGTGTGACCCCACCGATGGATTCCTCGTTCGAAGAGCAATCCGTTGGTGGGGTCACACGTTCGATTCGAGACCGATCTTCAGGCCCACTGTGCGCCGTCAACCCCGTCGCCCTCGTCCTCGTTTCGAACGGCGCCCTTCTGGGCTCGCGTCGCTCTCATCAATGAAGCATCAGCATCACCGTGCTATCCGGCCCACTCTGTCCCTGCCTGCCTGCCCGCCCCAGATCCGGGGGCGCTGCTTCATAAAGCAACACGAAGCGTGCTCCGCTCACCCTTGCTCTGCCTGCCTGCCTGCCTGGATGAAAAGAAACGCCCAGCCAGCTTGGCTCGACGGGGGTATCAAAATTACACGCAAGACAAAGCTTATTACGCTCTACGCTCTGAGCGTGACGCCCAGGGGGTGGCGGAAAGGGGGCCGTGGGGCCACGCTCGTCGCCCACGCCACTGTGAGCACGCTTCGAGGCGTGACTGCCAGCGCCAACCATGCGCTTGCCACACCGCTGTCGAGGATGCGCTCACACGCCTTACGAGGAAGCGCCTTCTTCCCCCCCCCCCTCTCTCTCTCTCTCTCTCTCTCTCTCTCTCTCTCTCTCTCTCTCTCTCTCTCTCTCTCTCTCTCTCTCTCTCTCTCTCTCTCTCCCTCTCTCGTAAACGACGACGGCGACCTTTCCCGTAAAGCGCTCCGCCCCACGGCGCGGCGTAGACAGAGATGGCAAACGTGAAATGTGGTCCCGCCCCGCCTCACCCCGCCTCACCCCGCCCCTCCGCACGCCTTGTTGCCGCAGGAAGGACGGCCGAGAGATGTAGCGAGGGGGCGGAGTCGGGGGCGGCCGCGAGGGTGAGGTGTCCGGGCCCCCTCGGGCACGCAGAAATTATGGCCGTGGGGCCGAGCCGAGGCAGGCAGGGGAGGGGGGGGAGGGGGGGGAGAAAGGAGGGGAGGGGGCCGCGACGAGTTAAACCAAGTAGGCGACGAAAGGGCATACAACGGGCCGCGGCGCGCGCACAATGCTGTCGTGCTAAGGGTTCAGAATGGAACCGCTGGGAGGGGGCGGGGCGAGCGCGCTAGCAAGCGCGGGCATTATCAGGAAGGAAGTGGGGCGGGGGCGGGGCGGGGGCGGGGTGTCTGCCTGGCTGGCTGTGGAAAAGAGGGTAATCGGAATCAAAGGGCGACGCCCGAGAGCCGGAGTCAAGGGGCGAGGCGCCGCGGCGCCGCGCGCCGCTCCACTCGCGCTTTCCTCAGCCATTGTCGAGTACCCCTCTTTACCTTTGACCGCGGCGCGGCTTGCTCGGCGCGGCACAGTGGGCCAGAAGACCGGCGCAGGCGGCCACAACTCTAGACGCGCTTTGAGCACCAGAGTCGATAGATGGGAGTCGAACCGAACGTGTGGGTTCCTCGTTCGGAGAGGAATCCATTGGTGGGGTCATACGTGCGGTTCGAGTCGCATTTAGCGACTCTGGAGATCAAAACTCGTCCGAGATTTGGCCGCGTGCACCGGTCTTCTGGCCCACTGTGCGCGGCCGGGGTCGTTACTGCGACCATGTTCGGATCGCGATGCTCGAGCCGGCGAGCGGAAGTGCACGGCGCGGCACGGACGGCGCGGGGACGGTCGCCACTTTAGCGCCCTGTTTCTGTTTACCAGTCATTTGCCTGCGACCTTTGCCTTTGGAGTCACAACCGCCGCTGACATCGCCATTAATCGACATCGGCCGCGGTCACTCACGCAAAAAGAGGATGGTTTTCGGAGAAACACTTGTGTTTGTGATTAGACCCGTTGTTGCCTCGGGATGGCCGGGTGCCAAGAGATCGCTTCCACCACGGACTACTAAGTGACCTATTTCCGCGCGTACAACCCCCCCCCCCAAGCCCCACCCATACCCACCCCCGCGGCCCAGGATGGTGCCAACAGTAGTGGGCTAGGGCAGCGCGCACAGAGGCCCTACAGGCTGCTAACTATGTGACATGCAACGCCCAGCGGCCTGGCTACTCCCTCCCACCACCTCCCACCGCAACCCGCACCACTTATTCTTAGCCATAACAGGGAGCGGGCCAGAGATAAACTGCAGGCTAGAGCCACCCCTTGCCTACCCCCTGTCTCGTTTCATATTCATTGGAATTCTTTAGCTGGGACCAGTGACTGGACCCCCCCCCTTTTCCCCCTAGCCGCCCCTGGCCGTAACGGTGTTAAATGGACCGCTGAATCGACGTCCACTGTCGATTTCATGTCGATTTTTAGGCCAAAGTTACATAAGTCATTGACGCTCAAATTTTTTATTGGTCTGATCCACTGTCCAGCTACTTGTTGTCCACCCCTTTGCTACGCGCTGTCCAGCATCTCCCCGTCAACCCCCTCGACACCCTGGCCGCCACTGCTGCCGCCTCGCCGCCGGCACGGGTCAGCCGAGTGAGAAAGACCTGTGCGAGGAGGAGAGCGCTTCAGGTGAGGAAGTGAGACGAGACGCGAACCAACGAACACTATCGACCCGGCCAGCTCCTCCATGACCCCCGCCGCGCTCCACCACGGCCACCCCAACCCACCCCGACCCGCCCCACCACGGTCGGCCCCCACCACTCCGAGCCCGGCCCGGCCTGCCTGCCTGCCTGCCTGCGAGCTGAGAGGGTGGTCTCTCCCCCTCACTCACGGGGCGTCCCGCGCGCGTGCGAGAGAGACACACTGCTATGCCCTCTCTTCAGCGCCGCTGTCTCCGGCACCTCGCCCGGAGAGGGTCCCAGTGGGCCGGTGTTTCGTCGCTGTCTCTCTCGCGCCCGCACGCAACGCCCCGCGAGCGCGAGGGAGGCAGAGGTACGAACGCGACGTTCAGCGCCGCTCTGGGGCGTCCTGGCAGACGCGCGCAGACGCACACAGACACCTGACGGTCCTGACCCCTCGCATCCACACGGCTGCACCTTCGTCACTGTCCACGAGTCCACGAGGCAGGCGCAGACTCTGCAATTCAATTTACAGCCCATTTAAAATTTCCGCGCACATCTACTGCGACTTCCAGCGGCAAATAACGAACCGTCTCCTGAGGGAGCGGTAATTTGATTCCGGAACGGGAAAAGTCGGTGCCGGCGCCTAACTGTCCCGGAGGCTCCTCCGGGTGCCCCGCCCCCTTCCTCCGGGTTGACCGGCTCATCGTCGCCGCCGGAAATTACGACGCAGCAAGCAGGGCAGGGCGAAGCAAGGAGTCGCTGCACAGTGGGCCAGAAGACCAGTGAAGGCGGTCCAAATCCCGGACGAGTTTTGAGCGGCAGAGTCGCTAAATAGGACTCGAACCGAACGTCAGACCCCACCGATGGCTTGCTCTCCGAACGAGGAATCCATTGGTGGGGTCACACGTTCAGTTCGAGTCCTATTAAGCGACTCTGGAGCTCAAAACGCGTCTGGCCCACTGTGCGGGTAGCGGAGAGCGCCTGTCATTGGGAGGGTAGGCAAACCCGTCGAGCAGCCGTGCGCCACAGCAGCTGGGCGGCCCACCTCGCAGGCGCTTCGCTCCGCCGCCGCCCCCCTCACACGCCTGCGGAGCGGCCCTTGAGTGTGACAGAGACAGAGCGTCCTCGCGACGCGCGCGACGCGCACGTTAGACGAGCACGGCGATGGCCCCCGATAGCGTGGGCCGAACGCCGCGTTCACGACATGACGCGGCCAGCAGCGCGGCGTCGAGACGTAGGGATGAGTCACCGGGGCGGTGCGGGGGCGGCGAGGCAGCTAGATGGGGGGTGGGGGCGGCAGTGGGCGTTGCTCGCCGGGCGCGTTGCTCGGACCCCACACTGCCCAGCGCCCGGGCTGTCCGGTGCCACGCCGGGCCTCGGGGGCCCCGCGGGGAGAGGGGGCTCCAATTTTACAACAAACAGTGGTTTGGCCGAGGGGCGGGACGGGATTCTAACGGGAGGGACTCACGTACACGCACACAATGCACACTCTCTCTCTCACTCACACTCTAGCAGCGCACTCACGCGCCAACCACGACGGAGGAGAAGAGAGATCCCTGCAGCCAAGCCAAGCGACCGCGCGTTGTTGCCCTCACTCACCTCTCGAGTCTCTGAAGCGTTTGGCCCGATCTTGCTGCTGCTGGCCGGACTGCCGGGCCTGGTCCGCCTCCCTCACCGCCGAGCTGGGGAGCACGCCTGCGAACCGTCAAAGCACGCCGCGTTAGCATGGCGCTAGCATCGCGCTAGCATCGCGCGGTCAGCACAAGCACGGCCTCTGCGTGGCCAGCATAATGCCCACCGCCCCGCAGTGGGCCAGAAGACAGGCGTCAAAAACTGTGACCCCACCAATAAATTCCGTCTCTCTCTCTCTCTCTCTCTCTCTCTCTCTCTCTCTCTCTCTCTCTCTCTCTCTCTCTCTCTCACACACACACACACTCGTCAGCCACGCACACGGGCGCCACTTAGAGCGGGCGTCCGCGGTTTCTCAACGGAAATGAGGACATTTGCAGCGACCTGGTACTCCCCTCGCCGCTCAGCACGGCTCAGCCAAAGACGAATAAGACAGGCCCTGAATTATGCCTGGACGCAATCGATAGAGAGAGCACTTCTCCGCGTTCGCGGCAAGACAGAGACAAACAGACGGGCAGGCCGACAGGTGGACGGACAGATAGAAGCGCGGATAAACAGATGAGGCTGAGGGGAGACGAGGGGGGTGAAGCCTTGTGTGGCTAACCTGTGGCTGCTAAAGGACTTCCCCGGTCATTGTTGTTGTTGTTGTGAGCGGAGCGGCGGCTCACTCGCTGAAAATGTGCGCAAGAGTCACCAGAATGTGGTCCAAATTAAATCGCCATCGCGCGGCTTTGCGACCGGGGAGCGGTCTCTTAGGCCTCCACTAAGGCAGAGGCTTCGCAAAACCCGCGGGAAACCTCCTTCCCACGGTCACGACAGTCGCCCAAGGGATTTTGGGCAGTGTGGGACTGCGTGGGTCTGCGGCCGGGCCCAGTGCAGCCAACCACAAAACAGCGGGCGGCATTGCCATCTGTTGGCAGCGGAACCAACCGAACTTCGCGCCCTCGTGTCAGCTTAATGGCCTCGGTAAACAGTTCGAACCTTTCGCCGCCGGGGCTGCCAACTTCGCGAGCATGCGGAGCCCGTAGGCGTGACGAGGATGTATTACAGTGGCGCTTCGCGTTTTTGTGTGTTTTCGACTGCTGTTCGTGTGCCGGCCGGGGCGGGGGCGAGGCCCTGGCGAGGCCTATAGGCAATCCGAACGCGCTTTGTTTGTTGAAGTTGGCAGCCCTCGGAGCAAGGAACACTTTATCGCGGCAAAGGGGTGGGCGGGGGGGGGGGGGATGGGGCAGTGTGCAGGGTGCACTGTGAACGGCGGCAGCCCTGTCGCGCGGTGGCTAGGCATCTAGTCCAGACACGCAACCGCCGAAGACGCCTGGAGAAAGCAGGCAGACCGATCCCCCCTCCCCCTGCCCGGGTCAAATGGGGCGATAGCGCCTCAAAGCAGGAGTCCCGGTCAAATGGGACGACAGCGCCTGGCGCCTGGACAGCTCTGAAAGCAGGTGTCCCGGTCAAATGGGGCGATAGCGCCTGGACAGCTCTGAAAGCAGGAGTCACGCGTGAAATGGGGCGAGTTTGTCGGGCTAAGCAGCCCAGGAAGCAGGGTGGCCGCGGGCGGGGAGCAGGTCGTTGTCAAAAGCAACAGTTAATAACGAGGCGAACGGGCAACTTGAGGGAAGGGCCAAAGGGCCGTGGAGGCGGGGATGAAGATGGAACCGCCGGAGGCCAAAACCCCCTCCCCTTTCCAACTAGTGTGCTTCGGGGCAGACACAGGTTCCCCCTTGTCGGACAAGAATCTCTTGAGCCCATCGCCCCGGGTCTGCCGTGTTCGACGGTGTGATATGCGAAAAGGTCAGAGCGGTAACCCGCAGCAGTGGTGTTCCTTGTTGCTCCCGTTCGTGTCGGCGGTATTTCAAGTTTGGACAGCGTCAAGAGAGAGGGCGCTGAAAGTATGGCACCGGTAAACAAACCCTCCAATTGCAAAACGGAACGCGAACCTCGTGCCGGGGGCTGAGGCACCTTCTGGTTATTCAGACGGGCGCTCCCCGACATCAGAAACACCGCTCTCAACATTTCTCAAGACACTGTATATTAAAAAAATATTTTCATTAATATTAGTAAAATTTTACGTTTTTGTGATATTTTTTATTTTTGGCCGTAGAAAATTTCCAAAAGTCATGCGATAAACATCTCCCCGCAGCCGTGGGCCGGGCAGGGTCCTGCCGGGCGGGCCACGTTGGCGTGGCGTGGGGGCGACACGGCGACGCGTCGCGTGCGTCGTCATCCAACTCACCCTTCTTGGCCGCGCCAGGGAGCGCGAAGTTGGGCCTGGAGGCGGGCGCCGACGTGGACAGCCAGCAGTACATGGCGGCGGGGCTGGGCCGGGCTGGGCCTGCGCGGGTCCGGGGCTCTCTTGTCTCAACGGCTTGGTCTCGGCACGTGACGCGGGGGTTCGCAGGGCGCGGGGGGCTCCGGCTCTAGCTCCTCGGCATCGTGGAGGCTCCTCGCTACTGGCTGGACTGGGGCCCAGTCACCGGGCGCGCTGCTGCCGAACCGAGCACCAACCCCCCACCCCACTCCATCCCTGCCTCGCGCGCTGGGGCTGCTGGGGCCGGGGGCTGAGGGCAGAGCCACGGGGCGCGCACGGCGCCGGCGCCATCCCCCAACTCCTCCCTAAGCTCAACAACCAGCACAAACCCTTTCGAGTCAAAACATTGGCCGTCCGGACAGCAGCTGCTGCGCCAGCTGCGCCCACGGCGCACCCGGGGGCAGGGTGTCCCGAACTCCTTCCCCACCCCCAGGCCTTGCCCCTCCCCAGCCCCTCGCCGCAGCAACCGAGACACCACAAGTTGCACGTGACGACATCAAAATCAGATTGCTCCCAATTTGGGTGAGAGAGGAGAGACCGCTTTTGTCCAAACTTTGAAGTTTAACAGGGGAGGCATGATAATTTATTAGTCTACTTTTGGTAACTTAGCTTCTACATCATAGTTGAACAAATAACAAGGGCAAAAGTGGAATGTTTTAAAAAATAACAGCATCCATTGTAAACATGAGATGCTCCTAACGAAATGTAGTATTTCAAATTGAAAGATCGTGTACTCAAATTTCCAATATAAAGATAACTAAAAGAACAGGACTTCAAATCAAATCTTCTGAAAAATCTGAGATTATGAATCCCATGGACTCGAGTTTTCACTGCACAAATGTGAGATTCAAGAAGAGGATTCTGAAATTGACAATTTAGTTGACTTGATCAATCTACTAACTGCTTGAGACACAAAATAAAAACAATAATAATACTTGTGATTTGAATACTGCTAAAAATATCAATCAGATCTTTCAAAATAAACCACAGTATAGATATGATGAAAAAATATGTTGAATACAGGTTGTGTGGCTTTTTCTATGACTAGATGATAAATATCAAACCCAACCACATGAAATATGAAGCAACAATAAACAACAACAAAAACCACTTTACAGTAGGATGATCATTAGGTAAAATTTAAAAAAAGGATAAGCTGTGAAAGCCAGTTTAAAACACCTCTTTGCAGGTCATTGAAGCAAACACGTTTTTTCCCCATAATACAGCATATTGGGATAAAAATAGTAAATAACAGGAGAAGACTTAAGTAATTCTGCCTGCAGACTTCAAGACAATAGCCAACTGTACAGGAACAATTTTGTAAGTATTGTGCACACTACGCGTATCCTCAAAGATAAGCAAATAGAAGTATCACCATGCCATTTGAGGTATAAACTAGGATCAGACCTTTCAATATAAACAATTGGCTTAAGGTTATAATATTGATAAAAAATAGCCTGGTATACCAGGAATATTAGGCACATTTCATTTCAGAATTACAATTAAAAATTTGCTCACCCTCCACTAACTGGGGGCAGGACAACCATCAAAGGTGTGGAAGGGTGATGATCAGACATTAAAAATTCCATACATAAGTAACAGACTTAAAATGAGATTAAAAAGCCTTGTTCTCTGGTTCATAAGATCCAAATACAAAGCGTTAAAAATATAATTAAAGTAAGGGTGAATGCGCTGGTAATGTTCTATCAACGCAGTTCAACCACAAGTTTGCACATGGAGCATGATAAACGTGGCCACCATATTCCAACACTCCACGACTGGCAGGGCTTCCACAAACTCCACAACCAGGCTGGCCACTTTCTTCATCGCTTCCGTCATTTTCAACATCCTAAAATAAAATATAAATTTAAATTCAGGAAATCAAAGGGGTTAAATAATACATTCATTACACTAGTAAAAATTTTCATAAACCACACTTACAGTTTCGATATTTGCTAGTTTATAGAATGTTTGTAAGGTAGACCAGACTTTTGAAACACTGCCTAAAATTGCATCTATCTGGTTGGATTCATGACCGCAGCGCTGATAGCTTCTTTGGATACGCCAAGTTACTCGATGAACTTCTAAGAGGTCTGCAAGCATAAGCCACAACAATAAATATTTTGCAGAGTCGATTGAACAGAACTTTCTTTAACGAATATTAACAGAGTAAGACATACTGCTCAAGTAATTTTTTCCTTCTGCTGTGCTCAAGACCTCAAGCAGGACAGTGTGTGCAGTAATGTTTGTAAAAGTGCTGGCTGCACCTTGAAGTAGAAAGCACGACCTTTCAAGACATCTTATCCAGTCTGCTACCTGCTGAATGAAATAAAATTTTGCATTAATTCAGAAATGGGTAAAAAATAACATTGATCAGTTTTTGAAAATATACAGTACTGTGACTTACTTGAGAGTTTGAGGCTTTATCATTTATGTCATCTGAAGTTGGGAAAAGGTTCAAATCTAATGATGGAAGTGATCCATGGCGACTTAGAGTGACACCGGGTAATTCGAGACTGCTGACAGATCTGTTGTCTGAGAGTGCACCAGGAACTTGCTTGCTGGAGCCACTGTCAACCCACAGTTGGTCACTGAGAAATACTGGGGATATTTTGTTGTTCGTGTCATCAACTTGGGTGGAATCAGGACCAACAAAGTCACCAAAATCATCATCATTTTGAGCAGTTGTGTCAATAAAGTTTGAACTAAGATTTAATTGAGGAGATTCTTTCACTGCAAATAGAAATTCACGGTATGTAATTAACAAAAAAAAAAAAACAAAAAATAAAAAAAAAATCCAACCATAAACATGTAGTTTATTAATTACTTACCTGTATCGAAATCAAAACTCCATTTGGACGGAGGATCCACGGTAGACAGCAAATCAGTGTTATCTTTTTGAGAAATGTCCAAATCTGAGAAGACTAGAGACAAATCATCATATTTTCTCTTCATTTCATTTGATGGCTGTGTCTCAAAAAAGGACGGCTCTTGTGTAAGGCCAGCACTCTGAAAGACGGATGATGCCCAATCATCAACAGCAAATTCTATACTTTGCACAGCAGTCGTTTCCACATCATTGCAAGTTGGAAAGTTTGTTTGTTTCACAGAGTTTCCTGTATCTCTGACAGCTATTTCTGCAAACATATCATCAGCTGAGACGAAGTCACCAAAATCATCTGTCTCAGGAATATTGTTGACTTCTGACAGGGGTTTAGTCACCGAGCTTGGAATGTTTTCAAGTATGCGCAAGGCACTGTACTTATCTTCTTCTACAGACATTAACTCTTTAGACGCCTTTGCCAATGGTGGTGCAACTAGAGGCACCTCTGTTTGAATAGGAAGATTCTTGAGTTCAGCTGTAGATGTTTTTGAAAATGTGGGGGAGTCTAGAGACAAAAGCTCTTCTTCTTTCTGTTTTCCAAATTCTTCATCATCTGACTCATTTCTAAGTGCACTCTCCTTTAACATGAAATCATGGGCTTTTGGCTTAGGATGGCATTTTGGAAAAAGTTCATCAACATTGACATCAAGACTTGCAGTCTGGAAATCACTGAAGTCTTCATTTTCTTCACCTTCATAGTACTTTGTTTGCTCTCTTGGTCCGTGAGAGCTCTGATTTTTCTCAAAACTAAACCCTATTTCATCCTGAACATAGACATTATCACTATTGATACCTCGATGAGGCTTTAGGCTCATGTTTGATTTTGGTGCCCCTAGTGTATGGTTTGCAAGTCTACTACCGATAGAACGGCCATGGCTACGTCCCAATTTGGAGACAACACTGTGATTTAGCTCACTCACAACCTGCAAGATAAAAAAAATTAAAATTATTCTTTTTGAACCCTACAACACATCATACAAGGGAGAACATAGAACTGTCGATTATAATTATTACCTGTTTTGCAGTGGCAGAGGGTTGAATGACTGCTGTTGCTGGCAACGTGTTGCAAACATTTGAAGAGGGAGCATGTGAAGTATCTGCACTTTGAAAATCAGTGAAGTCATCGGCAAAGTCATCATCTAACTGTGTTTTACTCGGAACATAGGTGGGTGCTGTAAGAGTGGGCAAGGGGGGAGGAGGGGGGATACAGTAGGAGCAGCAATGAATTGAGCAGAAGGCTTCAATGTTGACTCCGGGCGCTTTTGTTTGTCATCAGGGCTTGACTTCTGAACGTTCATGTTGAAAGTTGGGATTGGAGGAGTGGGAACAAAGTTAAGAACACTGAGATTGTTAAAAGTACAGCCCATCTGAAACAGAGCAAAATATTGTTTAATTTCTTTAAGGTGCGAGCTTCAGAAATGACCCAAAAAAGGATAACTTACCTGAGCAAGGGCAACAAGTGCCAGAGTTACATACAGCTGTAGCTGATTCAACTGAACATTTGCACCATTTGTTGCCAGATTCCAAATGAAACCCAAAACTTCCTTTGGCAAGCTGCTTGTCAAGAGCAATGCAAGTATTTTATTTGTATCAACTAAACTCCCTGAAAATTGCAAAATTCATCAATAAAAATTACCAAATTGAAAAACTAATTTGCCATGTGCAAAAGGGTATACCTCCAGAGGCAGGATCACAGACAAGACTCCAAATGTGGGAATATATTGGAGGAAGGCGAGATGAATTGGGGCTTAGCCATCCAGGGAGATTGTCGTTGGGATTAGCCAAAACAGCACTTCTATTTATATTTGGTCCTGGTTGAACAGGTTGCCTAATCTATAAAAGCGGAAAAAAAAAAAAAAAAAGTGTTAGAAAAATTGTACAACATTTTAGGAAAGCAGCATGATGATTGCCATTGGGGATAGTACCTGGCCTGGAGTCTCTAGACCCTGCTGTTTGAAATGTATTGGTGCAGGTTGTTTGGGAGTGAAAGTATCCTTCTTCTCTAACAGATTTCCAATCAGAGCATCAGCACTCATTCCCTAAGAGGAAAGGACAAAGCTTCTGATAAGATACATTGACAAACAATTCATTGTCTTCTTCAAACTGCATAATTTACCTTGCTTGAAGAGAGTGGCATAGCTTTCAAACGTTGCTGTTGTTTCAGATAGTCACGATGTTTGTGATCTGTCTGATTTTGGGATTGTTGCTGATTTGGAGCATCTTGTGGCTTATATGTTTGCTGCTGATTTAGTGGCCACATTTTGTTCTAAGAGAACAGGACAGGGGAACTAGGTCATAAAAATTTGCCACACAGCATTGGCTTCACAATCAAATGATTTGGCTATACCTGATTGGGTTGGATGTTCACCGGCATATTGACAGGGAAGTTGTGTGCCATGACGAACCCTGTTGAGGGTCCACTTGTGGGCATGACAGCACTCTGAGGCATACCAGGAATGCCGACAGCTTGAATGGAGTTGCTTGGCAACGAAGACGTTAAGTGACTGGGCTGGTTCATTCCAGAACCTTGTGGAAACCTGAAGTTGAAAACATAATCATTCGTAATTGCCTATCTGTTAAATAAATAGGCAGAGAACGGAGTGAAAGTAAATTCAAATACATAAACTCACATCTTGTAGCACTGAAAAGTGTAAACTTTCCTTGATCAGAGACTCACATGATACAACATCCTCAGAGGAAGGGCTGCAAGCAAGTGGCCCCAGAAGGACTGACATTTAAAGAAGTGACATGACATAACCCTCTTCACAGGGAAGCCATAGGAACGACTGCACCCATCCCTGGTTTGGCCTCCATTTTAAGCACACTGTTCCAAAAGAATCAAACTGATCAAATAATAGACATGAAACAGAAAGTAGGACGAACAGTTTATAAGACAATAAAAATCAGCAATACCTAGAGCTTTCCAAATGTTTGACAAATACGAACATTATGTGTTGATTCACATAGATTTATGGTTAAAGACAGTTAGGACCACAGAAAAACAAACAGTAATGTTGTAAATCACGTTTAATAGAGGAGAAAATTACGCCAGAACGAATGAAAAAACAACCTGCTGTCAAACCACATAACCTTTGCCAAAGGGCAAGTGTCATGGAGTAATTGCTCCTTACATCAAAACAAAATTTGATAACTAACTCACCAATGTGTTCTTAAAACTGACAGGTTTTCATAATCATCTGGATGAACATACAAACATTATGTTTATGAGCAGTTAATTAAGTGATGAAAAAAAATCCTTGTTGGTCTCAGGGTTGCCAGGTCCCGAGTACGCCAAGTCGCCACTAGGGCGCACTCAAGTCGCCAAAAGTCGCCACGGGGTCAAGTCGCCAAAAGTCGCCACCGGAGCAGTCGTGTCGCCACTCAAGTCGCCAACCAGGACTCGGCCTGTCCAAAGGGATTTTCCTCGCCTCCGGTGCGGAGGGGGGCCGCAACAACCCGTCCCGGGATTATTCCGCCTGCCCGCGGTCAACAGCAGCTGTGCTGGCTAGATTTAGGAATTTCCCGCGTCGAGTGCCCACTCAGGAGCGCCAACCTACCGTGAAATCGTTCAAAAAGCGACATTTTCTCGCCTAAACTGACAAGTCGCCAAAACATCGCCAACAAGGTATTCAAGTCGCCAACCAAGTCGCCATCAATCTCAAGTCGCCAAATACGTCGCCAAGACCTCTTTAAGTCGCCAAAATGGCGACAAGTCGCCACATCTGGCAAGCCTGGTTGGTCTGTGCTAGGTTGCTCAATGCCAATGTCAATAGAGCCTCAGGGAACGTCAGGAACGACGTTTGAGGTTATTGACATTGGAATAGCTCATCAATCATGGATTTGATGGGTCGAGTTCTTTCAGGTGCCACTGCGTAACAAGCAGTTTAAATTTGAGTAAGCTTGAGTGACGTCTTTTCCTCTTTTCGGAATGTGAAGAAATCGTAAAACTTGCCCAGTGCCAGGCCAGCTCGGCACACAGTTTCCGGTCCAATCTTCTCAAAATTGTTTAAAGGGCGGAGGCGGAGGCGGAAAGCGGAAAAGCGCCCACCAACAGCAGCCGCAGACCGCAGAAATATTTGTTAACATCAAAATTGTATTTTTATTGTTGTTTAAATACGGCAATATGATGATTCTTTATTTTTGTAAGCTATCTATCAATTTTGTTGGTCTGGATACGAAAGTTTAACGTGTTTTGGTTGTTGCTGGAGACGTTCACTAGTCCGTAATGCCGATATATTGAAGGTTATCTACCAATGGTGAGGTTATGTTTATATTGCTTCAATCGTTTTTGTTGCCATTTTCAGATGATAGTTTTTTCCCACATCCCACGGAATCGTTGACTTTGACAACCTGTCAGGACAAATGCGTTATTTTCATTTGTTGTCGTCGCTTGCCCGAGAATGGCATCCTAGTTTCCCCTAATCTTGATTGATAGTAATGAAATGAATGAGCTTTTCACCCAAACTTATTTTCATAGTATGTTCCTTGTTTTTAAAAGCCCTAAGGGTTGAATGGTTTATGATTTATTTGTGTTTTCTGTTTTCACGCTAGTGTGAATTGGTTGGTTGCTAATTTCTTTTCCCTTTTGCCTATACTTGCAGGTTGATCATGGGCTCAGAAAGAGCAGAGGAACCTATTCACATAGTGTACTCAGATGAAGAAAATGTCCTGGATGAAGAGGAAAGAAATTCTAGGCTGTTTGAAGATCTAGAACCAGCTAGTTGGATCAATGATGAGGATACTGATGTCACAACGTTTTTTCATAGGGTCGACTCAGACCAAATTATATATGAAGCCAAGAAAAAAAGATGCAAAATGATAGGAAAATATGTCATGGGTGATTTGTTAGGTGAAGGGAGTTATGGGAAAGTGAAGGAAGTTTTAGATTCTGAAACACTATGCCGAAAAGCAGTTAAGATCCTCAAGAAACGCAAACTACGCAGGATTCCTAATGGAGAACAAAATGTCCAAAGGTAACAGTGCCTTTAATCTTAATTCATAAAATTACTGCGCTGGGAAAATATCTGATCTATCTCTGTTTTGCTACATCGGTTATATCAAGTATCAACTTTTGTCTTACTTTTCAGGGAAATTGTACTTTTGAAAAAGCTTCAGCATCCCAATGTTATTGGTCTCTTAGATGTTTTAGTAAATGATGAGAAAGAAAAGATGTATTTAGTCATGGAATTCTGTGTTGGTGGGCTTCAAGATATGCTAGAGAGCACTCCTAAGAAACGCTTTCCTCTTTGGCAGGCACATGGGTGTGTGTAACAGTATTACATGAATAATTTATGAATGAATGTATGTCACCATGTATTTCTATTATTACATGAGGAAATTTTCCAACAGGTACTTCTGTCAACTTATGGATGGCCTGCAATATCTTCACAGTCAAAGAATTATTCATAAAGATATCAAACCAGGAAATCTGTTACTAACTCTTAGTGGCATATTGAAAATTTCTGATTTGGGAGTTGCCGAGGTATGAGTTACATTCAGGCACATAATTTTACATGTGATGTATACTTCTTCTTATTTACTTGTTTATCAAATACTGTACAGGAGAATTTTTGATCACAGACCCTACTTTTCCTCCTTTTCCACCCTCTAGGCTTTAGATTTTTTTGCAGAGGATGATACCTGCTACACTGGTCAGGGATCACCAGCATTTCAACCACCTGAAATTGCAAATGGCCATGAAAAATTTCTAGGATTTAAAGTTGATATTTGGAGCAGTGGGGTCACATTGTAAGTTCCTCTTTTCCCATCATGCAGTTTGTGGAATGGTTGAGTGAAACTCATTTTCATTTAATTATGTTTGCAGGTATAATATCACCACAGGTCTTTACCCCTTTGAGGGTGACAATATCTTCCGGCTCTTTGAAAATATAGGGAAAGGTGAATACGTAATACCAGATGAAATTGAAAATCCTTTACGGGATCTTCTTCAAGGAATGCTACAAAAAGATGCAAACGACAGGTTAACCTTGCAGCAGATAAGACAACATCCGTAAGTTTTCTGCTTTACATTCTATTTTTCCTGTGGTAGGAATGCTCTTTGATAATAATATTTTTAAAGAAAATGGAAAGAAGTTGGCTTCTTACCTGACTACAAGCCTGTCTTTTTCCTATTCTTCCTAGGTGGTTCTTAAGGAAACCTCCTCAGACCTTAGAAGAAGTGCCCATTCCTCCGCTCCGAGGGGATGAGGTGCACAATATGACTGTCCTTCCATACCTTATGGATTATCACTATGTGGAAGATCCTGCGTCTGGGCAACCACAGTACTACACGGAACATGAAAGAAATGGTGAGTGGAACTTATTTTTTATGAAACTGAGTCCATAACAGGGTCAATGTATTGTTTGCTTGACTTGAGTCACTTTAATCTTTTAGCTTGGGCAGAAAGAGGAGAGCAGGATATTTATCCAACAGAGTGGGCAGAACAACTTGGTGACCTCAAAAGGAAAGAAAGCTCTCCTAAAAAGTACCAAGGTGAGTGTGTCACCATTTCAATTTTAAGAGTTCTGACTAAAGAATTATTTTTCATGCATTTTCTTTTTTACATTTTTAGATGATGTGGGTAATGGCAACTCTAATAAGTATCATGGTGATGATGAAATGGAAACTATTGCGGACTCAACTAAGCGCAAAACTAAACGGCGACCAACAAGCTGCATCAGTGTAAAGAAATTTCCTCCATGTAAACAATCGTGATTTCTGTGCCCCAGCCTGGTGCTTACTTTCTTTCTGCCCTTGTGCTGGGGATAGATTGTTGTTATTGTTGTTCTGTGTTCGCATGGGAAGATGACTTCTGAGTCCTATCTATTCCTGTTACTTTCCCTCACATTTTAACTGATAAATCAATAGTTCAATGCCCATTTGAAACAAGGTTTCTTGTCTCTTGTCTGTCACCTCATGGTCATTCTATAATTTATGCAAATCAGCAAAACATCCCATTTTGGCTCATTCATTGCTTATTACTTACAATTAACTGTATTGGAAGTGTTGTAAAATAGTGGTGGTCTGTCTTACTGTACTAATTGGGCATCTACGATGTTGACCCCTCTTTGATTACTAGTTTCTAAATTTTTCAAATTTAGTGTGCATTATAGGAAACAAATCATATGTGGAGCTGCAGTAGCATTTCCTAGAGTAGTAGCCATGCACTGTAGGCATCCATCCCTTGCAGAACAAATCTCTGTCAATGCATTTCCTTCAATTTTTATAACTTATCTTTGTGCCATTATAATTTCTGCTACTGGTATCATCCCCACTTTCTGTTGCCAGTTTTTTTCTTATCTAATGTTACTTCTATTAAGTTACTGTACTTTAAATTATCATTGCCAACTGGACCATTAGTTTTTGGTTTCTGTGATCCAATTAAACTAGTTTGTTTCTGTGAAGTTTTAAATTAAATTCTTTTGACTTCCTTATAACTATTTTTCAAATTTTTTGCTTGAAAGGAATTGATTTTTTAGAAGCGTACATTAATTATGTAAGGGGATTTGAGGAGAAGGGTTGGGTGGCGAAACTTTAAAACTTTATGTCGCATGTGTTAATAATATGGAAGGGCCTGTAAGATCCCTTACTATATGTGAGGATGAAGGGTAAAGCATCTCTCAATAGACCACTACATAATTGTTGGGCGCCCCCTTGTTTAGTGTCAACATTTTAATTGATTTGCTCTATTCCAAAGCTGTGGTTCATTTTGAGTAGCATTGCATTATACTTTGTACCTGTACACTAGCTGCAAAATTCTTTCAGTAAAACTAGAACCCAACATTCAGCATTGTTTTGAATTCTCAAAAATTGCTAAAATGTAAGATGTTGTGTCCAGGTTTTACTGTTTGTGTTTGATCAGCTTGTCTAGATCCTGTGAGGTAGTCCTTTCTTATTTAAGAACACGTGTGACTCTTGTGGATCTGAACCTTATCTGTAATATCTTAGCAATGTGAGTTGCCTGCATTACTTTTGGTTTTAGGTTTGAGTCATGAAGAAATTAGAAAGATTATGTGACCACTCGGTTTCTCTAGTCATATATGAGAGTTTCTGGTTTCTTGTCCCTTTATTCTGGGCACTCTTTGAAAAAGTTTTGTCCGTAATTGCAATTAGTAGCACTGACATACGTCAGTAGTAATTATAATCATAAAAATTACTAATGAATGATACAATCATGTTCTTTCCTAATCGTGCCAAGCACTTGTATGGACACAATGACCTCAGACTCATTAATTTTTTTTCAGAATGTTGGTAGTTTCTATTAATTACTTTGATTTTTAGGAGTCTATTGAAACATGGACACTTCAAGGAAGACTCTATTGCAAAGGATTTGTGTTCTAATGCTGCAATATATGAGATTATTCCTTAATCTCTGCACCTGACATGTGCCATATCACACGAACTTGGCTCGAAAAAGAGTTTTGAGAAGCAATTTTATACCTCAGTTTTGTGAAGTATTGATTTTGTTTTATTATGATAAGTCTAATCTTAACATGCTTTGGCTTGGTGTCCTAACTTCTTTTTAACAAGATCATGCAACTAACAGTCAATATTGCTGGTGAAGTTAGCAACTTAGAAATGAGCCCACATGAAGCAAAGCAATGTTTTTAACAAGGTGTAGACTTTCATGAAATGACAATAGTGAGCTTGTTACCAGATGTAATGTGTAGCCCTGGAGTTAAATTTTCTTTACAAACTAAGCGCAACATTAGTGATGTCGCACATTGTTATGGACACCATATATATTTATGTAGTTGATTAATTTTACCATTTATGATACAACCTTAGTAGGGAAAGAAATGCTCATTATATTAGTTTATAACCAACCATCCTTGAAGTGTACTTCGCTCCCTTAGTGGAAATTTTTAATGTTAAATTGGAACAAAACTCCATCGGGTGTGTTAAATACCACCACATACATGTTGAATATCCTACTTTGTTTTTTGCCTTTGAAGAGAATGGAGATCTCAACCACTCCACTTATTTTCTCATGACATTCATGGATGTTTATGGTTCTCTTTTGTGGTAGACTCTGTTCACCCTAATTCAATTGCATTAGATTTGTAATCTGTGGGTGGTGTAAAATGTTTCCGAGTTATTGTATCTATTTTTGCTGGAATGTTTATTTTAATGCCTGTCAGCATTCTGGATGTTGAGTGGCAGACGTTGTTAAGCTCTAAATGAAATTTGAATGACAATTTTACATCTCAAGGACATTTGTGTGAGGAATATTTTTGGTTATTTCCTAAGTGAATGATGTTTTGCCTCTGCAAAGCAATACAAACAGTCTTCAATTTTTCCTCTTGTTATCAGCTTTGTTTTGAAAAAAAGTTATTTTTTTAAAATTGAAGATTTGCAATGCTTTTTGTGTGTGTTGAAACTCTCACTTGGAATTGTAGCTCTCAATTTCTCTCTCTTAAGTATTTGTGTTAAACCACTTTTGTGATACTTCAGTTGACTGTTATTTCTGTCATAGAGCTTGTGCCAGAGTAATTTTCGTTTTGTAATACTAATGACTTTATGGCTGTGAAGAAATTTCTGGCAGGCTCTAAAGTAATAATAGATTATTACTTTTGCATAATATACTTTCCTTTAGCTGTTTCTTTGCTGGAGCAGTGTTTGGAAAGTATGGGAATAGTTTATTCCTGGATCATGAATAAGTTCAACTTGTTTTTTGAATATTGTTTTGTGTTGCATATGCAAATTAATGGGGAAGACCTTCCTCTTCCGTCCATATTCCATTTATCTTCAAACCGTTCATTCAAGCGGCCATTCAAACCGCTACCACTGGATTTTCGTTTTTGGGCTCGAGCCCTTGTTTGCCGAAGGTTCTCTTCACATTAATGTAAAAAGGAAATCAAAGAAAAAAATATCTCACATCCTCAGTCATATTGTGAGAGTAGATCAACTCGAACACCATAAGAAAATTGTGACTCCTATTTTTGCTCTAATAAAATATTAGTCTTCTTATTCTTGAGTTCTTTTTTTTTCTCATCATATTATGGAGTACCACGCTTCCTCGGCGGGAGGCGGCTTCAGGGTGGGACGTGGGACGGCGGGGCTGCCAGGGTGGCTGGGGGAGGGGGAGGCGGCGTCGCAGCACCCCGGCACCAGCCCCAGCACCGGCAGGTCGCGGCTGCCAGTCACCCCGAAGCCCTAGCGCCGCCAGGGGTGCCGGAGTCTGCCGCAGCGTGCCGCGACACCCGTTTCCGGACCCGTCCGTGTTTCCGGCCGCGCTTCCGCCGTCGCTAGCGTCGCGACGCGGAGAGGCAGACCGCGTCGGGGGCGACTCGGGCTGACGAGGGAAACGAACGGCGGAAGGTTTTGTTGCAAAGTCACAGCAACAGGTGACGGAGGAGACGTGGAACTACAGTGTGGCGGAGGCGATGGCGCCGTCCTCGACGCCGTCCGCGACGCCGTCCCCGACGCCCTGAGCGACGCCCACCTTCCTCGGACTGCACTCACAGCCACGATGCAGTCGCAAAGGGTGAGTGACGGGTTGCAGCGTCGAAGCCGCTTGCGCCAACGCAGCTAGAGATGCCACACATGCTACCAGCTACCTCGACACGCCAGTGGCAAAGGGTTGCCAACCTCAGCCTGCATTCTAGGCGACATTGCCTCGTGGGCAACCCTTTCGACTGTGCTTAAGGGGGCAGTGCATGCTGTAGGACGCCCGGGCAGTAGGCAAGGCGGGCTGTGGCGCGCACGAGTGCGTTGCGGCTTGCCTACGCTGCCGCCGGCAGGCGCTCCGCTCGGGGCGACCGCTCCGCTCGCTCGGCCGCACACCGCTCCACCGCGCGCAACTTTCTCGCTCGATTCTCGATAAGGAAAATCCCGATTCTCCTCTCTCAGACTCATTAAGCAACGCGGTTACAATGGAAACGACGCGAATCCGTAGACATCGACGACAAAGCGGCGAGTCCGCGACAAACATTCGCAACTCAGAAAAGTGATCGGCATTTCACCGAAAAAAAGGCGTCCCCCCCATGACGATGGAATCGCTCTTCGAACGAGGAATTTATTCGTGGGGTCATACGTTCGGTTTGAGTCCTGTTTAGCGACTCAGGAGCTCAAAACGCGTCTAGAATTTCGTCTGGCCCACTGTGCACCATGGTCGTGCGAGTTCAATTGGCCATCGGCTGCGGTTTGACGCGGTGGACGCGGCTTTGCCGGCCGTGCGGTGTGCTACTGCTGGCCCGCCACGGCGCGCCACGCCACGCCACGCCACGCCACGCCACGGCGCTTCTAATTTTAGATGCACTGGGTGGTCGTGGGATTACGCCCCTTTCAGGCTTGGCGAGGCGGGGCGGGGCGGGGGAGCCTTCACGCGGAATCAACACAGTTTTACCCTACGCGATCGCCAGAAATGTCAGCGCGAGACCTTCCGCAGTATTTTGAGCTTACGTAAGGCACACTATTTCGTCCGTTTAACGAAGAAATGATGTAAGGTTTTGGGATTGTAGGTTCGTGCAACAATCGTCAGTTAATTAGTAAAAATAAAACTTCTTTTTTTTTCAAACAAAAATAAATAAATAAATAATTGGTTGACGGACGGGCCCTTGCCGCGTCACACCAGAGTGCACACGGGCTCATTCCGCGTCACACGTCGAAACCAATTAGAGCGTCAGTCCCACTGGCGGCCCCGCCGGCCCCGCCGGCCCCGCCACTCGGAAGGCAGGAGAGGAGACAGGGCACAGTGGGCACGACAGAGAGGGAGGGGGAGGGGGAATGAGCTGCCGCCAGATGGACCCTCGCGGCCAATTCCTACCACGCTCCGCGGCGGGAATGTAGACCGGAAGGACAAAAACAGAGAGGCAGACAGAGAGAGAGAGAGAGACAATGGGGCGCTGCAACCATAGGCCGCCACCAGCGCCGGGACACAAAGGAGGCGCTGAAAGCTGCGGCTAGGCGGGGCTAGGCGGGGCTGGGCGGGGCTAGGCGGGGCTAGGCGGGGGCAAGCCAGGACTAGCTAGGGCGTGTGGCGACGGCCTGCGCGCCAAGCCCCGCCGTGCCGCCGTGCTACGCCATGCGTGCGGACGCGGCACACCCCGATGGGTAATGGGTCCAGTCTCCCCGCCCCGCCCCGCCCCGCCCCGCCCCGCGTGGCCTGGAGGAATGGGCGCGCCGCGCCTTGCTCAGCCTTGCTTCCGATCAGTGCGCCGCGGCGCGCCGGTCCCCAGCGTCTCGACGCCACACGGCGACGAGGCGTCGGGTTCGAATCCCGCACGGCACGGCTTTACGAACCGCCGCGCGTCAAAGTCCCATACTCCCAAGGGTGCTCGGATTCCAACGCAGCGGTGGCCCACATGGTTAGACTGAACCACGGTTAAGTGGTTGTAGACGTTCGTCGATGTCTTGGCCGATTTCGCGGGAACGGCGCTTCCAAAAACTGAACCGCATACCCAGTGCAGGCCCCACTAAAGGCAGGTCCAAAGGCCGCCACCCCGCGGAGGGCAGGAAGGGACGCGGTAGGGCGGGGCGTCGGGCGGCTGCCTCGCGCTTCAACACGGCTTTCTGAACGCTTGGCCGCTTCGCTTGGCTTCCAACCAACCAGTGTTCGGCCGGAAACAGCCCTCGCCGCGAGGGGCCTTACAGTGTCGCTACCCCGCAGCGCCGCAGCCAGCCGCCGCCCGCGCTGTGGGTGACGCCCAGTGCGAGGGACGACCACGAGATGGCGCCGCTGGCACCGGACCTCCAGGGGGTGCTCCAGCTGCTCCAGCCCGTGGACCTCGCCGCCTCCTTCCTCTCGCCGCCCCGCGCGACCGGCTCCCCGCGCTCCCTCTCAGGTGCGGAACACAGTGGGCCAGAAGACCGACCGGCGCCGCCGGCCTAAGACGCGTTTCGAGCTCCAGAGTCGCTAAACAGGACTCGAACCGAACCCCGCCGATGGATTCCTGGTTCGGAGAGTAATCCATTGGTGGTGGGGTCACGCGTTCGGTTCGAATCCCATTTAGCGACTCTGGAGCTCGAAACGCGTCCAGGTCTTCTGGCCCACCGCGCTTCGGAACGGAGCCAGGAGAACCATCACAATCACGCACTGCCATATGAAGCCATCGCCGTGGAAAACGAACCCAGCAGGTCGGGGCATTGCGAATGTAATCGACTTGCAGATTTTGATGAGTCACGATCACCTTAAAAATGGGTCAGAAAGAAAGCAAAAAAAAAAACAAAAAAAAAACACAATTTTTATTTTACGTTGTCTTTAAGTTGAACAATGCGGGATCAGTTTCATTTCAGTTAAGACAATTTTTTTTTTTTTTTTTGAAAGAAGCCAAATTGACCAGCTAGCGTCGTGGCGCGGGCAGCACACGGGTTGCGTTTACGTCCGTCGACCTGAGCATTGTTTTAGGCAGCGGCCGAAGCAAGCTGGAGCAAGCACTACGCGCTTTATGGCACCGGTTGCTACAATGTAGTTCCTCGCACGACGAGGAATCGCATGTCCAGGCAGCAGTAGTAAGTCAGTCATACGCGGGAAAGAAACAACGAAACGATTGCACCGTGGGATCGATACCCGCCCGTGCGCACCGATTGGAGAACTCACGCGTGGTGTGGGTGTACTTTCCACACTGTCAATAACAAATTGAGATGTCCCGGCAAGAGCATTTAAAAGCTCCGTCTTTGAATTTAAAAAAAAAAATGCATTTTAGTGCATCTGCCGGAAACTCTACAAAAAAAAAAAGAGGAGACTAGAGTTTTAGGAATTTTTCAAAGATCGTGCAGGCATTTTTTTCCACAATTTTTATTGACAGTGCAGTTGTTTTGTTGGTAGATTTCGCGATTCGCCGCCCCAGACGCCCTGTCGCGCTGCGCATCATGCCTCGACTGAGCCTGCCCACCCTCAGCACCTCCATCTCGGCGGACAGCAACTGGCTCAGAACCAGGAGGAGGTAAGCCCCGTTTTTTTTTTTTTTTAAAAAATTACTTTCCCGCCACATTGTTTTTTTTTGTTGCCTTTTTACTCTTCCCGTGTATCTACCGGGTGAATTCGTGAACGTGCGTCGCCTCGCTAGGCGATCGAAATGGCGCCTATTACCGCTTGCGTGACGCGTGGCACAGTGAGCCGCCAGAAGACCGATGGAGGCGGCCAAAACTCTAGACGCGTTTTGAGCTCCAGAGTCGCTAAATGGGACTCGAACCGAACGCGTGACCCCACCAATGGATAGCTCTCCGAACGAGGAGTCGCTTCGTGTCCTGGTTAGCGTTTTGACCGCCGCCACAGGTCCTCTGGCCCACTGTGCGTGGCCTGATGCTCCTCTTCTGCAACCTACATCCTGCCATCGATTCGTCGCCTGACGCGCGGGACGCGGTGCGAAAAGGACTTATTTCATTGCCACGGCTCTCTTGTCATGTTCCATGCCGGGGCCGCCGTGCTCGCGGGACTCGGTTCACGGCCGGACGACTGCATTAGGGTAAGTAAAAGTGGCGAAGGCTCTGTGTATGTGTGCGTGTGTGTGCGTGTGTGTGTGTGTGTGTGTGTGTGTGTGTGAGTGTGCGTGTGTGTGTGCGCGCGCGCGCGTGTGTGTGTGTGTGAGTGAGTGTGTGCGCGCGCGCGTGAGGAGACAGGGTGGCAGGGTCACAAAGGCAACAGGATATTTAAGGAATTGAAGAGGGGAAAGGAGGGGGAGACTGGACGTCATGAAGTGGGGGGCGGCGGGGGCGCTGGAGGGGGAGGGGACGCGCCGGAGGGTTCTGCCGACACCACCGTCGCACTGCCGCCGCCCGTCCCGGAAGGTCCAGCACAACGTGGTGACCGCCATCCTGGCCGCGACTTTCCTGACCGAACGAACGCCGGGCGAACCGCCGCGGCGCGCGAGTCGCTGCGCTAGCAGTGGAGAAGAACGAAAAAAAAAATAAAAAAATAAAAATAAAAAACAAACACCACGATGATGACGCAACACAGCGTGCCGCAGCACCGGGGGAATGCTATTGGATGGCTTTCTAATCAACCCCCGCGCTGCGGCAGAGACGGTAGAGGGGCGTACCTATGGAAACAACGGCGCTGATAAAGTGGCGACGGCCGGACGGCGGCCGGGGTGAGGATCGTAAGTCCCTCGCGATAAAGCGGGGTATGAAACGGAGCGGCCGCATGCCGGCCGGGGCGAGTCGGTGAGGCCTGCTGGCCCGGTGCGTAGTACGGCAGCGCGGGGGTGGGCCGCGGCGCCGCGGTGGTGGGGGCGGTGGGCGCCGGGTGGCCCGCCGCGCCGGGTGGGCCGGCCAGTGGTGTCGAGAGCCCCGCGGCAGCAGGACAGCGACAGGGCGCGAAGCCACGCAAAGCCACGAGCCGCGCCGAGCCACGCAAAGAAGCGACGCGAAGCCAAGGGACACCGAGTGACGAGTCGAGCCGCGAGCGCGCCGAGCGCGGCCGGGCCGAGTCTCGCGGACCACAGCGGTGGTTGTGCCTGCGGTGGTTGTGCCCGCGGTGGAGGTGGTGTGGTTGGATTGGGACGTACTCTGAGGCCGGCATCAAGGTGAGGAAACCCGGAGGCACAGTGGGTCAGCAAGACCGGCGCACGCGGGCAAAAATCGAGACGCGTTTTGAGCTCCACGGTCGCTAATTGAGACTCGAACCGATCGTGTGACTCCACCAATGGACTTCTCGTTCGAAGAGCAATCCATTGGTGGGGGTCACACGTACGATTTGAGTCCTATTCAGCGACTCTGGAGCTCAAAACGCGTCCAGAGTTTTGGCCGCCGGCGTCTTGTGGCCCACTGTGTGATGGTTGTGGAGCAAGTGGTTGTGGTGTTTACATACGCGCACAGTGGTTGCGAGCGGAGCGGGCCCAGCCGCTGCAAGTGGCGGCAAGTGAACGTGCAGGTGGACTTGTAAGCCCCCTCTTACAAGGGAGTTGTAATGGAATGGCGATACCGGTGTAGCCGTGGTCGGGGTTCGGCCCGGTTCGGCCCCGGAGGAGGGGAGGGGTGGGGGGTGCTGCCATGGCCAGGCCGACCGCGGACCCTACCAGGCGATGGCACCGCGCCGGCTGGGAGGCCCCGAGTTGGAGGCCCCATTTCGCCCTGCTGCGCGTCAAAGGTGGTCGCGGCTTGTTCCTGGACTCCGGCTGTACTTCCGCCTGTTCTTCCGGGCGTGCTTCCGGTCCGGGCGAGGCGGTGCATTTCCGGAACTTGGCCCGGCGCGGCGCGCTATAGCGGCACACGCAAGTGACGTCAATATTCCCCGTAAGTTTTGAATTTACGAACCCGGCCGCCCGCCGCCAGGAAGTTGGTTCCCCTCATCCGAGCACAATTGGGTCAAGTTTGATCAGCTCGCGCTTTGCGGCGCCCGTCGCCACGGCCGGAGTGCGTCCGCGGCTCCTCGGCCACCAAGTTTCTGCGCTCTTTCTTTTCAAGATTCGGCTTTCAATGTGGCTAACACTCTAGACCCCGACCGTCCCCGCGCGTTTTCCTCGCAGAGTATCGCTGGCGTGTGTCAGTGAAAGTAAGTCAGGAAAAGTAGGAAAAGTCACCGCCACCGCCATGGGAGGGAGGGAGGGAGGGAGAGAGAGAGAGAGAGAGAGAGAGAGAGAGAGAGAGAGAGAGAGAGAGAGAGAGAGAGAGAGAGAGAGAGAGAGAGAGAGAGAGAGAAAGGTCGGATCAGAGATTCACCGGCATGCCGGCGTCAGCGCGTGGCGCGTTAAACCGCTGCACTGCGCGCTGCGGCGTCGCATGACTCTCCGTGGTTTATGGCGGGGCCGCCAGCGGGGTTCAGAGCTGAACATCGCTCCGTCTCTCTCGCACCTGGACGGCACACGCACGAGTGCGAGAGAGACGGAACGCTGCTGTTCAGCCTGCACGCTGCTAGGGCGAATGGCGGTGCTGAAATGGCCGCCGGATCGGCGTGTGTGAGTGTGTGTGTGAGCGTGTGTGTGAGCGCAGGTGTGGAGAGGCGAGGACTGGGTTCCCGCTAAGGGTGTCAGAGGGACGGGGACTTTCAGGTTCACTCTTCTTTTATTTTTTCAAAATTAACATTCTAATTCTTTTACCGGATTTTTAAACAATGCGATTTACAACGCTTTGAGCTCAAGGAGTTTGATTCCCTGCCCGGGAAAGGACGCAGAAAAGGAACCCGGACGTGTTTTAATTCGTCGTAATGAGGAAATGCCATCGGCTGCCGAGCTGGCGAACGGAAATTGCACCATCTCGTCGGTTACATTCATCGAAAGGAAATGGAAAACGAAAATGGCGGCGGGGGGGAAACGCTCCGGCAAGGCCAGCATCATACAGCCCCCGCACCCAATTAGCGAAAAGTGATTGCTGCGGTGGCAGGGCTCCGTTGCGGCCCGTCCCGCAAGCAGGGGAGCGAGAGAGACGGCGCGACACTGTTGTCCCTCGCAACGAGCCTGCAGCGTCGTTGGACCGGGAATCGGTTGGCATTGCAGCGGGGCGTGTCGGCCGGCACCCTCTGCTCGCATTGGTGCGACTGCGACGGACACGGCGGCTCGGCTGCGTCTTTCCGAGAGAAGAGCGGCATAAAGATTTCATGGCGGCGCGCAGTCGTCGTCGTCGTGCACGTGCAGCGCGAGGTCGCGAACAAAAGAGGAGGGGGGGGGGGGGGGAGGGAGGGGGCATTGCGAGCAACAGGAGTGCGCCCGCCGGCCCATTCCGAAGGGCAGTTCCGTCGCCCTGTGTCTGTCGCGCTGCTTCGCGCTGGGGTTGGAGAGCGGCGCACAGTGGGCCAGAGGACCGGCGCCGACGGCCGAACAACGCTACACCGGTTTTCAGCTCATTCAGAGTCGCTACATGGGACTCGAACCGAACGTGTGACTCCACCAATCGATTCCTCGTTCGGAGAGCAAGCCATGGGTGGGGTCACGCGGTCGGTTCGAATCCCATTTAGCGACTCAGGAGCTCAAAACGCGCCTAGAGTTTGGGCCGACTGGGCCGGTGGCCCACTGTGCGACGCCTGCACGTCGTGCTCGGCGTGCCCGTGCTCGGCGCCCCCAGGCCGCCACACACGCTCAGATCCGCCAGCGTGTTTTCCTTCGCGACTTCTGCCGCCGGGAGAGCAACACTGTAAAAAATTTTTGTAGCCAAATTCCTATACATGTATATGAAACAATTCACATATACATGTATACGAATATTACCACACACTTGTATGGCAATTTTCCTATACATCGGTGTGGCATTATGACTATACGTGTATAGGCGTTGCCCTATCTGTTGTGCAGGATTTTTCCTATACATCGGTATAGCAGCTTTGCTACGCATGTATAGAATTTCTCGGATTTCCCAAAAAAAGAACGCAAATTATGCAAGCCGTTAGGCTGTGTTGACGTTATCATATTCTAACCTCCACGGCTATGATTGTAGCCGTGTAATAATGACTTGAGGTGCAGTCGGTCCGCCAATCTGACGAAGTCAGACCACTACTTGTCCTCCCATGGTGAAGGGGGACGTATCATAGTCAAAAATTGTAGGCAGTCGAATTGCCACCCGACTATCCCACACTCAAGGAAAGCGCGTGCCTCTCCACCCAACGAAATTCCTAACCGTAGCTTCCACCGAGAAGTAAGTCCGTAAAAACGATACTAGCGCCATCTAGCGGATCATCTGGGTTACAGACATAGAAGCAGCTTTGCGACTTTTGTCACAAGTGAAGAATTAATCGCATTGGTTCCCATTATTTGTACGAGTTACAAAAATTTGAATCTCTGCTAAAACACTTCAGAACAAAATTATTTTTTTCAGTCAGTCATATTTCTATACACGGGTTGGAAAGTTCCTATACATGAATAGGATTTCAGGGCGTTCCTATACATGGATAGGAATTTTCCTATACATTTTCGGCTTGAATACCAAAAAACCTATACAAATCGGAAAATTCCTATACATGTATCGGAATATCCATGTTTCCTATACATGTATAGGAATTTTGCTAGACCACTGTATTGTAAAAGTCCGATCATTTTTTACAGTGAAACAAAAACATGGACCCACCAGAGGATTTTTGCAGAGTTTTGTTTTCAACAGGGTGCGAATCTCGAGGAAGGCAAATCCCGGCGGTCCTTTCCCGTCGCGTTGGCGCGCCTCTCGACCGGAAAAGTCAAAGTCTGCGCTGACAGTGGAGGGCGGTCTCTTTTTTTACCGTCTGCTTCTCAACCTGAGCGCCGCGACGCCGCCGCGGCAACGCGGAGCGGCATTCCTAACTGCGTTATTCGACATGAAAACCGGATCCTTGCTGCCGCACCACGGGCCGCCCGTTCGATTTTTTAAGGGGAGCCTTTTGACAAACAGAACGACGACGCTGCCAGCCCTGCCAGCCCCGCCGGCAAGCCAGGCAGGCAGGCAGGACGCCAGGGCGCGTGCGGCCCGCCGGGCAAGACGAGACGACGCCCCTCCGTGACCCACTGACTCCACGCGCGGCGCTCGATTACCGCGCAAGTCCTCCTTTTCCTCTCTCCGCGCAGAGAAGTATGTCTCGTTCTTGCCGCAACTTGCCACCGTGCACTGTAGAAAATCCCGTACTTGGACGTTATTTCTTTCTTATACATCTCATTGAATTTCCGTGGAAAATTAACGGAGACGAGAGGAAGTTTCTCTGGACACGATTTTGGCCGCGCGTGTCCTCTCCCGATGCAATATGCATCGATGCATATTCAGACAGGAATCTTGGAGAAAAACTCAATTACTCGCCGGTGAGCTCACCTCTCATCCCCGAGGGAGGTGGGGGCGGCCGCGGTCGCAAACCTGCTTCGCGAAGCCAACCAAATACGTGTCGTCTGTCGAAAAGAGCATAACGTAGCAGACTGGTCCCAAGGAGTCGTTTGCTCGCTCTGTCTCTGTGGCACCCTAGGGCGGCTCGTAGTGAGAGAGAGACGCCTGAATCGCTCGGCAGTGCGTAGACAGGCACGTCAGCGATTTTTTTTTTTTTTTATTCCCGCAGAGGTCTTTTTCTCGCAAGAAACACCCTGTCGCGTCGCTCTGCTGCTCTGCAATGTCAACCCCCCTCCCCTCCCCTCCCCCCCCAAAAAAAATGCGGCTGCAAAAAAAATCAGGCCAATCTCCGCCAATTTTCACGTTGACGAACACGTTGCGCATTTCTAAGTGTCGGTCTGCTCTTCTTTCTCCCCCTAATTTTCGTTTTTCTTTTCGTGATTTTTGATTTTCTTTTCTGGCGTGTAGCTTATCACGCAGGCCCATCATATCGTCATAACGGGAGGCAAGCCGGTTGGTTATGGTGTATCGGTTGGGTTGGCGTGTGTGCGCGCGGAAGGCAAGGCGGCCCCGTCCCGACTGGGGCTGACTGACGCAGGCTGCACGGTGGGCCAGAAGACCGTTGAGGCGGACAAAATCCCGGACGCGTTTTGAGCTCCAGAGTCGCTAAATGGGACTCGAATCGACCGTGCGACCCCACCAATGGATTGCTGTCCAAACGAGGAATCCCTTGGTGGGGTCACACGTTCGACTCGAGTCCCATTTAGCGCCTCTGGGGCTCAAAACGCGTCCGAGATTTTGGCCGCCTCAACGGTCCTTTGGCCCACTGTGGTGGGAGAGAGACAGCGTGCGTTGGATCAGTGTGCAGGCCACGGCTGCTGGAACCTGATCGCGCCAAGACAGCCGCAATGCCGCGCCGCCACGCCAGCGCCACGCCCACCCGCGGAGACTCTCCTTGCGGAGTAACTCGGCACAATGTAATTTCGGTGTCACTTGGCGGCTGCCTGCCCCGGCTGCCTGCCCCGGCTGCCTGCCTGCCTGGCTGTGGGCGGGGCGGCCACCGCGCTCACAGGGTGTTGTGCATGAGCAATAACAGTCGCCGTAGGTGTCCCGGCGTGGCGCCTGTAGTGCCCCCAGCGGTGGGACCTGCGGCCGCCCCTCGGGCCCACAGTGGGCCAGAAGACTGGCGGAGGCGACCAAAATTCTCGACGCGTTTTGACCTCCGGAATCGCTTAACAGGACTCGAACCAAGCGTGTGACCCCACCAATGGATTGCTCTCCGAACGAGGAATCCATTGGTAGAGTCACACGTTCGGTTCAAGTCCCATTTAGCGACTCTAAAACTCAAATTGCGTCCGGGATTTTGACCGCCTCCAACGATCTTCTGGCCCACTGTGGGGCCGCCCCCCGTCCGGCGCAGCGGCGCGGGGCGTCGGACCGTAATCCCAATGTTCGCGGTTCCAATCCACCTACGCTGCCTCTTGTTTGTTTTAAACCCACACTCTCCCAGTGTTCCCGCGTCCGGAGAGAATTCTGGAGTGACGCTCATTCTCCTGTTGAGGGCCTGAAAATTGCTTTGTAGCGCCGGTCCTCTGGCCCACTGTGAGACATAGTGGCGAGAGGAAGCACTGCTGGGCCCACTGATATGCGCCGTGCTCTGTAATCCTGAGGGCCGGGAAAGGGCGGAGTGGGTAACGCTATCGGGAAGGGGATGCAGGGCCGGTCTTTGCGTACCTCGCTGTCCGACCGGAAATAAATAATAATAAAAAAAAGAAGGGCATCGGAAGGACAGCGCAGGGTGGCTTATCAATTCCATGCACGCTTACGATGCCGATCCACAAAACTTGGGAGGACGAATCCCGTCCCGCGCAAACTTGTGCGGCGCGGAAACTAGACTAGGCCCGTCTGCTGTTGTCGCCCGGAATGGGGAATTAGTTGTCTCGTTCGCGTGGCTTCGTGCAGTGCCCTCGCCCACCGGCAGCTGCGAATGAAGCGTCGTGGGGAGCACAGCGCAAAACAAGCAACAAGAAAAAAAAAGTCACTGGCGAAAAAGGTGCACAAAAATGTCTGAAAAAATTATTAAAGTTTGTTCCTGCGTTTTAAAATGTTGAGCTGCGCGGACTGGTAATAGTGGCGGGCGTCGTAAACGACGCCAGGCTGCCCGGAAAGCACGATTACGCGTCCGGCTTGCATAAAGCGGACCGTATAAAACCGCGAATATTAAGCGGCACCGAGGAAATCCTTGCGAAATTACTTGTCTATTTTATGCAATGCATTGCGAAAACGGCCCGCCGCGAGTTCGTCTTATTGTCCGCCCCTTGCAGATTACAAAGTGAAGTTATGGTGCAATCTGTTCCGGCTTCGCATGGGTGGGTGTGTGGGCGCGGGCCAATCCCGCGCGGGGCCACTCAATGTCACCGGTCGGCATGCCTGAGTATGTGCCGCGGGTTGCCTTCCCCGTGGGTGGCGGCTGAGACAGGGGCGGGTGCATAGTGGGTCAGTGTACCGTTGAGGCGGTCAAAGTCCAGGACGCGTTATGAGCTCCAGAGACGCTAAACGGGAAATGGATTCCTCGTGGGTTTTAGCCGCCTGCGGGGGTCTTCCGACCCACTGTGGAGCGCGGCCACGGGGACGACACTGGAAGACGGGCTGGTCGTCGAGTCGCAAGGCTGCGCCATTAGACAAGTAATGGCTATTACGCCTTTTTCTGCTTTCCTCGTTTTTTTTTTTTTTTTTTTTTTTTTTTTTTTGGTGTGTGTGTTTGTCTCCTTCCATTTTCATCTGTTTCACCGTTTTTCTGCGTTCATCTTCCCCCTTCTCTCTCACTAAAACATCTGTTCCGGGTTTGGCGCCCTGCAGTACTCGATCCGGGTGTAATGCTGTTGTCGCGCCCACTGCGCGCCCTGCCCGCCGGGATTACTCCGCCCGATGATTCCATTACGCGGCCCCGCAAAATGGAGGGCGTCGTCCCATGGCAGCCTGGCCAACCCGATTAAATGAATCGTCATAAAGCAACACTGCAGGATTATTTTCTCGGGGGGCTTCGACGCGCCGCTGCACACTGGGCCAGAAGACCGTTGATGCGGTTAAAATCCCGGACACGTTTTAAGCTCCACCAGGGACCCGAATCGAATGTGTGACCCCTCCAATGGATAGCTCTTCGAGCGAGGATTCCATTGGTGGCGTCACACGTTCGATTCGAGTCCCACTAAGCGACTCTGGAGCTCAAAACGCGTCCGGTATTTTGGCCGCCACAACTGTCTTCTGACCCACTGTGCGCTGCTTTTATTTCCACACTCACACTCACCATCGAGTCTCGGCGTGGTGGGGTGCTCGACTCCCCTCGTGTTCCGCCACCGACTTGCAGCCGTCAAGGAAGTGTGCATTGGTCGGTCTGTCTGCGTTTCCTACCCCGACGAGCGCGCGCCCCCTCTCTCTTCCCCCCCCCCTCTCTCCTCCTCTCCCTCCCCCTACGCTCGGTCTACTTGCCCCGATTTCTGCCTCGATACAACAACCTCAACTAAGCCAAGTCCTAGCTCGTCTCCCGCACGAGATCTTCCATAACCCCTCCCGGCCAACCTCACCCCTCTCGCTTTTCGCTTCCTTACCTTACTGACCCCTCACGCTACCCCCCTTCCCCCCTCCCCTCTCTCGCGGCTCGCTTTGCTCCCTCTCCCTCCCTCCCCTTCTGGCAATGTCGCCTTTTGTTCCCGCTGGTGATGGATACGTGGGGGAACACATTTGTCAGTCTTGGTGCGCCATGGTGGTGGCAATGCCGGGTACCATGTGCGGCATGGTGCCCCTCGGGGGTACCAGGGCTGCATCTCGTCGTTGCGCCGCGGCCTCGTCAAGGTCACCTACTTCACCAAGGCCGCCAACTCCCCCGTCGTCGTGGAGCCCGTGAACGCCCCCGGTCGCCGAGCGGCGCACAGTGGGCCGGACGACCGGTGGAGGCAGTCGAAAACCCCGGACGCGTTGTGAGCTCCAGAGTCGCTAAATGGGACTCGAACCGAACGTGTGACCCCACCCATGGATCGCCCGTTCCGAGAGCAATCCATCCGTGGGGTCACACGTCCGGTTCGAGTCCCATTCAGCGAGTCTAGAGTTTTTGTCCGATTTCACCGGTCTTCTGGCCCACTGTTCCCCGCCTTCGCGTGGGAGTCAGCAGCCTGCCGCCGAGGAGTCGTTTCGTCGCTCCGTCTCTCTCGCATCACCTTCCCGGCGCGCCCCATGCGTGCGACGGAGAGAGACTGTTCCGGAATGAGCGGGCTTCGCCGGCGTCCGGCTCGCCAAAGTTACTCAAGACGATGACCAAGTTTGTATTCATACAGGCGAGGGGGCGGGGCCAGCGGGCTGCTCGGGTAAAGAACGGCTTACAGGTGCGGTAGGGCTGGCCGCAGGGGGGGGGGGGGGGGGGCTGGCCTGCGCCACGGCAATGGATGATTCGGCCTCCCCAACTGGGTCATTCCCCTTCAGATTGTTCCGCCTTGTTGAGCGGGAAGGGAGCGAGGGGGTGGGGGGTTGTGCAGCTTAGACGGGGTGGGAGAAAGAAGACGATGGCGCATTAAAACGACTCCAGCGCACTGGTGCGAAGGTTATGGTCGGGAAAGGTGTGCACCACGGTGTAATCCTGGAATGTTACTCTAGGCGCCATAGTCGTCGACAGGGTGGGGGGCGGGGGTGTGCAGGTTCGTGGGGCGGCGGGGGAGAGGGGGTCGCGGCGCAAGAGCTTCCCAGCCGGCATTTGTTGTGTCCGGTTGTCGAGCCGCTCGCTCTCCCCGTCCTTGTTGCGAGTGTAACAGTGTAACAAAGCAGCCGAGTCAGCGCGGGGTGAAGATTCGGCTCAGTTCCGCCCGGCCCAGCGTGGCTCGACTGGCTCGGCTCCGCTCGGCTCGGCTCGGCTCGGCTCGGCTCGGCTCGGCTCGGCTCGGCCCTCGTTCGGCGGGGGAGGCGCGTCGCGGCTGCCGTGACTAACTAAGGAACGCTCTCGCCGAGCCTAACCCTCTTCAAACACCCCACAGTGGGTCACAAGACCGGCGCAGGCGGCCAAAATTCTAGACGCGTTTTGAGCTCCTGGGTCGCTTAACAGGTCTCGATCCGAAGGTGTGACCTCACCAATGAATTCCTCGTTTAGAGACCAATCCGCATTGGTGGAGTCACTTCTTCAGTTGGAGTCTAATTTAGCGACTCTGGAGCTCAGAGCGCGTCCAGAATTTTG
This sequence comes from Stenchaetothrips biformis, assembly GCA_030522485.1. NCBI lineage: Eukaryota > Metazoa > Arthropoda > Insecta > Thysanoptera > Thripidae > Stenchaetothrips > Stenchaetothrips biformis. The sequence continues at coordinate 3,620,360 of CM060100.1, forward strand.
GCCGTCTCCGCTACGGTCTTCTGTCCCATTGTGGCTCCCAGTCTGTGGTGTCCTGCTTCGCCGTCTCGTTTTCCGCAGCACTGCCTCATGTTCCCGTCCGTGGGAGTGTGAGTGCGCGCGCGTGGTGTGTGTGTTGGCCGTCTTTTCCACGTCTTCATCCCTTGTCCTGGTTTACATTCCGAGCAGCCATAGTCGCCCCCCCCCCCTTGCGACACACACCGCGCTGGTTGCTTGCCCTACTTCTTGAGCTGCTCCCTATCTTACCCACAGGACCTCTCTTTAACCCCACAGCGACACACCCACTCCGCGCCCCTCCTCCGCTCTCCACACACAGCCGCACGGCCACACTAGCTCAGTCCCGCGGCACCTCTTAACTCGCGATGAAAAATTTGACACCATTATGCAGTGCTCCCTAAGAGTAAAAAAATAATAAATGTTTTTGTTTATTTGAAAAAAAAAAAGAATTCTGCATAGATTTTTCTATTGGGTTACCTAACCGTTGTGGGAAATTACTTCGTTTGATTGAGTTTAAAATAAACTTTCCAAACAGTTTTTTTTTTTTTTTTTTTTTTTTTTTTTTTTTTGTGGAAACCTTTTTTTTGGTTGCACGCACTGCATTAATCGCCCCCTTTTCCTCAGGTTTCTCTGAACAGGAAGTCGCTTTGCAGCCACTAAAAGGTGCGTCACGAAATGGCGTCACGTTCGGCGCAGGCGTTCCTGTTCCGGGTCACCGTGGAGACTGCTCCGGTTTCCGGCGTGGCGCCACACTATGGCGGCAACCCGATCAAGTGCTCACTTTGTCCTCCTCGAAGGCGACACCGAACGGGCTTTAGGTAGACGCCCCGTCGTGACCAGCGAAGGCCATTTTTCGGCGCTGGCGAGGGTGGTAGGGGTGGGTGTGGGGTGGTGGTGGGGGTGGTGGTGGTGGGAGTCAGCGCGGCATAGGTGAGGCTCTCCGTGCGGTTCAGATCCTCGGGGAGCCGACTACTGCCCGCCATAAAGAACAGAGGTGCGCTCCACCCCGCCCCGCCCCGCCCCACCCCGCCTCGCCGCGCCCTCTAACGGCCTGGTCACGTGACGTGGCGCGCACGGTGCTTGTGTTGGTCATGCCGGTCCCATCTGCGGCGCGTTTGTTTGCACGCTGCCGATACCCGAGCGGTGGGAAGGGGGAGTCGCGAAGGAAAGCGCGGGAAAAGCAAATGAGCGAAGAGAATAGTCGAGGAGGAGGGCGAAAGAGCCAATTTCCCGCGTGGATTCCAGCCGGGTAGAGAACACTTCTGCATTGTGTGTAAAAACGAGCGCCATCCCCGGTCGGTGGTGATTCACAGCAGTGAATCCCGCGCCACGCCGCGCCGCCCCGAGCCACCCTGATGCCCTCTGCTGCTGTCGCTGCACAGTGGGTCAGAAGACCGCCGAGACAGCCAAAATTCTGAACGCGTTTAGAGCTCCACAGTCGCTAAATGGGACTCGAATCGAACGTGCGACCCCTCCAATGGATTCCTCGTTTGGTGCGCAATTCATTGGTGAAGTCACACGCTCGATTCGAGTCCCATTTAGCGGACTCTGGAGCACAAAACGCGTCCGGATTTTGCCCGCCTCAACGGTCTTCTGACCTTCTGTGCGCTGCCACCGGGAGAGCACGGTTTTGACGCTTAATTGACTGTAAACGGTTAGGTTATTTCGCGCGAAACCATTTCGCCGGAAGATTCGGAACGGAATCGACGCGCCGGGGCTGGGAGGGAGGGCAATAATTTGGTGGCCGAATTTAACAAAAATGAACGTAAATGCAACATTATGGAGAGATCGGGGAAAAAAAAAAAAAAAAAAAAAACAGAAAGTGGAAGGGAAGTAATGCGTTTAAAAGTGGTGCGAGGCCGGTAGGAATGGTTGGTGCGGCCTGCTGGAGTGGGGCACTGTTAAAATGAATCCTTGAAATTCTCAAGGAATGTGCCAAAAGACACGTTTTTAGCTTCAGAGTCGCTAAATGGGACTCGAACCGAACGTGTGACCCCACCAATGGGTTCCTCGTTCGGAGAGCAATCCATTGGTGGGGTCACTCCTTTGGTTCGAGTCCCATTTAGCGACTCTGCACCTCAAAACTCACGTAGAGTTTTAGCCGTCTGCGCTGTCTTGTGGCCCCCTCGTGATGTGGGGAGTTGAGAAAAGGGCCAGCTCCCCGAAAGGCCGAAAGCCTTGCGGTCCGATGGCGCTTCCAGAGAGTCCCCCCCCCCCGACCCTAGTTCGATGCGGACCGAAGAGACTGGTCCGGTCGGGTGGGCCGCGGATGGTCCCACCCGCGGATGCTTATTTACCCCACAAAGCTTCACGACCAATAAACATACATTTGTCTCCAAACTCCCCGGCGCCGCGCGTCGCGGCCCCGCCGGCCCCGCTAAGTGCTTTACGGACCGGGGCACGGCACTGTCCATAACTGCATCGGGCGCAATCGAGTTGAGCCGAGGAAATTTGATCTGTGGCTCCGGGACGCTGGTCGAGCTTGCTACCCTGCACTGCGCGCAGGCAGGCGCAGCGGCGGGCACACTGTGAGTCGGCCGAGAAGCACTGTCTTCGCCTTTGACTTACAGAGCAGCTGTGACGGTGGGGCTGGTGGGGCTGGGGTGCGGATGTAGGCGCGGATGAAGGCAGAGCCTTCCCTCGCGGTCGCGCCGCCCCGACCGCCCCCACCTGGCTTACTGTGGGGCTGTGGGTGTTCGGGGTTTGCCTGCCGTTAAAAGGGCCTTAGGCAAAAGTAGGGCCCGGGAGTGGCTGGCTGGGAGAGGCGGTGTCCGGCTGTTATTAATCTCCTGACGGGGCTCGCGTCATGCTGCACAACGAGGCCAGCGCCTTGCCCGCCTTTCGTTAGCGCGTTTTTTTTTACGTTTTCTCTTCTCGCCAAACAAAACAGAGATGCAGCTAATTAATTATCGGACTCGGGCCGGGCCACCCACCCCCTCTCCCCGCGCGAGGAGCACGGCACTGCTACTCGAGGAGGGCCTCTTCGTCCTCGCCCAGCACTCCCCGCACAATGGGCCAGAAGACCTCGTTCGGAGTACAGTCCATTGGTGGCGTCACAGTCACACGTTCGTAGAATTTTGGCCGGGACCACTGTGTCCCGCCCTTACAGCTATCACTGCTCTCACAGCCTCTCGGCTCCGTCTCTTTCTTCGCCACGTGCATCGTATCCAGTGCGCTGGGCGATCGCTGTTACGACACCGACAGACAGATAGGCGGACGGAGAGACAGACAGACAGGCACACACTCGGGGTCCTTTCTCGCAAGCAGCCGGCTGCATGTCCTCCCTTCGCCGCCTCTTCTAGCCTCGCCTCGCCCCCCGGAGTTCCAATTCACTTTCTGGGCCCCATCCACTCCCTGATCCTCTGGACTGGAGGAATTCTGGAGACGCGTGGCGTATCCTCTTACCCGGGATGGCGGGGAGGGAGGAGAGAGAGAGAGAGAGAGAGAGAGAGAGAGAGAGAGAGAGAGAGAGAGAGAGAGAGAGAGAGAGAGAGAGAGAGAGAGAGAGAGAGAGAGACGGGGCAAAGTATCCTGACAGGTGACGAGAGACGAGAGCCTTTGCTGTCCCCCGGCGAGACTACGAGAGACTCTGTCTCACTCAGGGAAAGCCAGCCTGGATCACAGCACGGCCCATGGAAGCATGGGACGGGCGAGCTGCCGAAATTGCAGAGAAGCGCCATAGACAGTCTATTGTCTGCCACGCCGCCGTGCAGAGCAGCTGCAGCTACACGTCGCGACCCTCGCGCAACGCCGTGTCACTTTCTGCCCTCCTTTTTGTTTTGCTTCGTAAATTGTGTTCCCTTTTTTCAGCATGTGTGAGCCAAGCTCATGTTGGTGCCCCACGCGAGCGCGTACTTGTGGACTTCCTTTACTTACCGGTGGCCTCGTTCAGGCCGTGGGGTGGCGAGCCGAGCCGAGCCGAGCCGAGCCGAGCCGAGCCGAGCCGAGCCGAGCCGGCTGTTGGCACACTGCCCCGGTTGGGTCGTGTTTGTAGTGTCGACGCCAGACTCCGGACGGGCCCATCTTTTCCCGCCAACTTGCCGAATAAAAGTGAAATAATAGTCCTCCTCGGTGCGCGGCGCGGCGCGGCGCGGCGTGAGAGTCGCTGCCGGAGCGTGCTGGCGCAAACTTGGGGCATAAAGCTGTGCAGTGGCAATGACGCCTCCCTGAGTCCGGGTGGGCCGCACCGCCATGCTGGCTGATCAATCTGGGAGGCCCTCTGACAGGGAGCGCTGTGGGTTATCGCGACGGAGTCGCTGGTGACGCCAACAATACCCGAGTTTCTGTCTGTCTGTCCGTCTCTCTCTCTCTCTCTCTCTCTCTCTCTCTCTCTCTCTCTCTCTCTCTCTCTCTCTCTCTCTCTCTCTCTCTCTCTCTCTCTCTCTCTGTCACCCCGAGTCTCGCAAGCAAGGCGAGGCTTCATCGGCTCCGCATTCCACCCGCCGCTGCGTGTTTAGCCAGGCGCATTCCCCAAATAACACCCACAAAAAGTGGGAGGGGGATGACTGTTCACTCGGCCCGCGCTGCGCTGCGCGTTGTCCGTCCGCCGGCCGGCGACCCGTATTAGCGGTGCCATCAGGCGCTGTGTTTTATGCAGACCGGTGTGCGGTAATTTCGCAGGGACCCGAAAAGGGAGGGGGATAATGGATGTGGAGGGGGAAAGAGGGGGTGGGGGGGGATGGAGTTTCCGACTGATTGTGAGTGGGGAGGGGGTCTGGCTCTCGCACCCATCTGCTGCACGCCGTGAGTACGAGAGAGACAGAGGCCTTCCCTTCGTAATCAGTCTGCTGCGAGAATCTGATAGGATGGACAGGAATATGAGTGATACGAGGCCCGGGCGCTGGGAGGGGTCGCGCGGTAAGCACGGTGGGGTGTGGCGGGGCGAAGCGGGACGGGGCGGCACGAGCCGTATCCCAGTGGGTTGCGAATGCCTTCCCATGAATGCGGCTGTTACCGATGCCTCGGCTGCCGTCGGCTGCTCGGTCAGCCCCGTCAGCTCGGGTAAGTAAATGCCATTCCCCGCCAGCCACTGTCAACATTTCCTAAAAAAAAAAAAAAAAAAAAAAAAAAAAATCTGCGAAAAAACAAACAAACAATTGTAAAAAAAACCCTGATGTTTTTGATAAAGCAGGTTGTTAGGCGCGACAGCAAACGGACGCTCCTCCGTGCCGCATGCCGCGTGTTGCTCGCGTCAGGTTGTGTTCCGTGCCGCCGGCGCTCAGTGTCCCGCGGCACGCACGCTGCACTGCGCCCCGTGCCCGGCACTGCCCGCGTGACGCCCTGACGTCGCACGCGCTAATCTGCGGCCGTATGCACGTCGCCCTCTTTCACCTCGTCGCCGCCTGCCGCCTCGCAGTGGACCACACGACCGGCGCCGGTCTTCTGACCCATACTGTGCGCCCTCACGTTGTTTTTACGACGCGCGTTGGTGCGACGTCGTTACCGTTTTAATTTTACCTTTGGGCGTGTGTTCAAGGCGGCGATGCAGGTGTGCATGAGAGAGAGAGAGAGAGAGAGAGAGAGAGAGAGAGAGAGAGAGAGAGAGAGAGAGAGAGAGAGAGAGAGAGAGAGAGAGAGAGAGAGAGAGAGAGAGAGAGGATGGGTCGGTGTCCTTGCCCTATTCCTTTGCCCTCTCGGTTCATACTCGATGCCGATGCCCGGAGGAATAAGTTGATGCTCTCCCGAGACGGCGCCCGGTCCTTTACGGAGCATAAACTGGGCGGACCGCTCCGCGCGTGGGAACGCGGACGGCCGCGGTGGACGCACACAGCAAACGGCGAAGAGGGAACAAACTCTACCTACTTTCTGAGGAATGAGGATCACTATGGTGCAAGACGCGGCGAGCGGTCCAGACCGTCTCAGTCACTCTCTTCCTCTCTTACACACACACACACACACACACACACACACACACACACACACACACACACACACACACACACACAATGGCGTCTTAATTAATTCGAACGGCAAGGCGCGGGATTGGCTCCGCGTGACGAGCGCGGCGCCCCGTCAGTCCCCGAGGGCCTTGGTGGCGGGGCGGGGCGGGGTGCACAATGGGCCAGAAGACCGTTGAGGCGGTCAAAATTCTGGACGCGTTTTGAGCTCCAGAGTCGCTAGATGGGACTCGAATCGAAGGTGATGGGACCGATGGATTCCTCGTTTAGTGCATTGGTGGGGGTCACACGTTCGTTTCGAGTCCCATTTAGCGACCCTGGAGCTCAAAACGCGTCCAGAATTTTGTCCGCCTCCACGGTCTTCTGGCCCACTGTGGGGGGCGGGCGCCATTAGCGACACGGCCAGCCGCTGAGCGACGCAGAGGGCAGCGGCGGCCCCGGCAACTCTTTCAATGATACAGGCTGGCATCCCCGGGGCCGTAATTGGGAAACCGGAACGCCGGAACGGTGGAAGGTCAGAACGCCGGAACCCTGGAACGCCCAAAGGACAAATTGGAGCAACCAGGCCTGCCGCCGCTTGCTGCCGCCTGCGGGGGCCGGACAGTCACGGCTCAGCCCACATCCGGCCCCTCACAAAAAAAAACAAAAAAAAAACAAAAACAAACAAACAAAATAAATACGACTACAATCGGCATCACGTCGTACTATGATGGAGAACGAAATGTTTCCACTCGAGGGAGGTTATCAGCAGGAGCAACCGGTTGGCTGTCCTGGCCGGACAATCCGCTTTGCCGTCAAGCAGCCTCGGCGGCCCAACCGAACACAAAGGGCGGGACGCGGGACAGAGTCAGCCATCGCGACGTATCTGTCAAGATTCTCGACGAGGTGGCCTCACCCCGCCTCAGCCTGCCTGGCTCCCTGCCCCCCCCCCCCCCGGTGACCCAGTCCCCCTCTTCTTCTTTGATCCACTTCGCCTTCCTCTACCTTTTATTTGCGCCGTTCATACTCGCGGCCATAAACTTTGCACGCGCTCATGTGGAGTCCACTGGGCGCTGCCTTCCCCCTCCCCCCTCCCCCTTCCTCATTTCCATCCGCGCATCACGCGTGAGATAAAAAGCGAAGAGGACAAAGCCTGACGGAGTATTTGCATTGTGCAGTTCTGCTATTCACATCCCTCGACCGGTCTCGGCGCGAAGCCGTCGTCGTTTGTGCGAGACCGATCACAGATCACACAAAAACAAACAAAAACATAAATCATAATTTTTTTAAATATTTTTTTTTAATCTCGTCGAGGCTCTCCATGCTACGCGCCTCTCGAAGTCTCAGAGCAGTGCGCTCCACAGTGGGCAAGAAGACCGGCGCAGGCGGCCATAACTCCTCGCCGCCTGCGGTGTGAAGGAGTGTGCGTCGAGCTTGTAGTTTCCAGCTTTGAGTTCCAAGCTTCGAGCGTCGAGCTCCGCGCGGCGCCGCGACGCCAGGCAGGATAATGCGAAAGAAACATATCGACGACGGGCGCGAATCCATTAACACGTCAATTAGGGACGGCGTGCGTTGGTGTGAGTGTGTTTATGTTTGTGTTGGTGCGTGTGTGTGTGTGTGTGTGTGTTGGTGTGTGAGATTGCGGTGCGGGTCGGGCTGGCTCTCGTAATTTGTACGCGTAAGGTGCTTTGCTTTGTGCCGTGATAGTTACCCTTCGCCAAGGGTAAGTGTACACACCGTTCGTGGTGAGTGACCCGATGTCAATTGTGACGCGCGCATAAGCCACAAACCCGCGCTAGCACTGCGCTAATGGCAGCATGAACAACAAGCCGCACCCAACCCTTTTACGGTAGTTGTTGTTGTTTCTCTCTCTGTGAAAGTCATTAGTTCGCCGGCAACCAGTATATACCTCCTCGCTCACTGCAGCGCCTTCTTTCGCCCCTGCCCCCTCCACTGTGTTCGTGCTTTCTAGTGGCTGGCCGCATGACTTTATCCGGCGACAAAGCAGCCATGCCCTTCCATCTCTTTCCATCCCAGCAACAAGTAGCCGCGCAAATAATGATAAGGTCGCCAGCCCCGTCTGCGCCGCCGCGTGCCGGCTGGTCGCCAGCCCCGTCCGCGCGTCCGGGGCGCCGAGCGCCTGTCATGCAGGGGGCAGGCAGCCCGCGCGACACGCGCGCGCCCCGTGTTGCCTGCCTCGCGGGTGGCCCGCCGCACGCCGGGCCAAGATAACCAGCGCAGGCGGCCAAAACTCGACACGCGGGTTTTGAGCTCCAGAGTCGCTGGATAAGACTCGAACCGAACGTGTGAACATGCTTTGGGGACCGCTGTCGTCAAAAAGGGTCGGTGAACAGCGTCGTTGGGGCCCTAAATGAATTCTGGAGGGTCGCGAGGCCCGCACCCTTCAGCGAGGGCGTGAAGGTTAGTGGGTTGGAGGGGGTGGAGGCCGAGCCGCCGACCCCAGCCCAGCAGGTGTGGGGAGGGACTGTGTGGACCGGCCGGCGCGCCGTCTCTCTCGCACCCCGGCGAGGCCAACGAGTGCGACGGGGTCAGCGGCGGCCTGCTGTGTGGAGTCTGCCCGCCGCGGTCCACGGGCGCCGGGGCGGGACGGGGCGTGTTTCGCGAAATGAGTTGCGGAAAAGCGAAATCCAGTTGGCGGGGGGCACGCTTTTCATTCAGCGCGCGGAAAGTCGCGAGGAAAAAGAACTACCCGTTTGGCGCACTCCTAACCCAGCACTCCGGCCAGTAACAAGCAGAAAAAAAATAATTAAAAAAGTCAGAAAGGGGTCAAAGCTGTTGGCGTGGTTGCTTTCTGCCTAAGTTGTCGTAAGGGCGAAACTCCCCAAAGCGGCCCTGCGGCGGCGAAAGCTAGCTACTCATCCCTTCTTGTTCCTGGTCATCAAGAAGTCGCAGCTGCCAATGCCCCATTCGGCTTTGTTTCGAACCCCTCTTTCAATATCTTTTAATCCTTTGCTTTCCCAACTCCTAAAAACTGGGAGAGAGCTTTTCTATTTCGCAGGCCCGCAACTTTTCAAAAGTGCCCACGCCCACAGTATGACCGTCTGAAAGCACTCTCTTGTCTGTGTGTGGACTCCGACTGCCTGAGTGCCTGTCTGTCTGTCTGTCTTTGGGTCTGTCTGTGTGTTCTGCAGGGCCGACAGACAGGCCACCGCCTTCTTCTGAAATTTAAATTAAAGCGGGCCGTCTTGTGTGCTTTGCAGGTGCAGGCCGTGCCGCAGCATGTTCTCCCGGTCGCAGCTCCTCGGGAAGGCCGTCCTTTTCCGGAACAAATGCGGCTGGTGTCGCAGGCAGTGAAATAATTCGCCAATTCCCAGAATCTTACGTCACAAAGTCAATATTTCTTCAGATATCTCGCACAAAAAAAAATAAACAACTAGTCACTAAGATTATTTAACGTTGATTACCTTCCCACAAATTAAATTGTAATATTTTGTAAATATATTTTCTACGTTTCTATCTCTATCTAGTTTGTGTGTGATATATATATCCTAGCGTTAACTCTAACTAACTTCTAGCCAATATAATCGACCAATCTCTGTCCTCCTCTCGTCATTGTGATTCTCTCTGCTCGGACCATTGCCTTTTTTTGGTCTTTTTTTTTTCGTTCCCTCGAATTATTCCGCTGCGAGTGCGTGATAGTGAGCGCCGGGCAGACGGCGTGACACGGCCTTCCTCGCCGACCCCGCGGACCCCGCGCCGTCGGCGCCGCCCTTTCCAACCCACTAGACTGAACCGGCCCAGACGTATAAATTTGGCGGCAATAACTCCGCGACGACAAAGAAGAAGTGGGGTGCAGAAAAAAAAAAGTCGTAAGAAGTAGAAGGAGGCGAAGAGGATCGGCGCGACGATGCTGCTGCTGCTGACCGCGTGGTAGAGAGAGGGGCTCTCGGACATGGCGGCGTGCAAGATAGACGTGGACAAGGTGCGTCGCGAGATCCTGCTGGGCGGGCGCGGGCGGCGCGCCGCGTCGGAGCAGGGCCCCGGCCCCATGCCGCCCACGCCCCACCTCTGGGGCTGCGCGCCCAGCACCTCGCACCGCCGCACGCCCTGGTGCAAGAAGCGCACCAGCGCGCCGCAGATGGGCAGCCAGGGCTCCACCGGCATGCGCACCGCGCTCATCCTGCGCTCCAGGAGGTCCTGGCCCGTCGCGCCGCTGCACCAGCGAAGGTGAGTTCACAGGAGGAAAAAAAAAAAAAAAATTTTAACCAGGAAAAGAAAAAAAGAGCGCTTCCTCGGGTCCTCTGGTCTACTGTATGCCGCCCGTGTCTTCGCCATCCCTGCAAACCACTGGCAGTGACATAAAAAAAAAAAAAAAAATAAAATGATGCGGTAAAAGTCTCGGCCCTCTCCCTACTCTGCGGTTATAAACGTCATGTCTTTGACGCTCGCAAATTGACGCTGACTGCTGGTCTGGCAGGAAGAGTCGCCGGTAGGGCGGAATATCGGGATGAGGAAGGGGGCTGGGGGGGGGGGAGGCATGCATACACCCTGCAAGGGGCCACGCGAGTTGACACGGTGACGCCCCCCACCACTTGTTTGTGAGTCCGCCGCCAGGTCGTGGGAGGGGGGGGGGCTGCGTCGGAAGGCGTCGAGGAAGCTCCGAGGGGCCGGGGGTAATTTCAAGTTACCACCCTAACCCGTGAACAAAGCCAGCCTCACCCGCACCGCGACAAGCGGCGTCCAGACCGAGCACGTCGTGTTACATGTCAAGAGTCACAAAATAACAAAAAAATATTTTTTTTTGGTTATTTAATTTTTTTAATTTTTTTTTAAAGTCTGAGCGACCGTTAATGAGGTCCCATCAAGGGGCAACCCCGCGCCGTCTCCCTGATGACGGGTCGGCTGCTGACAGCGGATTACACCGTGCCAGCCCGCCGCCTCGGCCACGTGGATGGCAGCAGAGCCTCCCCGCACTGTGAGATGAGTTAAACCCGGATAAACCATTTTGACCTAATCCAATTTTTCTCGATCAAACTTAAACTTTTTCCCAGTGTGCGACTAAACAGGGGCCTAATTTGGCCGTCATGAACACGAGGAAGTCATCTTTCGGCGAAAAGGGCGCGCGGGCGCGTGGATTTGAACCCCCTTCTTCCTCCCGCGGGGGAAAGTATTTAGTGTAGGAGGGGAAGTTTGCCGACAGGCGGCGGAGCGTCGGCGAACTCGGGCCGACTCCGCCGTCGTCTGCCAGGAACAGGAAGCGGCCCCGGCATCGCCTCCGGCCGGGGTGCCTATCGTGCCCGGCTAGGGCACCGGCTAGCCGGCACAGTGGGCCGGCTGGGCTGCCTGCCTGCCTGCTGCCTGCTGCCCGCTCCTCTAGGAAATTTCAACGTCATTCGGCGGCGTCGCGGTCGATATCGTTCGAGATTCACCGTCGTTAATTACTGGCGGCGGCGAGTTTACAAGATAAAACGCCGTGAAGAGTTGGCGAAGGTGGCGGGTCTCTCGCGGCAAAAGAGAGAGAAGGGGGGGGGGGGAGTGCTGAGTCCTCATGGTGCCGACCGGGGCGTAATTAAGTAGTGGGTCTCTTCCGGCTCGGCTTGGCCGGACCCAGGTGCTAAGCTCGTCAGCCCGCACCCGAATCACGAGGGTTCTCCCTAAACCCCACTCATCGCAGCTCGGGATCCCGGCCAGCAGAGAGCGCTGCGGTGCCGCCCAACAAGATTCTTCATGCGGAAGACGGCACGCCCGCCCCCAATCCGACGTAATATCCCGGCAGCCTGAGCCGCACGCATTACGCAAGCCGGCCAGGCGGGCAGGACAACTCACATCATCGACGACGATGAATAACTTCGATTTTAAAAACAGCCACCTGCACGCAGGTCGATGCGTCTCACCTTTCCTCCGGGAGGCGGTCGCCTGAACTAGTTAAAACTGCGTCCGACACTGCCACCGCGAGCGAGCGGCGGCGCGGCGCGCGCAGCGCTCTCCAGCGGCAGCTGGCGGAAGCTTGTCCGCTCGCTCGACCTGTTGGGTGGTGACAAGCTGATTGGTAGCCCAAATCGACCTTTCTGCGTACCTATATCAGCTTTGGGCAACGTGTCACCAACGACCTTGGCGGATGGAGTATTGAGCCGCTCAGACGAAGGGAGCAACAAATCGCACCAAATGCGCAGCGGCCATTCACGCGCCTAATAAGCAATATCCTTTAATTTTTCATACATCTCGTCGATGAGGTTAGGTGGGCAACGCCGACCGAGGCCGGGGCCTGATTGGACCTTGACTTTCTCCCTTTGATAATGTCGCTCTACAATATTGACATGAAAGCCAATCACAAACACTCACCGGCAATAACAGTGCCGCGGCGTGCCGGGCTGCCAAGGCGGGAGTCCGCGCGGAGTGGGCCGCTCCGTCCTCGTCGAACTCCCGGGGCGTCCCGTAGACTTCCAGAGAGTCAGACACTCCGGACTCGGCCAGCAGGCCGCCGAAGACGACGGTATAAAAACGCTTCGATTAACCTTGGCACCCAATCCAGATCAGGTTCACTGCGCCGCGTCCCGTTATTGGCAATTCTCCATGAGATTCTGCTGCGCGCCGCGTCTCCTGTTTTCGCTTTCGTTTTCGTTTGCAGCCAGCGCTCGCACTGCCAGGGCGGCGAACGGTGTAAAATGATCCGTCGTCACTTCAAGCCCTGCCTCCCCCTCCCCTCCGCTCCTCCTACCCTCCCCTCCGCTCCTCGACACCCTTCCCCAAAGCGGCCGCGCCGGCCGCGCCGGGCCACGCTCCATTGTACGAGGCGTGATTTCAGAGAGAACACTGGAAGGAGGGCGGCGCTCTAAACCAGCCCCTCATTGCCCCTCATCCTCTCGTCCCGAGTGCCTCTACAGTGCACTGTGTGAAGTGGGGGGGCCTCACTCACTGGTTCGCCGTCCGACCGCTAGGTGGCGCCGACTGCCGTCTCGCCGTGGCGCGCGCGGGGAGAGAGAGCAGCCGCTGGCCGATTCACAGTGTTGCTAGACTAACAGTGCAGCGCGGCCAAAAGCAGACGCCGCGCAGCGAGTGGCGCGGAAACGACGGCCAAGGCGCCACGCCAAGCCACGCCAAGCCACGCCTAGCCGGCGGCCTACGCACGCACGCCGAAGGAGGGGTAGTTAGATGTGGATTGCTGAGATAAAGAGATTCGCCGTAGATGGGGCGAAGAAGGGAGGGGGCGCTCGCGTTTTAGTGTGTGTGTGTGTGTGAACTCCTCCTTCTTTACTTCTCACAGTGTTCGCGTCGGGGGTGGCCGAGAGCGGGCTAGTGGTGTGGTTGGCGGTCGGGGGTGGCGGCGTATGATGGCTTCAGAAACTGGCGTGTAATGAGCGTGCAGGGTCGCGGCCCATACCCGCGGGTTCTCCCGCACGTGGGCGCGCGCGCACACACACACACGAGGCGCAGCGGGGTGTCGGATGGCGACACTGTCGCGCACCTGTGCGTTGTCATGGTAACGACGCAACAAAGGCGACCGCCAGCCGAGACGCCGCCTCGCCGCGGGCTCGCTCGCTCGCTCGCTCCGAACGAGCCTTCGTGGCTCCGACACCGGGGCGGCTGAGGCTCCTTTGAAGGCGACCTCAAGACTCTCGCCCCGTGCCGCCGCAATGATGCCGCCGTTAACAGGCGCTGCGTCTCTTTTCCAGGGTCGGCTATATGTTGTGCGTGTTTCGCAATACTCGAATCGAACGTGTGTCGCCACCAATGGCTTCCTCGTTCGGCGATCAATCCACAGGTGAGGTCCCACGTCAGCTGAAGACACGTCTGGAGTTTTGTCCGCCTCGCGCCGGTCTCCGGGTCCACTGTGCGCGCGACGCTTTGGGGAAGACACGTGCCAGGACACTGCACTGGAAAAGCTTGGCGCCGCTCCCCAGATGTTGTCGCGGTAATGATGATGAGACGCCGTGGCAAAACGACAACAACAACAACAACAAGCGCGGCTAATAACGCAGCCGAAAGGCAAACCAACAACAACAACACGACACGCTCCAACGCCGCCGTGAGCGGGTAACTAACACCAGCACAATCACGGCCAAAAATTCAAACTCAAAGAATAATTAGAGTTCGTGCTGTTTGGGGTAAACTCTGCGCTCTGCCTTATTTAGCCGTTTTAATATTTCTTTAAAAAAATTGGACCAAATTCTAGTCGGTTTGAAATAGGTTTAGTTTTTAGTAAGATAAACAGGCGATGGACGGCGATTAGGCTCGATATCGGGTCACTGCCCTTTTTAAAAATCAAGTATCGAGGCTGGCCGATAGGTGGGGTGCGTGGCCAGGCACAGTGGACCAGGCAAGGTGGACCAGGCACGGTGGACCAGGCATGGTGGACCAGGCACCGGGCCAGCGGCGGCTGGGGGAGGCAGCAAGGCACGGCCCTGATATACGGTGCGGCTTAGTGCGGCCCCTACACTTTACGGTCTCCCAGGCGGAGACTTAAAAAAAAAAAAAAAGTTTCCACGAGATGTGCCTGGCCCACTGTGCCTGGCCGCGGCGAACTGGAGCTGCGATTCTCGCTCGCAAAGCGTTCCCAGTCCCAGAGCACTGCAGGTGCTGACGCCCCCCCCCCCCTGCCAGGCCTCCAGCAGGGCGAGCAAAATGGTGGGTCTGAAGCGCCTGCGTCAGTGTCGCCAACGGGGCGGAATGCCCACAATGCACCGGCAGGGTTGCCAACCACAGCCTGCCTACTGCACGGGCAATCTTTTGAGAACAATGCCCATTGTCCAGGAGGCATGCTCAAAATTCAACACGCGTTTTGAGTTCCAGGGTCGCTAAACAGGACTCGAACCGAACGTGTGACCCCACCAATGGATTCCTCGTTCGGAGAGCAATCCATTGGTGGGGTCATACGTTCGGTTCGAGTCCCATTTAGCGACGCTGGACCTCAAAACCCGTCCATGATTTTGACCGTAACCTCCCTTCTGTGCGACGGAGAGGGGAGCACTGTGCGTCAGCATGAGTTCCTAATCCTACTTGCTGTCCTTGGCTGTGTTTGTGACCCAGCATCGTCACAAAGGACCTTTCAAATTAATGACGGTCCACGGAAAGACTGGCCGGCTTTGAGGGCGCAGCAGCCAGCCTCGGTGACACAATGCAGCAGCCAGGCATCGACTGCCGCTCTCCCTCCTTTTGTGTACGATGTGATTGAATCGAAAAACACAGTCACCTGCGCGAACGAACGTGTGCGACAG